>CP126891.1:147691206-148291206 GCA_030440675.1 Furcifer pardalis | reverse complement strand
CTTCATTTCAGTAGGGTGAAGATTAAAGTGTTATGGCAAAATGTGGATTTAAGAAAGAGCTATATGGAGAGAGGAGGAAGATGGGGCACTGCTTAACCCCATTATTTTGTTAATGTAGCAGGAGGAGAAGTGTGATTACTCCACAGTGGTCTTCTGGCCACCAGAAATATATAACAACTAGGCTAAACCAGGTATGTTTTGGGGAAACAGTAGCTGGTATGAAAGTCAAATGGACTCTAATTTAAGAGAAGATGGGGAAAAGTTGTACTTACCAGTAATAACTTCCATTCTTCGAGTATGTAGTCTGTGAATTCACACTTTTGGGTTCTGCACCTGCGCGGAGCCATTATTGGAGCTTCAAAGCTGATTGGATTAAAGCTTTGACACTAGGACCGCCCACTCTACCACCCACCCTTAGGTACCATTCCGTGCTCTTTCCTCAGTTAATACTTAAGCTATACACAGAATAAAAACAGCATCTCATCCGTGTAGTTCAAGCGGGAAGGAAAGGTGGGAAAGTGTGAATTCACAGTACAAACTCGAAGAACTAAAGTTATAACTGGTAAGTACAACTTAACTTTCTCCTTCATGTAGTCTGTAAATCCCCACGTTTGGGAGATTAGCAAGCTCACACTTACTTGGTAGGTGAGCTCTGGATGAGATAATGGAAGAAGTGAAATTCACATCAGAGGGTCAGGATGGACCATGACGTGCACAAAGCCTAGAGCACTCTGGTGCGGATGACTTGACCTAGTCTGGCATCCATTGTGGCTCTGATGTCCATCCGGTAGTATAGGACAAATGTGGAAGATCTAGACCAAGTGGCACCCTTACACATACACATATCCTCAAGCGGCATACCCTCCAGAAACAATGGAGATAGCTACCGCTCTTATAGAATGTGCTCTGACGTGAAGAGGAGGAGGTACATATAATATGTGGTAGGTCAAGTGTATGGCAGCTGAGACCCATTTTGAGAATCTTTGTGTTGTAATAGGTTCATCTTTGAACTCTCCTCCATATGCCACAAAGAGGTGAGTTGCCTTTCTGAATTCCCTTGTTCTGTTGATGTAAAACAATCAGGGCTGTTTCAAATTGGGAGTGTGCCATGCTTAGTCTTGATCAGTAGCTAGTTCTAGGAAGAATGTTGGCAAGGAAAAGACTGACTCAGATGGAACTTGGACACCACTTTAAGCAAAAAACGTCATGTCCGGATGGAGGACCACTCTGTCATTAAAGAATATGATGAAGGGTTGGTCTGAACGCAGTGCTGTGAGCTCGCTAGCTCTCCTCGTCAAAGTCATTGCTGCGAGGAAAGCAGCCTTCCATGTCAGCAGATGCACATCTGCCATTGCCACTGGCTCAAACGGTGTTTTCTTAGAGCGGTCAATACCATAGGCAGAGACCATTGAGGGGCTGGAGTCTTTACTGGTGGAAAGGCATTCTGTAGGTCCTTCAGGAACCTCTCTATGGTTCGGTCTGTGATTGCCACAGAATTTGTTGGTGAATGTGCTGCGATGGTGACCAAGTGTACTCTAATGGAAGCAACACTGAGTCCTGTCTCTGCCAGATGCAGCAAATACAGTACTACATAATGTCTTTAAGTCCAACTGAGGATGGTGAATGGGCTCTCAAATCGATAAAGCCACAAAACCGTCTGTATTTCCACAAGTAGGATTTGTGTGTGGACGGTCTCCTACTCATCCCCAATATGTTTGCAAGTTTGGGGGTATCCTTTATGCCTTCAGGTGAAGGCTGGGTAGGAGAGATGACCTCTCTCCATCTGGAGCAGAGATGGAGGCTCTGGAAAAGTGAGAGACTGTGAAGTCAGCTGTAGAGCTATCAGAATCCCTTGAGCTCGATGCTGAAGCATCCTGAAGAGAACCCTTTGGAGTAGTGGAAATGGTAGAAACGCATAAAATAATCTGCATACCACCGCATCATGAAGGCATCTCCTTTCGAGCCCAGTACTATCTCTGCTCTGGAGCAGTACCTTAGGCACTTGTGGTTGGTCTCTGACACAAAGATCTATGTCCAGACTCCCCTACTGCCTACAAATGGACTGATAGACCAACTCGTCCAGTTCCCATTTGTGGGTCATCAAGTTCATCCTGCTCAGACCATCGGCCAAGACATTCTGCTTCCCCAGGATGTGAATGCCGATGGGAAAAATGTGCCTCTTGAGGCACCATTCCCAGAGTTGAACTGCTAGGTACAGCAAGGTCATTGATTTCTTGCCTCCTTGCTTGTTCAGGTAGGCTATACCTGTCGTGTTGTCTGATGAGATTTGGACTGCTTTGACCAATAGCATGGTTTCAAAGGATCACAGTCTTCCAAATGGCAAGCATTTGGAGATAGTTTATATGGAAGAGATCCTCTTCCAGAGACCAGAGGTTGTTCATCCTCAGCATTTCCCAAGCAGCGATCCATAAGTGGTGGCATTTATCTGTCAGAACCTGAAGTGTCGGTAGAGGGGAGTAGAAGTGTTTCCCCGTTCAGAGGTGAGGTACACCAAGACAACTGACCTACCAGCTCTGGTGTAGGAAATGGCACTGAAAATTGACTGAAATCATTTTGCACAAGGGAGAACAGATCAGGGTTGGGTATTCCTGCCTGTGGGACAAGATCACCTGGAAAAAAACCTACAATACAACAACTGGTTTCGCAAAAGAAATGGGAAAAATTAGAACAGCTCACTAACAGACTCCTGCTGCAACAGCGGAAAAAAGAGAACTGAGGAAAGAACACGAAATGGTGCCTAAGGGTGGGTGGTATGGTGGGCGGACCTAGTGTCAAAACTTGAATCGGATCAGCTTTGAAGCTCCAATAACAGCTCCGCGCAGGCACAGAACCCAAAACTGGGGATTCACGGACTACACAAAGGAGAAGGTGGTAAGTCTTGGACAAGCAGTTACAAATTTGAATCAATTGAGAACAAGTGCTACTAATCTATTAAGGGATGTGAAGCTATGGCAAAAAGTTGTGTGGTATCAATTATTTAGTTACTTTATTCCCTCCTACTCCACATCCAAAAAGTGCTTCTGAGAATGGGTAGTGAGGGTGGACTGTAGTCAATATTTTTTTTTAATACAAGAGCCTTAGATTTTGTTAACTGGACTTCACTCCCCCAAACTGTGTCTAAATACACTTATGTCTTTACGTGGGAAATTAATTGTCAAATGTTGGAGAAAAACAGTAAAACATATATGGATGCAATCTTAGTAATACAATCTGGGGTTTTGCCAAGCCTATCCCTCCTTGGAATATGGCAGCAAGCCCTTTGCATGACAGAGCTGACATTTCAATCAAGCATGAGGGGAAATGAGTTCCTCACCATCGTCATCATTCTCTTCTTCATCTTCATCTTCTTGCAGCTCTAGCGTTTCCTTAGGTTTGTGTTCCTCATCTTCCTCCTGCTTTCGTTTTTGTTCTTCTTTCTTCTTCTTTCTTTTCTCCTTCCTCTTCTCTCTCTTTGCTGCAAGAGCTTGCTTTCTACTCTCTTCTCTGGACTGTGGGAAAATTCATGATATATGTTACATTCCAATGCAAAAATAACAACAACACTAAATTGTTTACAATTGCAGTGGTGTGGCAATGATGTAATCACAGAAGGTACTAGGTCAAAAGATACCCATTTTGAATGGACCAGTGTACCCTGTTTGAAAATTCAGAACTGCTGAGCCGACCTTGGTTTTCAGGCCTAGCTATGATGGGATATGTATGTGCCAACTGGTAAGATGCCATTCCCATGAAAAGAGTACAGTAATACCTCATATAACATTAGTATCGAATAACACGAAAATCGCATAACATTAAGGAATCTGGGGGGAAGAATTGCATCGGATAACATTAAAATCCTATGGGATGCTTCAGATAACAACCGCTAAAGCCTGTGTGGTTACAATGTATCTCTATGGCTCCCATAGGATTTTAACATGCATTGGATAACACTAAAAATCATATAACATCAAGACTTGTGGAACCAGGTTTTAGTGTTATATGAGGTTTGACTTGTATCTGTGTTACTGTCTGATATGCTAATCAAGGTCATTCCAACTGCAATCCTGTTGCTTAGCATAGTAAATCACAATCAGATTAGGCTAACTCAGGCTTTCTCAACCTTTTAGGGGCAGGAGCCAGATCACATTTCCGTGCAAGTTCTCCTGTGAAAACGCATGTTTTTGCTGGTTTACAGTGCTTCCAAGCGCTGGCAACAAGGAGGACGTTGGGGGCTAGATGAAAACGCTTCAGGGGCCAGGTTTGGCCTGCAGGCTATAGTTTAAGAATGCCTGGGCTAACTGAACCAATAAAACCTACAGAAGAACTGATTCATCATATCTCCACTGATTCAAGGGGCCTACTCTAATTGTGACTTACTACATGAAGGAACATTTCAGTCCCTGACTGACAGCCCAATTGCTAATTAGCACAATTGCCTTTTTGAGGGATATAAGCAACTTTGCTAGTATTCCTGAAAATTCTCCTTGAGTTGAGTTTGGATTGGCTGATAGGCACCCAATATCTGCATAATACAACACCATTCAGCAGTGTTTCACAGATCTTTATTTCCTTCTGTCATTTATATGACCTTACAGAAAACTCTAGCTTCATAAAACTCAGAAATGAGTGAGAAAATGGGTACTTGGTCCCAATGCTAATTTCTGGCATCATAAATCAGGTTTATGAAACCAGAAGCATGCACTAATTACATTTATTGCAGCCATGTTCAACACAGTTTACAACAATCTCACATAAGCCACAGTAAAGGTCTACTGAATGAATGTGTCCCATCTATTTTCTTCATTTTAAAACATTCTACAACTGTAACATCTTGCCTACCTCACTAGTTTACTATGCTATGACAGAGTATCAAGTCAATGAGAAGGACTCATAAGGACTGTTCTCTAGTCTAGAAAATTAGAATTTCAGTTCCTGGGCTTATATTCATTTGATTTATAGTTGTTGTTAGTCTGCATAATGAAGAAATAGCATGTATTATTCCAGAAAATTCGAAGATTTATATTAACCCTCTGTCACATTTCCCCCCTCATATGGAGGCATGCATTCTACTGCATTATAAGGTAGACTTTAAACAGGATAATATATTATGTAGTTTACCTTTTCCAAATCTAGCTCTTTTAGCAGGATGCTAGCATTTTTGTTGGCTTCAGCAGCTTGCTGGTCTTTCGCCTTCACAATTGTTTCAACACACTGATGACACTTTTTCAACAATTCCTGTCCAAAAAAGACAAAGACTATTTGTGGAAACTTAAGAAATAAATTTAGTACCTTGACTCAGATTTAATTTGCACATACAGATTCTACATATATAAGGAATTAAAACTAACATATTCAGAGTAGTATTAAAGCTTATCTATTGTCCTGAAACACATCTTTTAAAAACAATGTCAGCTTGTTTTCCATGTTTGTGCCAGCGCATTTCAATTAAAAAGGCCCGATTAAATTAATATGAAGTTGAAAGCTGCTATCACAGTTGTCTACTGGAAATCCATGAACAAGATGGAATGGAAAGTACCACGTATCTTGACAAAAATCTAGATTTATTAATTTTTTAACAGGCGATAATAATGTATGTAAGTATGCAAGTAAACACCATCTGGATATTTTCACAGGTGCAGAAACAGCCTGGAGTAATACACATCATTGTGTACAACTTCTGAAAGGATACCTTCTCAAAGGCTCCACAATGATGCTGTCTAATGCAAAATGAACACTAAATTACATATTTTGATAACACTGGACAGAAACTTTCCCCAAAAAAGATCAATCCTGAAGGAGCTGCGTGGCATCAGATTAAAGTAAGTCTATTGTATATAAATGTCACAAGCCCTTTCAACACTTCCCATAAAATGACTTGGGAGTCCTGGGCACACACCCCAGAACTCAACTGCCTCTGAACAGTTGAGGCTACTAGTCTTTCTTACAGTCTCATTTTTGTTCAGTCAATAAACACTTTCCCCTTGCTTTGTACGGTTGAAGTACTTTCCATCAAAAATGAATGAGTTATAAACTATCAATTTTTAACATTACCAAGTAAAACTCCTGATGCTGGTTTTGGAATGTAATAAAGATTGATTGATTGAAGAAAAACTCCTGCAATATTTTGTACATAAAGGAAGGTGTTCTACTTACTTATACCACATTCCTCAGTATTGACACTGGAGAATACAATCCCCAACACCTATTTGATTTTTATTTTTCCTCCTTCATTCTCTTGCTGCTTCCTTTCCGAGAAACTAGAGAAGCTGATTTTTCCGTAAGAAATTTTTCAATATGAAAATGCCAAAATTCATAGTCAGCCACTTCTTTCTTGCGATCAACCAATTATCATAAAACACTGAGCTAATTTTCAAATTCTATACCAGGCCATATACTGATTAAGAAAAGAGAGGGATGGGAAAGGAGATGAGGAAGAGAAGCTGGCTTGGTATTTTAGCCACAATTATCTGCAATTTGGAATAATTTTAAAATGGAGTGTAGGAAGAAGTTAGAAAAGTAGAATAAGTTTCTCTGGCCAACTGAAGACTCTGTGGCACAGCAGCCACCCAGTTTTCTTTCTGTCCCCATCCTTTACCCTGTCTGAAAGAATATCCAGCCTGATAAAGATTAAACATGTCCACTTTCTCCAATGAGACATTCACGCTTATTCAGAAATGTAAAATGGAAACCCTGTGCTTCATTTTCAGAGCCTTATTTCTTTCAATATATATGACGGCGAAGGAGCTAACAGTTGCAGCACAAAACAATTAATTTTAGAGCATTTGGTTCAAAAAATTATATTCCACTTTAAAAAAATAAAAGAACGAACCTACTGAGCATTGTTGTTACAGTTAGATTTCCTTCTATGTTTGGTAGCATCTTGAATTTATCTAAACTGCATCAAAAACATCTGAGCAGCACTGGTTAGAATAATACAGTCAAACCTCGCGTAAAGAGTGCTTCACTTAAAGAGTAACTCGCTTAAAGAGCAGAATGTTCGCTTAACAAATAAAACCAACCAAATACTCGCTTAACAAATAAATCAGGGTTTGCAATCCCACCCCACCTCCACCCCCAGAAGTCATAACTGGTCACTTACAATTGGTGTTTTGCTTAAAGAGCAATCGTGTGGAACACATTATGCTCTTTAAGCGAGGTACAACTGTATTCAAATAATGTAAATAGCAAATAATATACCAAATCACTTGAGAATACACTGCTCTTCCTGGCACTTACCTTGTCAGCTATTGTTGCTATGTACCGCATGCATTCAATGTCTGAAGGAAACTGATTCACTTCTTTCACCAAAAACTGAACCACTCTCACATGACCCTGAAAAGAAAGATGCAGCAGCAAGGTTCAAAAATGGACAATCCAGAAGACAGCTATCACATGCTATCTTGGATCTAAGCAATCTTGTTCTAAATATTTACTCCAAGCATATTTCAATAGTTTGGGGAAACTATTTCAAGCAAGCCTCTATTTTTAATAGGGATTTCTCCCCCTTAATTTAAGAACAAGCTGCAACAAAATTGAGTCCCTACCCCCTTTTGTAGTAGTATAATTTACTGCCAACAGCAGCACTGGTTTGGAGGTACAGGCAAAAAACTAAAATCAGCTCCAAGCATATGGGTTAGCAGCCTTGAGAATGAAGTTAGATTGGACACTCCTGATACAGAGTTTAGGAACTGGATGAAAATTGTGTCTTTGAATTTCTACTATTTGCAGTCTTGTCAAAACCAGTCTAGGTATTTGTACCATTTGCTTTAACCGATAAGTACTTTTCTAAATAATAATAATTATTATTATTATTAGTTCAAATTTATAATCCTGATACAACTTCAAAGATTTGTTTTCCCCTTGCAAGGAAAGAACAGAAAAGACTGAACATGCTAGTATGGGAGCCCTACATTGCTGAAAATTATCTTGAATACAGATACTGTACTCTAATTTGTCAATACAAACCAAGCATCTTTTCCCAGAATTGACTGCTATTTACAATAAAGAACTATTCTAACTATGCTGCAGGTTAAGTACCCCTGTCCACCCGGTCCCCTCCAAATTTAATTTAAATAAAAGCTCAGCCTTGTAATCCATATAATTGGCAGGACTGAATTCTAGAAATGTATAGGGCTTCCAGTTATACACAAAACCCCTTCCTACACACGGAATACCTCAATAATTTATAGTAAAATTGTGGCAGCAACCTGAGACCAAACATGTTCCCAGACAGGTGAGATTGCTTCTTAAAGGGAAAATTAACTTCAAACCTTTGTGGTTCACATCAACTCCTAATGCCTTACTTCCAGGGCAAGCAGAAGCAGGCAAAGAGAAGCAGATATAGCTCCTAAAGAACAAGATGGGGAAGAAAATAATCAAGCTCATTTTTCTCAAGCATTGTCATTTGTGAGAAATTACTAATCTTACTTTACGAAATGCAGACATGAGAGGAGTGATTTTTCGATTATCTGCAGCATCCACATCAGCTCCTGCCTGCACAAGCAGCTGCACGACGTCAAGGTGGCCACCATTTGCTGCCAACCAGAGCGGTGTGTTTCCTTTCTTGTTGCGAACATCAATATGTGCCCCCCTGAGAGGAGTTAGAATTCAGCTGAAGTTGATGAACAAGTCAGGCATAATTCAAAGTTAAACAGACACTTAGCTGATTGAATGGAATTCACGAAGATCTCCAGATGTTATTAATATCTCCAGAAGATCTTTCTAATCATAATGTGTATGTTGTAAGATAAAATTAAAAAGCTAGACCCTCACAGTGGGCCTCTAGGCAGATACTGCTGTGTAAAGTCCTTTTGTTCAGATATCCAACCACTCTTTTTGACCTACCCCAACCTTTTCCACTCCGCATATCGGTGAACATTTCAAGTCCAGTGAGCATGCCTGATCCTCACCAAATAAACAAATAAGAAAATACACCATGTGAGATTTTTTTTAAAGGCAGGACTGCCCAAACTATGGCCCATGGGCCGGCTCAGGCCCCTGATGACAATTCATCTTGTCATTCCTGGAAGCAGAAGTAAAATGCATCTGGGAGTGATGAGGGCTTCTCAGGCCAGATGAATTGCCATTGGGGCCCGGATCCAGCCCACAGGCCATAGTGACTGGCCCCCTGAACGTGACCAACCCACGGGTCCAAAAGTTTGGGCACCCCTGTTTTAAGGTATCTCTACTTCAGCAAAACCTTTAGTTCCTCCACACTTGTTGATACTTTCATTTTACATACCCATGGGGCTATGTGTGGGAAAAACATAATGTATGACATACTGACTACTAAGAAGATTGTTTTCTTCATGGTTTAATGTTATTCTGTAGCATGCTCTACCACAGGCAACAACTATTTACACAGCAGAAGATGACGTACCGATTGATCAGAAGCTCACAAAATTTGTAATGGCCTTTATCTGCAGCAATTGTTAAAGCAGTATCCCGTGAGGAAGGCACAGGAGGAGCATTGACATCTGCTCCTTTATCAAGAAGAACTCTTCCAACTTCTGCATATCCTCCAGAGGCAGCTTCCATGAGAGGGGTGAGTCCAGTCTGTTGAGAAGAATTTGGCTGTTATCAAGGCTCTGTAAAACAACCATCAGCCCTGGACACTTTCACAATTTACACTGCTCAGTCTTGCTGCAGCCATTTTCTGGACGTCAACATGCACCCAAGCCAAAGTAGCTTAAATATTGTACAGAAAGGATTATTGGAGGAAATACTGAGGAGTCCTCAGCCTTCATTTCAGGTATAGTGCTGCACAATCAGCAACATCCCACTGGAACCTACTAAATAACAACATTCTAGATAAAATGAAGAGTGACTGATTTTTTGCCATCAATTGTGGTTTTGAATATTAGGCCTGATCTGGTGTCATGAATAACTGCACAAGAGCAATAAAGAACACTGATAAACAACAAGACTACCAGATAGACTGGATTGTTTTCAAATCACTGGTGTTTGATACCTCAATATTCATCTGTCACAACAGAACTTTTTTTGTCAAAATGTTTTTTTCACAGCTCAATAGAAAATGACATGATTACAAGCTCACCTTTGCCCTGTGTTCAACGGTGGCTTTTCTGTCCAAAAGAAGACTGACCACCTCTGCTCTGCCCTGGAAACAGGCCAGAGTGAGTGCTGTATTACGATTGGTTTCAATCTGAGCATTAATATCAGAGCCCATGTCAAGTAACAGCTTCACTGCAGGAACATGGCCGTTCATAGCTGCCAACATCAGAGGCGAAATTCCTAGCTTACTACCAGTCCTACAAAGGAAGAGGCGATGAATTTAGCAACAAGAAAGATAAAACCTGGACATATAGTCCAAGAAGACTGACAAGTTTTTGAAAACTGGGGAAAAATATTAGCTACAAGGGTTATTTAAAGCTAACTGATATGATTATTAATTAAAAAGTAATTTAGATCCAACTAATGTCAAAGATACCATGAAAAATTAGCAGTGATTCCAAGTAATCATAAAATATCATAAAGACCTTGAAATTTAAAATATAAAAGTAACAAAGACCAAGAACGAAGAACTTTGTCATCAGTGGCTGTATCATTACAGTTCAATATACAGTAATACCCCTGGATAATGCGAGTACCGTATAGCGTGAAAACCGCATAACGTTACAAGATTTTCAGAAAAATCTTGTATCGAATAACGCGATTTTTAACGTTATCCGATACAGTCGTTCTTAGCAGCAAGGTGGCTGGAAAGCTGAACGGGGTTCTCCGTTCAGCTTCCCAGCCACCCTGCAGCTACGGAGGCAGGGGTGGGGAGGCTGGAAAGCTGACGGGGGGCTCCCCCGTCGGCTTCCCCAGCCACCCCACAGCTGCGGAGGCAAGGGCGGGTGGCTAGGGAAGCCGACAGGGAGTCCCCGTCAGCTTCCCCAGCCACCCTGCAGCTGTAGATCCTCTGATCTCTCTGGAGCAGGCAAGGGACCTGATCCAAGCTGTTTCTGGGCTTCCCCGACGTCCTCAGCCAGTGCAGCAAGCCAGAATGTCGGGATTCGAACCCTGACATTCTGGCTTGCTGCACTGGCTGAGGACGTCGGGGAAGCCCAGAAACAGCTTGGATTGGGTCTCCACACCTCCCTGGGCTCAGCGGGGGGGGGGGGGTCAGAGACCCCAAAATTGGTTAAAGAAATTGACTTTTTTAAAACCAATTTTGGGGTCTCTGATCCCCCCCCCGGCCGGGTCCAGGGAGGTGGGGAGACACAATCCAAGCTGTTTCCAAAGTTCCCCCACCTCCCTGGAGGCTGCAGCAAGCCAAAATGTCAGGATTCAAATCCCGACGTTCTGGCTTGTTGCAGCGTCCAGGGAAACAGGGCTTTTTTTAACACTGTGTGATCAATGTATCGCACAACGTTAAAAACCGGATAACGACGGGACTTGTGGAACCAAGTCATAACATTATCCGGGGTACTAATGTACCGTAAAACCTCGGATAACGCTAAAACTTGGTTCCACAAGTCTTAGTGTTATCCGATTTTTAATGTTATCCGATGCATGCATAATTTTATAATCCTATGGGATGCATCGGATAACGTTAAAACTCCAGAGATACAATGCAACCGGCACAGGGTTAAGCGAACGTTATCCAATGCATCCCATAGGATTTAATGTTATGCCATGCAATTTTCCCCAGATTGCTTAACATTATGCAGTTTCAGCATTATCTGATGAAAACGTTACCTGAGGTATTACTGTATCTGAACAGAATTGAAACAGCAAAAGCTGGACTTCTCTACTGCCTTCCTAACAGAATGAGAAGTACCATATCAAAGCTTCTATAAAACCAAATTAATAGTCTGTTACCTTGAATTAATTTCTGCTCCAGCATTAAGCAGAATCTTAATAATGTTAACATAGCCTCCAGATGCAGCAAGACTTAAAGGTGTGTAATCGGATACATTCCTGTGTTCCTTGTTTGCTCCTCGGGCCAGCAGCAGATCAACCACCTGTTAAGGTAGAATAGTATTAGCTGGACCAGAGAGTGGAAACAACCTGCCACCAAAGTGAGAGGTAATTAACAGCCAAACTGGTAATTCCATAAACATTTGCTCCAGGGTAGGTCACAGAAGGAAATTAAAGGCTTTCTAGGGTATCATTTAATCTTCCTATATGCATAAACTATGGCTGTGTCCATCTTATCTCACAGATATTAATATGAAAAATGTGGCTGTCCATAACTAAATAAAACCAATAGCATTAACACTTTGAAAGAGAAGGATTCTGGAGCCCTAAAATGGAGGGACAGTGTAGTTTCATGTACAGCTATAACAAGCATCTTGACCTCATTTTACCTTCTGTTTATTCAAGGCCTTCCCTGAAACTGGTTGGCTTCATATTTTAAAACACCATTTAAACAAAAACTACAAAGAGGTTAGCTTCTGAGAAATCTCACTTTCCTTACAGAATATTTAAATATCTATTACATCTATAAACATGTTCACTATAAATATGCAGAAGAAAACATCATATATTATTTAAGAGTAACTAAATGAATGTAATGGATTTCTTAGCCATCTTTCAACACAGTACTTCTCCTACCCTGTTATAATACAGACTGTACTAACTGCACTATGTAGTAAAATGGTAGGAGGAGCTAGAAGGCAACCTATCATTCACTCTGAAGGACACATCATCTTCTACCAACAGATGACTACAACCTATAAACTGAATTTCATGCAAAACCTGCTGATAACATTTACCTCCTGCCGTCCACCAGAGCACGCCAAAGATAGTGGAGTGTCCTTGGTACGTTCAGATTGTGCTTCTATATCTCCACCTTTGTCTAGAAGGATCTCTACAACACCAACATGTCCAGCAGTTGCAGCTAAAATTAGCGGTGTGAAACCTGATTGGAACAGCAGAAACCATTTTGGGAGGGGAAAAAAACACAAGTTATCCATGACTTAGGAGGTAAAACTAATAAAGCTAGAACCCTGAATTCACAATAATACTGGTAGTAGAAATCATGAGTTCTAATCTAATAAACTGGGTGATTGAAAATAAATGCTTAATCAGGTGTATTTCCATACAAAGAACTTGGGATGTAAGATGTTGAGGTGTAAAGAAGCCACCTCAATAGAGATGCATGACATAATCAGTTAATACCCAAATTCCATACAATAAAGGGTAAGTTGCTTACCTATAATTGTGTTTCTTCTAGTGGTCATCTGTGAACTCACATTTGTGTGTTTTCTGTGTGCAGCTTTATTTCAGAGCTTCAATAGCTAAAGGCCAATGAATTTTGCAGAGAGCCCCACCCACTCAACTGTACAATATCCCATGCTTCCCTCCATTTTAAACAAAAAAATCTGATGGCCACAAAGGATCTGGAGAAAGAGAAGCTCTTTCAATTTTTCTGTCTGCTCAGCAGAAAGAAAAGAACTGATGGAAAATGGATGGAACCGCACAATGTTTATGCAACTGAATGTGTGGAGATCCCACCAAAACTTAATGGCCTTTATCTACTGAAACTCTGAAACAAAGCTGGGGGAAAAAACACCACACAGGTGTCACACGAGCCACAAATAAAGAGACTATGGTCCAAAATACCTTCCCAACAGTATTCTAAAGCCAGAAAAAGCACACACAAACATGCATACAATTCTTTATAAGTCACAGAATTAGGAAATACAACTGAATGCCTGACTGGATAGGCACCCACACTTGCTAAATACACAATGAAAACAAACAGCACTTCGGTAGCTTACCTTTTTTATCTCTGTGTTCTATACTGGCACCTCGTGCTATCAACACAGAAACGAGCTCTTCATGCCCACCAGCACACGCAAGAGTCAGCGCAGTATCATGGTTACTCTCCGTCTTAACAGTGAAAAAAGATTTATTTTAAGTTTACCACAGCTCACTGCTGTATTTGAAACAGAAATAACAACAGATTTATTACTAACGTTAAATACTCACGTGGGCATCGATGTCAACAGAAGGATATGTGGGAAGCACCGACTGAGAAGTCACATTGAGCGTTTGTGAACATGCCTCAGGTGTAGGCGATTCTGTACTATGTGAGGCATTGGAGGCAGTGGGCACTCTGCTATTAACAGCTGGGAAAGGGAAAAGAAGAATTTCAACATCTCTTGCATGAAGACATCCTTTTCCAAGCCATAGATCGTGTCCCCTTAACTAGTAAGCTTCCTAATGAACCATTTGGGGAATGAAAATGGTATCCCAGTTCCAGAATTGGTTGGATTCACTTAACACTATGTATTCTACTTACAGATGTTAAAGCAAAACATACAGGCAAAAAATCAACAACAACAACATGTGAAAGGCATGTCCTTTTAAAATACTTGGGAGAAGCACCTGGTCTCATCCCTTTTATCTTAAAGAGGTATTAATGTTTGCATATGTTGTACTTGAAAGGTTCCACTGGTATTTTGTACCTGCAACTCCATATATTGTATTTCCATGCCACCTTCTCACTAAGCTTTGGATGTGACCTCTATTTTTAAGAATCTTACTTCAAGTAATGTAACGGTGCAACAGTTATTTGTTCATACTGGGCAAAGGTAATTCAGAGAAGTTTTATTCAATGGCAGAGCATACAACTTTGATATACAAAGTTTGAGATTCAAATGAATTAAAAATCTTCTTGGACATTAGCATAGAAGACTGAGGGACTCTGGAAAGAAACTGCCAGAAATTATACATGCCAGATAAATGAGTGGAAAAAGTCAAAGCTGACTATTTGAAATATTTTGTTCTGATGGCATTCAATAATGATAGCCAAAGAAAACTACCGTCAATTAAAATTAGAATTAATAGCTGCTCTTATTTGAGATCTGCACTTGTGTCCAGGTTTCTATGAAGTTGTATGGTAATATGATACTGCAAACCATTTTACATATAAGGCAGGTGATATTTTCATGGTTCCTATTTGGGAACTAAATCTTGTTTCTTTAGAAGGAAAAAAGTACAGTCAAATGATGTTGAAATAGTTATATTAAATGTAAGACTTACTTGTGTAAATATTTTTTTCGTTTACAACTACATCAAAATATGAATCCCATGAGAATCTGTACTAAGAGCAAAGGCTAACAGTGTCACTTGAATTTTATTTCAAATTTCCCTGTCAGTTTAATGTCAAAGACAAGCAATCTATCTTATTGGAACTGGCAACTAAACTATTAAAATAAAGGTTAATAGTAAATCTGCTTGTTGTTTCTTTATCAAGAAAGACAATTTTAATTAAGTTTTAAGAACACTTTCAGGGAAATATGAAGAAAGGTTACTTTCAATGTGTATCTGACTTACAGCAACCTTCTATTCCTATCTTCTCTGTCCTGATGCTTGTCAAATGTTTTGGATTACCACTCCCTAAACCAGGAGTGCCCAAACTACGGCCTGGGGGCCGGATCCAGCCCTTGATGCCAATTCACCCAGCTCGCAGCAGCCTTATCGCTCCCAGAAACAGAAGTACAGGCGTGTTTTACTTCTGCTTCCTGGAGTGATGAGGGCACTGCGAGCCGGATGAATTGGTGCTGGGGCCCGGATCCACCTCCTGAACCATGTGACTGGCCTGCGGCCCAAAAAGTTTGGGCACCACTGCCCTAAACCCTCTAGCCATCAGCCTCAGTGGCTGGAGTGTAAGTTTTTCTAGTCACTAGCAACATCTGAAAGTATCTGACTGGGTAAGAAAACTAAACCTGGAAGATAATTCTGTAGATGTGTCTACCTATACACTTCTAAGTGACATCTGTAAACTACAATGGAACTATTTCTGCTACAGGTAATTAAGAGTATATTAAAGATCTTAGAATTTATATCTGAGATTTGCCAAATTGATTACATTTTCAGATTAGTTGAACAGACTGAACACATGCCATCAATGCTGAAAAAAGGAAGTAAGTATTTTTAAAGTTAAAGATTACAAGCAAACCAAGCTTAGAATCACTCAGGTTTTTTTTTAATCAATGGACAGAATGGATGTCTTGAGGAACATTTGAAATGTGTGTTTCCAAAATGCTAATATAAGGCACATCCATGCTCAAGATAAGCTATGGACAAGGCACGTAGGATCAACTGGGGAAAAAAAGCATTTCCTATTCCACAAAGGAATCATCTACGGGACAAAGGACTGCAAAACCATTGCTAATGCTGACACAGTCCCATCAATGCACGCAGCATGTCACAGAATATACCCTGAATCCTATAGCTGATTTATCTCATTTAAGGAAAATTAAAGAAATCTTGGTGACAAATTGCTTCTCATTAACAAGGTGCTGGCTGCATTGTCAGACATGTGTCTAATCCAGGAAATAAAACAGCATCTCATTAATGAGCAGTAATTCGTCAATAATATTTATGAGATTTCCATTATGCAAGGATAAATGAGTGACAGGACCCTGACTGAAATAAACAAGAATTTACATTCTATATGGTCATGGAAGAAACAGCAAAACACAAAGATAGAAAGTAATAAATGAATAACATACATAAGGCGTTTTTCCATCCAAGGTGAGAATGTATGTTGTTGAGTTAAAAGCCATTGAAATGTTTGAGAAAGAGTATGAAGGAAGAGAGGTGGTACCATGCAGGTATCTTCAGAGGTCATAAAGGAATAACGGTCTATGAACAGGGCCATTTAAATATGGAACCAGTTGCATCATTCACCATGTGTGTCTGATAAATATCACCTATCTATTTGATGAAGCTAAAACTGCACATTAAATTAGTTCTCTTGTAATCATTAAACACTGCAGAAAGTACATCCAGTTCCACATGTTGTGAGTGGATCTGTTATATAATTGGTGGAAACTGGCTGATTTTGGGGACAGGAGAAGAGTTTCCATTATAGATCTATATCCCTTGAAAAATCCACTTGAGTTGACTAAGAGTAGTGGGGAGGGCAGGGTGGAAAACTAGAGAGAGAGAAAGGACAGAAATTGCCTCACACCTTCAGCCAGTGTCTTACACCAGGAGGAGGTTCCACTAGATCTCAATCTGTTATATGGAGTAGACAACACAAATACAACACTTTGAATGCACGATACATGCTTATGCTGGCTGCTAAAGTCTCACAACCGGGCAACCACAAGCATGCTATGGCTTATTTCTTACAGGCTGAATTTTTTTATTAAATTAAAAATTCCTCAAATTAGTTTAGCAGATAAATTATATCTGCGTATGCATGACACTAAAAGGAAGACCTACTTTTATAAAGTTAGAAATATACAGTTAAATGAATATACAGTTCTCTGCACATTTTGGGATCAGTTGGAAGGAAGGAGTTACACAATAATGGCCATGATTTCTTGTTTTATTCCAGTATCTATTATTAAAGAATATATTGCCTCTATAGGGAGACTCTACTACTTAATAGTCCCATGCTAACTGCTTCTCAAAAGTAAACTTCAGAAATGAAGCCTATGATACAAACATATATGTATAATCAGATATAATGGTATGAAACACACCAATAGAACTCAGCCTTCCATCCTTCCAAGGTTGGTAAAATTCATGTTAGGGGCAAAATTCTATTTACCTTGGGAACCTCCCACAGTGCACTAAACACTATGGGGTGGTATAGAAGTGTAATTGCTATTCCTTCTTCCCAATACAGTAATACCTCGGATAACGTTTGCATCAGGTAACGCTAAAATTGCATAACGTTAAGCAATCAGGGGGAGGGGATTGCATCGAATAACGTTAAGGTCCTATGGGATGGATCGGATAACAACTGCTGAAGCCTGTGCGATTACAATGTATCTCTATGGAGCTTTAACGTTAACCGATCCATCCCACAGGATTTGAACATGGATCGGATAACACTAAAACTAGGCTAACACCAAGACTTGTGGAACCAAGTTTTAGCGTTATCCGGTGTTTTACTGTACTTCTAAACAAACAAGACACAGTAGCAACCACTCCTCCTTTTTGGTTGAGAGCTGAGCAGGGAAAACGGAGTGAACCATGAACTATAATTTATCACTTTTAATTAGGTCAGCAGGAGCAAAGAACTAGCAAGAGAGACACTGATTCACATCACCATGCCTTGAGATTTATATTCCAAAGGAGGAGGCCTAACTGGGCCAATACTCTACAATGGAGATGAGTTTTAATCAGATTCCACTGCATCATATTTCTTAATTTTCGTGGCTACATGTTTTATGATTTCATAATATTTTTCATTATTAGGCAAGGTGTGTGGGGAGTAGCGTTAATACTATCACATACAGCTATTTAGTTAAGTATTTGGTAGCCAAAAGCTATATAATTTGATACATGAAAAGAATTCGTGAATACGTGCATTTCTCAAGTGAACTCATGAATGAACACCACATCTAACTAAGACTGGTCACAATCCTGTAATTTACAAATTGTTGCTCATTAAGCATTCCTCTTGGGTTTCTCTCTGGGCACATGACCAGGAATTCTACCAAGGTGCCATTAATTAGTGGTAAGTTGCTACTGCAAATTAAATCATTTCTCTTTTACCAGTTTAATTATTCAGCCAGATTTTGGTTAGTGTCAGGAACCCCCCCCCCCATAAATAAATAAATAAGTAAATAAATAAATAAATAAATACAGGCTGTTGTGAGGAATAAAGTATCAAGAGGTACTGAATGTACACAATGTTTGCAATGAGATACAATAAACGTTTTGGGGCAATATGTGAAATGTTATATTCTAGCATACACTGCAATTAAATCATTTTGTGTACACTAGTAAGATAGCTCTTTCTTAAAATATTTAGAGAACAATGTATGGAACAGACATCTTATTTTGATTATAAATTCTTACTAAAAATGGGATTAGGATTGATTTCATCAAGGCATGGCATATTGTGATTTTTCAAAGACAAGCAACCAGTGCACTATTTAAATTTACAGATAGGGATTACCATATACATCACCAAGGAAGAGCAAAACTGCTATAAATTGTGTGAGACTACTCTTTCTGGACTGTTTCTAAACTGAGAGGAAATCTGTGATCTCTGTGAATCTCTAAAATGCAAACAGAAAGGTCTCAGTGGGACAGAATACACTAAAATGACTCCTTCTCCAAACTGTAGGTACATTATCTGTTGAGAAATAAAAAATATTTTTTCTGGAGGCTTTGTTGAACACCACCTAAATAAATGTTATGATGCAGTTATTTGGGAGAAAGATTGTTTCACATAAAAATCAAGACTAGAGTGTTTGGACTTTCCCCATTACTACTTGACACTGAAAAACAGCCAAGTAAAATTTCTTCCTGAATTCTTGCTAAGAATTGCTAGAATCCTCATACAGATACCTTTCTTCTCTTTCCCGTCTATAAAATGAAAATTATTGCTTATATGCAACAAAAAGAAATTTACAAAGACAGATAGGGTTTCAAACCCTTATTACACTCAACACAAACAGAATTTCTATCACCCATCCCTTTTAATCGTACTCCTTTTCCATATCATTCCTTCTTCTAGAATTAGACCAAGTTTTAAAAGGTGCTGTAAAATTCTTCTACTCTTATCCTCAATGAACTGAGCCAAAAAAGGAAGGGGAAAAAAGAATGAGAGGTATTCCAAAACACAAGAAGCTTGTTGTTCAGTCGCAAAGTCGATTCCGACCCTTTGCGACCCCATGGACCACTAAACCCATTTTTCAGTGAACAAAAACCACTATAACAATCTTTACAATATATAATCACTGCATTACTTTCCATAAAAGTAAATCTTAAATATTATAATTAGCTCTTTTAGCTCTACTTCTCGGGATTACAGCCCAAGGATTGCAAGCAAATCTGAAAAATCCTCCCCTCATCCTTCTCAAGAATCTCCATCCCATTTTATGCCACACAGCTAATCAGAGGTAATACCTACATGCTAAAATAAACTGGAATGTAAGCAATGCTTTTTGCTCTTCACACTGAGACAGTTGAATGACAAAAATTAGTACCAAAGAGCCACAATGGAACTGGCAGTTATTGCTGGTGGCTAAATACTAACACATTCCACTTGTATAGTACTATATATTATTGGATTGTACTATACATTCCATATACAGTAAAACCTCGCATAAAGAGTGCCTTGCTTAGAGACTAACTCGCTTAAAGAGCAGAATTTTCTCTGAATGGTTGCCTTTCTTAACAACTAAAACCAACCAAAAACTCACTTAACAACTAAATTGGGGTTCCTAATTCCCTCCACCAGAAGTCACAATTGGTCACTTACAATGGTGTTTCACTTAAAGAGCAATCCCGTGGAACAGATTATGCTCTTTAAGCAAGGTACCACTGTACTTTATTTCAAGTAACATTCAACAGCAACCTCGTGGACTCACATGCCATTTTTACAAAATATGAATTATATAAATATATCCCACAAAATGCTGGCATAACCAATACAGACACTAGGATCCAGTCTATGTAATATTTATTTCTTTGCATAAGAATTTATAGAATAAAAATGAATATACATACCTCAGTTAAGATAAGAATGTTACTCTCATGAGTAAGAACCACTCAAGTCTTAGCAGAGGGGTTCTTTCATATTTTTAACAGCAAATTTAAAAAAGCTATGTGATCTACCCATAAAAAGTTCTGGGTTTAGATAATACCTGTATTGGATACCTTAATCACAAGTTTTATACCAGCTTTGACCAATGAAGATATTTAGAGAAATGATTGTTCTCCTTAACTGTAACTTATTTGTCTTTAAATCTAGAAATAAGGAATATTCACATACACATCAAAGTCAGCTTAAAAATAAAGTACAGAATTGATTTAATATTATGGAATATGCAGACTTAAGAGAAGTATACTGTTTTCAACAGAATACTAAAATCATGTTCACTAGACAGAATGCAGTGACAGTTTCCCTAATTTGTTCCCTCCAGAATCATATAGAAAGGGAAATATCCTCTGCACAAATAGAGAGAAAAAAAGGGATCCTACACATTTCTGCAGTATTCACAAAGGCTAGTCTTTTAAATAAAGCCACTGGTACATAATGCCATGGAGGCTTCCCCAAACTTAAGTACCAACATAACAGTGCAGGTCATGGAAACATTTACACCACTCCCAACACCTAACAAATGTAATGTCCATACAGATGTTGCCTAATAATAAGCCTAGTCACTGCCCCACACATTTAATGGCCAGTATCAAGTAGATATATATTTACACAACTCAACAAAGTCAACCACTTTGTTTGTCATAATTAGATTTCCTTAACAGTTACTACTACAGAAGAGGAAAGCAGAAGGATAAATATACCAAGATTTCAGTTTTTTAAAAAAAGAGTTTAATGTTTAGCCGTTTATAAGGCCACCCAGCTATTTGATAATTTAAAAATGAAAAGAAAACATTTTTTTAAAAAAAATCCTTAAACAATCATTTCCAGAGGAGAAACTGCAAGACAGCCCTGTCACTGGGAACTAGAGCAAAGGAATGGAGTACACATATTAATGTAAGGAAATGTATATTTCTCAACCCACCTGCTATCAGGTCATCAAGAGTGTCGGTAAGCGTCTGTGCTGGAGTGGCAACCATTAATCCATCTGGTTCTTGAACTAACAGCCCCTGACCATGTCCAGCAATTGGTTGCTGCTGTCCTACATTTTGCTGATTCCCTAATACCTTCTGAAGTTCAAAAGAATCTGTCCCATTACAACCTAGGTTACTTGCAAAGTTACACTGTGATGCTGACAAAGGCTGGAGAGGGGCAAACTCAGTTTGCTCGGGAGATGGCGGAGACTGTTGCAGCTCATCTTTACAGAGGACACTGTCAACCTGCGATAGCCCTGAAAAGCTATCCCCAGGAAGACTTTCATTTCCTTCCACTTCTGGGAGGACACCTGTGTGTGGGCACTGCTGCTGCTGTTGGGTAAGGGGCGGCTCTGTTTGACCTTTGGTCTCCAGATATTCTTTGGTAAACTGCTGTTGCGTTTTCATTTGCAATTGCCTTTCCACCTTTTGCAGCTCCTTCAGTATTTTCTTCTTCTTCTGTACTTGCTCTTCTCTGTTCTTTTTAAGCTCTTCAATCTTATCTTTATTCAAAGGTTCACCTTGGATTAATTCCAATGATTTCAGTTGTGCTTTTTCAATAGCACTAATTCTCTGTCCAAGTTCATTCAGCTTGCCTTCAGTTTCTTCTACTATACATTCCAAAGGCTGGTATGGGTGAAAAGGTGACAGTAGGTCCTGATCTGCTACCTGAAGGGAAGTTGACTTCTGCTTGGATGTACCTAAGCACATGAAAAATGTTTGAAAAAATGCCATGCTGAAGTTAACCCATACCTCCCCAAGCTTTCCCACCCAAAACTAACCACATTAAGATAAAACAGAGTAAAGCCTGTACTTCATAACAGGACAGAAAGAACTGGAATTTTAAATACAGACCCTCACTTCACTTGTACTACAACTACTTCAATAAAGAAGAATTAAGATGCGTTTCTAGATATAAAAGGAATAAAATTGGTGTGAAACAGGGAAAGAAACATACAGTAATACCTCGGATAACGCAAAAATTGCATAACGTTAAGTAATCGGGGGGGGGATTGCATTGAATAACGTTAAGATCCTATGGGATGCATCGGATAACAACCGCTAAAGCCTGTGAGATTACAATGTATCTCTATGGAGCTTTAATGTTATCCGATGCATCCCATAGGATTTTAACATGCATCGGAGAACACTAAAAATTGGATAACACCAAGATTTGTGAAACCAAGTTTTAGCGTTATCTGAGGTTTTACTGTAATATTTACTTGTGTCTTGATTACAGTTCTGATGTAAAAAAACAGTGAAATATTATACATATAACTAAACACTGAAGCCTTAACTTGCTAATTAAACAATATATCCAATAACCAACACACACACACGCACACCCCACCCAACATCTTTTTGAATTCTGTTCTATAGACTTCAAAACTGTTACCAACAGTCCATCCTAGTATGAGAAATCTATCAATACAAAATAAATTATACATTTTTTGAAACCAAACATATTCATAATAGAAATGCTCTCATCCTTTCAGTACTGTAGTTCAAAGTTTCAAATGATTCTCTAAATGAATCTAACAAGATACAGAATCCATACCAGCTTCTTCACACGTCATTCAGAGGGAAATGTGTTTGGCAGTCATTCAAACACTATACTGATTTTTTATTAAATATACTGTTTGAAATCTAAAAGGAATAGTGGAAAAAGACTCCTTACATGCAGTATTTAATGAAGAAATAAACAATTTCAAGAGGGCCTTCGTGTGCCTTCAAGAACAAGGACATGGAGCATATTCAAATGTTTTAAAAGACTGAGCATTAAAACTGGTAGATCTTAAAAGTCAGTGCACTTTAGCACATGCACATGTATACACAAAATTATTATGGCTTGAGGGTTTCTGGAATGTTTCCAAGTTTCTAAGAAAATGTCCAAAGTCTTAACATTAAAGATAAATTGTCTCGATACAAGAGTAAAGCAGAGTTTGCCACCAGCAGCTAAATTTTGATTTCCCTATCTATGGGGTTTTCACCAAACACAACTGTAAAGCCATTAGGATGAATTTAACTATGCTGTTTCTCACAATAATGACTGAGACAGATTAAACTTACTCCTACCTTTTTCAGCTGGGGTGCAGAAACTGTGTCCATCCAGATACTGCGAAGTACAACTGCCATCATCTTTTACTACTAAATCTATTAGCTAGGGATGATGGCAGTTAGAGTTCAACAGTATCTACAAATCCAAATACAGTGGAACCTCATACAACAATTGACCCGTATAGCAACAAAATCGCATAACAATTAGGTTTTTTTTTTTGGGGGGGGGGGGGATGGCATCCCGCATAACAATTTTCCCTATGGAAAAAAAATCATACAACAATTTTTCAATGGGAAAAACCACTCAGCAAAAAAATAATAATCGTTGTATGATGCATCCCATAGGGAAAATCGCTATACAATGCATGCATTGTATAGCAATTGTTTCATACAACTACGAGCGCCATGGAACGGATTAAAATTGTTGTATGAGGTACCACTGTACAGTAAAACCTCATATAACACTAAAACCTGGTTCCACAAGTCTTCGTGTTATATGATTTTTAGTGTTATCTGATCCTCTATGGGATCCATAGAGATACATTGTAACCACACAGGCTTTCGCGGTTGTTATCTGAAGCATCCCATAGGATCTTAATGTTATCTGATGCAATTCTTCCCCCCAGATTCCTTGATGTTATGCGATTTTCGTGTTATTCGATACTAATGTTATATGAGGTATTACTGTATTCCTATTCCTGTTTTAATGTATGAAAAACAGATTAAGTTACTCTTAAAGCACCTATTGACTGACATCCTGTTGCAGTTGCATAAACAGTATAACTTTCAGATGTGAACTGTGATAAATTAAGATGTCCCTGACTGTAGGTATTATCTATTACACACTGTCATGCAACTCATTGTGCAAAAGGAAGCATTTAAGGAGATTTCTTAACTTAAGGGCAATTCACTTCCGAAAGTTATGGCTTTTTCGTAACAGTGTAACAAGATTTTAGCAATTCTGGCCAACATGTACCTGGATCACTGTTATGTTTCTGCATTTGTTCTGGGGGCAAATTAATTCTTAACTATTTCTCAGCTTTGCAATAAAGATACCAGTTTTAAAACGCACTGTTCTTTCGAACCCTAGAAATGACATTTGCCAAGTATAGTACTATCTGAAATATTCTAATAATAGTAAAGTTAATTAAATTTAGCCATGTCTCAAAATACAGACATGTTTTCAATGCTAATTAGTCCCCAGGATGCAATATATAAAGTTCAAATTCTACTTTGAATTGTCCATATTTTGTACTTATTGTTTTCTAGGATCTTGAAGAGAACCATAAAGAATTCTGGAAGTGACACTATTGTATAAATTTCTAATGTACTGGTGGTAAATTTAAACATGGCAAGATATTGACACCACGCCTCCACTACCTGCTGCAGACCACAGTAATTGACAAAGTATATATCCTACAAATTGGGCCAAATTGATCCTGTTCATTTTACTTTCAAATGTGTTTTAGAACCTCATGGGGGGTATTATTAAGAAAACATCAAAAGCCAGTTTCCCCTAATAGCAAATGAAATCTTTAAAATAGAAAGATAAAATAAAACCAAGTCTTCCCTTCCTTGATTTCTCAATTACATATCCAGTGACAGAGATAATATAATAAAGTATACCAGCAGTGGGAGATGGCTTTTACGACAATGACCAGAATCCAAGGGCTTATTTATTTACTTCCTGTCTTTATCCATATGGAGGGTCTCAAGGCAGTGTACAACATTTATAGAAGTACACATCTTTAAAATCAGAATAAATTATAGTGATAATATTAAAATAAAATTAAACCCATTACAATATTAAAAACATCAGTAGTTTAAAACAAATTTAAAACGGATGAAAAGAACAAAAAAAATTGCAGCCCCATAGAAATCTCCAACCCTGCCATGGGACTCACAAAACAAAGGCCAGTTTAAACAGAATAGTTTTCACCTGCCAACAGAAGCCTTGCACAGGAGAGAATTTCAGACTGGCAGAAGCTAATTTTTGGGTGGGTGGGTGGTGGGGAGAACCCTCTTAACCATCAAAGATGCCTGCAATGGCAGCAGGACTGAGATAATGCTCACCCATGAGGATCTCTGAAACTAAGTAAGATTACATGGAGAGATATTCCTTCAAACAGGCTTTATAAAACATACCCTATATACTTGAGTATAAGTTGGGGGTTTTTAGCCCCAAAATGAGGTTCAAAAATGGGACTCGACTTATACTTGGGTCAATGCAAACACTCAAAAACATACCCACACAAATGTCTAAATTAATTAATTTTACCATACTTTCATGTATTTTAATTATTGAAACTCACTAGCAGCTGTTGCATTTTCCATCCCCGACTTATACTCAGGTCAATCTAGTTTCCTAGTTTTTAGACGTCCAAATTAGGTATCGTAGCTTATATTCAGGACGACTTATAGTCAAATATATACAGGTAACCAGAAACTTGAATTGGACCCAGAAACAGACTGACAACTGGAATTTACTGTAACAAGGCTGTTTATGATTTGTGTAATTCAAAATTTCCAAACTGTCTTCAAAAGCAGCCTCGTAATAGAAATCTATTATATGAATGGCATAACTCAAGAGGGTGAATTAATTATTACTAATGATAAATCATTAATTAACAAGTCCTTGACTGAATTCCTAGTAGCACACCAGTTACATGACCCAGGAAATGACTACAAACTGAACTGAAGATTTGTTTACTAATAGCTACCTGACAATTTGGGTTATGCTAACGTACTTAGGAAGGTTTAAATCAGGGGTCCTTAACCTTTTAAAGCTGGGGGCCAGGTCATGCTCCCTCAGACGGTTGAAGGGTTGGACTGGTTGTCCCACCACCACCGGCAACCACCCCAAACCCACCACACACCCCAAAAGCAACCCTAATCCCCTACCTCTCCCTTGCTTGCCAGCCTAGAGGAGCTGTGTCGCGTGGGTGAAAGAAATGCGCCTGCAGCTGCCGGAAATGCCCCCTCAGCCACCGGAAATGCTCCTATGGCTGTTTCCGCCACCTCAATCCTTATCTCCTCCACTTCGCTTGGCGTGTCCCCAATGGTGCTCCATAGCAGGGCAGATGTTGTAAGTGTTACAACATCCGCCCTGCTATGGAGCGCTGTTAGGGACACCCCAAGCCAAGCGGAGGAAACAAGGACTGAGGTGGAGGCTGGAGCAAGGGCCGGATGATTTGGTGCCTCAGGGTGGATCCGGACTGTGGGCTATAGGTTGAGGAGCCCTGGTTTAAATATTCACTTGGATTCTAGCCAGTATTTTAAGTTTTCATAAGAAAAGCATAACATAACAAGGTATTAGGAAAAACACTGCATATTCAAACTAAATCCTGACTTTTTATAGAATTAATATAGAGTGTATGCTAGCTAGCACCTTATCCTCCAAGAAACTCAGTATCAAATCTGATTGCACTATGTAAAAAAACACAACAATTCAGATCATTACCTACTTCTGTCCATTGTTTATGAAATCCATAAGTTCTAATAACTAAAACGGTAAATTACCAATTTTCTATAGCTATATAAAGTCTGTTACTTACGAGTTAGTTTTTCCATCAGAGCTAAGCTCTAAATTTAAATGAGGAAAAGCACCCTATGAAAAGAATCTGATGTTAATTTAAATGTTTAGCCCCACTATAAGAAAGCCTAACAGGATGCTCTTTGTCGGTGATCAGTATAGGCACCTAATGACCTTGTAGTCCACAAACCATTCCTACTGCCTTGACAGAGTGAGGATTCACAATGAGATATCTAAGTGGAAGTAATTTCAACCTGAAATAATTTAAGACTTAAAACCAAACCTGAGCTACAGCCAAAAAGGTCTGGGGAGCTTACAACTCATGGTAGAGTTCTAGTACAATATGGTTCCAGTAACCAATTCCTACCAGATTTTTAACAGTCTTCAAGGGACTCCTCATAAATGGTATACTGAAATGTATAAATAATTACGTAGAATAAAAACAAGAAAAAACCCACAGACATTTTTCATCAAGCATATAAGGAGCCTCCCTGAAGAGTGCAAAATATTGCAAGTATACTTGGGTGTAGGGCCAGCTAATATTTCCTATCAAGGCACATTGGACTGTACATTAAGTTGATAAAACTTCATATTATAAAGATGAATACATTGAAAAGCATCTCACAGCAACACATGTGTGTATCTCAGAGAGACAATGACAGTAAAATAGTCAGATATTGTTGTTGACTGCAACTTGTATCCAAGAATGCATTTTTTCCTGAAGCAGGAAAAATGTCATTGGCGTAAATTTGTTTAAGGTGGATCCCAGCTTGCCATAGAGCAGTGTTTCCCAAATGCTGGTTTTTGGACTTCAATTCCCAGAAGCCTAAGTCATTTCCCCAAAGCACTGATCAGCCAATGTACTGACTTAGGCTTCTGGAAATTGAAGTCCACTGGTGGACTGTGTACCCCTTGTTGGGAACCACTGCCATAGAGTGACCCACACACTCTGATCACGGAGCCATCTCCTGTGTCACACATGAAATGAGACATGCAGGATATAACATGGGGACTGCAATGGACTGCCACAGTCTTGAGGATATGGACAAGGTGCGCCTTCACAGCCAGTCCATCTGGCATGGCATCTTCTGCCTCCATAACCGTTGGGAATCAGAGTTCCTCCTCCACTCATTTTGCCGTTGGGCCCAATGTGATGATTTCCAGTGGCATTTCCTCCACTGAGGAGACAATCAGTCCAGTTAAAGGCACTCATCCGCCTGTAGCCTTATGCCCCTTTAGGGAGTCAGATTAGCTAACTGCCACCTGACACTTGGCGTTGAGTCAGATATATAACCAACAAGAATACTGCCGATTTCAATGGTGATTTCCAATCTCTGATGTCAACATGCTTCTGAACTTCTATTCTTCTTACAAAACACATAACCAATGATTGTAGATGATGGAAACTATAGACCAAAAGCATATGGGAACCCAAAGTTGGGAACCATATTGTTCTACAATTTATTTATTTATTTATTCAAATTTATTATCCCGCCTCAATCGGGCGAACCCGACTCTAGGCGGCAATATCCTACAACGGGGTCGCCAACCTTTTTAAGTCCGGGGGGGGGGGGAGGCCACGCTCTCTCGGACAGTTGAGGCCCGATTGGTGTCCCCCCCCCCCCCCCCCGGCCATAAACTCTGCTGTAAATGCATCCACAGCTGTTGTAAACGCATCCATGGCTGCCATAACCATGTCCACTTGTGGTGGCGGTTTCAGCAAGGGTGGGGGCCAGATTTGGCCTCTGAGCCATAGGTTGCCAACCCCTGTCCTACAAGGATCTCTTGGGCAGAAGATTGATATTCACCTTCCTGACTTACCACCCTGCCAATAACCAGGAAGTATAAATAAAGAATTGTAAACTATACACTGAAGCCACATAAACCAATTTCCCATGTCTCTGGAACAGTGTTCTCTATAAGAAAACACAGAATGACATCTGATCCCCTATTTCTTTTGTGTGGAAGATATGGCCAAGATTTCCAGGACATATAACTTATCTCTCACACTACAAATCTAACAATCCCTCCCACAACCCTACCACACCAATCGGAACTTGAAAACCTCCTCATTGGCTCCAATTAGAGCTTTTTCATTCACCTAACCAGTGCACTCTTGATGAATGAGGTAAAAGGGTTCACTCTTCCCCGCCTTTAAAAGCTTGCACTTGCATCTATGCGAACTGTTTTGAAAATCTTAAAGATTATACCAAAAGATGCTTAGAAGGAAAGGCTATTGACCAGTGAGTAAAGGTCTACCGGTTCCCCATCTTAAGCAAAACAGAATCATGGAAAGGGATCCAGCAAACTAATCATGAGCAAAACATGGGAAGCAGATTATCTAACATACTTGGAGTTATGCTAAATATGAATGGTTGTTTCCTAAGCTGAAATTTGTGTTATTCTCTAATTTTAATGACAGGTACTTAAAATGTTGTTTTCTACATTCACTACTCACCCACTATCAATACAGTTGCTTCAAAATTTTAATTGTAGTTACTGGATTATCTAAATTTAAGTGGGAAATATGTCAAATTTGTATGGTACAGAATAGCCAAAATCCTGTTCAAGCAAGTCCACATGTGAAACAAGATTTCAGCCATAAATTAAAAAAGAGATATGCTATGATTAGGATAAAATCACAAACTTTACAACTAAGTAACAGTAAGGAATATCATTAACGTAAGAGTGACATATATTTTATTTTTGATACTTGTGCAAATGTTCTAGTATGTGTGTGTGGTACCTCATTGTCCATTTTTACTTTCATCACAATTCATTACAACTGTACATAGCATAAGCTGTAATGGGCCACTGATACCAGAACACTCTACAGACCTAGTTTGCACCACTTCTAGCTTTTGTCTTCTAATGCTAGACAGTGTGGAAGAGCATAATGAACACTCCTTTGATCATTGCTTAATACCGTACCTTAGATGAGGATCAACTATTAGTGGACAGCTTCATGGTCCCTGTGAATCCACATAAACAGGTTTACCTGAGCATTTGCAAACAACTTGCACATTTTCAAAGCTAGACTGGAGCTGGTAGCTCCATCCCTAATTCCTTCTTGAACCATGCAGTTCCCACTCAAGGATCCTCAGTTCCTTTCTTACCGCCAGTGTTTAGACCAGGGGTGCCCAAACTTTTTGGGCTGTGGGCCGATCATGTGGTTCAGGAAGCCGGTCACTAGGGCCTGGGGGCCGGGTGCAGCCCCCGATGCCAATTCATCCGGCCCACAAAGCCCTTGTCGCTCCTGGAAGCGGAAGTAAAATGTGGCCGTACGGGCGCATTTTACTTCGCTTCCAGGAGCGACGAGGGCTTTGCAGGCCAAATGAATTGGCGTCAGGGGCCGCACCCGGCCCCTGGGTCTTAGTTTGGGCACCACTGGTTTAGACACTTGGTAGTTGTTCAGAGCGATTTCTCACTTCTCGCAGGTATCTGCCTTTTTGCACTTTGATAGTAGTTGTTAAATTAGTGTCAGAGTAGTTTTCTCTTTTGTAAATAGTTAGATTAGTTTTAGTTCTTAGTCCCCCCCCCCCCCCAAAAAAAAAAAAAAAAGGTATTGTGAGGGGTGCGGAAACAAAGTTCCCCATACGGACTGCCATAAAAAGTGCCTTTATTGTTTGGGAGAAGCAGTTTCTCAGGCATACCACCTACTCAAGTCTCTGGAATGATCTAGGATGGTGATGGTGAACTTTGGTACTCCAGGTGTTCTTGGACTTCAATTCCCAGAATCCCAAGGCTCTGTGAATCCACACGAATGGGTTTACTAGCATTCCAGGTGTTCTTGGACCTCAATTCCCTATGTACGTGCAATAAACCCATTTGTGTGGATTCACAGAGACTTGAGCTTCTGGGAATTGAAGTCCAAGAACACCCGGAGTGCCAAGGTTTGCCATTACTGATCTAGGATGATTGGAGTTATGGATTTGGGCTAGTTAAGACTGTATAGGCTTGAAGCCTAAATCCAATGAGGTACTGGCGCTACAGTTTCAAATGTTTCCCATTCCATGAATCTTAGGAGCTGCCAAAACTGCGTTCAGAAAACTTCCTTAGACTCTGGAACAGATACTACTGTTCCAGCTACAGGAAGATGCAATAGCATTAGATTAGTGGATACAGCAATTTCAATTTAAGTAGCATTTCCATACCTCCTGAAACCTGTTTTGAAAGAAATGTACCTTGTCTTAAGAATCCACATATCTACAAGACTTGTAGAGAATTGTGTGTGTGTGTGTGTGTGGGGGAGGGATCTACATTGATCAATGCACACATATGAAAATCAGCATTACTAGAAAAATATGCGATCAAATATCATTCTGTTAATGGCAAAAGTTGCATAGTTCTGCAAAATGCACAAATAAAAGCATTCTTCAAAAATGGATAAAACCGAGCATGAATTTCAACGAAGAAAATAGAAAGTTTTGCAAACTCATCTGAAACAAGGGTGAAAAGATGATGTAGGTGGAATTCACAAAAACTCAATGAAACCAAAACAGAGATGATCAAATCTCTGACTACAGTGGGATGGAAAGATTACCCCTTCCCATTTAAAGTAGATTCTGGTGTTCCATACGTAAAAGTTTAATACTGGATCCTCTCCTTGAGCATGAAATCTCTAGTTCAAACCTTAGATCATCCACACATGATGCTCTCTCAATATAAATCTTCAATTTCTATGTCATCACATTTGTGATATAGGTATAATGTTCAGCCTACTACTAGAATGTTACTTTATGTCCTGTTAGTCACAACTGACTTACATCAATCCTAGTGAGGCCTTTCAAGTAAGCAAGGTATTTATGGTGTGGTTTTGCCAGTTCAACCTGCTCACTGAGTCTCTATGGATGATTTAGGAATTGAACTCAGGTCTTTTGAGTTCTAGTTCATCACTCTATCCATTATACCCCACTATAATTTTGCATACATACAAATACAGCAAGTATAGACATTTTTCTTGTCTTTAATGAATTTCTATCCCCCCATGATTGATATATTCTTTTGACTATAACTAATGTCTGCTAAAATCTCTGAAGCCAGAGGATATTGGGGAAAATTATTCTACTGACTCAGAGAATTCCTTATCCCACAACTAGCATAACCAATCAAAGTGAATAAGGTAAATGACTAAAAATTATAGAATATACAAGCTATTTTTCCCACAAGAATTTAGAATGTCAAGGAGAGAATTTGAGAGAAGACTACAGAAGACTGAGAACACTGGTCTATCACACTGAACACTTAAGGAGGAAACTAAAAAATCTGATGCACATCATCTACAGCAAAGTTCCATCTTTTGCACCTACGCTGAATAATTCAGTTTCCCTATACAAAAATATTTACTGAAAATACATCTAGGCTTTCCAGCATATTGTCACGTCCGGCACCGGAGGAGCTCAACAGCTGGGTAGAGTTGCAATGGGGGAAGGGGAGATCCCTCTCGCTTCAGGCCTTGGAGCAGAATCATCATCATCAGTCTGGGGTCAGTAACCAGTTGAGTCTTGTCAGGGTTACCAGGGTCTTCCAAGGAAACATAGACAGGGTCAGTCAGAGGTCTAGAGTCCGGTACATCAAGTCAGGAAGCTAAGAGTATTGTGTTGGGTCCGCAAGATTGAAAAGTTGGTCCGACAAAGGGCCTGCTAGAATGCTTCTCTTCTTTTAAGATGCCTCAGTTCATTCCTGTAATGAGTAGGCATGCCAGCCTGTTCCCGAGTAGTCTGCCTGCTAGCACCCAGCCTATCTGTCCAGTTCCAGCGCTGCTGGGCCAGCTCTGGGGTGACAGCTGGCTGTGGTGCTGGTGCCAGATTGATCTCTTCCAACTTGGCCTCCTGATGTGAGCCAGGTGCAGCCTGGGGAACTGGCAAACGGGTCCCACTCAGCCTCAGAGTCCAAGTTGGAGCCAGCAGCAGGCAGCCAGGCCGGCTGTATGTCCTCTTCCTTCTTGCACCCAGGACCCCAGGCCATATTATCCTCCCTCCAGGGCACCCTTCCACATCTGAGGCAAGTGAAGGTGAGCGCCCGCCACTGGGAGGGCCGGAAACCGGTATGAGAAGTGACCGGTGGAACAATGAGTGAAGCTGAAGGACCCAAGGCAGGTCCAATTCAAAGGCCACCAGGCTGAGCTGGCGAAGCAACTGGTAGGCTCCGGTGTAGCAGGGGTCTAGCTTCTGGTATGGCCAGAAGCCCCGGAGGTGCTGCATCAAAAGCCAGGCCCACCCCCCTGGTGCCAACGGCTGGCCTGGCTGGTGGCGCCAATCTGCCTTCTCCTTATATGCCCGCTTGGCCCGGCCCAGATGATCTCGAAGCAGCGCGTGCTGCATCCTCAGTTCCTGCACCAAGTCCACCACTGCAGGCACGGCATCAGACACAGGCACGGCATCAGACACAGGCACTGCCTGCCAATACCACAGATGATACCCATAGGAGGCAAAGAACGGTGACTGCCTGGTCGACGTGTTTTCCGTGTTGTTGTAGGCAAACTCGTCCAGTGGCAGGAACCGAGGCCAGTCGCCCTGCTGCTCTGAGATGTAGCAGTGGAGGTACTGTTCCAGCAGCACGTTGTCCTGTTCTGTTTGCCCGTCGGTCTGTAGATGGTAGGCAGAGGAGAGGCCAAGCCGGGTGCCCAAGTGTTCATGCAAGGTGTGCCAGAAGTGGGAGATAAACTGGGACCTGCGGTTGGTGATGATGTGCTCAGGGATCCCATGGAGGCGGAAGACGTGGTCTAGGGAAAGGCGTGTGGTGTCAGTGTGTGAGAGGACGCTGGTTCAGGGAACAAAGTGGGCCATCTTGGTGAAGGTGTTGACCATTACCCAAATAGTGGAAAACCGCTTTACCTGGGGGAGGTATGTGATAAAGGTCCATTGATACTGTGTGCCACGGATGTGGACAGTGGCTAGAGCAGCCCAGCAGGCCTCCCCACCACATGCTTGGCCCGGTGACAGACGTCACACCGTTGGACGTGCTGGAAGACGTCTTTACAGAGCCACGGCCAAGCAAAGGCCCTGGAGACCAGCCGGCTAGTCTTGAACCGGTTGAAGTGCATGGCGGGATGTGCGTCGTGGGGGAGCCGGATCACCTCAGCACGGAGGGGACCCACAGGTACAAAGAGCCAGTCACTGAACCAGAGGTCCCCTCTGTGCAAGGAGTAGTCCGACGTGCAGTCAGGGTGGTTCTGGAACTCCACAACCTTGGCCTGGATGATGGGGTCCTGCTGCTGTTGTTCCCACACTTGCTCCACCAGTGGCTGAGCGTCCACCCCTATCATGAACACTTCCTGAGCCAGGACCGGCGTGCAGTCAGGCTGCTGCTCCCGGCCTACCTGGTACTCTGCCTTCCATGAGAGCGCATCCGCCCACTTGTTTATGTGCCTCCTGGACATACTGGACCCAGAAGCCGAAGCGGATGAAGAACAGGGACTACCAGACCCGACACTGGGTCAGATGCTGGGCCGACTGCAAGTGTTCCAAGTACTTATGGTCAATCTGTACGACCAGCGGGTGCTGCGCCCCTCTAGGTGAATGCTACCTTGATGACCAGCAGCTCCTTCTTCCAGATGGTATATTTCCTTTCAGCCAGGGAGAGCTGCCGGGAATAGAAGGCACATGGGCATGGGAGGTCCCAGCACCGGCTGGGAGAGAATCACCCCCAAGGCGTAGTCCGAGGCATCAGTCTCCACCACGAACAGTGTGGCAGGGTCCAGGGGGCCTAGGACAGGACAGAAAACACTCCTTCAGGGTCTCAAATGCTGCTTGAGAGTCTGCACCCCACTGGAAAGGGGTCTTGGGCGGGGACAGGCGCATCAGCGGAAGAAGCAAGTCCGTGAAACATTCGATGAAGGTGCGGTAGTAATTAGCGAACCCCAGGAACCGCTGCAAGTCATTGCAGTTCCTGGGGGCCTCCCACTGTTCCACTGCCTAGACCTTATCTGGGTCCATCTGTATGCCCTCCTCCGAGAGCCAGTGGCCAGGTAGTCCGCAGTGGAGACGAGGAAACAACACTTCTCCAACTTAGCGTAGAGGCAGTGCTGCTAGAGCTGGCGCAGCACCTCCTGCACATGCTCCTGATGTTCCTCCAGCGAGTTGGAAAAGATGAGGATGTCATCCAAATAGACCACCACATACTTGTCCAGGAAGTCCTGGAACATGACATTAATGAAACATTGAAACACGGCTGGGTCTTTGGTCAAGCCGAACAGGATCACCAGGTACTCAAACTGGGTGTAGTGCGTGCCGAATGCCGTCAGCCACTCGTCCCCCTTCTGGATCCAAATCAGATTGAGGTCCAACTCGGTGAAGATGGGAGGCATTCCTCAACCACAGGAGCATGTCTGAGATCAGGGGAAGCGGTCCCGGGCGGTGATTTTATTCATCTCCTCCTTTCTTCTGGATGAACAGGATTGGCGCAGACGTGGGAAACATGGAAGGCTGAATAAACCCGTGGGACAAGCTGTTCTGGACGAATTTCTGCAGTTCCTCCCGCTCCAGCTCTGACAGGGAGTAGAGACGGATGAACGGATGGCAGCGGTGCCCCCCGGACCAGAGTGATGCCACAGTCAAACAGCTGGTGCAGTAGCAGGCTGTCGGCCTTCTTCTCCAAGAAGACTATCTCCAAGTCCTGGTATTCCTCTGGGAGTACCACTTCCCCCAGGGTAGTGCAAGAGTTGAGGAAGTGCCAGCCCGGGTCCTCCTCCCCCGGTAGGTCACAGAAGCGGAGCTCCTGGGTCTGCCAGGTTGTGGCGGAACAGCCAGTCCATCCCCATCACCAGCTAGAACTGGGGCATGCTGGTCACATCGAGGCGGACACAGTCCTCCCACCACTGCACCACCAACATGAGAGGTCATCTCTCCCAGGTCACCTTCAGGACCCGCCCATCAATCGCCTCAACAATGACAGCCCCTCTTTCTCCTGTCTACTGAAGAGGGTCGGACCAAAAATGTCACGTCCCAGCACCGGAGGAGCTCAATAGCTGGGTAGAGCTGCAGTGGGGGAAGGGGAGATTCCTCTTACTTCAGGCCTTGAAGCAGAATCATCGTCATCAGTCTGGGGTCAGTAGCCAGTTGAGTCTTGTCAGGGTTACCAGGATCTTCCAGGAAACGTAGTCAAGGTCTAGTCATCAAGTCAGGAAGCTAAGAATATGTTGTCGGGTCCACAAGGTTAGAAAGTTGTTCTGACAAAGGGCCTGCTGGAATGCCTCTCTTCTTTTAAGAGGAGTCAGACCCCACAGTTGAGGGTCCATTCAGGAGGTATGCCCAGGCCCTCCTCCTCCTCAACTGAACCTGATGCCTCACTTCATTCCTGTAATGAGTAGGCATGCCGGCCTGCTCCCGAGTGGCCTGCCTGCTAGCACCCGGCCCATCTGTTCAAGTTCCAGCCCGCCGACCCCACTTGGCCCTGCTGGGCTGGCTCTGTGGTAACAGCTGGCTGTGGTGCTGGTGCCAGATTTATTTATTTTTATTTATTATTCAAACTTATATCGTCGCCGCCCTAGTCCGGAGACTCTGGGTGGCTCACAAGGAAACAAAAACATACCATCTAAAAATCCCCATTTAAAAAACACCCACCCCAGCAACAGATTAAAAATTAGAAGTTACCCAATCTCAAAAAACAAGTTAAAATTTAAAAAACTAGAAAATTAAAATTAGATTTAATTAAATTAAAAAGATTAAAAGAGGTGCGGCCTGGGGAACTGGCAAGGGGTGCCCCTTGGCTTTAGAGTCCAAGATGGAGCTGGCAGCCGGCCTGACCGGATGTCCTCCTCCTTGCACCGAGGACCCCAGGCCACAGCACATATTCAAACCACTTTAGCCTTTAACATATTTTAGCTCCTCTACCCCTAAGAAGGGCATCTATGCTCTTCACATCATCTGGCATATTGGTTGTACTAAATTCAAATTTTGCAGGAGAAATTGTAATTCACTCCCATGCAACGTGATTTTTTATGTTTAGTCACTTCTACGCACAATTATACTCTATTTACTTTCTCACCTACTACTGCACTTCCTTTAATGGAGACAGTGTACCTTAGATTAATCATAATTTTTCAGCTCAGGAGTTTTTAGAATTGTTTCATTTTAATTACTTTAACTGTTTGTTTTTTAATATATAGCACTGTATGGTATTCAACTTGTTATTGCTATATAGTTTCAATTGTTGTAAGCCACCTTGAGTCACCGATGTGGAAAAAGGCTACATATAAATAATATAAATACAATGGAACCTCTGTTAACAAACAGCTTGGTTAACATAAAAATCACATAACAAAAAGAAATCCAAAGAAAATAGTGGCTCAGATTACGTTTTTTTCTTCTGGAACAGATTAACTGGTTTTCAATGCATTCCTATGGGAAATCGAGTTTCAGTTAATGTATTTTGGTTTTCAGTGCATTCCTAAGGGAAATTGCATTCAATGCATTCCTATGGGAAATTCAATGAAAGTAATTTTTGCTGTAAGAAATGTCCCAGAGAATGCATTAATTACATTAACGGAGGTTCCAATGTAAATAAAATTTAAAAATGATAATGTTTTTAAAATAAAGTCTCTCACTTGTGGTATTATTAACATTTAATAGCCTGGAAGGCACAGAGATGCCTAAAACAAGCCTGCACAGCATACAATAAGATAAATATAACTCTACTATATGTTATACAATTTAGCTCAATTAAGCTCCTAGAGCTGTCACATGTTTTGCAGGTTTGAAATAAAGCTCGAAGTCTGTTCCCTCCTTTTTTCTTTTTACTGATAAAAGGGGTCCTTTTGATATCTAAAACGTTAAAAAAAATTCCCCCTATTTACATAAGTGGTATGATTAAATGGCTACTGCAATTTTTACTACTGTTAAAATATCTACTTCTGCCATTTCTACTGCAAGTTCAGATTTCACCACATAATTTCTCACTAAAATACTTAAAAATGCTACAGTATTTAATGAAAGTATATTCTGGAATATACAGTAAAACACCGGGTTACAACCGCCTCGGAAATCCTATGGAAATGCCATCCCTGTTTACAAATTTACTGTATTTGTTTCGGTTTACAACGATCAATTCAGGACCATTTTTTAAATTTTTCAGTGCATCCCTATGGATGTTTCGGGTTACAATTTTTCGGGTTACAACAGAGGCTATTGGAACAGAACTCCGGCGTAATCCGGGGTTTTACTGTATTCAGAAAGAGTGGCAAGAGCTTGCTTTGTCAATATGAGTTATAATGTAACATGTAAGAAAGCTCCGAAACTGAAAACAATTACAAAAGTATATTATGCTAAATCACAGGGTATATGGGGTACATAGAAAGTCTCCTTGAAGATTGTGGCACATTTTACATTTCTGAACCACAATCGGGCACACCCAGGGCAACAGCAACCTCGTTGTGGTGGCTAATCTTTCTCACACTAGGTCAGGTGAAGGGAACTGCAAAATGAACTCACCAAAGGGTGCCTTCATTTTGGCAGTATCATGTCTGGCCTAGACACAGAAGAAGACAGGGTATATGGCAGTGGTGGCCAACCTTGGCACTCTCAAGTGTTCTTGGACTTCAATTCCCAGAAGCCCAAGTCAGTCCCATGTCCCAGCTGATCAGGGCTGCTGGGAATTGAAGTTCAATAACAGCTGGAGTGCCATTGTTGGCCATCACTGGTATATGGGGTACTGGTATACCATCACCCCATATACCATCACTGGTATATGGGGTACATAAAAAACCCTCCTTGGAGACTGTGGTACATTTTACATTTTCGAACCACAATCAGGTGTAGCCTGGGTAACGGCAACCTTGTTGTGCTAGCTAATGTTTCTCACACTAGGTCAAACAAAAGGAACGGAGTATATGGAATAGCACCTAGGACTGGCTAGACAAATGTAACAGCGACAGGCATGGAGTCTAAGCATTTCTTTGCATTCTTGCTACTTTTATCCTCAAAATCTCCCACTACAATGGTTTAAGAAAAAGATCTACACCATGCAGTATCGGTTCCCAAATACTTCCCATGCCCTGAACACGCAACACATTCAAATGCTAACATGACATGTATACGAACCTTTTGGGAGATTTAGAAGTGCAGGGGGATTCTCTTGAGGAGCTCTGTCAGGTTCCTGTGGAGGGACAACCATGGCAAGTGCATGCATTGGTACACGTGGAACCTGCAAAACCAACTCACAGACAAACAGACTAATGTCAGTGGCTGTAAACAGTAGCTCATAGGTTAATCCAAAGTATTTAGGGCAGATCTAGTCTGTCCTTAATGTGCAGTTTAAAGTTCATTGCTCAAATTCTGAATCCAAAGGTGCTAAATCAGTAGGGCAGCTTCCATCTTTCCCCAAAAGGTGCTAAATCAGTAGGGCAGCTTCCATCTTTCCCCAAGTAAGACTAGTACAGCTTGGTTCCAGTTTCAATGGCTCTGCCTTTCATTTGTTTCTGATCTTGTTCATATAACCCTTAATACATTCTAACACGGCAATGTGGAAAACATTTAACATGTAAAAAACAGTTCTGCTAATGGTTCTTTGGATATAGTCTCTAAGCAAAGAAACACTCTGGGTCAAATGGAAAACTGGGGTTATAGTCCAAAACAGACTCAATAAGATCAAGTCAAGGCATTTTAAAGACCCAGTAATTTCCAATAATATGGTACAATTTAGGACACGGTTAGGAACTACCTTGGTCACGGCTTCACTCATTCTCAGTGCCAGACCTAATGCTTAGAGATCAAGCTACAGTCAGAAATGCAACACTAGAATGATTTAACAGAAAACAAAAACTAGCTTAATGAGATATTGTTAACAAATCCCAAGCTAGTTTTCCAAGTGAACTTGAATGTCTTTATTTGCAATTATATTTGTACCTTTTGAGCTATACAAGCTTCCAAAGCAGTTTATAGTTAAAACAATTATAAGACGCAATAAGTAGAGTATTTATGGCAATCCATGTTCTAGGCCAGTGATGGCGAACCTTGGCATTCCATGTGTTCTTGAACTTCAATATCCAGAAGCCCTGATCAGCAGAAGTGCCAACTCGAGCTTCTGGTAATTGAAGTACAAGAACACCAGGAGTGCCGAGGTTCACCATCACGCTTCTAGGCTGTTTCCAAAGGGATGTAGAATAAACTGCAGAGGTATCTGAAGTAGCTACCAGTCAAATTAATTAATTCAATTTGTTACTTTACTTTTTAATTATATCATGCTTTTTTTAAAAAAAATATAAAGTTTGTAAGAGTCAGTCTTACAATGCTACAGTTAGATGTGGTTTCAGCTTACCTGAGACTGGTCCTGAGATGGTGGCGTGAGTTGAGACATGTCTGTAGTCGGAACTGACAGAACATTGTTTGGATAATCCAATAAATAGGAAACAACATTTGTGTGACCTCCCTTTGCAGCTTCAATGAGCATAGTTGAACCATCCTAGAATACATATTGGACAAAGAAAACATAATATTTCTTGTTATTTATGGTTTTATACAAACCAGATTCCTAAGATTGTATTATGATATCAATAGTTAAGATATATGAGAAACCATGTACTATACCTGGAAAATTAGCAAAATACAGTTGGACCTCGCTTAAAGAGCATAATGTGTTCCACAGGATTGCTCTTTAAGCGAGTTTGCTCTTTAAGCGAAACACCATTGTAAGTGACCAATTGTGAGGGGGATTGCGAACGCCGATTTATTTGTTAAGCGAGTTTTTGGTTGGTTTTATTTGTTAAATGAAGCAAACATTCAGAGAAAATTCTGCACTTTAAGCGAGTTACTCTTTAAGCAAGGCGCTCTTTATGCGAAGTTTGACTGTATGGAGCAATGATTTTAAGTAACCAGAGTGGGTAAATATGACTGAATGTTTAAACTCAATCAGATTTTTACAATTTAAATCAAAATCTTAAAATTTAAATTGGATTTTTTAAAATAAAATTATTTTTGAGGAAGAAAATCTATCTAAAGATAGTTTTCTATTTAAGATGCTTTATAGTTCAAAGGTTATTCATCATAAAAGAAACATACAGGGTTAAGAAAAAGACATTAATCTATTGTTCCTTTGCAAATGTACATACACAGAATCAACCCCATACCTCTTAAGTGCTAATTAAAAAAACCAACAACCAATGAATCCAAAGAAGATTGTTGAGAGTGGATTTAATATACACTGTAAGTAATAACATAACATTTTGTACAATAATAATACAATTGACTGAGTACCTTAAGACGATGGGTGGGATCTGCACCATGAGCTAATAGCAGCTCAACAACAGCAAGATGGCCCCCGGCACATGCCAGTGATACGACTGTGTGATCATTATTAGCTGTAGCCCGGTTAACATTGGCACCTATATGCAAAAATACATAATTCAGGGGGAATTCTATGTAAAAAAAATTCATGCAAGGAAATCGAGACCCCAAAATCTATCATTAAATATATGTGATAAAGTTTAAACAAAAACGGTTGAAAAATTACTCTTAGTTTTTAAAGATTATTTCATAGAGAAAGCAGGTTACAATTACAGTAATACCTTGGTTAACGTGTGCACCACAGAATGTTAAAACCGGATGTTGGGAAATTTGAGGGAAAATTTTGCACTGCACAATGTTAAGGTAACATTGATCTCCAGATCGCTAACAGGCTTAGTGATCCAGGCAGGGGTTTCTGAAGAGAGGCGGGGGAAAACTTTCCCAGCTTCTTTTCAGAAACACCCCCTCCCCTGGGGCCTGGATTGCTGAGGGGCGACAAGGGCTTCGCGGGCCGCTTGAATTGGTGTCAGGGGCTGCACCCAGCCCCCGGGCCTTAGTTTGGGCACCACTGATTAAGAGTGTCAATCCTTTCTTTTCTCCTCTTTGTACATGAGGGTAAGGAGCTCAAATATTAAGTAAAACAGAAAGCAAATTATTATGTGGTGCTTTGGAGAAAAGATCAAAATTACTTTTTAAAGCAAAAATATAGTTTTATCTGAACACATTAAAGAGGAATATCAAAATTATTCACAGAGATGATGGCAGCTGAGGACCTTTAAGGAACAGAGACATTTTTTTAAAAAAGGTCAGCCCATCTTTCTAAAAAAAAATACTACTTTTATACAAAGTCTGTGCAATTATGGACACACTAAAGAAAAAAGAATGTATTGCCTTGCTCATGGTCTTTCTATCTCTAGTGATAAGAGTGGGGATTTTCATGCACAATACTGGCCTCCTCATATGGAAGAGAGAGTGGTATGTGGAGGAACTTGTAATTTTCTTTGACATCAAACTTGGAAGTAAGAGTTACAGGAGACAGTTACAGGAGACCCTGGATGAAGCGGCTTATCTGGACCCTTTTCAGTCAGGATTCAGACCCGGATATGGTACTGAGACTGCATTGGTCGCACTTGTGGATGATCTCTGGAGAGAGCGGGACGCGGGTCATCCATCCGTCCTGTCTCTCCTTGATCTCTCAGCAGCTTTTGATACCGTCGACCACGGTATCCTTCTGGGACGGCTTCAAGGATTGGGGATCTAGGGCACGGTGTTGGCCTGGTTCGCCTCTTTTCTGACGGGCCGGACTCAGTCGGTGTAGTTGGAGAGTGAGAGGTCCAACCCTAGGCTGCTCCCTTATGGGGTGCCTCAGGGCTCAGTTCTCTCACCTCTCCTATTTAACATCTACATGAAGCCCCTGGGCGAGATCATCCGTTCCTACGGGGTAAAATACCATCAGTATGCAGATGATACACAGTTGTACATCTCGGCTCATGGGGACCCTGGTGATGCAGTCAAAGTCCTATCCAGGTGCCTGGAGGCTGTGAGGGTCTGGATGGGGGACAATGGGTTACAGCTGAATCCTGGCAAGACTGAGTGGCTGTGGGTTGGGGGTCCCGGGTCAACACAGGAGTTACCATCTTTGGTCCTGGATGGGGCTAGTTTGCCTCAAACAGACCCCGTGCTCAATCTGGGGGTCCTCCTGGACTCACGACTCCTGCTCGATGAGCAGATGGCAGCCGTGGCCAGGAGGGCTTTTGCACAATTGTGTGTAATTCACCAGTTGCGCCCACTCCTGGACAGGGACTCCTTGCTCATGATCACCCACACTCTGGTCACCTCCAGATTGGATTACTGCAATGGGGCTGCCCTTGATGACTCCGCCCTGAGTCGCCTGTGTGAGTAGGGCGGAATATAAATTTGATTAATAAATAAATAAAATAAATAAGAGAAAAGATTCCCTTATTTTTGCTCTGCTCTAGGCTGAAGGCTCCACGGGGAGGGGGATAGTTTCCAAGAGACTAGGGCTTGACAAAAGGTGTCCCCAGAGCCTTCATGAGCTGGACTGGAACTGCATCTGTGCTGTTTAGCTACAAGAGAGGATCCCCTTCCCTGCTACACAGGATTCCCAGAGAAAGACTTGTCGGAAAGGTGCTGGAAGACATGCGGAATTGTGAGGTTTTATTCAGCCCATAATAGGTGTTTTTCTCTAACTATTCCACTGAGCGTTTTGGAACAGGAATGAAAAGGCTTGATGATAAAGTAGTTAAGGTATTATATTCACATCAGAATAAATACATATGTTTTCCTTTGCAATATAGGCCAAACTGATTGTTTGTCTTAAACAGAAGATATTATTGTTAAGTAGTTAAGAATATTTGAGAGAAGCCAACTATAATTTGATTGGATCATCCTAGAGCAGCTACTCTCTCTCAGCCCCATACTCTACTTCTATAACATTGTTTCTTTTTCATATCTTAGAAAGCTATTCATAAAATTATGGAGAGAAATAAGTATAAAGCATTTAAAGCTCACCACAAAATAATTAAATACATAAGCAAGTATTTTTATAAAATGGGAAACAAAATTCATCTCAGCACACACCAAGTACAGAACTTTGCTATGATCACCAAACATAATCCCTGTATTGCTGCATTCTTTATACAAAATATACCTGACAGACATCATTTAGCAAGCCTTTAGTTTATGTTATTACTACTAACCTTTGCTAATAAGAAATTGTACAGTGCATAGATGACCCGCTCTTGCAGCTTTCATTAGTGGTGTTCTTCCACCTTCAGATTCATGTTCCTGTTTTACAAACATCAGAAAGAACATGTAAAGCATATTGGGAAGAAAGTAAACACAACTGTAATCAATTCATTATTGTTTGTACATCAAAAAAAGGGGAAATTTCAGAGTCCTTGCATGGCTTTTAGATCTACATGTTGCTTTCCCATCAAAACCAAGCCTAACCCAATTGAGGTAGTAACCCAATTGAAGTAGTACTGTTATTGTAAAGAAAAATGTATTTACAAGGGGAAAAGTGCATTTCATGCAAGGCAGTTTGCAAAATATTAGTCTAAGAAAAAAATAATGATTTTAATTAGATCTTCATGCAGAAGTCTAATGGAGTTCCACAGATCCCAGCAGGTCAATGTAAGCCCATAATAGAATTCAAAAATAATTAAATAATATTAATCAAGCAGGCTTTAACTGGCTAGTGGATCACAGCTAAAACAGCCCTAGGGTTACTTATAGATGAAGAATCTTCTTGTTCCATTGAACGCACAGAGGACTTTACCAGAGATCACACAAGGAGGTATACACTCTTTTCTTCTACAAGTGAAAGCCTCAATGGAATCAACCAAGGGTGGAGATCTCTGGTTTCCACATGATCAGGGCAGAGATTGCACAAGCTTTGTAGGCAAAGTTTTAATCCACCCATGGTAAATAGGATACAGTACTGTAGAAACAATTATAGAACAGGAATAATGACAAAGTTCTGGAGGTTCTACATGGAGGACACAAATCCAAACCTGAAAAATCATAGCATGCTTTCAAAATAATGAAGTTAAGTGAACAAAAACCATTAACTGTGACAACATTTAGCAGGATCTGGATTGCTAAATTATACTTTAACTGCTTAAATATTTAGCATTCATTCATAAGAGTTCATTGTCTAACCATTTTGCTTAGGTCTCCTAACAAATTTCTTCCTTATTTTGAAAACAAGCTAATTATTTGGTTACATTTCATTATTTTAAATACACATTGAAGTCTTACTAAATCTGCCCCAGCTTGAAGCAGAACGTCTGCAACATCAGTGTGTCCATTTTCACAGGCATAGGTCAAAGCAGTGTCTCCAGTTGCAGTTGTAGCATGGACATTGGCTCCTGTTGAAGAATGCTGAATTAGAATATTTGTATTTGGTCTGTCAAACAGCTATTTTAACTTCATACAGTTGCAATACAGCAGGCTGGCTCTATCTTCCACACAGCAATGAACAAATCCAAAATATCACTGAATAAACAGAGACAAATTATAACAGCATTCTGGGTGACTTTAGGTAGCTTCCTCTATAAATCCAATGTACATTCTGCTTGATGGCCTTATTGAAACATCTAGGAATAGTACTACTGTATATTTAAATACATATTAGTCTCCAACAATTCCAGAATAATGACCTTATACTGAAACATTATTCCACAGTACGGTAATACCTCGGATAACGTTTACCTCGGATAATGCTAAAATCGCATAACGTTAAGTAATCTGGGGAGGAGAATTGGATCTAATAATGTTAAGGTCCTATGGGATGGATCAGATAACAACTGCTAAAGCCTGTGCAGTTACAATGTATCTCTATGGAGCTTTAACGTTATCCGATCCATCCCATAGGATTTTAACATCCATCGGATAACACTAAAAATTGGATAATACCAAGACTTGTGGAACCAAGTCTTAGCGTTATCCGAGGTATTACTGTATTTAACTTTGGACTAATGGTAGTGTCAGAGAAGATGAAGAAATGAACAAAGACGCAACTATATTATTATTACTACAAGATTGTAAATATCTATTGGTACACTACTTCAACACAATGGACTGTCACATTTTCCCAAATATTTTCATAGTTTTCTTCTCTATTTTTAAATTTTCTGCTCAAATGAAGAGGTTAAAAGCGTTTGCCATAGTTGTATCAGCCATTATGTCCATTCATACAGATTTTTCTCTTCCAATGCTAAACTCTATCAGATGGTCATTTTGCCTTTCCTCTACCACATGACACTTCCTGGTGCAGTGGAGGCAGTGGGGGGGAGAGGAACACATGAAATGCCTTTGCAGGCTGCATCCGGCCCGTGGGCCGCAAGTTGAGAATCCCTGTTCCAACCCCTCTCTTAGCTATCTAATCAATGTTTTCCTAAAGTTTCTCTCTTTTGACTTCAATTTCACATACTCAATAAAGCTAAAATAACTACTGCGGGAGCTTAAGCTATAAGAAAAGTTAGTCTTTCTACTCTTCACTTTTGGTAAAGGTATGTAATTTCAACTTTACACATATGTCTATAGCTAGTTGAATAACATTTTCAAATACAAATGAAAAAGTGCAGGAATAAATACTTTACTTTCTTACTAGTGTAAAATTTCTAGCCTATTATTTTGTTAACTTATAAATCTTTAAATGTTTGTTTATCCCAAAACATTTTTAATACTGTATGAGGCAGAAACACATACATCTGGACACATACAGCTTTCAGTAGCAGCTAATTATCAGCAATCTGTGACACAGTTAAAGATCTATATGGCTATTATATAAGCTCTTGCTATGAAACAAGCACATCACTTGTCATCCAACAGGGTTCTGTCAACATCCTTTGTTATCACATAACCGCATATATTATATTCAATATTTCAAAAATTGGTTTCAGTGATGATATGCAATGACAATGAAGTTTTACAAACAATATATACTTAAAATACCATTACAGTGGTACCTTGCATAACAAACGCATTGTATAGTGAAAAATTCACTCAACGAAGCGTTCGTTATGCAATGGCGATACCCGGCATAACAAATTCTTCATTATGTGGGGTTTGGGGTATACCCGCTTAATGGGAACCCCTGTTAATGAACATCCCCCCTCCTCCCGTTATGCAGGGTATCTCCCATAGGGAACCACATAATGAAAAAACCCACATAGCGAAGAGCTCCGTGGAACAGAGTTTTTTCGTTATGAGGGGCTCTACTGTATTTTAATTGTCACCACTCTATGACTACAACTGTAAAATCTCTCTCCTCAAAAAAATGTATATCCAAAATTGGAAACTCCATTTCAGTGTACAGGTAAGTGGAAGTATTGTGGTGAGTGAATACAGTATTATGGAAGTATTGTGGTGAGTGAATGCAGGAAGATACAAGGCAAAGATAAAAAATTCTGCACTAGAATAAGGATGAAGATGAAATACTAGGATGGGAGAGTAAAGTAACAACCTGGTGAAACCAGATATTTGCACTAGTTAAAAATAAAGGGAGATGGGAAAAACTTATGGGAAATAAATGGGAAACCTACAAAAAAATTGTTTTTCCTGGAAAACATGTTTGCATTTATGAGACAAACTGTTCATGCAACTATATACAACTTAAAAATTAACTGCTGCATTCCAGCCTCTCCACTAAATTGAATTTCTAAAAGTCTTCTTATTCTGTGTCTAGGCCAGACATGAAACTGCCAAAACAAAGGGACCTTTTCATGAGTTCATTCTGCAGTTCCTTTCACATGACCTAATGTGAGAAAGATAAGCTAGCAACACAAGGTTGTCATTACCAGATTACCCATGATTGTGGCATAAAAATACCACAATCTTCAAGGAGACTCTTTCTAAGGTGTTGTTTGTTATGCACCTGTGTGCTTAGCTTCAGAAAGAGAACAAATGCTAGATATTTTGCACAAACCATGATAGGGGGAGGAGAACTCGGTGTGTGGATATTCCTGTAAAAGCAGGAATTCTTGCAGAGATTTGAAAATCCTCAAGATTTTGGGACAGTATGTCTCAATCTTAAATGAGAAACTGGCAAGATTCACAGACTTTCTCACAGGGACTATAATTTGAATCCAGCTTTATAATTAAGTCACACATTTAAAATGTCTATAATGTTTTCAGTAATAGCTGCAAATATACATACCTGCTGCTAGTAAGTATTTCACTAGTTCTAAGTGACCCTCCTGTGCTGCTTCCATCAAAGGTGTAGAACAACCAAGTTCTATGTCAGCTCCTGCCTTGATGAGGAAGTCAGCTACTTCAGAAAACCCTCCACAACATGCAAGAGTTAGAGCTGTTTCTTGTGTCTCTTCTGTCTGTGCATTTATATTAGCACCTGTGAAACAGAGTATAATTAGAAAATGAGCACCTTTATATGCATTTGTCTTTTTGTTCTCTACTTATGGCTAGCTCTACTAAGATATATAATCCAATATAAGGTTGAAACATTCTGCATCTTAAAAAGTATATAAGAGATAAAACAGAACAAATTTCTAACTTTAGGAATGTTGTTCCAGCCTGACATCACCAGACTGAAGAAAACACTCACAAGTAATCAAAATTCTATTAATCAAAATAAGTATCTCCCAAAATACTCAACTAATTACAACAAGAGCTTGAAATGTGACCTATGGAACACAGGTCATCAATACCTCCTCCAGTTGAAAAAACAAAAGAAAAAACTTTTCATTTTTACTTAAACACTGGGGATAGAGGTGGGGCCACTTTTTTGGGGGGGTCGGATCACTTTTTGTCAAAGCCACAAGTGATTTCTGATCCCTTCTAGTTTTGAAAAAAAAAACTTCTATGCCTAAAATAACTCAAATTAATTAAATGACAGGAGAGATCATTCCCCATGCCAAACAGAGAGAGAAACAGAGTCTAAGAATACATTTTGATGTTATGAAAAACATTTTGTGCCGGAGGAGGGGAGCAAGCTTCCAAAGTTCATGCCACAGCTTCTGCAGGGCCTGGACCTCTGAAAGTTGTTCATTCATTCACTATGTTTTATGACTGCAGCAATGCTGTTATTTTGGCTTTCATGGCAGAATCCACACAGTGGATTTTTACGAAGATATTTATGAAGACGTTGATGGGCAATAATTCCATTATCTGGCAAAAAAAGATCATGTTGCACATAAATGCAAAAAAAAAAAAAAAAAACCCAACCTCATGATCTTTTCCATTCTCAACAGGATATTAATCCATTGCCAGACACCTACTCAAATCAATCCAAGCGGTCCTGCCAGATACTAAGTTCTTGGTGTATTCCCACTCTTTCTAGAATAACAGTCTAAAGCGCTCAGTGTTGCTAAGGATAGTAGAGAGAAGAGTGCTAAACAGCTGGAATACATTCTTTTTCAGTTCTCCATTCCCTACCTTGTGTTCTCTAGTACAGTCTTTCTCAACATGGTGCCCTTCAGATCTCATACCAGACTTGACTATTTACGATGAACCATACTGGATGTATGGTAAATTTAAGTCTCTAATATCTGGAGGACATTGGATTAGGAAAGGCTGGAACAAAGTTTCGCCAACTCAAGTAACACTACATCCTGCTGTAAATTATTATTTTTTTTAAAAAAAAAATCAAGATGGCAGGAAGGAAGGGTCTAACCATTCAGGAGACTTTTGATCAGTCTAGAGCTGTGGTTCTGTGGAGGTGTGAGTTGAGTTTTAGGGGTGCAATTTGAGAATGAGTTAGACCAAGTTAATGGCCTTTTAGGCTTCCTCCACATAACTAGGAGTTCACTTTTTGAATAATAAGAATTATACATCATGGGGACAGTGGAGATCAGGATTTTAGAGATGCTTAGGTGGTGGCATGGCCAAAAAAGGTTGGAAACCACTGGTCTAGAGAATCGTAGAAAAACAGGGAACTCCAGTTACTATACTTCCACAGCAATAATAGAAGCATAGTTTAGCATCATGACAATAACCCTAGCTTCTCACTGGACTAAAAAGTTTCCTTCTACAACACAGGAATGAGTCTGGAATGTTGTGCTTCTGTTTTATACTAATCACAGCATGACACGTTGTCCAACCCCAGATAAAATGGTTCAGCTTACCAATAGTAGGAACAATCAAACTTCAAAAAGCAGCTGCTGAAGTAATTTACTTTCTTTAGATATAGTTAATGAAAAACACAGAGAAAAATCACCCATAGTCTAGAGCAGCGTTTCCCAAACTATGTTCCATGGAACACTGGTGGACTTCAATTCCCGGAAGGCTAAGTCAGTAGATGGGCTGATCAATGCTTTGGGGTATTGACTTACGTTTTTGGGAACTGAAGTCCAAAAACCAAAGATTGGGAAACACTGGCCTAGAGCAGTGTTTCCAAACCTTTGGTTTTTGGACTTAAATTCCCAGAAACCTAAGTCAATTTCCCAAAGCACTGATCAGCCAGTGTACTGATTTAGGGAATTGAAATCCCCCTGTGGGGCATATGCTCCACATTGGGAACCACTGGTCTAGAGTCTGGACAACAAACCAAAGCTAACCTAAGAGTGTGCATTCACAGACTACATGAAGGAGAATGGAAGCTTCTGGTGCTCTCCTAACAATTACAGAAGAAATGAGAAGGAAAGTGTTCAAAATATACTTAAGCTTGTTCTCTTAATGTTAAAACTATGGTTCTATCTGAACACAGCAAACATTTTCAGTTCGCCATATACTAAAAAAAACCCACACACACATTTTGCTAGCAAGACCAGTACAGAAACACGATATTAGAGCAGTATATAACTTAAGAAGTAAACTTGTTCCTTTACCTTGTGCCAGCAATAAAGCTACCATTTCCTCATGGCCTTCTCGAGCAGCTTCCATCAATGGAGTATAACCTTCATCATTAACTTCCTCCAGATTTGCTCCCCTTTCTATCAACAGAGCTGCTAGTTCCACATGACCTCCACAAGCAGCAAGGGTCAGTGGCGATTCAAATGAATCAGCAGGCATATTGACTTGAGCACCACTATCCAGCAACAGACGAGCTACTTCCACATGGCCATCCTATTAAAGAAAGCGAATAGTTATATAAAGAACATGATAGTAATATGAAAGAAAGAGATACTTTTGCAGTGCTTTCCCCAAATGTGTGTATGTTGTTGTTGTTTTCATTTTGGAAATAAAGCCAGTTCTGACGTTGAAAGAGATATGGATCTCAATAAAGCACGGGTTGACAACCTATGCCCCATGGTGCCAAATCAACCAGCCCTGGCCCTCACTCCAGCTGCTGGAATCGGGCACGGATGCATTTACAGCAACTGTAAACAGTGGGGGAAACACAAGTCTGCCCCTGTCAACTGTCTGAGGGAGCGTGACCCAGCCCCTGACTTAAAAAGGTTGGTGACTCCTGCTCTAAAGTGTGTAACATTTTAAAACTTTCTGCTCCCTGAAGCATCCTGAAGTACACTTTTGTCATAGTCCGTTCTTGAGGCACACTGGGCATCTACTTTCTAGTCAGGTGAACACAGCAAAATACAAGCAAGTAGAGCTGATTGCTGAGACTTAAAAGGAGAAGGGAAGTGAATATCCTAAATTCAAAGAGTATTGAATGGATGACTTTGCTACACAGTAAATTTATTTCTTCTTGCAGGAGCTGCCTATGCCAAACTATGTTCCTTGGAGAAAAGGTTTGATGCAAATGTAACAAATTAATTCAGTTACATGTAAAAGTAACTGATTGATCCAAATGGTTTCAATACCTTTTTTTCTGAGATACATTTACAGTGGAACCTCGGTTAACAAATAGCTCAGTTAACATTAAAAAAAATCGCATAACAAAAGGAAATCCATAGAAAATAGTGGCTCGGTTTATGGAATTTTTTCAGAACAGATTAATTGGTTTTCAATGCATCTCTATGGGAAATTGCATTCAATGCATTCTTATGAGAAATTGGGTAAAAGTAATTTTCACTGTAAGAAACGTCCCAGAGAACGCATTAATTACGTTAATTCCAGATTTCTCCACTCTAAAGAGTTCCACCTGCCAGGCAGACATTCAAACTGCTCACCTGGAGGAAGGCTGAGTTGAAAGGTCTCAAAGCTCAGAACAGGAAAAACTTGGCTTTAGTTTGCCAACTATCAAGGACGATTCTCTTTTCTAACAGCAAACTAGATCCAAGTCCAACCTATCCTGGGCCACAAGGCCTTCCAGCCTAGCCTTCCTCCAAGTGAACACAATTTGACTGATTGGCTGACAGGAAAAACATTAATAATGGCGAATTCTTGAATTCAACAACAAAGAATGTGCATCTCTAGTGTCAGCTCAGTGCTGATCTGGATAAACCACAGACCACACTAATATATTTGTGGACACCAGTTTCGAATTCTTGTTTCATAGGGATATGATTTACTGAAGATGCTAAAGTATTTTCAACATGCAGAAGATAATGCACAAACTGGTGTGGATATGGAAACAGCAAAACCGGATACCGTTATCAATCCTTGAGTAGTACTCAGAAGAGCTGGCAGGAGTAATCAACATAAACTGAAGCAGACCAGACAACTGCATACTTTCTTGAAGATTCATGATAAATTCTTATGTTCTTATTTTCAAGTTCAACTATCATAATGCACTTTACCCTAGAACTAAGTCCAGAAACTTCACTTGGTCTACTACAGCTCTATCTGAAATCAGATCAATTTTACACTGGTTACTAGCTTTACTGGCTTTTCATTTGTTACTGTGCTTTATTCAAGGTAGTCATAATATTTAGTGTTCTACATGGCCAGGAATCACTATGTTACCAGACAGACCCTCATGTGTACTTCCACTTTAGAAATGTGTGTGCAGCAGCCCTTTCTAGATGCTTATTCATAGAGAAATAGGCCATGCCTCCTTATGTTTTAAAGTCACGGCCATGCAAATCTTATCTTGAACAAGATGGCTCTAAATGTTTTTGCCTCATGGGGCAAGAGCCATTTTTCAAATTTGCTTGCAAGACAAACGATTGTCTTCCAAGGTGCAGGGGCTAAAGGAGTTAAGATGCATATTTAATCTTTCCACTTTAAAACAACATGATTATATACTGTACACATTGTTACAATAGGGGCTGCCGGTGGCTCAGTGGTTAAGAAGCTCGCGTTCTTATCTGAAAGGCTGGCAGGTCAGTAGCTCAAGACCTGGGTACTGCATGACAGATTGAGCACCTGTCTCTGTCCTAGCTCTTGGGGACATGAAAGGAGCCTCATTTGGGCGTCCACTCCCTGAATGGAGGTTCTTCCGCATTGTAATTACAATGTTTCTACTGTAAAAAAAGCCCCATTGTGCTATCTAGTGATCTGGTATGTGTGCATTTATCTATAAATATGCAGGTACTGGGAATCTGAGGGACTATTCAAAACAGCAAAATTGCTCCTACTCCCTCATGAGGAGACAAAAAGCTTTTCTGTGCAAAAATGATTTTTGGGTTGAAGGGAGTACAAAAACAAGGTTTTAAGCTGTAAGAGGATATAGGAAATCCTGTATTTATGAAATTTAGATGTTTTTAAAATTGTTTTTAATCTTGGTTATAACCTTGATTAATATTTAGTTTTTTAAAAAGTTTTGTATAGTATTATAAACCTTTTAGCACTGCACAGTTTAATAGTTCTGAGCTGTCCTGGGTTCCCTATGGTGAGGAAAGGTGGCATATAAATAATAGAAATAAATATGTATAGAATTAACAACTCTGAAATTGCATGTGGTTCAAAGGCTCCATGATACCCACACAATTAAATTAAAAAATAGAGAAGGCTAAACAATTTAGACTAAAAAAAATTCCATTCTTTAAAAAAAAATATTCAAACAGACATTTACCATACAAGCCTCCATTAAAGCTGTATGCATTTCATCAGTTTTGTGCTCTTGATCAGCTCCAGCTTCAAGCAGGAAACGAACCATATCTAAGTGACCTTCAAAATATTTTTTTAAAAAAGATTACAAGATCTGAGAATATGAATACAAAGCATCTGCATAACCAACAATTTCTATGTGGATTTTATACAATGTAAAACAAAGAACAGACTATAACTTTTCATCTACAGTAAGACACCAGATAATGATTGGATCGGATAACGCTAAAATCGCATATCGTTAAGTAATCTGGGGAGGAGAATTGGATCGAATAACATTAAGGTCCTATGGGATGGATCAGATAACATCCGCTAAAGCCTATGTGGTTACAATGTATCTCTATGGAGCGTTAATGTTATCCGATCCATCCCATAGGATTTTAACATGCATCGGATAACACTAAAAATCGGATAACACCAAGACTTGTGGAACCAAGTTTTAGTGTTATCCGGTGTTTTACTGTACTTTGCAAATAAATGCTTCTAAAGTAGCAAAATTTTAAACAAAATATGGGGGTGCCTTTCTAACTCTGTTCCTTATTAAAAATTGTGTTGCTTTATAAAATAAAATTTCATTTTCATAAGGCAGAATTCATAGTTACTCAGGCATTTAAAATATTTAACTAAATGCTTCCATCTAAAAAGACTTTTTTGCAGGTGAGTGGAAGATGTATCTGCTAGCACAAGACAGGAGAATATCCCCTTTTTGTTTGAATGCTTTATGTTTTTTGGGGGAAAAACTATGGAATTATAGTTTTAATTGAAAATGTGCTACAGCAAGAAGATTTCTTTATGAAACATGATTATAAAGTATATATTGTGAGAAAATATACAGCATTCACATAATCATTTTGAAAATGTTTTAGCAACAAGACCCAACAGCTTTTAGAAATGGGGCCTTAATTTTATGGAATTCCATAAACATCTGTTCATGTTTTTAAGTTTAATCTTTCTATTCCATACATACTCAGTCTAGAAGGAAAATTTGCAAATAAAACCTGTCCCTCTGGAAACATATACTAGCTTATATGGTAATAGGAATGTGCCTGATCAGTCTTATTTTCCAACTTTTTATCTTAGGGCTGCCTGTGGTGACTTTTGGAAATTAAAGACTCACCCTTCACTAACATTAGGCCAAAAGCTTATCCAGGATAAAAGGGATCTCTGAGGAGTCTCTGAACCAGGAAGAATGTGTGGCAGAAACTTTTTATTAGTGATAAAAAGCCATGGCTGATGACATTTTCAGCCTGACACACGAAGAACTGTTCCAACAGGATTTCAGTCACTGTTTCTTTAGTTAGATAAAATAATCTGAATGTCTGTCTAACAATAGTTATTGTTTTAATAAAGGTCAGAAAATCCTCTGAATATTTATGATCAATCTGTACAACCAGACATTGTTCACTTTCCATTGGATTTCCATGTGTGTAATCCCCGCTGCCCTTTCCAAAGAGGCAGGCGGATCGAGCCAAGCACCGGTTGAGTTGGGGTGAAGGCACATGCACCCAGTCCCCCCCCAACCAAACTCTGAGCATTGGACCGCCGGTTTGGTTGGGGGGAGACTGGGTGCACCTGTTCTCCTTCCAACCAAATCGGCACTGAGAAGCACACAGCAGCGGCATGTTTGGGAAGGAGACCGAGGGCTCCCTGTCTCCTTCCCAAACACGCCATCGCTACGAAGTGCACACCAGCGGCGTGTTTGTAAAGGAGGATGGGGAGCCCCTGTCCTCCTTCCCAAACAGCTGCCGGTGTACGCTTCATAATGGCAGCGTGTTTGGGAAGCTGACCGGGGGCTCTGTCCTACTTCCTAAGCACACCACTGGTACACACTTTGTAGCAGTGGCCTGTTTGGGAAGCCAAACAGGGGCTCCCCGGTCGGCTTCCCAAACACGCCGCTGCTGTGACCTTCGTATTGGCAGCATTTGGGAAGCCGAATGGGGAGTCCCCGGTCGGCTTCCCAAGCCACGCCGCTGCTACGAAGGGTGCAGTGGCGGTGTGGCTGGGAAGCAGAATGGGGAGCCCGTAGTCGGCTTCCCAAACATGCCACCGTTATGAAGGGTGCAGCAGCGGCATGGCTGGGAAGCAGAATGGGGAGCCCCTGGTCAACTTCCCAGCCACGCCGCCGCTGCAAGCTTCATAGTGCGGGTTTGGTTGGGAGAACGGGCCGCCCATTCTCGCCCCAACCAAGCCAGCGGTCCGACGCCCAGAGCACGTTTGGTTGGAGGGAGGGTGCACACACTCGATCTCCCCCCAACCAAACCGGTGGGCTAAGCCTCCATAGATCTCTGCCCCAAAGCCAGCAGGGCTGATCTCTAACCCTGTGGGTTTTTGGGGCAGAGATCAATGTTGGGGAATTTGAAGCAAACATTTGCATCGTACGACGTTATCTTAACGTTGTGCCTCAAATTCCTCCACATTATCCAGTTTTAGCGTTATCCAATGTAATTGTTACCCAAGGTTCCACTGTACCTGATTTTATAATACGAATCTGCTGCATGCTCTCTGGTTTTCTATGTACCCTTAATACATATTTCTACAATTAGCAGATGAGTTTTATTTTCTGAAGGCCAGCTTGGTACATTTTAAGAAACAGAAATTAATGGCTGAAATCCTGTTGTTTCTTTACACACTCTGCTATTTATTCTTTTGTTTTGGTTCCTTTTACTTCTTTAATGCTGATTTTAGTTATGAAACTTGCCTTAAAGATAGGTTGTTTTTATGCTTTTTATAGGGTGCAAGGTGTTTGGCATGCTTAAATTGTAAGGTGGGCCAATGCCTAGTCATGAAGAAATTAGAGGTAAAGGCAGTAATAAACGAACTGTTCTTGGAGGTTCAAAAACTTAAGGGACCTACCATCATGGGATACCAACAGCTGTTAAAACAAAACATCTGAAAACTCGATTCTGATGCTCTAAGACTTGTCAGAAATTTGGACACAAAGTCCTGGCAAACATGACATCTGTCCCTAATAGATACTCGTTTATATTGAAAATAGGGATGTGCTCTTTTGTGTATTTGAATTCCAACTCCCAGAATTCTTTTTTAAAATTCCTAGGTCAGCTACACCTATCAGTCAGTTATGTGACATTATAATTCTGCTAAATGTACTGAGATGAATGCCACAAGCAAGAGGGATGTTTTTATCTATAGGATATACATGCATACATAAAGTTCTCCATATATTTCATGGAAAATTCCATACCCTTGTAACAAGCAAGTGTAAGGGCACTTTCTTTGAATTCATTGGAGTGAGTATTGATTCCTGCACCATATTCCAGAAGTACTCTTGCAACTTCAACATGGCCCGCACTGGCAGCTTCCATTAAAGGGGTATGCCCGTTTTCATTATGATCTTCGATGTTTGCACCTGCTTTCAGCAGCACTTTGACAATGTCAACAAATCCTCCAGCACAGGCATAAGTGAGTGCAGTGTTCCCTAAAAGAAAAAGAAATACACAATGAATAAATTTAATTTAATTGTTCGATTTCTATGCCGCCCCACTTGCCTAAGCGAGTCTGGGTTTTACTTTTAGCCATTTTATTCTTTATGAGCGTAAGCTTAATAAATGCACAACTATATAATTCTAGCATTTTCTGCAGTTTTTTGATCTTTAAATACTACCACTGTAATGTACAACTTCTAACTCACTTACTTGAGAGTAATCCCCACCAAAACAAAGAAATTAATTTGTAAATAAACATACAGGAATTTTGCGTAAGAGATGCAATTCTAAATCCATTTTTCAACTGTCACCAGCAACAATATCCCTGGCCTTTATATGCTGCAAGAGCAGTGTGCAAATCATCCATGGGAAATCAATTTCTATTGTGATGCTGTAACATGTAGTCTGTGATCAAAGGAGCTGAGTAAATTTTATCAAAATCCTGATGCCTGATGAACATAAGCACTTGTCTGCCTATTAAACCAACAAATATTTTGTGGCTTCCTGGTTGTGGGAAATCAAATTGTGGCTGGTCTGCACGTCCAACGTCCATATGAAAACCAGACTTCTTTATAGAAAATATGCTTAGATATGGAATCTTATCAACCATGGAGATAGGGATTTCATATGGCGTACATGCTCACAGATATGAATTCTAAGACTGTTGTCAACATTCATTTAGAATATAAGGCTGTAGTCATAGTATGTTTTTATTGCTTTTTAATGTTTAGTTTTGTCAGTTTTGTATTGTATTGTATGTGAATTATTTGTCACTGTTTACATAGACGAGACAATGAAAAATTATGTGGATATTCTTTGCAAGATATATTTGTATTTTTGTGTTATTTGAAAAATTCAATAAATTTTTTTTAAAAAATACAAGGCTCCAAAATGAAAACACTTTCAAACTGAAACAGAAGAATTTTATGCCTCTCAGCTTCTCTGGACCAGGAGACATATTATCTGTGACAGAAAAACACACAGGATATGTCTTTCCAGTAAAAAGCAATCATATAATAGGAAAGCTTGCCAGAAGCTGTTACTAACAAATTAATACTTCAAAAATTACTAACAATATCTCATTTTGTTATTCACATGTAACTGAATTTTCATGGTAATCTGATCCATTATAAAAAAACTACTTATCAAAATATATTAGAGCAAATCAATTAGAGTTCCCGCCCTTAAAACCTAACTAAGTAACCATGTTGTATAGAATTCTAATCCATTTCTAGCAAGCTTACCTGACTATGTCCTCTTTCTGAGTCCATAACTCGCACTAACTCTAAACCCATCTTTTTACTACATTAAACCCATGAATCAGTGCAACAGTCAGCCATTACCCATCTCATTAGAATTAGCCAATCAAAGCATTTCTAATACATAACAATCCCTTCATTCCCATAACATTTCAACAGACAGATGTTTACAGTTCACCGCACACTCTCTGGCACTGTCTCAAGGCTTCTTTGGCAAGGAAACTGCACCTGATAAGGAATTACCCATAACAATTCACTGAACTTCTCTTCTTAGTAAGCTTCCCTTTAGTTAAGCCATTAACCCCTTCTTAACAGAAGTTCAACCATTTTCCTGACACACAAACAGGTTTCATATGTTACACATCCCAGGTTCAATTCAGGCATTATTATGGCATGTTGAATAAACACACAAGGGGAGCGTGCTAGCTTTATCTGATGCTTCATTTCACCACAACTTATGGAAAGCCATAGTCTGAGGAGGAGAGCCTTGATGTTCTCCACAATTTGGAACCTTGAAAAATGTGGGCTCCAAATTACACAGAAAGCCTCCACTGAAAATAGAGGATATTAGAGTAATCTTTCCACATATATGCAAGTGATAGAAACTATGCTGGCAATGGATCCCCATATTATCCTTTCTCCCAAATTTATTCAGCATGTGAAATTAAGGTGTGAATTAAGGCTTCATTTTCTACTATCAATGTCATTTCAGTGGAAATCGTGCTGTGTATCCTATGAGATTTGGAGTTGTTCTTTGAAGGATACAGTTCAGAGGACTGTTTATTGCGATAATAGTTACTAGTATTTATTGTTTGCAGTGGCTTAGTTATTTAGACACTGAACTTTGACGACTGGAAGGTCGGCTGGTCAGCAATTCTAGACCCGAGTGCTGAAGGACAGAGTGAGCTCCTGTCTATATCCCAGCTCCTGCCAACCTAGGAGTTCGAAAGCAAGAAATTGCAAGTAGATAAATAGGTACCACTTTGATAGGAAGGTAAACAGCATTCCATGCACTTCGGTGTCTATTCATGCCTACCACACGTCCATGGAAATGTCTGCAGATGCAAACAGCACTGGCTCTTTGGCTATAAACAGAGATGAGCACTGAATCCTACAGTCGGACACAATTGGCTTTTGAACAAGGGTGACCTTCACTTTCACTTTGAATTTCTTGTTTGATCAAATAGAATGCTACCAGAATCCCTAAGTCTGCAAAAAAAAAAATGTCTATTTGTTGACCTTCTTGAATTTTTAATCTGAATTGTTTGGAGAAAGGCCTTGATTAATTCCACAGCAGTTAATGTTTTTTAGTATGTTTTTATGTCTGTTAACCGCCCTGAGTCACTTCAGTCAGTAGGGCAGTATATAAATGTGAACAATAAATAAATAAATAAAAACTCTGTGCTGTATGAAGATGTTACTTGCCTATAACTCTAGTTCATGGATTCTCAACCTGTGGCCAGCGGCACCATTTCATGTGGCCCCCACTGCCTTCACCACACCAGAAAGTGCCATGTGGTGGAGGAAGGGCAAAATGGCCATCCAGCCCCCGAAACTGTCTGAGGGAGTATGACCCGGCCCCCAGCTTTAAAAGGTTGAGAACTCCAGCTCTAGTCCTTCAAGGGGTCATCTGTGAACTTGTTCAAAACCTGCACAGAATACTTCAGAAACATCTAAAATGTAGTACTGTACAGGCATTTTCGGAGTAACTGCACACTCTTCAGTATGTATTATAAATGTGCCTATAGCAATGCTTCTGCTTGGATGAGGCCAGTGACAACAGTTGAAGGGTAGGCAAGCAGGGTGATTTCACAGATAACTACCTGAAATACAGTTACAGGCAACTTTTTTCCTTTTTTGTAAGTTTATATGACTCACGCAAAGGCAGCAGAATAGCTATGTCAACAGGAAAATGTGCTGCATCGTTGCAGAGTAGTAGAGTTTATGTGCTCTCAAGACAAAACCAACTTACAGTGGTACCTCGCTTAAAGAGCATAATGTGTTCCACGGGATTGTTCTTTAAGCGAGTTTGCTCTTTAAGTGAAACACCATTGTGAGTGACCAATTGTGACTTCGGGGGGGAGGGACTGCAAACCCCGATTTATTTGTTAAGCGAGTTTTTGGTTGGTTTTATTTGTTAAGCGAAGCAAACATTCAGAGAAAATTCTGCTCTTTAAGCGAGTTACTTTAAGAGAGGTGCTCTTTATGCAAGATTTGACTATATATTGAGCCTAATACGACTTCCAAGGTAAGTTAGATACTTAAGGAGTGGTTTTACAATTCAACAACCCCATTCAGCTTCCATGGCTGAGCAGTGACTCAAATGCGGGCTTCCTAAGTCCTTGCCCATCACTGTACCCACTACAGATTGGGTATCCCGTTGAGAAGACAGTGTGTTTAGAGAACGCATCCTATTGAGCCATCACATTAAGGCTCAAGTGGTGGACAAAGACAGAGAGCTGCAGCCACACTGCTATTCTGCATATAACTTTCAGTTGGATTCTATCAAAGAAGGTAGTAGAGCTGGCAAGAGGTCTTGCAGAGTGAGTCTGCATAATGTTGTACAATACAGTAATACCCCGGGTAACGCGAGTACCATATAGCGTGAAAACCGCATAACGTGACAAGATTTTCGGAAAAATCTTGTATCGAATAACGCAATTTTCACGTAGGCAAGCAAAACGGGGATCCCACATCAAGGCAATTGTATCCTGCGCTAACCCCCACCGACGCGCGCCGCACGCCCGAAGTTCCGAAAGGGTAAAGATCCTTATCTTTTCAGAACCTCGGGTGGCTTGCAGGGGAGGGGGGAATTCGGAAAAGCCAACCCTTGCCCAGGCGTGCGAAACGGGGATCCCACGTTAAGGTAAGGGATCAAAGTGGGGGGTGGCACCCCCTGCTTTGATACCTTGCCTTGACGTGCGATGCCAGTTGCTATACCCGTTTGGTAGAAGAGGCTCCCGCTGGCGCTCCTTTTCGCGCGCGTGCGAGCGCCTCTTCTCAGGTTTTTTTTTTTTTAGCGTTGTTGGATCAATGTATCGAACGTTAAAAACCGGACAACGTCATGACTCGTGGAACCATGTCATAACGTTGTCCGGGGTTCTAGTGTACTGATCTATCGGGATACAAGCTTGTGTGGTCTTTGTACGGGAACTTATAGCAGCGTATCTGTCATCTTCTGGAAGTTTTCTCAAGAAACACACCAATGCATTCCCAAAGGAACTACTATATGTCCTGAGCAGTTTTAGAGCTCAAGGTACAGGACAAAGTCACTACTGGATAGGTTTCTGTCAAAGGAAGCATTTCTAGTCTCAGTAAGGAAGGATGCTAATCCAAGGGTCTCCATTGACTCACAAAGTCATTGTAGTTTAATGCTGCAAAACTGAAACGAATATTCTGTGAGTACCAAAGACTTTTTCTCTGAGAGCCCGAGGAGAAAGATGAGAAGAAACAGAACTCTGCCTTAAGTCTAATAACTGCACATTTTCATTTGGAGAAGCGTAAGCTGCCAGAAACCAGAAAGTGCAAGATTTTTCCTCATCTCTTTTAATGCAGTGAAAACTGTATTAAAATGCTTTTTATCTGAGAGCTTTGAGGAAAGAAAAGGAGAATTAGATTTGTGTTTTAAGTCCAATAAGCATAAACAGTACTTTCATTCAGAAAAGCTGCTGATTGCCAGACACTGGAGGCTGTTTGAAGGACCTTTCCCCTTTACTTTTTTACTGTTTTGTCTAGAATAAATTGAACAAATTCTGCTTGGTAGCAGATAAAAGAGGACAATGAAACTGGATTGTGCAAGGTTTGGATTCTTTATTAAAACAGAAATTCTACAAGTTGATTAATGTCCAGAAAGTGACTGTGTCCTGGGAAAACTTATTATGTCCTGCTAAGTTTTGAGCAGGACAAAATGCACTTTTGATTAAAGAGCTCCATCTGTTGGATATTTTGAAACGAATACTAAGAACTTTTTTAACAAAATTTCGGTATTCTACCTATATAATGGTTTCCAATAATTTGGCAGATAACTTAGAAGAAATTTCAACTGGAGTATTTAAGATGTCAGATCATGCTATGGTTTGGTTAGAGTTACAAATAAAAAGTGGTATTAAACAAGAAAAAGGTTGGAGATTTGATACTGAAATAATAAAAAAAATCAATTAAGGATAGATTAAGAAACAAGTGGACAATGAATTGGGGACTGAACAATAAGAGAGATGTTGCCTGTCATGTACTATGGGACGTAATGAAAGCAGCTTTTTGGGGCGAATGCATTAAAAAAGCAATAATAGAAAATAAAAAAAGTTAAATACGGTATTACACAAGAAATTAAAGAAGGAAATAAAACATTTAGATTGAACATGCAAGAACAAATATGATGTATTTTCGAGGCTAGAAACATTTTTAAAAAGTAATATTGGGACAAGAGATAGAAAAAGAAAAAAGAGATCTGATTTATTTGAAGAGGGATAATTTCAAATTTAATACAAAAATACAAAAAGATTGGCAAAAGCAACAGGGGGGAAGCAAAAGTGAAATAGAAACTTTATTGGATAAAAACAGAAAACGATGTAGCATATTAGTAGAAAAGTTGCACACAGCTGAAGAGTTCTATAGGGAATTATATGAGGCAAGAGAAAATTGACCCAGAGTTAAATCAATATTTGGAGAAAAAATTAACAATAAAAATAAACCACAAGAATCAATTGGAAGAGAAGATTACTGAAAAGGAAATAGAAGATGTAATAAATAATTTGAAAATTAGTAAAGCACCTGGGACGGATGGATATCCATCTGAATTCTATAGAGTTTAAGGACCTGTTGGTCCCGAAGTTGAGTCTTTTATATACTGTAACTATATCTTAGAAGGGGGAGTATTGCCAAAGTCATGGAACAGTCCTGCTCCCGAAACCAGGGAAAGACAAAGATAAAATAGAAGCCTACAGCCCGATATCCCTCCTTAATCAAGACGCTAAAATATTTACCAGCATAATGTCAGATAAAATAAATTCATGAATCAATATATTAATGAAGATTAAGCTGTTTTTTTTTTTTTTGCAGGGAAGACAGATGGAAATTTTAATAAGCAGGTTAATAAATATTCTAGACACAGCCAAAAAGAATAAGGACAAAATTTGTTTTTTAGCATTAGATATATATAAGGCATTTGATTCAATTCTGTGGACCACAATAAAACAATAATAGATAAAATGGGTTTCATCAGGAAATTTCAACACATGATCGATCAGTTACATAGCCATAGTCAAAACAGGATAAGAGTGAATGACTATTATACAAAACAAGTTAGAATAAGTGCTGGCACAAGACAGGGTTACCCCTTGTAACCAGTTTTGTATATATTGGCTATGGAGGTCTTGCCCACAGCAATTAGAAAATATACCAAAATAAAGGGGGTCAGAAAAAGAAAGTATGTTCTCAGATGATACGTTGTTTGTTATAAAAGACCCCCAAAGCAAAATAAAGAAAGGTAAATACCAATTGGAAAAAATTGAAGCTACAACTGGACTAAAAATTAACTGGGATTTTATGAAATAGTAATGAAGCAGAAAAAAGGAAGATAATGGAAACCTATCAAATTGGAATTTAAAATAATATGAAGTACACTAGTACCCCGGATAACGTTATGACTTGGTTCCACACGTCTCGTCGTTATCCGGTTTTTAACGTTGTGCGATACATTGATCACACAATGTTAAAAAAAGCCCTGTTTCCCTGGAGGCTGCAGTAAGCCAGAACGTCGGGATTTGAATCCTGACATTTTGGCTTGCTGCAGCCTCCAGGGAGGTGGGGGAACTTTGGAAACAGCTTGGATCGGGTCTCCCCATCTCTCTGGGCCCGGGGGGGGGGGGGTCAGAGACCCCAAAATTGGTTAAAAAAATGATTTTTTTATACCAATTTTGGGGTCTCTGACCCCCCTGCCGGGTCCAGGGAGGTGGGGAGACCTGATCCAAGCTGTTTCTGGGCTTTCCCAACGTCCTCAGCCAGTGCAGCAAGCCAAAATGTCAGGGTTCGAATCCCGACATTCTGGCTTGCTGCACTGGCTGAGGACGTCGGGGAAGCCCAGAAACAGCTTGGATCGGGTCTCCCCACCTCCCTGGACCTGGCGGGGGGGGGGGGTCAGAGACCCCAAAATTGGTATTAAAAAAAAGGATGGTTTTTTTTTTACCAATTTTGGGGTCTCTGACCCCCCACCCCACCCCCCGGGTCCAGGGAGGTGGGAAGACCCGATCCAAGCTGTTGCTGGGCTTCCCTGATGTCCTCAGCCAGTGCAGCAAGCCAAAACGTCAGGGTTCGAATCCCGACATTCTGGCTTGCTGCAGCCTCAAAGAGGGTGGGGGAACTTCAAAAATAGTGCGCATAGTCTCTAGGGAGGTCAGGAGACCCGATGCGCGCTAATTTTGAAGTTCCCCCACCCTCTTTGAGGCTGCAGCAAGCCAGAATGTCGGGATTCGAACCCTGACATTTTGGCTTGCTGCACTGGCTGAGGACGTCGGGGAAGCCCAGAAACAGCTTGGATCAGGTCCCCTGCCTGCTCCAGAGAGATCAGAGGACCCGATCTATAGCTGCAGGGTGGCTGGGGAAGCTGACGGGGACTCCCTGTCGGCTTCCCTAGCCACCCGCCCTTGCCTCTGCAGCTGTGGGGTGGCTGGGGAAGCCGACGGGGGAGCCCTCCGTCAGCTTTCCAGTCTCCCCACCCCTGCCTCCGTAGCTGCAGGGTGGCGGGGAAGCTGAACGGAGAACCCCGTTTAGCTTCCCAGCCACCCTGCTGCTAAGAACAACTGTATCCGATAACGTTAAAAATCGCGTTATTCGATACAAGATTTTTCCGAAAATCTTGTAATGTTATGCGGTTTTAGTGCTATCCGGTACTCACGTTATCCGGGGTATTACTGTATCTTGGTATTTTTATATCAGATGAGGTCAAAGACCTGTATCAGTTAAATTTTGGGGAAATGAAGATCAAAAATACAATTGTAAAGTTGGCTAGAATAAAACTTTCCTGGTTCGACAGAATAAATCTATGTAAAATAAAAATGATACCAAATAAACTTTCTATCAGAGAACTTACCCATAAGAATAAAAGAGAGTTAACTAAATGTATGGGAGAAAACCCTGAACGGGTATTGCAACGGTAGAAAGAGCTCAAGAGTGGCTAAATCTTTGTGGTATTGCAAACAACCAGAAGAGGGTTTAGGAATCCCGAGCATTAGGAATTATCATAAAGCATTTCAATTAAAAAGAATAATAAAAAAATTAAGTCAGGAGAACACAGAGAGTGAGGACCCAGCTTGGGTTGACTTTAAAAAATTAAAAAGAGAACTTTTCTTAAATAAAAGCTCCCAAAAAATAAAGATTAACAATAAAACGTTAAAGGAATTGCCATATTTTTCTGACCATAAGACGCACCCAGTTTTTAGAGCAGGAAAATAAGAAAAAATGGGCACATGCGCCGGTTCCCCCCAACCCAAGCGCCACTCGTGCGCTGTGATCGATCTGTGCTTTGGTTGGGGGGACTGGCACGTGTGCCCATTCCTCCCCACAACCCAAGCGCTGATCGCACGCTGTGATCGATCGGCGCTTGGGTTGTAGGGAGGAATGGGTGTGCACACCGATCCCCCCCCCCCAACCGAAGTGCCTATCGCGCACTGTGATAGAACACTTGAAAATTTGTCTAATTTTGTAGTTTTCTGGGTGGTAGAAATAAAAGTACATTTCAACTACAAATTATAGTTCTATATGTTGATCCATAATACATCTAATACAAGTGACAACTGGAAAAGTTACTTCCAATTCAGATTCTGGCAAGTCAATAAATTAAATAACAAGAAATCATTTCAGATTGTGTAGGAGAGGAAAATGTCTTACAGCAAAATCACTGTATTAAGATGTTTAAAGTCTTTACAAATCTACAATACTGCTGTTAAATATTATAGACAATATTAACAGACATTTATTTTAAATATTATAGACAATGTTAACACTGACATTTCTTCAGCAAAGTTCATCTGAGTTTTCATTTAAAATACAGTAGTTTAAAACAAGAGATCTAGGTGTTTAAAAGACAAGCTTTATTGTTCTTACTGCTGAAGTTGTGAGGTTTTTTTAATTTCCTCTTTATTGCTTTTGTTATGTAATGTGGAATTATTAATAAAAAGGAAGAAATGAACATATATAGTTGTTATATTTTCATACTTTATTACTTTCATCCTTCGGAAAAAAACTAAAATACAAAAACTGCAAATGGAGAAATTGATGATTTGCACCCATATATTAGTTGCATTGCATTCCCAATCATTACCCTTACCTGTTGAAGATTGGGCATTGACATCAGCACAATGAACAAGCAACAGTTTTACAATGTCTACATAGCCTCCACTGGCTGCTGCCATGAGTGGTGTTATATCTCCTTTATTTCCTCTGTCTTCAACATTTGCATGCATGGCAAGCAACACCTTCATAAATAAAAAAGAGGTTTAGGATTATCATTAAAGTCTCTGTGACAGGGAAGAAGCTGATTGTTATTGTAAGAGTACCGGCACAATATGGATCCTTGTTCAGAGGCCTTGCTTTTTCAAAAGCAGACTAACAAGAACAAAGAACAAATGAAGAGCCATGAATGGAGAGGAAGCAAACAACTGTTGACCCAAGAATGTCTCAAGATATTTTTGTTGCTGTTCAGTCGCACAGTTGAGTCCAACCCTTTGCCACCCTATGGACCACTGCATGCCAGGCACCCCTATCCTCCACCATCCTCCTCAACCCTCCCAGCTTTGTGCTCAATGCGTCAATAATACCATCTATCTCATTCTCTGCTGCCCCCTTCTTCTTTTGCCCTTGACCTTCCTCAGGATCAAGGCATTCTCAAGCAAATCTTCTCTTCTCATTTGATGTCCAAAGTACTTTAGCTTCATCTTCACTATTTGACCTTCCAAGGAGCTGTTAGAATTGAATTCCTGTAAGATCAACCTATTCATTCTCCTTGCTGTCCAGAGTACTCTCAAAATTCTCCTCCAACATCACAATTCAAAGGCATCTATTCTTCTGCACTCAGCTTTCTTTACGGCCCAGCTCTCACAACTATACATTACTACTGGGAATATCATTGCTTTGACTATGCAGACTTTTGTTTGCAAGGTGATGATGTCTCTACTTTTAATTATGTTCCCCAGGTTTTTCATAGCTTGTCTCCCAAGAATCAGTCACCAGGGCTTTTAACGTTGTGCGATCAATGTGTTGCACAACGTTAAAAACTGGACAACATTAAGACTTGTGGAACCAAGTCTTAATGTTACCCAAAGTGCTAGTGTATCTTGGTTTTCTTGATGTTGAGTCTCAAGCCAGCTTTTGCACTCTCTTCTTTCAACCTTAAGTAGGAGCTTCTTTAGGTCTTCTTCACTTTCTGCTATTAGGGTAGTATCATCTGCATATCTCAAATTGTTGATGTTTCTCCAACCAATTTTAATTCCAACTTGTGATTTTTTACTGTTGCAGGACAAGCAGGGGAAGTAGTCAAGCGGTAAACTCCATCTTATTACACAGATGCCACCAGTAATTGGTAGTAATTTCTGGACTAAGGAAACAATGTGTAATTGAGGAACTTACACTTCTGCTCACTTGCCATCTTTGTACTGTTTTCTCTAAGTCTTAACACCACAATGATGGTGGACCTACAAATCATGATCCTGTTGTGCTTAGAGAGTAAGGAGTGACAATCTCTTACAATAAGGAGGGAAAGTCTGAGAATTGCTGGGAACACAGCTCATTTTTCACATGAAAGGCTGCAAATTAATGGCAAACGCCAGTACAGTACTTCTGGTCATGCTTATAATTGATATGTAACAAAGTACTATAATATAGGTGTTCTATATTCACATGGTATTAACTAATTCTCAATGCAAGTTTCTCTTAAATATTCCCAAATATAATCCAAGGTGGATAATGCAAACACTTTAGTTTTATTGGTATTATTTATTTATTGGTGTCTGTAACCATTGCTGACAAAGATAAATGTGATGCAACGTTTTAGCACTGAAACCCTTAAATGTTGTTACTCTGTAACTTACTAGGCAGGAAGTTACCTTATATCATGTCAGATCGTTGTTTCATGTAGCAAATCAACTATTACAAACAAGCAATAGCTTCCAGATTTTATATCTTACTTTTTCTCAGTCTTAATGCAAGAACATTGTGCTCCATTGTGCTATAGCTTTATATCTTACACACATGGCCTACAGCTATAATATGGCATTCAATGTTATTTTTGAGTAGCAACTCCCAAACAAAAATGAAAACCAAACAAAAACCCAGTCAAATTTTGTTGGCAGATCATATTAACTTCAGCAGAAAACGTCTTAAGTCTTTAGAAATAAGTAGGGAATACTCACTTTACAAAGTTTGTAGGTTTGCCAATATTCGACAAGAGAACCCCCTTTAAAATAAGCATTACCTGTTTGATTCAAAGATTTTTCATGATTTGCCTTTAAATTTCACTTTGTAACCTGGAATCAAGGCGTGAGAAGGAACAGCAACAACTAAAGGTGACCCCAATCTGCCACAAATACCTACCCCTCCCTAATCTGACACATCTCAGAAAAAGGATGACTAGAGTAAAATAAGGAATATGGAGCAGGTGATGTCGCTATTCAGATACACATGGCCAACTCTCCATATCATCTATTGTGTTGAAAAAACTACTACCTTAGATTCTTACAGAGGAGCTGCCACTACCTAAAAGCCTTTGATGTGACTAAGAATGGAAAGCAAGAGGGCAAGATGTCCATGTTTTGTCACAGAAATAAATGGAATCAATTCACTTCATAACACAACAGAGGCATTGTTAAAGGTAACATAACAGGGTGACCCAACTTTCAACACTGACAGTTGTGTTTTTGAAGACACTTTTTGTAGACTCTCCCCTAACTAAGCAGGTCCATTTGAGATCTATGGAATAAGGGAATCTCAGGCTGAATTGGTCATAAACAATAATGTTGCCTTCCTCGTTAAGTATACAAAGCAGGTCCCTGATTTTTTTTAACTTAATGCACATCCTGACAAGAGGGACTATGTTCAGAAATCACAAGATATTTAAACTGGAGATATCCTACTCAATGTTTACTAAGTTATAGGCCAGGGGCCGGCAACCTTTTTAAGTTGAAGGCTGGGTCACACTCCCCCAGACAGTTGAAGGGGCTTGATTGGTGGTCCCCTGCCGTAAACACATCTGTGGCTGTTTCTGGCGGCAGTGACTGGAGCAAAGCTGGGGCCAGATTATTTGGGCTGTAGGTTGCCGACCCCCGTTATAAGCTAAGAAGCTACATTTTAAAAGATGCTATTAATACAGGCCTTCCATTTGGCATGTCTTCTCTACTGCTTTCGTGTTAAAACAACAAAACCTTGCAAGCTTGTGCCCCTCAAAAGCTACTGACTGCACAACCAAAATAAAAATTCAATTATTTTGTCTCTTTAAATCAGTGTTCCATTCTGTAAGAAAAAATTTTTTTCTGGATGCAAGATATGCTTGAAGTATCTGACTGGATGTTTTATTAATTGTATATGTTTATATTGCAGCCATAATATAAGAGTTTTCCTTCTCAATCTGAACAAGGAATTTATCGATTTCAATTTTTATCTATGGCAGGGACTCACACTTCACAAAAAGGAACAGTTTAAATCACTATTTCCCTCTCACCTGTGCCAACTCATAATATCCAGCTGAACATGCCAAACAAAGCAGACTCTCCCCTTCTTCCGTATGCTCATTTACACTTCTTCCTTCATCCAACAGCTTCCGGACAGCATTTACATCCCCATCTGAGCATGCTTCTGCCAAACTGCGACTAGAAAATACATTTTGAACATAATCAGTAAATGAATTGGATTAAATAAATTACACAAACAGCAACTGGTGATTAAATTAAGATCTCCAAGTTAAGAACAGCTGTTATCCTTTAAACATGGACTAATGTAAAATCAAAAGTGGAGCACACCCAGATTGACATACTGGCAACTCTAGCCTGTTAGACTATGTTTTCCAACAAGACTAATCTTAGGAAAGTTTGGGAATAGAGCTCTGGCCCTTGCAATCCCTTTCACTGCCATTCATGGCCAATGAAAAGGAAGTATCTGAACCAGGAAACGTGCAGTCTATATGAAGATTGCAGAATAGGACAATTTGGTAAGTTATCTTATCTTCCAATATGACACAGAAATGAATCTGGTACAGTATTTTGGAAGATACAGATTTTTATAAGTGCCACTTCTCTTTTTAAAAAGAGTAATCTTATTATAAATCATAGAATTGGAAAGAGCCATTGGGTCCAAAGCCCTGTCCAATACAGGAATCCATTATTAATGTGTCTCTGACATATGACTATCTAGCCTCTTCCTAATGTTTCCGGTTCACCACTACTCAAACAAAGCTAGGGGAAGGAAGAAGATAATTCAAAGTTTCAAACTTTATATACACAAGACAGTTAACATGTTTTAGACTACATACCTGCAGGCAAGTCCTACTCCTTTCAATAATGGTGCACTGCCTTTATTCCTAAGGCACTTTTAAAACAGAATTATTCCTATTTCATAAAACTGCAATCTTATTGGGGGGGGGGGTTAAAAGCCAAATCTGACCCTCAACTATTTTTCTACAGTTAATTAAAACCACTACAGCAACAGCCGGAAATGCAATTTTCTATTTCTGGAGCAATCTTCAGAAGATAAACTTTGCAAACAGCTGGACAGCTCATGCAAGTTAGTTGCCTGGTGTGGACATTATGAGCTGTGTGACAATATAGGCTTGCCTGAGCACTTATGCTTGGAGTTGGACTGTTATATGAACCAGTCAATTCTCTTCTGACCCACATACAGCTCCCTTCCCAAAAAAAAATCACAGGATAAATGGTTCATTCTAGATTCTCTTTTCAGGTTGGTGGGTGGAAAGATACCAAAGTTATATCTTTAGTTGAATAACACATTAGACCAGGGGTCCTCAAATTACAACTCAAGGCATAAAAAAATCTAACCCTCGCCCTCACTGCGGCCGCTGCTGCCTCAATCCTTGTCACCTCCTGCTTGGCTTAGCATGTCCCTGCTGGAGCTCCGTAGCAGGGTGGATGTTGTAAGGAGCTGCTGCCGGAAGGGCTGGGTGAGCGAGGCAGGCTGCTCCTTACAACATCTGCCCTGCTATGAAGCGCCAGTAGGGACAAGCCAAGTAGAGCAGAAAAGGATGGAGGCAATGGCAGCAGAAGCAGTGGTGGTGGAGTCTGGCCCCTCAACAGTCCGAGGGACCGTGAACTGGCCCCTGGCTTAAAAGGTTTGAGGATCCCTGCATTAGAGAGACCATAGAGATTGTTTAGCTCCTTCTCCTGTTAATTAACTGTTGGCAGCATGCAGCGGAGTGTAAAAATAAGCAAACCTCCCACGGCTCCTTGGCTTACTGTATCATCTAAACCACCTCAGGGAGAACAGGTCAGTCCTGTCAGTTTAGTGCTCTTCCTCCTAGATTCTTTAGCCCCCAAGCCCTCTGGGTCATGGGGCCACAATAGACTCCCCAACGCCTACAGAGGCCCTATCTTAAATCAAAATGTAACAAACTGATTCATCTACCAATTAGAACCAAAAGTAAACATTCAGAGGCCAACAGGGACCAAGAAGAAGAAAAAGCAGTAGATGGTGCCACTTGAAGCAGGAAGAACAATGTATATCTGAGGGGAAATGCCTGGATAGCAGTAAACAAGCAGGATGGGGGCTTGTAAGAGGAGCTGTGTGCAGCCCGTGGGCCAGATTGTTTTCATGAACGTCCACCTGTTATCAGTCTTCCTTCTTTATTCGTGTCAGAATTATTAAAATAAACACTAAAATGTAAATTTTAAATCTGAAATATAGCATTTACATTATTTAAAAGTCTACATTATATAATTCTTGCCCAAAAGCAGGCACCACAGATTGCACTCTGTTGCACTGTCATGAGGTTTTCAAATGTACTTTGATCAGAGCACAAGGGGCAGGTGTACATATGTGTGGTTCTCTGCACCTCTTCACAATCGCAGGGGGCTGACATCACTGGGTGTCCCTATTTATTCAGAGTATCTCTAGATCTTGCTGTGCCTGTCCACAGTCTATTAAAATCAGGTGCCAGCTTCTCTAATGGTTCCAGTGAATGTTGATCCTTCATAGCCTTCCATATGTCCATTCTACGCTTCTTGTCCAAATCTTCTGTTGACTTAGGGAAGCTTTTCCTAGATTTTAATCTCTGGGGGGTTGTCTGAAGACCATCCAGAATATGTCATTTAGATATTAATGATTGAAGCCTCTCTATACATGCTGCTGCTTCTTTTGCAGACAGGAAGGAGGTGGGGATGCCATCTAGAAAAGAACTTATCTAGGGAGACAGGTTTCAAACATCCCATGATTATTCTACTAGCTGTTAAAAGCAGTATCTACTTGCCCAGCATGTGCTGATTTATACAAAACTGGGCAGGGATATTCACCAGTGGAGTAACAAAGGGTCAGTGCTGTTGTTTTAAGGACCCTTGGTTTGTTCCCCTCCTCCCAAGTAGAACTCATTAATCTCTGAAGAATATTATTTCTTCCACTGACCAGTTTAGTATTAACATTGTGTTGTTCATATGTTACAGCCCTGTTTAAAACTACACCTAGGTATTTAGGCCTGGTGCTATGATCCAATACCATTCCTTTCTGCATGATTTGCAACTTCCTAGCTGCCTGCTGTTATCAATACAAAATGGGGAAAACTACATTTTCTATGTATCAAGTTCCCTCAATTTTGTTAAAAATTGCATTTTTTTTCTTTTGCACTCTACCTATGATCCTGGCCTCTCATTTCCTTGCTTTCTGAGAATTCTCCCTATACACAACCTGTTCCTAAGGTTAAATTAGACAATTCTCTTCCCCATGAGCACTTTCACCTTCACTTCTAAAAACATAATCTGAGCAGTAAGTTCAGGAGAGGGAAACTTGTCTACAGGCCTAATTCAATAAGCAACAACTGCCCAGCTCTGATTCTAAATCTCTATTACATGTCACCTCTATACATCCAACCATGCTCATCCTCCCAAGTAGAAAGCAATCATAAAAAGGAAAAATCCTGTTGATGATGGACAACAAATGCACTGGTCAAAAAAGTATACCTGCAACTGACACTTGGATCTGGAAATCTACTTGCACTCATGCTCCCTCAATCAGGGAAGAAGTTACATGGGCAACACTTTACATTGTTATCTCTAAAGAGATTGATGTCCCTTAGCTACCCAACCAACCCAAGTACTGGTTGCAGGAGTGGTCCTGCAGCCAATATTTAGGCGTGGTTGCACCCTTGATCCTGCTGTTTTATTTTAAGATACTCTGTCTATCTCTATCTCAAATTATTTCATTTGACAGATAGATCACTTTTGGACAGACATGGAATTCTACCTCACATAGATGCAATACAGATATGAATATACTTTTAAAAAATCAAATGGTCTAGGAGATCTGCCTTTGCAGATTGAACCAAAACAACAGATAGACAAAGTCAATACATACTTGTCGACTTGTCCAGCATTGTGATTGTTCTCCGCTCTCATCCGTGTCAATGCAGCAGCAGCTTCATCCAATGCACAGCTAACAGAAGAGGTCAATCTTCGGAGCACTTCAGGATCTGCGAAGGCTTTACCATCGGCAGTGGACAATTTACCAATCCCTTCAGCGTATGTGCAGTCATCAATCAGGTTAGTATGAAAACCACACAAAAAATGCAGAGACACTATTTTAAACTTCAGCAACATGCACTAGTAGTTAAAGTTGTCAGTTGCAAACATGCCAGAAAATTAGAAGCTACTTTGTCCCTAAAAGATCAGAGGTTCAAATACAATAGCAAAAAAAGACATATCTAGCTTTATAACTTTAGAATTCTTAATATACAGTATACTACGTTATTTCTCTTTTAGTTGGTGTGAAACATGAACCAGAAGTATGTTCCCCAAAGGAATGTGCACATTTGAAACTTCAGTTGTTTGAGACACTTTTAAGACGTCCTATAATTTTTCAGGGAGTTTGATAAAATTAGAATTAAAGTCAGGAGGTTTTTAAATATAAATGACAACCCTATACAATTAGATGAATTAATCTGTCTCCCACAAATTTAATGGATTTATCAAGTGTTCTAATGTTTGCAGAGGGCTGGATCCAGTTATGCTTATGTTATTGAAACTGGTGGGATTTAAGCTAGTCATCACTGCTATCCAATTAATTTTAATGGGTCTTACTGCTATCCAATTTATTTTAATGGGTCTTCTTTAAATAGAACTATGTCTAGATTCAACTCTTGTGGTTTTCTGTTGAAAAACCAGAGTAAAATAATTTAAAAATGTACAGTCAAGGTTCTTATTTTTTTAAGAACATTTGTTTCTATAATATTTTACACAAAGTCTGAAGCTGTAATTTTACAAACCCAGAATACATGTATTTTTTAATTTGTAGCTTTTTTCATATGCCATCTATACCAGTATAATAAAATACCTTATTGAGGAAAAGCAATCAGAGCAATCACTCTTCTATCCCACTCTATAGTGCTGAGTGCACTCTCTGGGAGGTTCACAAGTTAATTAGCATTTTGCCCACAACATGCTGGGTACTCATTTTACCGACCTCAGAAAGATGAAAGCCTGGGTCAACCTTGAGTCCAAGTCAACCTTGAGCCCATAAACTCCTTCTTCTGCATCTCTCCTACAGTGTTTTCCAACCTTTGGTTTTGAAACTTCAATTCCTAGAAGCCTAAGCCAATTCCCCAAAGCACTTAACATCCAATGTACTGACTGAGGCTTTTGGGAATTGAAGGCTAAAAAACCAAAGGTTGGAAACCCAGGCTTAGTCCATTCCAGAAATATAAACTTTAGCACAGCCATTTTTGCACTCATCATAGCACAGGCAAATCATTTAAAATCTAGAGTGATTAAAACTCCACCATAAGTAAGGCATAGCACATCTGATTCTCTAATCTACTATGAATGTATCTGTACCAACACTAGAGCAGCAAGTGATTTGTGGGTCCTTCATTGTCATCAGTGAGATTGTTAAAAATATTCTCTACCATTCTACCAAAAGTGGTCTTTTCCTAGCGCCTGGTACACAAGGTTGCATTATTCAGGTTTATGCGGAAACATGTAGATAATTCACTTATGTTCCATGGCTGTTTGAAGAGCCATGGCCTTCTTTATCCATTAGCTTGCTTTTCCTTTCATCTTTTATAGATCCCTGGTTTGGAATGAAGGACTACAGTAGAAATGCCTTGTCTTTTCAGTGTTTTACTGAGTGGGTAACAGCAATTCTTCTTCGTGCTCTTTGTGAATCCACACTGATGGGTTCTGTGAATGCGCACACAAACCATGTGTGTGAATTCACAGATGAACACTCAAACGACATTATTTTATTTTGTTTTCTTATATGTATGGTTTCTGTAAACCGCCCTGAGTCGGTTGTACCGAGTAGGGTGGTATAGAAAATGAATAAATGAAATGAAATGAAAAATGCCTGAACCACAGACTAACACGGCTACTATTCCAAAAAACTTAAACAACAGTTACACATAAGCAACCTGTCCTTTGTGCCCTCTCTGAATCCACACAGATGGGTTCTGCGTGCATGCGTGAATTCATAGATGACCACTCAAAGAATGACAGTTAGACATGAGCAACCTTTCTTTTTTTATATCTTACTGGAACAGTTGTTGCCTCTGTTGCATTTCTGAGAGGGATACACAGGCAACTTCATGATTCTTTTACCAGTTAAACATTACTGGTGCCATACCAAATTGGATTGGATGCTGGCTTCGGCCGGTGAGTACTTGGCATGACATCTGTCCTCCTCTAGTAAGCTGCTGCGCTCATCTACCCATACATACAAATCACGGAAATCACAAAGGAGGATTTGGTGCTTACCTGTAACAGTAGGTTACTATTTACTATGCCATATCAAACAGTTCACTATTCTGGTTATTTTATCAGAGCATTGTACTAGAATTGAGAGTAAGCCATTTCTTTTGATAGAACATGGGGTGTGATGGGAGGGGTCCTCCCAAAAATGTCTCATTCTAGTGCAGTGATAACAAACCTTTTAGAGACTGGGTGACCAAGGAGGAGGCATGTAGACACTGTGTGTACCCACACATCCATGTTACGTTGCCGGCACGCCTCTGGAGAAGTCATGTGGGTGCAGCTATCCTTCCCCCTCACAGGTGTTGCAATTTGTTGTGATTATGTCTTCCAAAGTAGTTGGTTGAGGATTCTTGACAAACTTAGCCTGGGTCTCTAGTGAATCTTAGTAAGAGGCATATCCAGACGTTATAATGGCATAAAAGCTACATGTCATAAAATTGCTCTTGTGGCATAAAATCTAAAAATTCTTCTAAGTTTTGGGTTGGTCCATTATATTCAAGTGAAGGTAATGAATGATAAGGTTTGGGGTAATCAGAAATTTGACAGGTTATTTGGATGTCTTTTAAGTATTATTCTAGTTTGCTTTATTTAGCTATACAGTAAAACCTCGGATAACGCTAAAACGTGGTTCCACAAGTCTTGGTGTTATCCGATTTTTAGTGTTATCTGATGCATGTTAAAATCCTATGGGATGCACCGGATAATGTTAAAGCTCCATAAAGATACATTGTAACCGCACAGGCTTTAGCGGTTGTTATCCGATGCATCCCATAGGATCTTAACATTATTCGATGCAATTCTCCCCCCCCGCCAGATTACTTAACGTTATGTGATTTTAGCGTTTTCCGAGGTATTACTGTACATTAAAAGTGTTGAAACAGATACATTTGAGAATCAGATGTGCTATGCCTTACTTATGGCGGAGTTTTAATCACTCTAGATTTTACAAGGGAAACCTTTACCTTTTACTGTGCTATTGACTAGTGCAAAAATGGCTGTGCTTGTCTTCACTGCCCATCACAAGCCACTTTTACAGTGAAGACAGGCAAGTGACAAGTTGCCACTGTATCAAACAGTTCCAAAGTAAACTAAGAAAAATGTACAGGTAGTTTCTACATTTGCAAAGAGGTGAAGTCAGAAGGTAAATATTGTCCAAGCCCTTCGTAAACTACTTGACTGCCAGGTGGCACCAATAAGAGGACCCATGAGAATAGAAAAAGCAGAGATGGCACTCAGGTATATCACCCGATTCCCATCCATGATGGAAAAACTGAACACATGCCACCAAAGTTCTTGTAAGCAATATGACAAGGGACAAAGAACTGTTAAGACTCAGGTGGTACTACCAGCATGTTTTGTGGCTATATATCAGTTGTTTCTTGGCCACCATACAGGTTATGCATCATAACAATCAAGTGTGGAGGCTTACCTACTCTTTACACTTTTAAAACAGGCTTAAGTGATTCTACAACCCTTTTTATAGAAGAACTTGTATTTCCTTTTACAGAACAGGAGTAGCCAAGTATAACAAGGCACTAGCAAAGAAAAATGAATAATTTATTATATACACCAGATACAGTAAAACCTCGAGTTGCAAACGGTTCTACTTATGAAAAACTCTCGCTATGAAAGGAAATCTCAGAAAAAATTTGCTTCGAGATCCATTTTTTTTTCTAGATACAATTTTTTTTTGGGGGGGGGGGGGGTCTTCTGACGCTTCCCACTGTGGTGAGAAGGTGTTTGGTGCATTTCCACTCAATTTTTGGAATTTTTCATCACCTTTTGGCAGTACCAGAAGCTTTCCCTGCAATCAAGACGTGCTGCAAATTCCCCCCTCTCTGAAACAGCTGATTGGCAGGTACTTTTCCTGCAATTACCAGAGGTGGTTATGCCGAATATGCATTGAAAATCAAAATACACTTCTGGAGCTCAGAGAAAAGCCAAATAAACATCTTTTATTTGTTCAAATCTCTTTATAAAGTGGCCAAAACACAGTGAAAATTCCAAAGTGCACTTTATGAAGAGCTTTGAACAAAAATAAATAAATAAAATAACACTTTTTTTGTTTTTTCTGAACTCCGGAATGGATTTTTTTTTTTTTTGCTTTCAATGCATTCTTGTGGGAAACCATGTTTCAAGGTACAGTAATACCCCGGATAACGATTGCACCGGATAACGCTAAAACCGCATAACGACGACAAATTTGGGGGGAAGATTTGCACTGGATAACATTCATTTTAGCATTATCCGCTCCATCGTATTAAAGAAGTAAAGGAGGCCACAGCTCCTCTCCCTGCCACTTCCCTCCTTCCTTTCCCCAACCCCCAACCCCAGTTTGGGGACTCCCCACACCCCACCCCACTGCCTGCTCGGAGAGAATCCAGCCCAGCTTACCTTTCTCTTGCTTTGCAGCTCCAACTGCAGCCGATCACTCTTTCTCTTTCACTTCCTGTATTGACAATACAGGGAGGGGGAAAGAGAGTGAGGTGATTGGTTCTCTAGAGAACCAATCACATTTCTCTCTTTCCCCTTTCCCTGAGGTTTAAATGTACAGGGAGGGAAATAAAGAAAGAGACTTCAACAAAAAAAAGCCTCGATCGGAGAGTGCAGGTAAGTACGGAGGGAAGACTGCAGTAGAGTGGGGGAAAAGGTGCAGTAGAGTGGGGGAAAAAGCAGTGGGGGTGGCTTTAAAGGCACCCCACTGCCTGCTTGGTTTGTCCCTGAAGCAGGGCTTTTTTTTTTTAGCGTTGTTTGATGCATGCATCGGACAACGCTAAAAACCAGATAACGTCATGACTTGTGGAACCAAGTCATAACATTATCCGGGGTATTACTGTACGAATTTTTCATGCTACAAAAAACCTCAAGGAATGAGTTAATTTCATATCTTGAGGTTTTACTGAATACAATGGGAAGTATGAATATAACTAAAGAGTGAAAAAGTAGTTTCATTCTCATTCTTCACAGGTCAGAAACAAATCAGTCCATTGTCATTTCTCAGAGGACTACTTCTTCCAGAAGCCACAAGGAAAATAGGAATACAGTTATACAGTAATACCTCATATAACATTAGTATCGAATAACACTAAAATCGCATAACATTAAGGAATCTGGGGGGAAGAATTGCATCAGATAACATTAAGATCCTATGGGATGCTTCAGATAACAACCGCTAAAGCCTGTGTGGTTACAATGTATCTCTATGGATCCCATAGAGGATCAGATAACACTAAAAATCATATAACACCAAGACTTGTGGAACCAGGTTTTAGTGTTATATGAGGTTTTACTGTACCTCACTTAAAGAGCATAATGCATTCCACAGGATTGCTCTTTAAGCGAGTTTGCTCTTTAAGCAAAACACCATTGTAAATGACCAAGGGGGGGGGGGATTGCGAACCCCAATTTATTTGTTAAGCGAGTTTTTGGTTGGTTTTATTTGTTAAGCGAAGCGAACATTCAGAGAAAATTCTGCTCTTTAAGCGAGTTACTCTTTAAGCGAGACGCTCTTTATGCAAGGTTTGACTGTATCAGCTCTGAGAAGGCGCAATGAATCTGACTAAAAGAAAGGTAGAGTTCATTTGTGAATAAAACAGACGCCAACGTTCCAGACTCCTTCCCTTGGCCCGGGCGGCCAGAGGGAAGTGGGAGCAGCTGTTCCATGGCCCCCACAGCCATAAAACTGCTGCCGACGCAGATGTTCCAGATTCCTCCCTTGGCCTGTCTGGCCTGGAGGGAAGTGGACTTAGTTGTAGGGGGTTGAGTTTTTGTAAAATTATATACATTGTTTCCGATATCTTTTTTGAATGTTGTATTACTGTAAGGTGATGTGATTTTTTGTCAGCTGCCCAGAGTCGCTATTGCGAGTGGGGCGACATACAAGTTGAACAATTAAATTAAATTTGAAGGCCTATTCTATGGTAGTGGCTGCAGCAAAGAAAATCTTCTCTGCTACCAGTGAATTAGCATAGATGTGGCCAGCAAAGCTGTTTTGAGTGGCCAAAGGCCTAAAAAATGCTACCCAACAAGAACAAGATGCTGACGACACAATGACTCACTGTGAGGAATTTGTATGATGCTTTGCAGAGAGCATCACTCAGATTTGCTCTGATTTGAATGCTGTAGTTAATGCAAGTCCAGTGGATATAACTTTGGCCCCTTCAGATCCAGTGCAACAAGGCAAGATGCCACATTATTTATTTATTTATTTGAATTTGTTTATTGCCCTCCTCCCAAAAGGAACACAGGGCAATTTACAACCAATATAAAATCATTTTTAAAAATTAAAAACTTTAAAAAAAACTTGGTATTAAAAGCCAAAAATTACAACACAGGCATACTGGGGTCAAACCAACCAATTGGCTGGGGAAATTGCACTATCCACTCCCCAGACCAAACCTGCCAGCCAGGTTTCCACTCCTTTTCTAAAGGGCAGCAACTCTGTCTGCATGCGTAATTCTATTAGCAGGAGGTTCCAAAGGGCCGGAGCAGACACCGAGAAGGCCCTACTTCTCATGCCAGCGAGGTGCGCCTCTCTAGCTGATGGAACAACCAGATGTCCTTGGGACGATGCAGTCTCTTAAGTATCCTGGTCCACTACCATGTATGGCTTTAAAGGTAATAACCAGCACCTTGAATTGCACCCGGAGGCAAACTGGGAGCCAGTGCAGCTCCTTCAGCAGCGGTGAAGCTCAGGAATAACGCCCGCATCCCACCACTACTTATGCAGCCGCGTTCTGGACCAGTTGAAGCCTCGAATGGTCACCAAGGGCAGCCCCATGTAGAGCGCATTACAATAATCAAGTATGGAGGTGACCAAGGCATGTGTGACCATGAGCAAGGAGTCCCGGTCTAGAAACGGCCGTAATTGGCAAATCACATGAAGTTGTGCAAAGGCCCTCCTGGGCACGACTGCCACCTGCTCTTTGAGGTCATCCTCACATCTCATTGCATTGAACAAATTATTGAACAGTGTCCAAAATTCCATTTTGGGGAAGGTATTGGCTCAGCTCCTATGATTCCTGAATGAAGTAGATCATCTGCAGTACATCCATTTCAATAGAGGTTCAGGCCCAACTATGGGATAGAGACAGCTTTGGTCACCTTGGTGGATGACACACGTTAGAATCTGGACAGGATATGTCCCTGTTGGATTATGCTGAACTTTTCAGCAGCTTTCAACACCATTGGCCATGCTATCCTTTTGGACTGACTGCAATGGGATTTGGAGTTATTATTTTATAGTAGCTGTTGTCCTTCCCAGAGAGAACTCAGAAGGTAATGCCAAAGAACTACTGTTCCACAACTGGACCACTGGCTTGTGGTATCCCTCAGAATTCTGTTTTGCCCTCCATGCTATTTGATATAAGCATGAAACTGCTGGGACAGGTTGTCTGAAATTTTGGAATTCAGTTCCATATAGTATACAACTCTCTCATTTTCAATCAATTTCAAGGAAGCTGTCTCAGTCCTAAATTGTAGTCTGGTATCAGTAATGGACTGGTTGCTGCCAGAAACATGTACCAATGAGGATTTAAGTTTAAGCCAATGACAAAGCCAAGAAAATGGCTTCATTTTGGCAGTTTAAAGTCTGCTCTAGACATTACTGTCTAATATGGTGAGCAAACTATATGTCAGACATCTAAACAGGAAGCTCTTGGACTACTTCGATTGAGAAAATAATGGAGGAGTAAACAGGTTTTAAGATCAATCATTCCACCACTGATCAATGCCTGACCCTAAAACATTTGGTAAGGAAATACACCGTAGCTCTAAAAATGAAGAACATTCTGTGTAGCTTTTCTGAATTTCAAATCAGCATTTGACACTATCCCTATGGATAAACTTTGAGCCTTTTCCCTAGTTCACAGATTTCTTATTCTCATTCCTGCAATACACGAAAATAATTACTTGATAGTGAGTTACAACCCACAGGGTTAATTGTCTCAAAACATACAAATCAGGAGAAACGCGAGACAGGGATTATTTTGGCCTCCTAGTTTTTAACCTTTAAACAAATTATGTCACCCAAAATATGTCCAATACCGAATTCTATGCTTCACAACGTGTAAATAGACCAATTCCTGCTTTACTATATACAGATAATGCATTGATCTTATTTACTTCACAAACAGGGCACAGGAGAGAACAGACTTTTTCAAAGGAGCAACTTACAATAAACTAAAAAACAAACAACCTTAAACTCTTGTGTTCATCAAAAGGCCCATGAAGCACAAATGCAGATCTAATGATATGCTATCAAATTATTGTCAAAGAATATTTGTTATAGATTGCCACATCTGGTCAGGAGAGCCCAGATCAATTAGCCCCAAAGAATAGCTCCTGTCATATCAAAACTCTACTTCTCACAAGGAGTCTGCATACACCATCCACACATAGTCCAGTTTGATTTAAACCTCACCTAATGAAGCTTAGTCCCACTGATCCTAACAGAATCTACAGTATTCTCAATCCGAGCAACAGCCACTGAGAATAAATTATTCATTTATAGTTTCAAACCCTCAGACCTACTGTATTACAACTCCTTAAAGACAACACAGATTTGGGATGTTGCTCCTCAGGTAGACGCTATCAGTATCAGCAGACAGCTGGAAACAATAGTAAAATCTTTGCCCTAGTAGACTACCTTCATAATTTGGAACACAGTAGTTACTGTGGAACATTTAGTTTGGGCCGATTTTAATGTGCTGCTGTTCACGCTATTATAAATATATATATTTGTGCATCTCTTATTCAGAATGCCTTTGTCCTTGCCAATCAGGTGTGGTTGAGACTGTTACTCATGTTTTCTTTTATTGTTTATTTTATAAAATTATTCAGAACATATATATTCCTCCCTTGCTAATAAATTTCCCAGCAGGTCTGAGAAGTATTGTTTCTATTTCATGTTTTATGATTTGTCAACAAAATTACAGCCAAGGTTGCAAAACATTGTGCAACTGCATGAACAACATAAAAGCAGCTGGTAAATCATCCTATGAATCATAATGGGAGCATTGCACAGATACATTGAGGTTCTGAAACTCCTCTTGTACCCAATAGACTTTGTTAGAGAGCATAGTTATCTGCTTTTCTGTTTTAGTTTGTTTTTGTTTTTTAAACAGCTGGCCTTCAGTTGCAATAAATAAAATGTAATGTAAAATAGGAGATACAACAGGAATAAGAGGTTTTAACTACCTTTCTACCTGCTGTAAGTCCAACTCTCCCAATAATGTCTAACAAAGTCTTCACATGCCTTAGTGACTACTTTCTTTTTCAGAAAGCAGATGTAAAAAGAATATTAGTTATCTTAACCAACAAAGAAAAATTGGTCAACAAACTGAAAACCATGAGAACTTTGGATGGAACTCACTATGCCCTTTTGTGATTTTTATAGCATGTTTGAATTTTTTGGAATAGTAGCCATGTTAGTCTGTGGTTCAGGTACATCAGAAAACAAAATAAAATAAACAAAACAAAATAAAAAACACTGTAGCACTTTAGAGACTAACTGCTATATTTTTATTGTTAGCTTTCATGGATCAAGTCAGAAGAAGTGGACTTGATCCACAAAAGCTAACAATAAAAATATAGCAGTTAGTCTTTAAAGTGCTTCAGTGTTTTTTATTTTGTTTTGATATTTTATTTTGTTTTCTGATATGTCTTATTAGCATGTTGTGTACTCTGGACTTTAAAAAAAGGTCTGATTTCAATAAAGAAGCAATCAGTGAAATCCTATGGTCAGAAATACTTTAAGAGATGCAAAGTTCACAATGTATTCAATTTTCTTAAAGGTAAGACTCTGGAGGTAAAATCATAAACATCTCTTATGCAAAAGAAGTCAGAAGTTCCTAGAGAAAGCACAATATCTGTATAAGGAACTTTCAAATAAGGTGAGATTTTTAAAAGGGAGAAAGAGAAGGAAATTACCAGGGAAGAATGCAAGCAAACTTTTCCCCCCAGAAAAAAACATATGCAATGGTAATCTCAATTTCAAATGTGTTACTTCTCAAGATCCAATTATGAAGATTATATGCTCTAATTCTATATTGTAAGACAATGTAGTCACACAATTAAAAAAAAGTTTTCAAAACAGTGATCTAACAGTTATTGGATTAGGGCTCAATTTTATACAGTTCAATTGGCTGATACACAATTATTAGATGAATCCTTTACTTCCCCAGGTTTTCTGTCCATCATAGAATCATTTTTGCAGTTCTTAAACAGGACTTGTCACTTCAGAGATGCATCTGTTAACAACAAACTATTAATATGAGAAATTACAGACCTGACCATTCCAACCTGACTAAAGTTTCTTTAAAAGAACTCAAAATGTTTAATTATTTTTTAAAAAAATTAATAACGTGTGTTATTTGTTTGCTTGTTAAAGAAACAAAAATTCACAATAACATCTCATGTTTGTTACATACTGCAATGCAGTGCCTCAAGTAGCTAAGACACTGACTGGGAGGCAGAAGGTCAACAGTTCAATTCCCGAGTACCGCAGGACGGAATGAGCTCCGTCTTCATTCCAGCTCCTGCCAACCTAGCAGTTCAAAAGCAAGAAATTACAAGTAGATAAATAGGGACCACTTCGGTGGGAAAGTAACAGCGTTTCGTGCACTCCGGTGTCTAGTCATGGCTGCCACATGACCACGGAAATGTATGCAGTAGCAGACAGCGCTGGCTCTTCAACTTTGAAACAAAGATAAGCACTGAACCCTAGCTTTGGGGCAGAGATCAACATCGGGGAATTTGAGGCAAACATTTGCATCACACAACATTATGTTAATGTTGAGTGATGCAAATGTTTCCCTCAAATTCCCTGACATTATCCGATTTTAGCATTATCCGAGGTATTACTGTATATTACATAACAAATTCCATTCATATAGCTAGATTTCTATTTGCAGAATTAGAGTATATGTGCTTTTCTGGAACTTTGCACTGCAGTTTTAAGAAGCTATGCTTCATTTTCAGTTACTAGTTACATAACTTAACACATGCAGTTACGTGCAAACAAGATGAAGACAAAATTATATACCTCACTGCATCACAATTTTCAAATAAATAGTATTAATATCTTAACAAACAACTGCTGTAGTCCTGTAGCAGATGCCAACAAATTCCAAAGTGCTCATGGCGTCTGCTACGCAAATTCTTTGGAATCAAGTAATCTAATTGCAAAAATCTTATGAGAGAGCTTTCTAAGTCCCAGAATTCTCCACTGTGGAAGTTCCATGTGCCAAAAAACAAACAAACAAACCCCACCAACAGACAACACCCTATAGTTTGCTCATCTGAAGAATAGCTACACTGGAAAGCTTCACACCCTAGGATGGAGTAAGCTGAATCCTAGTTTCCTGTTAGAAAAGCAACTACTCCAGCACTTGCAGGGACCAACAAAAGAAAGCTGCCTCAATGCTTGCTGGGATTAAAGTGAATAGATTCTAACCTCTTGAGGTGCACAAAATAGTCTTCTAGAAACAACACATTTTAATTGTTAGTTTTCAGTTAGAACTTCGTCCAGCTACTAGAATTATAACTCAAACAGCGCACTTGTTCTTCTTTATTGGTGTCTAGATCAAACTTTATTGGTGCCAAATGGAAGCCACTTTCTTGGCTATGTCACTGTCCAAAATTAAATCTTCATTGGTACATGTTTCTGGTAGTGATTGGCAGAGAAGAAAATCAGCCAATATCTGTATCTCTCCATATTCACACAGTATGTTGTTGTCCACCAGCAGCCCCAACTTGAGCATGTCGGTCTTGCATTTAGGCACTTCAACCCTCAGCCTGTTCAGGGTCCTCTAAGTGACACAGGGAAGGTCAAGTCCTCAGCCATATCCTCCTTTAATGTTATTCCTTGTACAGTGAACTCCTTTCTCCATCTTCAAATTTGATTTTACTCTTGTGTACCCTCAAGAATGTTTGTTCTTGCCATAAAGCTTTTCCTGGATCTGATCCTGTGAACTTGAGGCATGTACCCATTCAGAAGATGATGTACTGGGTACAGCAACCTCTTATAATATTTTTCCTTGATAATACTTTCACAAGATAGACAAATTCATATTTTCTGTGCAGAGGGATCTTCTCCACACTTGTACCCAAATGTTCTTGAAAATTAACCCATTTGGTCTTCTTAACATCTCTGTGAAAAAGCACCTTCTGGGGGTTTCACTAAAGTATTTACTATGCACACAATGGGTCTGGTTCGAGTTCATGGAATAAGACCATTAATGATTTTCATGCACTGCACTGCTATCTTCTTGCTAACAAAGATGTTTTCCGGATTATATCCACTCCTCCATTTAACACCGTTAAAGTATGCAGGCAGTTTTGGATCATGGACAAGTTGGAGATCGTTGGTGTCTGCCCAAGAGACAAGTTGTGCACCATCCTCATTGGTCTGGTTATATCCCCAAGTCTCAGTGTGACAATTAAAATCTCCAATAACATTTATTTTGTCATACATAAAATTATTCAGTTCATTAAATCTAAAATTTACTCCTGGTGGCTCATAAACAGAGATAACAGAGAATTATGCAGTTCAGGTGGTGAGAATTTCAATGTTGTTTATTTATGTCAATGCAGCTGATATTATACTGAGACTAGTCTAACAAAAATTGAACTCCCATACTGGTTATGCACTCTCTCAATCACTAATTCCATTTCTGTTACCTTGGATCTGTAACTTGCTGTCCCCCAATATGCTTCCTGGACCAGAAGCATGTCACTTTTGTATTTACTGCACATGTCCACTAGTAGAAAACTCTTATTATTAGAAAGTCCCTCAATATTTATTGAGATCATTGTTTAGGTTGAACTCACACCAGATCAAGCTCTCTTTTTAAAATCAAATACAATGGAAGAACAAAACAATCACGTGAAATTTTCTTTTTAGAAGTTGAACCCCCAATTAGAGGTTGTGAAATTTATTAACTAGAGATATGGGGAGTTAATTTGTTCATGAGTTCTTCCCCCTAATTTTTAAAATATATGAAATACAAGTCACCCCCATAGCTGTGGTTTTAGTTATCCACAGGTCCAAAAATATATAATGAAAAATCCTTGAAGTCTATACAGATTGCTCTCCTTATCTAGGGGAAAAAGATACAAAGATCTTCCACAGATACCTGAAACCACAGAAAGCAGTGGACGTAGTATTATAGCCCACATACCTCATATAAGTGAGGCTGGTGGTGGTGGTGGTGGTGGTGGTGGTGGTGGTGCTGCTGCTGCTGCTGCTGCTGCTGCTGCTGCTGCTGCTGCTGCAAATAGCTCCACTGATCTTTAGGTATTATTTTATTTAGCATATGGCAACTGTGGATACTATATCTGGCAATACATGGATGACCTGTGATTATACAGTACTATATACAGTATACATTTCCAAGGTGCATTCCCAGAATTGGCCACTAGAGGCCACCATCTACAATGCAATGTTGAGAAGCGCCAGATTGTGCTTCCAGGGGAATTATTTTCTGGGTGAACCTGAAAGATTGACAGAAAAATTTGTAGAACCCTCAGTTTATATGACTCCAGGTATGTAAGGTAAAATATGGGTTTTGGTACTTTCTGTGGTTTTAGGTATCCATGGAAGATAGAACATATCCCCAATTGATTTTTTTTTTTTGGGGGGGGGGGGGAACTGTATATGAAACATAAGATAAAACCATTTTCTTTAATAGAAAATGCATCAGTTGTAACTTAGAATATAAAAGTCTATTATTTGTATTTACAAATGTAAAGAGCAATCATAAACACATAAAAAATCAGACATAACTCCCCACCAAAAAACCCACACAGAACTACATGTCAACCTAATAATAAGCACTTCTTAACAAAATAAAAAAACTAATTTTCCCAAAGGCCAAGTACTTCATATCAATTTCTTCAGTGTTCCTCAAAATTATTCTATTGGAAAAATATAAAAAAATCATCTCACATGGTTAATGATTATAATATGATTCTGGAAATCAAGGCTAAGGAAACATCTGCAAAAAACTGAGGGTCATAGGCCAAGAATTATTCTCTGGTTAAATTGGAGTTTATCAATTAGTCTTCTCATCTGTGGCCTGAATCTCAACTGCTCTAGACAATAATTTAAGAAGACTAATACCATGTTCTATCTATACTAGAATTTCAAATAGCACACATGACCCATAGCAACAATGGATTGTGATCAGGTTAAGTTCTCTAGAAAGTTGGTGATAGTTTTACAGTTCAGCTCTTCCTCTTTATCTCAACCTCACCCCAAAATTCAGCTCCATAACAAAATTATTTAACAGTAACTAGAAATTTGAGACAATCACATCAATCTAACTCCAAAATGTAGAAAAACATGCACTTTGCCATTGTCATAAAAAGATATTGTTAAAATTTGTAACTACAGATTTATTATATATGACTAGCGATATATTAACTTATAAAATTACAGCTCAGACCAATTATAAGAACCTTTACTCCTAATGAAACTGAGAAAGGGAAAATACTGGTTAATACATTGTGAGGGGGAGACCAGTTGTGAGAGATTCCCAGTTGGGACCCTTTTCCCTGACCCAAGAGATGCCAGAATATCCTACCTCCAGCTACCCAATGGATCTTTGGAGCATACTGGCTGAAAGACAGCCCTAGCGCATTATCAGTAGACAGTACCAGCACTGAAAAGGGTGGTAGGGATTGTAGCAGTGGAGGCTGGGGAAGCCTGAGAGTTACTCTAGATAAAGAGCGCTTTGGATGGAGAAGGGGCAGGTGAGAGGGTGGGTGAACAAGGAAATACTCCCAGAGGTCTGGGTGGAGAAATGGGAGGACACACAAGAGGACCTGGAGGAAGGGTGTTTTACAAAGCTTGAATCACCTGAAGAGCCACTCCTGCCAGTTAAATGAGAACATGTTTATAAGGAAGACCTATGGATATGAGACACCATTCAATCTAGGGGGCTTGCAGCTGAGCCAAGACAAATCCAGGGCCAAAAGCTACTGCCCAAGCCCTCATATTGGGATGAATAGGAGAGATGGGAACACCAGTGATTGCGATGAGCTGAGAGAGAAAAAGTCAGACTCCCTTTGTGGCTCCTACAGTCCCCCAGGATTATCCTCAGACTTCATCGTCACACCTCTATCAGACCAACCTTCAACTCAGGTTCAGTGTTGGTAAGCTCTTCTCATTGTCACTATCAGCTCAAGCTCTCCTGGAAATAAGGATAGCCAGCTAAGTGAAGAAAACCAGAATGGCTGCACCTATTGGGTTAACGGACTGTGGGTTTATAGAAGAGTGGAGACAACACTTCCTAGACATCACTTTATGTTCTGTTAGTTATACTTGCAATAAACTGTTTGCTCATCTAATGTTAAGACAGAACATGAAGAGACAGAATGGTTTCCTATATGCAAAGAGGTCAGACACGGATGCAATTTATCCTCTTCTCTGTTCACACTCTATACACAGAACATATAACATGGAGAACCTAACTAGATTTAGATGGAGGAGTGAAAATTGGTGAAAGAAACATAAATAATTTAATATATATATAAATGATACCATCTTTACTGGTAGAAAATAGCAAAGATTTGAAAGGATTCTTAATGAAAGTGAAAGAAATGCCTAAAACAGCTAAGAATGCATACATTGTAACTAAAGAAGATACATTGTAACTAAAGAAGAATTAAACAACTTTAAAGTTGACAATGAAGAAATTGAGATAGTGAAGAAATCAGAAGATGACTTAGATTTGGAAGGGCAGCATTGAAGGAATTAGAAAAAAAACCAAGTGTAAGGAAGTGTCACTGGAGACCAAAATCAAGATTATTCACACTATGATGTTCCTGACCACCATGTATGGACGTAAAAACTGGACAGGAAAGAAAACTGATGGGAAAAAATGATTCATTTGAAATATGGTGCTAGAGGAGAGCTCTTTGGACAATCTGGTCTGTCAAAAAGATGAAGTAGGTCTTAGAGTAAATCAAGCCCCGGAGGCAAAAAAAAAAAAAAAAAGATGAAGCTAAAGCTGTCCTACATGAAAAGGGAAAATTATCTAGAAAAGACAATAATGATGGGAAAGATGGAAAATAGCAAGAAAAGAAGACTAAACATGAAATAGATTGACTCCATGAGGGAAATCACAGGCTTGTGTTTGCAAGAGCTAAGCAAGGTTGTTCTGGACAGAATATTCTGGAGATCTCTCATTCATGGGGGCACCATAATTTGAAAGAGACTTGACAGCACATAGCAACAGTTCAGTGAGTTGGATAGCTTGTCTATGAAGCCAAGGGATAGCAGTTTGAATCCCCATTATGTATATGTTTGCTTGCATTCCCCACACCCTCCAGACCCATTACCCTTTTTAGTCCATCTCAGCTGATGGATACTGAAGATGGTGGTCCACTTTCACTACTAGCTATTAAAAGAGGCTTCACCTATTTTCCAGATGACGTGAAGGACAAGGAGTGATCATTTGTTGATCAAGGGTAAGACTTTTTGCAGACAGAATCTGAGAAGGAAGCAGTTGTGAGACCACTGCAAGGACTCAGATTCTTACACCTGCTGTAAGAATAAAGGTAGTGTTTCCAGATTGCACCAATTTTTTCCTTTTGATTTCCTTTCCTTCAATTCTCACAATCTGTCTATTTTTCACTAACTTGCAATGAATTTCTCAAATACTTAATGCTCAATGTAAATTAAGTTACCACTTCCACTAACTAAGAGTAACTTTTATATGGATATGAAACTCAAAGGTATTAAATTAAATGGAACCCTGCTTATTCTCTAAATTATTCACTATTTTACATTCCTTCATTACACTTAATCCTAAAGAGACAACTCACGGTCACTTTGAGAAGATATTTCAAAGCTAAAATTTCAGTTTCAAGTACGTAGTTTATTTGCTATTAACTTGACACCCTTAATCTTAATACTAGGTTTAGATGAAGTTTTATTCCTGTATCTCATACATTAGATCAGTAATTCCCAATGTGGGAAACACACCTCACAGGGGGACTTCAATTCCCTGAAGCCTAGGTCAGTATATTAGTTGATCATTGCTTTGGGGAACTGATTTAGACTTCTGGGAATTGAAGTCCAAAAACCAAAGGTTGGAAAACACTGCATTAGATAATCATGCTTGTATATACAGCAAATCTGCAAAGTCTTGAGTATATTACTGCTGTGTCTTACATTTAATAATTCTAAACTCTGCACAGTGCCTGTTCATAAATCTCAGTTCTAATAAATTTGTTACTTTTAGTAGCAACCTCAAACTAACGCACCAGGTATAACATGACATTTCTTTACGTTCAAGCCAAATATAACCACCTGTCAAAGATAACTACTACCAAAAAAGAAAAAGCAGCTACCTGCTGCTTCCAGCAAGGCTTCAAGTCTTGCCTGTGTCTCAGGATCCACTGTTCGTAGATCTGCTCCTTCAGCAGCACTTGACAAAAATATCTCAGATGTTGTTTTAAGCACCGGGTTATCCAGATCTTCTTGGTCCAAAATAAATGATTCAACCTGTTTCAAGAAATAAAGTTTAGCAATATATTAGAAACCAGAGCACAAGAGGGAAATGTTGTTCCAAAGTTAAGCACTTGACAGCTGTTGTATAGATTTATTTTCTGCACAAATATTAATGAAGCATGGCATATTAGACCCTGCCTTATCAGCTGAAAAAACTACCATTGAAAAACACAACTGTATGGCATTCCCCAGCAGTTTCCCCATGAGAAGGGAAATTCCTTAGGAGACTCAGGACATTTGCAGAAGAATATGAAATTTCCTATTTGCCTAAAGTTTCCATAGTTGATAATGTCATCAACCTCATGTGGTATAGCTTACAGAACAGGATTTCAGTCACTAAATGTGAAACCTGCAGCATTTTTCTGTACAGTCAAACCTCACATAAAGAGCGTCTCGCTTAAAGAGCAGAATTTTCTCTGAATGTTTGCTTCACTTAACAAATAAAACCAACCAAAAACTCGCTTAACAAATAAACCGGGGTTCACAATCCCCCCCCCAATTGGTCAGTTACTGTATAAGAGTTATAAAAACATCAGTACAATAATACCCCGGATAACGTTATGACTTGGTTCCACAAGTCATGACGTTATCCGGTTTTTAGCGTTGTCCGATACATGCATCCAACAACGCTAAAAATAAAGCCCTGACTTCAGGGACAAACCGCTTTAAAGGCAGGCAGGGAAAGAAAGAGACCTCCCTACCTTTAAAGCCACCCCCATGCGACTGCAGTAGGGTCGGGGAAAGTGCCATTCCGACGCTACTGCAGGGTTCCCTCTGCTTACCTTCCTTTCCTTCTCCGACTCCCAGCTGATTGCAAAAGGCTTGGTTTTTTTAAACTGCAGGGAGGGGGGGGGAAGAGAAAGGCGTTTCTTTCCACGCAGGTCTTGCTTTACTTCCTGAACTGAAAAAAATAGAGATGTGATTGGTTCTCTAGATCAGCTGATCTAGAGAGCCAATCACATCTCTGAATTTTCCCCCTTTCCTGTTTGATCGGTTCTCTAGATCAGCTGATCTAGAGAACCAATCACATCTCTGTATTTTTTTTTTCAATTCAGGAAGTAAAGCAAGAACAGCGTGGAAAGAAACGCCTTTCTCTTTCTCCCCTCCTTCCCTGCAGTTTTAAAAAACCAAGCCTTTTGCAATCAGCTGGGAGTTGGAGAAGGAAAGGAAGGTAAGCAGAGGGAACCCTGCAGTAGCGTCGGGGGGAAAGGTAGGTGGGCGCTGGGGAGGGGATTGGATTGGGTAGATGTTCTACCCAATCCAACTCCCCCCCACGCACACGCTTGTACCGGATAACGCTAAAAATCGCGTTATCCGATGCAAGATTTTTCCGAAAATCTTGCAACGTTATGCGGTTTTAGCGCTATCAGATACAATCGTTATCCAGGGCATTACTGTATCTTAAACTAGATATATTTTCCCCCTGGAGAGAGCAAACACACATTAGACCCCCCCCCCCCCAATTTATCACGAGTGCTCTTTGTAAAGCAAAATACCAGTTTCACACTATTTAGTGAGGAAACAAATCACAATGTTATTTTAAATCTGTTTAGAGGGCCTGTCCATATCACTCATTGCCAGTTTAGATGCAAGTTGTTTTTACTCATTGGAATGCTAATAAATGCAGCTTAATGCCCAGGACCAGTTACAAAAATTAAGCCATCTTCACTAAGTAAAAGAACACTTCCATCGTTGATTGCCCGCTGTATCTCTAACAGGAGGTCATTCCACAATATGAGGGACACAACACAGGAGACCCTTATTCCAGACACCATAGCACACATCTCAATTTATTGCACATCTGTAGTCAGGAGCACCATCTTAATCTCATCAGGGTTCTATAACTCAACAACACATTCATCTCAGAAGCATATGGACAACCAGCACAATTTATTTAGTAATTGTCTCCTATATATATAGTAGGATGTTCCTCTAAGAATTTTAACTGCCTCATTTTGACCAACTCTATATTGAATCTAAATCAGGGGTGGCCAACCTTTTTCCATTGCGGGCCTAACCACGCCCCTGGACAGCATCACGGGTCAGACCACACCCCCAGAAGCGGATGCATTTACAGTTGATGTAAATGCACCTACTTCCGCATTTACGCCAGCTGCGGGCACATTTGTGCATGCAAGCTTTACGGATGATGTAAATGCACCTGCTTTCACTTCAGGGTGCAGCGGAGGCAGCGATGGGCTGGATGGGATGGCCTCAGGGGCCAGGGCCAGACCACAGGTTGAGAACCCCTGCTCTAAATAATACACTTTTTCAACTGAACACACATTCCTTATCCTCTACTATTCCTTTCGACACAATTTCCACATGTGCCTTCTCTCCAAAATACACATCAAAGACTTCATCCTAGTGGAACTGAGTTAGGAACTGAAAGAGAAGACTCAGTAATCCGCAGGTTCTCTCCAATCCCATGACTGTCACAATTTCATCACATAAGAAATAGCCATATAAATCACAGATGTAAGAGTTTCTGGAAATGTTCAAACTATGGGGGGAGGGGGGGTTCTTGTGCCTCCCTTGAAAAATGGAGCTGTGGTGGGAAAACAAAATACAGTCAAACCTCGCATAGAGTGTTTCGCTTAAAGAGTAACTCGCTTAAAGAGCAGCATTTTCTCTGAATGTTTGCATCGCTTAACAAATAAAACCAACCAAAAACTCACTTAACAAATAAAACGGGGTTCACAATCCCCTCCACAATGGGTCACTTATAATGGTGTTTTGCTTAAAGAACAAACTCGCTTAAAGAGCAATCCTGTGGAACGCATTATGCTCTTTAAGCGAGGCACCACTGTAGATGCAGCACTTATTTCGTTTGAAACACAAATTTAATGTACTGCTTTAACAAAATAAAAAGCATAATTTATAATCTAGTTAACTAAAATGCATTACATGAGTGAACAGCATAACAGGATAGGACTCAAGAGGCCAGGGTTCAAATCCCTGCTTTGCCATGAAAACTCACTGTGGGTGTGAATCTGGTAAAACTGCTTCTTGAACATCTTACTTACCTTGAAAACCCTGGTAAGGTTGCTATGTCAGTTCCAAGTTACATAACAACAACCAAGTAAAGTGACATAAATAATAACAGCAAATTGCTGCTGGTTAATGACTCACTACTTGTATTCCTCAATGGATGCCAAGATGAAGTATGCAGGTGGCAACTCAAGCAGCAGCAATTCACTGCTATGATTTACACCACTTCACTTACATTGCTGTAAATGTGGTATTACAAATGCTGCAAAATAGTATAATTGTCTTAGTTCCAAGTAAAGAAAAGTGGTAATATAGCCATAATTAGACTAATTAAAATGGATGGAAGTATATGTTTGAAATACCAACATATTCCAGTATGAGAGAAAGTTACAAAGAAATATAGCTATATCAAAATTAAATACACTTTTTTATCAATCACTTCAGTATGAGTTTTTTTCAACACATGGTTTCATTTTATTATGTTAACAAGAATGGCAAGACTTATTTTCTATCAGTCTCCCACTTCAATCTTTGGTGCAATATTCTAATCAGATACAGATTGCAATAGTGTAAATGTTTATGTAATTTCTACATTGATTTTATGCAAAAAATACCTTGTGAAAAATCTGTATTATTATGTTCTTTCAATGTTCCTCCAATAAATTAAAATCCAACAAAGCAATACTGCCTTTCAAAATTGCCACACAGTGCCAACAGCTAATACAACCATACTATAATACAGGAAATTAATAATGGGTGATTGCCAGCAAAATAGTTTGACATTGGTTTCAGGGGGGAAAAGTTGTGTCTGTGTAAACTAAAACTCCCTCAATCCTGATAAAGAAAATGTCTCTTAAGGTAATAGAAGTTGCTTTTAGGATAATTTCAGCATCTTTTCTTTCTATCCATCTATTCATCCTACCACCCCATTGGCAAACCAGACTTTTCTCTGGGTGGTGAACAACAAATACTGTATATATTTGAGTATAAGCCTAGTTTTTCAGTCCTAAAAATGAGGTCAAAAAAGTGGACTCGGCTTATATGCAGGTCACTGAGTACAATGGAAAAAGGTGGCTACGGCAGCTAATAGCCTTCACCACCCACTTCTCCTCTCCTGTCATTGGTGCATCTTAATCAGCATGGAGAAAACTCCTTTCTGCTGCATCTTATTTTCATGTACCGTATTTTGATTACTGAAACTCACTAGCAGCTGTTGCATTTGCCACCCTCGGCTTATAATCGGGTCAATCTATTTTCCTGGTTTCTCAGGTCAAAATTAGGTACCTCAGTTTATAATTGGGTCGACTTATACTCGAGTATATACAGTAAAACAATAACAGCAAACAGAAAGTAAATAAAAACATGTTACTAAAAAAAGATCAAGACAATCAAAAACATCAACACAGAAAAAGATGGTCATTAGTATAAAAATAAATTGGATATACTTATCCAATAAAAATTTATTTCAAATTTAAAACTGCAGAACATATAGTTATGAGTTCAACTTGAGTTGAGTATGAGGAGGGAGAATGCCTGGTGGCACAGTGGTTATACTGCTGTTCTGCAACCAAAAGGTTTTGAGTTCAATCCTGACCAGTGACCAAGGTTGACTCAGCCTTCCAAGGTCGATAAAATGAGTACCCAGCATGTTGAAGGCAAAATGCTAATTAACTTGTAAACCGCCCAGAGAGTGCACCAAGCGCTATGGGGTGGTATAGAAGTGCCATTGCTTTGCTTTTGTTTTGCTTCAAAAGCCTCCCTAAGAAAACTGTTTTTAGTACCCTTTTAAAGGCAACAAGTGAGGGGGCTTGTCATCATTCTACTGGTAAGTTGTTCCACTGAGTGGGTGCCATTACCAAAAAGTCACACAATAATTGGCCAGCCTAACAGAATAGTAACATTGTAGCTTTTTACAACTGACAAAATCTCGTTATTATTCAAACCTGCTGCAAAGCCGGGCCCTATTACAAATGGTTGTAAAACAAACTTCTCTTGCAAGCTGATGCATCACATCCAAAGAGTGGATGCAACAATGGCATTACACATTTGTCAATAAGTTAGCATCTATTGACAATGGTTTGAGTGACCTAAACAAAACTGCAGCATATAACAACCTGTTAGTTGTGGTGCATCAAATTTGATAATGTCCCAGAAACATTACTAATCTGTTATACTGGCCAATTAATGTATGCCTGTGTACCTGATGTGTGTATAAATTGATGCCATGAGGCCTCACTCTTATGTCTGATGAGGTGAACTTGGTCCATGAAAATTCACATTTAAATACAGGAGTTAGTCTTTAAGGTGTCACAACATTTTTTGTCTTTTTTTTTTTTTGCTGTTCTGTTTAATCTCAGACATGTTTGCACAGACTAACACGGCGACCACTTCAAACATTTAAATTATAATTTAATTTCACTGTCAAATCTTGGCAGATTTTACCTACAATTGACAAGAGTCTAAAGCAGTGTTTCCCAAATGCTGGTTTTTGGAATTCAATTCCCAGAAGCCTAAGTCATTTCCCCAAAGCACTGATCAGCCAATGTACTGACTTAGGCTTCTGGGAATTGAAGTCCACTAGTGGGCTGTGTACCCCTTGTTGGGAACCACTGGTCTAAAGGTAAAAGAGAGGCAGCAGCTCTACAAGGCTCATGTGTTTTGTTAATGGTGTTAATGGATGAAAATGGTCCCATAAAATTGGACCAGACAGTGTGCTGGACATTTTCAGAACCAACTACTGAATTGAGAAGTCAATGCCCCTTCAGATATTTGATTGCTGTAGAGCACTACCTCTTTAGACTTTTGTTCATCGTGTCTGGTAAAATCCTAATGCTAAAGGCATTATCTTAATACAGATCTTGATATTTTTACATGTAACAGTTGCTGTGGTCATACCATTAAGCATTACCATAATTCAATGAATCCCATCAGGTCACATGTGACGTGAAGTACTTGCAGTCATTTCATAAGCAACTGTAATTTTGGAAAGTCTTTACTTCTGAATGCAATTATAGTGAGAAGGCAGAAAACTGAAGAGTATACAAGATGTAAGAAAGGAATGAGATTCTAACCTTCCCACTTGGGTGGCCTTTTTTCCAGATCTTTTCTGAACAAGAACGCTATTCCTATACTTGCACAACACTCTAATAGAATCAAAATCACATATTCAAAAGTCAAGACACATGCTTGGGTGTCACTGACTGTTCAGGGGGCAAATTAGACATGATACTAGATGTATCTAATCAAGATGCCCTTTTCCTTCTATTTACATCCAGACACATCATACAAATGCACCAGAAACAGACACATCTCATGCACAAGCAGCAGGAACCTTGGAAGTAGTTTAGGAAAGGGATGATATTAACTCTTCTTGCCACTTGGGCATTAGCTTCAGAAAGAATATAATGACAGGGCAGTAATTTGGACCAAGAGAAATCAACCATATACAGTAATACCCAGTATAACGTGAGTATCATATAGCGCTAAAACCGTATAACGTGACAAGATTTTTGGAAAAATCTTGTTTCAAATAACGCGATTTTAACGTTATACGATACAGTTGTTCTTAGCAGCAGGGTGGGTGGAAAGCTGAATGGGGTTCTCCGTTCAGCTTCCCAGCCACCCTGCAGCTACGGAGGCAGGGGTGGGGAGGCTGGAAAGCTGATGGGGGGCTCCCCCGTCGGCGTCCCCAGCCACCCCACAGCTGCGGAGGCATGGGCGGGTGGCTAGGGAAGCCGACAGGGAGTCCCCGTCAGCTTCCCCAGCCACCCTGCAGCTGTAGATTGGGTCCTCTGATCTCTCTGGAGCAGGCAGGGGACACGATCCAAGGTGTTTCTGGGCTTCCCCGACGTCCTGAGCCAGTGCAGCAAGCCAGAATGTCGGGATTCGAACTCTGACATTCTGGCTTGCTGCACTGGCTCAGGACGTCAGGGAAGCCCAGAAACACCTTGGATCAGGTCTGCCCACCTCCCTGAACCCGGCGGGGGGGTCAGAAACCCCAAAATTGGTAAAAAAAAACGGACTTTTTTTTTACCAATTTTGGGGTCTCTGACCCCCCCCCCACCGGGTCCAGGGAGGTGGGGAAACCCGCTCCAAGCTGTTTCCAAAGTTCCCCCACCTCCCTGGAGGCAGCAGCAAGCCAAAATGTCAGGATTCAAATCCCGACGTTCTGGCTTCCTGCAGCCTCCAGGGAAACAGAGCTTTTTTTAACATTGTGTGTTCAATGTATCACACAACGTTAAAAACCGGATAACGACGGGACTTGTGGAACCAAGTCATAACGTTATTCGGGGTTCTAGTGTATGTCTAATAACTAATAAAGAAATTCAACTCATGGATCTCCCACAACCTTATAGTCCCAACACCCCAACATAAGAAATGTACACGTTTTACATTCTTCCATGGAATCCATATTCTTTGTTAGATTGTATTCTCATATTCTTTTCATTGTCATTAATGCAGCCCTTTCCCCCTCATTTTTAATGAATGTTTCTAGTATCCTGTACTTTTTATTTTTAAAAAGCTATTGCTTTCCTTGTTTGTTTTTATTGTAAACCATTTGAAGCATGGATTCAGGATACTTCTCAGAGAACAATATCCCACTTCTAAAAATAAATTGCTTATTTCATAAAGGTAAATCAGGAATACAAAAAACTTATGAAACAAATTGGACAATTGCAGTGTCATGACTGACATTATTTTATGTTCTTCTTAAGCAAGGAAGCATACATTCTATTGCATTACATAAATTGTTATTCTTTGGCTGTGCAGAAATTCATATGCTAAGTTTAAGTAACAAAAGAAAGCCCATCATTGAATTGTTGTGTTTCAATATTTACAAGCCTGTCAATAAAATAATTTCCAAACAAAGTTTTAAATTTGTTTAAGCACAACATTTAAAATACAAGCAGACACATTTCCCATCTCAGTTATGTTCTCATGTGCCTAGTTATTGTAAACTTTAGATTTACACAAGTCAAAATAAATCTGGAGACCTTTAGTCATTCAATACAAGTAAAATAAGGTCAATCAGATTCAGTTATTTAAAGCACAGGAAAGAAACATATTACAGTACCCTACAGACTTTATTGAACAGCCATTCTCAGACCCTAACCAGAATATTCGTAAGAGCCAGTAACAGTTACAGTCCAATAATATATGTAGGCTACACATTTCCTCTCTACAAATTAGTGCACTACAAAAATGTATGAATCTATGTATTTCAAAAAACTTGCATCACTGAAACTTCTATACAGCTTAATTCACTACAAAGTTTTATTTATCAGAATAAGATTATTTGCTCCCTTACAGTCCGAAATCACAAAGTTTGCCAACAACACTGGAACACTATGAATTGTATTAAATAAGCCAAAATACCCAACCAGCACTAGCTCAAAATTTCCAAGATCCTTTCCGGTGTTATTGGATGTTATTGGAATGAGGTGAAAGAAATGTTACTGGAAAAGTATGTGAAAGATTGGGTTTTAGGCATACTTAAATGCTCTTGCTTAAAGGTTTAGCCCTACTAATGGAAGATCAGTGAATGGGTTACAAAAATGACTTTTCATCAATTAATTAGGATATTTCAAAAAGCCTATCAATAGAATACTGCACAGAATGTTTGCTACAATTTCCCCAGATTAGCTTCATCCATCATGTTCTGCCTTTAATACAGGAAATAATTCTTAAAATGATTCAGAAATCCCCAAATTCAATTCCAATCTTAGTGAACAGGTGTCCAGACTGTATGTTCAATGAGGTAGGTGAGGAATGAGGGTCATGTGATTTTTAAATACCTAATAGAACTCAAGACCCCTCAATTGGGACAAGAGATAAAATGAAAGAATTCTCAACACAGAAATTTGTTCTAACTACAAGAACAGAGTTCTATCATAAGGAAGATCATACCAGGGGGTTTCCTTTCCATCCTCATCTTTAGTAATATAACTGGGGGAGTCATCCTTGCTAACTACACCTTCTAGAGAGCTACTAATAAATCAGTCCTAATCAAATTTCTTTCCACCTCTGGATTCTAAATCATACAAGGTATCTGGAGCTGTCTCAAGAATTCAAAAGGAAGTCAATGTGGATCACACTCCCAGCCATCTACTGCAGTAAGAACTAAAGCTACCACAGTAGACATTGACTGACGATAAATCTGGATGAGGAACACCAAAAGCTATAAATAAAGTATGCAAAGATAGGTAATTCTTACAAAGGCATCCCTAATTATGGCACCTGCCAACAAGTGTTATATAATTAACTGAATTCAGATACATTATCACTCATATTTGGTTTTTTCTAAGACAAGGAAATCTTGGTAGCATTTTTCAAGCCAAAGATTGGAAAATTCATCCATTTTAAAATAATGAAACCAGATATATAGGGAAGACAAAATCAAAATAACAAGCAACTCAATGTCTTTCCAACTTGCCCTCATCTTTACATTAAACTGTAAATCAAGACTACCACTATACAGTACAGTATGTTTATTTTCTATCTGCTAAACTCTTCACATTTATATTACTAATAACTAATAAATGGATAAATACTGTAAAATCAGTCATCACAATCCAAAATACACTTTGAGAAAAAGCCAGGATGACCTACACATTCAATGCAACTAAACAGCAACAAATTACTACACAGCTGTACTATGGATACCATGAAATTACGATCACAAATTCCAAATAGGAAGCAAAGACCAAGAAAAACTGCAAATGAACAAAACTGAAAGTGCTATAGAAATCAGATGTTTTTGGTTTTGACACCTCATCTATTTTTCTTAAACAATACCAAGAAACAATGAAACAGATCTATTTTCTGACTTTATATGTAAATGAACATTTTATTTATCATAGCCTAAAATGCAAGTAGGCAGCAACTGAAATCAAGTTCAAAGCCAGAATATACCCTGTCATTCATAGAGCCCCAACTCAGTCTCTATGTACATGTTTATCTGGCCACAAACTATCATAAGAAGTGGAAAACTGGACTCATGCCAGTGCCACTATGTATTTCTACCTTACCTCACAAAGCCATGACCTCCTTCTGCATGTCCTCCGTGGCTATTTCACTAACATAATAGCTGTTAAAAAGCTTTCATAAATATGACATACCTTCTTACACAAAACACAAACATACTTGGACTGTCATTTTTACCTGTGCCATGTGAACACTCTTAATACACACACACACACAATTCAGAAAGTTTTTTCTTCCTTTGGTTTAGTGTAACTGAGCTAAGATGAACTGCTTAACAGAAGCACTGTATCTAGAACTGTTATATGTCCAATCCAGACAATGCTTTAATTTGTATGCTGTAGGGAAAAAAATCATATTGAATAGAAGTTTTGCATCCAATGGAAAGTAGCTCTTTACCACAACTTGGAAAATATTTTTCCATTTACAAAAGCTCACAGCTCAGGATATTTTTTTCAAATCTGGACAGTAATTTTATTTTACTGAACTTTCTTTACATTAGATAGTGAACAACATTAGAGTATCACATGTGCTAATGTCATATTACTATAAGCATGTAGAGGACTTATTACAATCTAGCAAAATCTGATCAGCAACTGATACAGTAGACATAGTGTAAGTACTGTTCATCTATTATTGAGACGGAAAATTAAGGGTTGTTTCCAGTTTTGGCAGGAGATGGATTGGCTAAGAAACATGAAAAGGGAATAAATGAATGCATATTACTGCAATGGTTTCCTAGTGGTGCTGAAGAGAACGAATATATACAAAGGGATTGAATATATACCAAGGAAGGATACACAGATGGAAAGATTTTATCTCCTCACAAAACTGTGACTTACCCATTCCAGATTGTTCAGTGAGAAAACCTTCCCAAATCTATCATGTTCCACATGATGACTACAACTCTCAAATAGCATGGCCAATAACACTGTTGCTAGGGATGACAGGAGTTGCAGTCCCACCTTTGGAGGGTACCAGCTTGGGGGGGGGGGGGCCCTCCCAAGGAGCTCTTCTCTTTCAGAGAAACTCTGACACTAAAAACCAAATTTTTAAAAGCACTAGAGGAAAGAAGGTAAAATGCAGATACAAACCAATCCAATTTTAATTTCCAGAGAAAAATAACTCTTCATGTTTAATGGGATCAATTTAACCAGGGATGCACAGCATTTCTGACTTCAAAGATTGCATCTGATACTTTCTGAGGGTTGGGCATCGCACATTTGCAGGCATTTCAAAAATCCTTTTCCCCCCCCCCCTCCGGGAGAAAGTAGAGATCCTTCTATCTACCTGTCCTCCATCATGAAGAAAGAGATATGTAACCTGACAATTTCTTGATAGGAGAGAAGTATTTAAAGGAGATCCCATCACAGATTGTTCTATCTCTTCCCAGTGATCTTGAGAAAGATCACTCTTGCACTAGGATCATGGCTAACTAGGGAGGAGACAATCTGTACAAAACTAGCAAGGTAAATTCTTCAGGAAGGCAGAACCATAATTGAGAAAACAAACCACTGCTTGTCTCATTCTCCTGCACAAGCAGAGGAAATCACAATTCTCTCTGCCTGTGAGACATTTTCTGACAGTACTGATGGAGCTTTCACATTTGGTATTATTATTTTTTGCAAAGATATACAGTACCGATGTGAACTGCTCAAAAGAACAATAGCATTTCTCATTACAGAGTGTAAAAAAAATCAGAAATACTGAATGGATTGTCTGTACCTTTTTCATCAATCACCCAATCTTTCTGTGCTGATTATATGTTGATTCAAAATACAAAGATACTGGTTCTGCACAAAGACATTGTGCACTAATTGAGAAAACTTCAACAAAAAGGGTCTTTATCTCATTCTCATGCTGGAGACGAGAGATTTTGTAGGCGGTTGGCAAATTTCTCAACAGATTGTCTTGGCATGTGGAAGCAGACTACCTGATAAAAAATCAGTCATTTTGCAAGAATTCCTGGAAAATAAGGAAGACCTTACATGCAACATATAAATCAGGTAATGGTTTGTGTAACCCTGATTTGAACCAGTAAAACTGACACCATTATGCGATCCTTTGTTCAATTCATTTAAGACTCAACAAACCCTCATATATACCATTTCATTGACATTAAGTTAGCTGGTCAGTCTTGAGCATGCTTGCGCTCAGATGCCATCAGGTATTTATTCTGTTGTTTATTTTATTTAGTTGTTTTATTTTTATGTTCTTGTTGTTGTTTATTGCTTGTACACCACCCAGAGTGGGAAATATATAGGTGGGCAGTATAAAAATGTAATAAATAAAATATATAAATAACAAATATATATTGAGGGTGTACTGTAGAACCAACATGCTATCCCAAGATCCTATTGCAAGAAAAACAACACGAAATAAACATTAAGGAGATCCAGAAAAGCTATATAAGATACATGCTCTGGAGGCAAAATAGGAGGAAGGAAACTGGGCCATAAGACCACTTCTGATATCAAAGGAACAGAAGTGCTGAGTGATAGACAAACAGATAGTTAAGCAGAGTAGCTAAGGTAGAGGAATCAAGGTAAGTTTCTATTACTTCAAAGTAACAAATATCTCTACTGGAGTGACTTTCAACACTATTCTTTAAAGAACACTTGCAAACTTGAAAACAGGGTAGATAATTTTACTTATGTATTTATTCTGCAATCATAGCAATCAAATTTGTTCGTTAGCAACATTTTTAATTCCATGCTAAAATCTGCAGGAAACTCAGCACCATATACTGTAATTCAATTTACTAGCCCGGGAAACAAAACATCTCCCTAACCAGTCATTCTTTTAAAAAGTTAGTATAGTCCACCAGTGCCTTCCCAGAACCTTTTAATCTGCTCAACAACCTAACCTAAATCCAACAACTTCAATCTCCATTATTTGGAGGAGGGGGGAGGAATAAGAATTAAAACAAATGCAGATATTATTACTTGTTCCACAATCCTTTTGTGGACCAAATTGAATGATACACAGATCAAGTTCATAAGATCTCTTCCATCTTTTTTGCTTTGCCCACAAACCAGTGTAAACCTTTTCTGAACTCCACTTTATTTTTTAAAAAAGAAAAATTACTATAATTCTCCTAATTTCTGCACAATTCTGAGTGCTGGAAATTTTACTGAAAAACAAATCCCTCAACATTCTAAGAACATTTTGCAGACTACACAGTAATACCTTCACTACTTACGATAAACCTCAGCAATCTTATTAAAATTATTAAGTTGCTTAAAAATTACAAGTGTAATACATTAAGTAAACTCCAACACAAAATCTTGTCAACAAAAATTAAGATAACAGAACATATTACAACTGAGATCACCATTTCTTATGAGTGACTATACCAATTATAATTTAGTCAGCTGTGTTCACTAGACTATCTGTGACACAGCTAGAAAATCATACACTTCAAGAGCTACCAAATTTAACATTTTCTTGTGGTTTTTCATTAAAGCAATCTGCATTCACCTCAGATAACAGAATCAATAAATTGTCAGCAAGTCTACTGCTAACAAGGTTGCTCAAAATTCTTTCCTGTGAACTCCGCCAAGGAGCAAAACCCTACAATTTGAAAGAAAGCATTTAATTGTGACTTATACTAAAATACAGTAAAACCTCGAATAACGTTAAAACCTGGTTCCACAAGTCTTGGTGTTATACGATTTTTAGTGTTATCCGATGCATGTTAAAATCCTATGGGATCCATAGATACATTGTAACCACACAGGCTTTAGCGGTTGTTATCCGATGCATCCCATAGAATCTTAATGTTATCCGATGCAATTCTTCCCCCCAGATTGCTTAATGTTATGCGATTTTAGTCTTATTCGATACTAATGTTATCTGAGGTATTACTGTATACAAGTAAAACGTCATATAACACTAAAACCTGGTTCCACAAGTCTTGGTGTTATATGATTTTTAGTGTTATCTGATGCATGTTAAAATCCTATGGGATCCATAGAGATACATTGTAACCACACAGGCTTTAGCGGTTGTTATCTGAAGCATCCCATAGGATCTTAATGTTATCTGATACAATTCTTCCCCCCAGATTGCTTAATGTTATGCGATTTTAGTGTCATTCGAAACTAATGTTATATGAGGTATTACTTGTACTTCAGTTCTAGTTATTTAGAGCTTAAAGGTGATTTTTAATTGAACTCACAAATAAAACAGAAATGAATGCAGCTCAGTAAGGTTAAACTATCAAGGCTGGGACGACTGAAGGATTGCTTTGCTTTTCCATGATTCTATCCAACTTTCATAAATATCTACCCCCCCTACAGGGCAGGTCACAAGCTCTCTAACCTTGGGAGATTTTTTTTTTAGCTGACTCTTAACATATTTAGTTTTGCCTCATTTAGGGTAAAGACACAGCTACACACCCATGCAAGCGTTGCATGCACCAGATATTATTACAGTAATACCTCATATAACATTAGTATCGAATAACACGAAAATCGCATAACATTAAGGAATCTGGGGGGAAGAATTGCATCAGATAACATTAAGATCCTATGGGATGCTTCAGATAACAACCGCTAAAGCCTGTGTGGTTACAATGTATCTCTATGGATCCCATAGGATTTTAACATGCATCAGATAACACTAAAAATCATATAACACCAAGACTTGTGGAACCAGGTTTTAGTGTTATGTGAGGTTTTACTGTATTATTATTACAACTCGTTGAGCAGTGCCCTGTAAAGTGGAACGACTCTTTTAATGGAATGTGGGCAACCGATTGGCGAAAGTCAACAACAAAAATAAGGCTGGACTTTATTATACCCACTGATCTGTGTGGCTTTAAAAGCGGACATTAACCTAACACTTTCCACATTGGGGGGGGGGGGGTGTCAGTTCCTTGCAGCCGAGAGGAAGGAGGGAAGTGCCGCAGGAAGCCAAAATCGCTTCCGCCATCATCCAGACCCGGGCGGGAGGTTCGTAGGCCACATTGGAAGGGGCTCCCACGTCCGTCTTCTGGTTTGCAGCTTCCATTCACACAACCCACGAAACCAGAACTGGGCCCATCTAATATTAAACCCCGGTGGGAGGGGGGGGAGAAAGGGGGCTCATTTGGGTGGTTCTCTCCCCTCTCCTTTATGTGACCCACACCGACCCGCGGGAAGGTTTCTGGAGTATGACGGGCGGGGCTGGAGGGAGCTCGGTTCACGGCGGCGGCCCTCCTCCTCCTCGGACAACCTGGCGGGAGTAAAGGCCTCTCTCTCTCTCTTTTCCTCACCTCAGACACCTCGTCCTCGTCGCTGCCTGACCCGCCGCCGCCGCCGCCGCTCCTCAGGACGGCGGCCGCCAGTTTAAAGTCGAGGGCGGCGGCGGCGGCGGCCTCTCCCGAAGTTGTTGCCGGGCCTCCAGGCCCACAGGGCCCGGCCTCTCCGAAGAGGCGCACGGCCCGCAAGCCCAGCGGGTTATTAGGCCCGGCCGTGGAGGCCTCGACGGCGGCGGCGGCGGCCGGGGCGACACGGGGCGTCACCGAGTCTATCTCTTCATCGCCGGCGGGGGTCGGGGCGGCAGTGCCGTCCGTGAGCATCGCGCGCTGATCCAAGCCTAAGCCGTGGGAGGAGGGGAGGGGGGGAAAAAAACGCCGTCTCCGTCCCCTCACAGCAGCAGCAGCGCCACTAACTTCTCACACCCTACCTAACCCGTCGCCACCGCGATCCCCCTCACCAACCCGTTCCGCCGTTTCCATTGGCCCCGGCCGCCCGACGGCCCAGCTCGATTGGGCAAGGCGTCCGTCACTCCGAGGCCTCGTCACGCGCTCCTTCCGCCCTCCCACCAGCAAGATGCTTTGAGAGCGCACGCCGAGGCGGTTTAGAGTGCCCGCCTACCTGCTTAGACCTTGTACGCTCGCTTCCTGAATCAGCTGGCACGTCATTCGACCATTGGCCTGTCAGTCAAGTGCCAGCTCCCGAACGGGGCTATTTGAATGGACAGTGTCAACAGTCGTTCTAGCTACCCTTACGTGTGATTGCTCAGAATAACCATCAGTCACATCGTGCTCTCTTGGCGACATTCGATTGGTTTATGCTCCCCTTTCGTCCCCACCCTTCGCTTCCCCGAGTAAAGGTCTTGGCTCGGAGGAGAGACGGGCCCCCGCCTCAAAAAGGGAGGCTGTTGATTGGCGGGAAGGCATGCCTGTCATTCGTAAGGCCCGCCTGTAACAGCCGTCCTGTCTTTTCAAGGCTTTCCGAAACCAGTTCGCAAGGGAGGAAGGGATTGGACGAAAGTCACGTCAGTCATTGAGATCAGAGGTCTGGCTCTCAGCCCACCTCCATCCGAGTTGCCATTTTGTAGGCTTTTTCTCTTCTGAGTGTTTCTAGGCAAGGCAGGCTTCGTCCTCGTTCTTGCGGGGCCTCCCTCAGGGGAGCTCGTCTCAGGGAAAGGTGGCCGACGCTTGAGCTCACCTTGCCCAGGTGAGGGCAGGTGGTCCTACCTTGAAGGGCTTCGGTCCCAAAGCGCCAGCGCTTCCCAGGCGAGGGAGAGAAGATGGTTGTGTTCCTCAAGGCTCCGGATTTTCATAACCAAAGCCTGACAAACCCCAGCAGTGCTCTTTGTTTTTAAAAAATATATTATTACACAGGTGTCACTCGACCTATTAGGGGTCGTCTTCTTCTTGTGCCGTATACGAGTCAAATATTAGCGATCAAAGTGAAAAAGCTGGCTTGAGACTCAATATCAAGAAAACCAAGATAATGGCAACAGGCCCTGTCAGTCTCTAGAAAATAAATGGAGAAGAAGTAGAAGAAGTGACAGATTTTTACTTTCCTGGGATCAAAACTCACTTGTAAGCCGCCCAGAGTCGGGTCTTCCCGAGTGGGGCGGGGTATCAAATTCGAACAAATAAATAATAAATAAAATGAAATAAAAAGGCGATTGATTCTTGGGAGGCAAGCAATGAGAAACCTGGGGAGCATAGTGAAAAGTAGAGACATCATATTGAAAACAAAAATTCGTATTGTCAAAGCAATGGTATTCCCTGTGGCAATGTATGGTTGTGAGAGCTGGACCATTAGGAAAGCTGAGCGCAGAAGAATAGATGCCTTTGAGATGTGGTGTTGGAGGAGAGTTTTGAGAGTCCCCTGGACAGCAAGGAGAACAAATAGGTCAGTCTTAGAAGAAATCAACCCTGACTGCTCCTTAGAAGGTCAAATAGTAAAGGTGAATCTAAAGTACTTTGGACATCGAATGAGAAGAGAAGATTCACTTGAGAAAGCCTTGATGTTTGGAAAGGTCGAGGGCAAAAGAAGAAGGTGGCGGCCAAAGATGAGATGGCTAGATGGTATTGTGGAGACAATGGGCACAGAGCTCAGCGAGTTGAGGGGGATGGTGGAGAACAGGAGTGCCTGGCGGGCAATGGTCCATGGGGTCGCAGAGGGTCGGAATCGACTGTGCGACTGAACAACAACAACATGCCGATCCAGCCATGAAGATTGTCTTGGGGACAGTATAATGTTGTATAATCTTCATCACAGTGTGACACCCGTACCAATGATCCAGTTCCGCAAGTCACTTTCTGGTCCTGAGTCCTTTTTGGCACACAAAGACCTCCTCAGCCCCAGGCCAGTGTTGATGAAGCTGCTGCCTTCTGTTAGCTGAAATTCTGGGGTTCCTGTGGCAGCCCACGGGTGTACACCTCATCACCTTTATTACCTGAATACCAGAATCTTTGCAGTGCCCCAAAGTGAGGGGGCGCATCGCATAAGATGCGTCAGAAAAGAACATCACAGTAAAAGTTTCATCTATTCAAAATCAGGATCTAGCTGGCAGAGGATTTAATGGATATGTATGAAAAGTAAAATGACCAATGGGAAGAGTTTCAAAGAATAAAGACATGACGAATACAGGATAGAAAGCAAAGAGAATCAACAATATGGAGAAACACACCATGGCATAATTGAACAGTATAAAATAATATAAACCTGGCTCCTGTGGTCTGACCACGTGTTTGGCCCGTACTTGTGCCCGGAGACAAGACTTGGGGGTCTGCTAGGTAAAAGCAGAAGCAGCCTCGGAGATTTGAAAAACCTCTCCTTTTATAGTTGAGGCAACCACAAGTCCAGGTGACCTCCAGATTGGCTCAAAAGGGGTCACAGGTAAATTATTGGTGGGTATGCCCCCTCATCCCACAAGGAGAAGGATGCCCAGAACATCAGGTACACAATGGGGTCTTCACTTCCCCCACAAGGTTGTATCCAGGTCCATAAATCTGAGACCAATAAAACTGTTAGAATGCGCTAACCTCCCAGCCAGTTTAAGGGAGAGTATGCATCAGCTTTGTATTGTACCAGTAATTAGCTCTGAGTACCAGCATTCTACAGGTAGAGCCTTTTACATATGAATTAGTTAATTAGTGGCGACAATAGGGAAAAAGCCTTTTATCCATTGTAGTGATTGCAGAACAACCCTTTTGCTAAGCATCTATCAGAGATAGCCTAGTTCTGTTGAACAATATTCTACTTTGTTAATGAAATATGAATATTTAAATAATAGACCTTCAGAAATCAGCTGACACCTCCATCAAGATGGATTCAAGTAGGATTTAATTTGGGGACCATCACCCTTCCCTGTGTACTTTGGCACCCAAGTCTGTTAGTCCTCAGCGTTGTCAGGTTAGTTAACGGCTGTCTAACAATTGGCGTTGAGCGGTTGGCAGTATGGTTACTCTATTACAGTGATAGAGTAACCATACTGCCAGCAGCTCAATGCCAATTGTCAGCCAGTGGTTCCTCTATTACAGTGATCAACGCTGAGTGTTGGGCAGTGGTAAATAGCTTGATTCCCTAAAGGGACCAATAGCTATGGCCAGATGAGCCCCTTTAGGTTGGGTGATGGGGCCCCTCAGTGGAGGAAATGCTACTGGAAACCATATTGGGCCCAATGGTGAAATGAGCAGAGGAGGAACCACTTTCTGATTCCCAATGGCCATGGAGGTGGAAGAAGCCATACCAGATGGAATGGCTGTGAAGGAGCACCTTGATAATATCGTCAAGGCTGTGGGAGTCCATTGCAGTCCCGGTGTTAAATCCTGCATGTCTCATTTCATACGTGCTGTAGGAGATGGCTCCATGATCATAGTTTGTGGGTCACTTCATGGCAAACTGGGATCCACCTTAAGCAAATTCACACCAATAGCATTTTCCCTGCTTCAGGGGGGGAAATCAATTCTCACATATGAGTTGCAGCCAACAACGATTACAGTGATGATGAACCTTGGAACTCCAGCTGTTCTTGAACTTCAGTTCCCAGAAACCCTGATCAGCAAGAATGCTGACTTGGGCTTCTGGTAATTGAAGTCCAAGAACACCTGGAGTGCCAAGGTTCACCATCACAGCTCTATTACCATAGCAGCAGTGGTGGGCAGTAACAGGTTCACACCCCCAGCAAAATTGGGTGGCCTTCGGGCAGGGTGGTGGTGAAATTGGGTAGCGTTCGGGCAGGGGGTAGCGAAATTGGGTGGCCACGCCCCCTCCCTGCCCTGTCCAGACTAACACAGCTACCATTTAAAAAGTTTTATTCTGTGCAAGCATATCAGAGTTAACAAAACGACAAACATGGCACCTTAAAGACTAACTGCTGTATTTTAATGTGAGCTTTTGTGGATCAAGTCCACTGGCTCTATGGCTATAAGCAGAGATGAGCACTGAATCCTAGAGTTGGTAATGACTGGCTTTCAAGCAACGGCAACCTTTACCTAATAACAGAAGATCCCTGATTGGTATTCCAATTTGACATGAGGTTTTGTCCCTGCAAGTGGTTCAAGGTCTCCCTTGCTCAAAAGCCAGTCATATTCAACTCTAGGGTGCAGTGCTCATCCATTTACAGCCAAAGAGCCAGTGCTGCCTATGTTTGCAGATGTATGCATGGCCATATGGCAGGCATGACTAGATTGCCCATGACGTAGGCTCCACCCATGACATAGGCTTTGCCCACGGTGTAGCGAAAATGTTTGCTGGCCACCACTGCATAGCAGGGTAACCTGCCCACACCTGTATTAGGGGTCTACTGGCTATGAATCACCCAAGAGTTCATGCACAGAGATCTTAGCTATCCAAGATTATTTTAAGCAAAGAAGATGGGACTGAACTTGTGGCCTACCTGCAAAGTCTAGGATCTGTTATGGTTTAAGAACAGATCAACTGGGCAAGACAAATACCCAGAACTAGCCTACTGCAAGACAGACCCAGAAGGGAAAACAACCAAACACCCCTGGTTGTTGCTTTCAGTCCTAAACTGAGACATCTAACACAAATAATAAAAGATCTCCAACCCATCCTGGACAAGAATACTTCCCCTTCTCCAGCTCTTGGTTTCAGACCCCTACTTGCCTATAGACAACCTCCCAATCTCAAGCAAATGTTGACACTCAACAGACTACACAACAGTGAAGCAGAGATAGGAACTAAACCTTGCTACAATCCAAGATGCCAGCTATGCCCCCATATTTATTCTGGTAACAGCATTACTGGTCCCAACAATACCACACAGAACATTACTTGTTCCTCTGAGAAGGTAGTGGGAAGGTAACAGTATTCTATGCACTCCGGTGTCTAGTCATGCCTGTCACATGATCACAGAAATGTTTGCAGACATAGACAGCACTGGCTCTTTGGCTGTAAATGTGAGAGTCAGATACAACTGGCTTACGAGCAAAGGAGACCTTTACACCAATTTCGTCTTCTACAATATTTTTGGAACTTGTTTGTTTGTCCGTGTTATTGAGGAGTTGAAGGAGCTTCCTTTGTAAGTTTCCCAAAATGTATAATTTGCTAGATCTAAATATAATCAAGCCCTACAATTTTGCTATTCTTACATCATATGGCTATGCTGCTAATAGGAAGGCACTATAAAATTATTTGGATTTGCTCTAAATATCCCTGATACTGTATTTTTATTGTGGGTTATTTTGTCTTCCTGGCCAGATACAGTTGATGTTCTATTTAGTTTGGGATTATATTTGCATACAGTGTCCTTTTGTTTGGATAAACTGTTCATCCTTTTTAACCGTCTCCAAACTTTCTGTCTGCTTCTTGCCATGTCAAACTCTGTTCTAGTGTTTATCCAGCCATTTCTTTTTGTTTCTGCAAGAGCTGAGGTCAAAATTCCCCCAGCTTTGCATGTTCACTAAAAGGATGTTCCTCAAAGCATGAAATATAATCAAAATATTGAGCATATGTTTCAGAAATAAGACCCCAGATGTAGTTGGGCCAGCAGCCTCTTGGAATGGAGGCACAAGAACATTTCAAATTGGAAGTTACAGTTTGATCAAATGGATGGAGGGCAATCTGAAGCACATCTGTGAAGCACATTGTTATAAAATTTCCACAGTTAGCTTTATTTTTTTTAATTATGTCTCCTATAGAATGGTATAGATTGGGGTCAAGAGGATGAGTAGATCTGACATAAAATGCGTGTTTAGGATTGGATCACGTCCTATGCTCTTAATGCACTGTTGAGCTATAAGCTCACTTACAAATCTGCCACTCTGTCACTTTTCATTGTTAATTGAACTGATAGTTTAGGACAAGGGTTGCTAACCTTTTAAAGTTGGGAGCTGGGTCACACTCCCTCAGACAGTTCAGGGGACCAGACTGGTGGTCCCCCCACCATTTACAGCTACCATAAACATGTCTGTGGCCAATTCTGGTGGCAGCAGTGGTGGCTGGAGTGAGGGTGGGGGCTAGATTATTTAGTGCCATAGGCCAGATCTGGCCCACAGGCCATAGGTTACCTACCCCTGGTTTAGGATAATGTATAAAGCACATTGAAAGAGATTCTCCCCATTTTATAATAGCTTTGCCACTTTCGCCATCATGATCATAGTCACAAATGTTGCTGTGGCAGTTGAAATCTTAGTGCTGCAAACCTAGAATCTCAAATCCTTGTACAGTATTTCATCATAACCACATTCATGCCTGTATCCCCTCACCTTGCTGGAATAGCTCTATGGGTTGAAAATAGTGAAGCAGTGAGTTTGCACTTCATGCTTTCAGGCACAACACCTGTCATTTCTTCTGTGTCTAGGCCAGACGTGAAACTGTCAAAATGATAAGTTCATTTTGCAGTTCCTTTCATCTGACCTAGTGTGAGAAAGATTAGCCAGCAACACAAGGGTTGTCGTTACCAGGGTATGCCCGATTATTGTTCAAAAATGCCACAATCTTCCAGGAGGCTCTTTCTGTGTACCCCACATCTACCATTATACTTTCTGTTGTAGACAAGAAATTTTAAAAAAGTATAGATAGATTTAAAAAATGCCATATTCTACCATTACTGGAAAATTCTTTTCTTGTTTACAAGAGAAAACAGTGATCAAATGCTGGTAAGCGCCTCCACTCTGGTAGCATTCTTGAATTTTAGAAGCGTACTTCTACCTGTGGTGGAGAAAGCACGTATATTTATAGAGTGAAAATCTTGTCCATGTTCAGTTTGTCTTTGATGTAGATAAACAGATGATTAAATCTTTAGTTTGAGAGGATAAGCATGTCCCCTTGGGTAGCAGTTGCTTTCCTAAACGTTTCAGTGGGAGCTCCAGTTATTTTCTTCAGGATCACATGCTTTGGAGCACTCAGAATCATTTAGATGGTAGTTGGGTCAGCAAGTGATAAGTCGAGATGTATCCTTGATGTGAAGGACAGCACAGTGGAAGAGAACAAAAGTTCATTTCGCAATTCCTAAAGAGGATGTCTGCTGTCCATCTGAGCTGATTAAGACATATTAAGTCTTTTTGTCAAATTTCATACTATAAGGCTATGGTGCTGTTGACTTGAGGCAAGTCAACAGTACCATAGCTTTACCCACAGAAAACGAACAGCAATCTGGGAGCAATGCAGAAGGGGAAAGAAGAGGCTAATACACAAATGCACACAAAGTGGCTAGCTGAGAAGGGCTAAAGATGATAATACTTTGCCTCCCACTCAGAACAGCAATATAGATCAAAGGACAGAGTTCTGTAAGTGAGCAGTAGAAACCAGTGGTGGGATTCAGCCGTTTTGCACCAGTTCGCCAGAAACAGTAGCAGAAATTCTGGCTGGCCCCACGCATCCAAGTTTTGAAATAAAGTAGTCCTAATTTGGGTGCAACACAGGACTTTCCCCTGGCCAGACCCACCATACCACGCCCACAGAGTAGGTAGTAAAAATTGAATCCCACCTCTGGTAGAAACCCTATTTAATCAGCACACAAGTCATACATGCTATAGATTGATCTACCTTGGAGGTAGGTAAGGGTGCAGCCCTGCAGATGATGTGAAAGGAATTTTTCATTGTTAGCTTTGTTGTCTAAGACCCTTATAAAATGTAAGGCCAGTGTCTGTTTAAAAACTGCTTACTGCCAGATGCTGGCCCCTTACCCACCCAGCTGGAGGAGTGAGGAACACCTGGGGAGGGCTGGTTGCTGATTCAGGAGATGATGATGATGGTCCCTTTGCCACAGTTGTCAATGTATGTGTTGGTCTTTTACGTTTTATTGCACTGTTACCTTTTATTGTACAGTAAAACCTCATATAACACTAAAACCTGGTTCCACAAGTCTTGGTGTTATACGATTTTTAGTGTTATCTGATGCATGTTAAAATCCTATGGGATCCATAGAGATACATTGTAACCACACAGGCTTTAGCGGTTGTTATCTGAAGCATCCCATAGGATCTTAATGTTATCTGATGCAATTCTTCCCCCCAGATTGCTTAATGTTATGCGATTTTAGTGTTATTCGATACTAATGTTATATGAGGTATGACTGTATTATATTTTATTGCATTGTTATTTTTATTGCATCGTTAAATTTATTGTATGGTTATATTTTATTGTACTGTGGTGTTTTATATGTTGTGATTTTTGTGATTATTGCATAATTTTTGTATTGTGTATTGATTATTGTTTCTGTTATGGGCCATTTTTGTAGGATGTATATTGTGTAATTTTTGTGCATACTGTATTATTATATATTGGATATTGTATCATTATTGTTGTTAAGCACTGTTTCATTTTCTTTTCTGTTCTTTGGATGTGTATTGTATAATTGTTGTATATATTGTATTGCAGTATATTCTGTAAGCCGCCTAGAGTTGCTTTCACGAATGAGGCAGCATAGAAATCTAAAAATTAAATTAAAAATAAAATAAAAATTAAATTAATTAAGGACCACTCAACACCTCAGCCTGATTTTGTACAATAAATGTCAGGTTTTGCAGTATCATCCAAAACGTTATAGATTAGTTTACATTTATGGGGAGATTATACAATGCCACTTAAAGCTATTACACAGCCATAGCTGGAGAACCAGTCAATTGGTAGCTAGATTGTTTCTAGGGAATTAAGAGGTTCTAGTTTAAATTATCTGTGAGTTTGGTTTAGTCATTCTCAGTCTCATAGGATCATATTTAGATCCCCAGCATAAAATGTCCCTTTCATTGCACCGTAAGAAGTTCCAAATTTTGTGCTGTCATATATATTGTACTGCTTCCTCTATCAAGAAGTTCATTGTCTGTAAAGAGAGGGTAATATTCTAAAACAGCACTCACTGTTTGGATTGTATATATTTTAAAATGTATGACTGTTTTTAATGTGTAAGTTTTGTAATGGTAGCCACCCAGAGTAGGAAAATCTCCTAGCTGGGCAGAGTAGTAGTAGTACATCTGCAGACGTTTCCATGGTCATGAGGCAGGAATGGTTAAAAACAGAATATCATAGTGCAGTGGGCCGAAAACTTTGTTGAAGTCAAGATATATTACATTTACAGCATTCACACCATCTACCAGAGAAGTTACCCAATCAAAACGTGAGATAAGATTAGCCTGGAAGGATTTATTCTTGACAAATCCATATTGGCTTCTAGTTAATACTGCATTGTTTTCAAGAGGGACCTGTTTATAATCGTCAGAATTTTCCTAGGACTGATGTCAGTCTGGCTGGTCTACAGTTCCCAAGTTCCTCCTTTTTTGTTCTTTTTGAAGATGGGGACAGTCAACTGGCACTTCATTTATCCTTCATTAAGGAAATAATAGACATTGGTTCTGAGAGTTCTTCAGCCATTGCCTTCAAATACTCTTGGATTCATTTCATCGGGCCCTTGAGATTTTAACTTATTCAGAGTTATAAGGTTCTCCTTGAGTATTTATCAACTTCAAATTGCAGTCCTGTTCTCTCCACTTGTACTTCTCATTTGCCTAGAGGGTTATACACCGGTGGGGGTGTGTGTGTGTGTGTGTGGTGTGGCAGTGGTGGGCTCCAAAAATTTTTACTACCACACAGTGGGCGTGGTATGATGGGCATGGCCAAGGGGAAAGCCCTGTGTTGCACCTGAATTAGGACTATTTTATTTCAAAACATTGATGGGCGCAGCCAGCCAGAATGTTTGCTACCGGTTCTGGCAAACTGGTGTGGACCTGCTGATGCCCACCACTGGGTGGTGGTGGAAATAAGCTGAAGTAGGAATTGAAAACATCTACTTTTTCTTTATCCTCTTATCATTTTTCTATCTCCACTGAGTAGCTGAGCCATGTCTACAGTGAATATATAAATCTTGAATTATCCTGGCAAACTCTTCCTTCTAACCTACATTTTTTCACTGAATTTCCATATAGTCACTAGGCATATAGATTGTTTGAATATTTGTTATGCAGGTAGTTAGTAGCAAAAGAGAATGGGTAAGAAGGTTATAAAATCATTCCTACCTCTGATGACGGTCCTAACCTAAACTGAGATTCCACAATCTTTCTTGGAGTAAAAACCAAAAGTAAAGTAAAAGTTCAACTGTATGTTAAGTATAGGTTAGCAAATTGGAAAGTTAAGTTTTAAATACGCAACTGAATGGGCAAAATCAGCAACAATGTCTGTTTTAGTACTTTTTATTTTGCATAACACTATACAAACTTTAAAAGAAGCAAAATAACAAAGGAATGTCAACGTTTCATTAAGAAATTGAGCAATTTGTGTTTTGTGATTTTCTACACTGTTTGGGTGTACAGTGATGTTAGGACAGGCCTCTTCAGCATAGCAAGATACAAAGAAAAGTAAGAGGGACAGGAAAAGAAAAAGGCCACCAAGGTATTTTCTTTGATGTTTAATTCTTCTAGAGAATTCTACATGCTTTTCCATCTTTATGCATTCTATAAGATGGTAGAGTTGGTCCTCTAAAGAGCATTCAGTTGTTTGATACCTGAATATACATGTTATATAGAGAAGGCACTGGCTATCTTCTTCCATTCCTATTATTTTTTGTAGTGCTTCTGTTTGTGTGTAAACCTATACACAAACAGAGATCTTCCTGTTTTTGTGTAGTCTCTGCACATGAACAAGGACCTTGGGAAATTGATAAATCTAGGAAATGACTTAATACTCCTTGAGTATACACTGTCTGTCTCTTTTCAGATAAATCACTGAAAAGAGTTTGGTACATACAAGACATACATTTTGATGGGCCTTGTCTCCACAAAATGACATTTGTCACTTCCATCAAAATTTGTACCAGGGGCCTGCCATTGAAACCAAGAGAAGATACTACACATGCTCCAGGTCTGGCATATGTTACCAACCGGTGAACATGTGCATCCAGGACCATGATCCTTTGGATTAATAGCTTCTCCCAGGCTCCCACCTTTTTCCTGCTTCTTCTTCAATGTCCAGATCAAACCCTGGACTCCCAAAATGTAGCCACTTTCTTGGCTTTGTCATTGGCTAATCTTAAATCCTCATTGGTGCATGTTTCTGGCAGTACCGGTAATTGGCAGACCAGTAAATGAGCTGGACTATGTATCTCCACATTCACACAGTCTGTTGTTGTCTGCCAGTTGCCCCCCACTTGAGTATGTTGGTCTTGCATTTAGGCACTCCAACCCTCAGCCTATTCAAGGTTCTCCAAGTGACATAGGGGAGGTTGAGTTCCTCAGCCATATCCTCCTTTAATGTTGTTCCTTGACCAGTAAGCTTCTTCCTCCATCTTCTAATTTGGTTTTGCTCCTGTTTGTCTTCAAGAATGTTTGTTCTTACGATAAAGCTCCTGGTTCTGAGCTGATGGACTTGAGGTTCATATCCATTCAGAGGATGTTGAAGGTCATTCTCTTGCTTAGTTCTCTTTGTGTCTACTACTACATCTTTATCTTAGGTGGAGGGATACCCCAACCTTTGCTTTTTGGATTTCAATTCCCAGAGGCCTAAGTCAATTCCCCAAAGCACTGATCAGCCAATGACTTACTGACTTAGGCTTCTGGGAATTAAAGTCTCCCTGTGTGGCGTGTGCTCTACGTTGGGAACCACTGGTATATTTTCTCAACTGGTGTAGGTTTGAGGCATCCTGTCACTGCTCACGTTGCAGTGATAAGTGCTGCAGATATGTTCTTTGAAGCTGGGGAGAGAGGAACTGAAGCAAAATCTCTTCTTTTGAAGGTGGACATTTCTCTCACTCCTTGGAGGAAGCTTAAAGGTCACAACTCAAGAGATTCTTATGATTACATTTTATATCAAGCACAATGAATTGGTTACTTATTGATGAATATTTGATTGATTAAATATTTGTAATCACATGGAGAGCCAAGAGATCTTATGCCTCTTGAAATGCCAACCACAGGATTGCCTTGAAAATGCACCACGTGAAATGTGCACATGGGTATACAGTATACATTAGTCAGTTCCTATATGATGTTTTATTCAATAAATATCTCAACAAAGCTATTTTGGTCTAATTTCTGCATGTGAGCTTTTGAAAGAGGAGAAGAGAGTGTGAGGTGAACAATACCAAGGAAAAGAAGGTACTTTTTCAGAAGGAAGAGCTCTGTTTCTATACTCAAACTGATGGTAAAACTAAAGGCCCTCACCCACCCCTGGAGAAAGCTAATGGGCCCTAAGCACAAATTCCTGATGATACAAAATTGCTTAGAAAACAAAAGAGCTGTGATTAAAACAAGACAAAAGTCAAAGGATGTGCTCCTGAGTATATTTCTACAGCGGTAAATAACGATTGTTGAAGTGAAACTTAATCCCAAGAAATGGAATAGTGTTCAAATTATTGCACAGTAGCTTTCCATGAAACATACTCCAGAAAAAACTGCATCCATAATGAGAACTAGAGAAGTCCTTTTGCCATTTAAAGGCAAACTGGTTGATTGTAACACTAAAGAGCATTGATGCCATAGAACGGCACCAGGGAGGGAGTGGCGGTGGTAGATGTCAAGCAGCTCTTGGGGGAATAGAGTCTGTCCATCTGCTTCTGACTACAATGCAAGCAAGCAGTGAGTGGTCTTCTGTCCTTTCACTGTGCTGACAGTGGAGGCCATATTTTGGGTGAAGAGCTGCACAGTTGGATGGTGATGGGAGGGTTCCCTTTCTCCTCCACTCTTGATCTGAGTGTTTCTCTGCTGCAACTGTAATGTGAAAGAGGACAGGGCCTGTTTGATTTTGCAGCCCACTCTCACCACAGCAACAACAGTTGCCCGCGGAGGGTGTAACAGAAGGCATGCTTTCAGACGGAGGACTCCCAGTATTACCAGTCAAAAAGCATCGTGCAGCCCTTCCTGAACAAAGCTGTCATGGAAAAAAGAAGACAGAAGAAAAGACAAGGTTACAAGAAGAATTCAACTATCATCTGGACCCAATAAAATTCAATTTATGAGATGGCACTTTCACAATAAAACCTTCACCAGCAAATGTCTCAAGTCTCTTCTGCCTATTGTCAACCTCACTGATCCACCACTTGCCTGAAAATTAGTTGCATTTATTTATTTATTTAGTTAATCAAACTTTTATGCCGCCCTCCTCACAAAGACACAGGGCGGTTAAACTTTAAGGCACTGTGACAGCCACAGGAATAACAACCAGTGACCTTCTGCTATTACCAGTTGTAAAAAGCCATGTTGCTTTGCATACTTATCTGTTACTTCTGTACCTGATGTATATAAATTGTTGCCGTGAAGTTTTACTCCTATTGTCTGATGAAGTGCACTTGATCTACAGAAGCTAGCATTAAAATACAGCAGCTGGTCTTTAAAGTGCCACAACAATTTTTGTCATTTTATTTTGTGTAAAGGTAAAGGTTTCCCTTGCTCGAAAGCCAGTCGTATTCAACTCTAGGGGTCAGGACTCATCTCTGTTTCTAAGCCGAAGAGCCAGCGCTGTCTGCTTCTGCAGACGTTTCCATGGTCATGTGGCAGGCATGACTAGACACCGGAGCGCACATAACGCTGTTACCTTCCCACCGAAGTGGTCCCTATTTATCTACTTGCAATTTCTTGCTTTCGAACTGCTAGGTTGGCAGGAGCTGGGACAGAGACGGAAGCTCATTCCGTCCTGTATTTTGTTTACTCTCTGATATGCTTGAAATACACACTAAAACAGCTACTATTTCAAAAATTCCACAGGAATTAATGATCTTTGTTCAAGAAAAAGAAAAGAAAGAAAATGATGACTACTTTTGCCTTGGAAGCAGAGTAGAAGGTGGTTATATATACACAGTAAAACCCCATATAACAAAGGGTTCTTATAATGAAAATCTTGTATAATGAAAGGAATTTGAAGAAAACTGTTGCCTCATATAGCAAAAATTTTGTTATTCAGTACAAAGCAACATATCTACCAAAATGGTTTACAGTGCATCCCTATGCAATGAAAACCTATAGGAAATCCCATAGGAAATTTTGTTATATGAAGTATGCTTTCTATAATGAAAAAATCGAATAGTGAAAAGTCTTGCAGAATGAATTATTTTTGTTATACAGTATAAGGTACCACTATACGTTTATTTGAGAGAGAGAGAGGTCTTTCTGCAGGGTACATACCAATGCACTGTATCTCCCTTAAACTTCATCTCACCTGAGGTTAGAGTACACTAGGCAAGAGATGATAAGGCTTTACCTCATGCTATAGTACTGTATAATAATTTTGTGTCAGAAATTATTCTGGGTTGAAAGGATTTTTGCTGGAAGAACTCCACTCAGGGAATGCCCATAGTGGTAGCCTTAGATACAAAACTAGTTAGGAGGATGGCAACATTTAAGAAATTAATGCCTAACTTGAGGGTCAACAATTTGATTTCAGTGCTAGTAAACTCATTTTAGGGGGAAAGGGAGATTTCCCTTTATGGGCAGCATTAGACACATCTTTCTCTGATAGAATTTGCACTATAAATCTTTTGGTCCCAACCGTCCTGATAAGCCTGTTGTTGTTTAGTTGCACAGTCAATTCTGACCCTTTGTGACCACATGGACCACCACCCTCCAGGCACCCCTGTCCTCCAGCATCCTCCTCAACCCACCCAGCTCTGTGCCCATTGCATCTGCAATACCATCTAGCCATCTCATTTTGGCCACCCCTTCTTCTTTTACCCTACTCCATAAGCCTATTCTATCAAATTAATTATTCTGACAAATTTGGGAAGAGGGGGTGCTTTAAGAAGAGGACAGTCTAATGACATCAGCTGTAACTGAGCTATTGTACATCTTCTCACATACAGAAGCTTAGCAGAAATGACTCCTGATGGGTCATTCATATTTTATGATCCTCATGTTTTATGCTGTGGCAAGATTAGTCTTCCCTAGAGACCTCAACTCCTTTTTTAAAAAGCCATCCTTACACATTACACATCTTTTGCCTGGTCCATTGGCAAGTATCAGTCCTTCTAGTTCACGGAGATGTTGATTTCTGGTCCTTTTTCTTGGTACATTAGTTCAGGCTAAAAAAATAAGCACAGGCCAAAGAAGGAGTTAATACAATTGCACACAAGATATCCCTTCCTTCTTTAATTAAACTCATTGTATTCTTGCATGCCGCTTTAGCCACTAGAAATAATGGCATCTGTTTTAAGGCAGGTGAAAATGAACGGGCATCAGAGGGCCAAAATACAAGCAAGAAGGCAGCTCCTCCATAGATTTGCCAGGTAAAATGTATGACAAGCATCGGCAGTTCGATGACCACCAAGCTTGGTCAAATCCTAGTGCAAGGCATCTGAAAATGTACACAGGTTAAGTGTCAAAAGATTACTGTACTCCTTTATCCCTCTGGTTAGAAACAAATCAATGTCAGTCTTGATCCTGAAGAATCTCTTAGAAGGAACATGGGTTCTATGAAGTACCATGAAGAAGCCACAAGTCAATTAGGCCAGCCATTCCCTGCATGTAGGGCTGGTTGCATGTCTTCTTTCTTTGGTGCCTCAGATTGACATAAAGATGTGTGGGTTTATTTTTATGTGTGTATATAAAATAATGCTCACATCATCGCTATCACTGTCATCCTGGTCTTGCTGTTGCTTCAGCTTCTCTTCTTCCTCTTTTCTGTCCTTTTCTGGCATAATGTCATCTAACCAAGACAGATGATGCCGGGGGAAGATGCATCCCATTGCTTTTCGTACCCCTACTAGAGCCAGCAACTAGAAGGCCAGAAAAGAATTACGATTATTATGAATTGGTGTGATCATTAGCACAACTCTTTCCAGGGGCTGACTGTGTTAGTTTGTTGAAGGAAAAACAAGATGCCTCATGATATGCTCCGGAAAATCGGTGTTGTCCTCTCATGGGCACTAAGTGGTCTATCTGCATTTGCTTTAGTCAGCTGATCTTTTGCCGCACTTTAAACCACTGCTCACTAGCAATAGCATGATGGATGAAATAGTGACACATTCCTTGCAACAATCCCAAACTCTGTCCCCATATCTGACAACTCAGACTAACAAGAAACAAAGACTAAAAAAGGTAAAGGTATGGGTCTCCTTTACTTGAAAGCCAGTTGTAACCGACTCTAGGGTTTGGTGCTCATCTCCGTTTATAGCAAAAGAGCCATCACTGTGTGTGTCTGTGAATGTTTCCGTGGTCATGTGGCAGGCAGTACTAGACACCAGAGTGCAAAGAACGCTGTTACCTTCCCACTGAAGGGGTACCTATTTATCTACTTGCAATTGCTTGCTTTCAAACTGCTAGGTTGGCAGGAGCTGGGACAGAGACAGGAGCTCACTCTGTCGTGCACCACTTGGTTCTCGAACTGCTGACCTGCTGACCTTCCAGTCTTCAGGTTCAGCGTCTTAACCACTAATCCACCTCAGTCCTTCAGAAGAAGAAGAGAATAAAATGACAGGATTTTTTGAAATTCATTCTTCCCTTGAAGGCATCCTATGAGTTGCAGTTGGTGCAAAATACTGCCATCCAGCTGCCAACCGAGACTGTGTTTCAATTCTTTGCACTAACTGCCACGAGGCACCATTCGGGATGTTAACAATAGTGTAAACAGCCTATATTTCTCAGGACCAAAGTGTCCAAACCAACCTATCCATGATTGCTGCATGGTTTCAGGGGCTACAGCGTGTGGCAGGGCCTTCTCTCTATGGCACCTTAGCTGTATTATCTCAGTTCTGTCAGAGATTTGGTTATCGCCCACACTCTTGTCATTCAGGTACCAATTAAAAAATATAGGTAACTGTCCCAAGAACTTACAGAACTTCTATGACTCCAGCCTGTTGGCTGATCTGATCCACCCCTTAGTGTAATTTTAACCTTTTTAATCTTGGTTCTAACTTGTTGGTTTTTAACTCTTTTAAATTCTTTTAATCTACATTTTATGGGGTTTTATGGCCTTGGATGAATTTTAATGTGGGATTCTTTTAGTGTTTTGTTATTGTTGTGAAACCGCCCTGAGTCATTCGTGAATAGGGCAGTATATAAATAAATAAATAAATAAAGCTCCCCAAGTGTTTTCAGAATTCTGATAGGATCCATCAGGCACCTGGGACAGACCATCTTAATCGGTCCACCACTCCTGCAAAGGTTCACACCAGTTGCCAGTCTTAAACTAAACTGAGAGATAATAATAAGAGTCAAGACAAGAGGTGGCACCATGAGTACAGCCAAGACCACAGGAGATGCACCTCTGAGAATGGTAGAATTGAAGGCCACACCAGGATATCAGGAAGCTATGAGAGGAAATGGAGGTGGGTGAGTGGCAGGGAGGCATAAAGGAGCAAGCAAGAAATTGCAAGTAGATAAATAGGGACCACTTCGGTGGGAAGGTAACAATGTTCCGTGTGCTCCAGTGTCTAGTCATGCCTGCCACATGACCATGGAAATGTCTGCAGAAGCAGACAGCGCTGACTCTTCAGCTTATAAACAGAGATGGGCACTGACTCCTAGAGTCAGATGCGACTGGCTTTCAAGCAAGGGAAACCTTTACCTTTACTATGATGGATATGGAAAGGAAATTGCTCCAAGCATTTGGGGAGAGGAAGCAATAAGCAACAACAATGGTTCTGGAAGGAGATTTCTGAACATCAGTGAAGACACTGAACTGTGACAACAGGGAGCCAAAGAAAATGTTGCATCAAACTTTTGTGATCAAAACTGATCAGTCAGTTTTAACATATTTGTTTTCACTCCCAGCAGACAAACCAGGGAAATCAAGGACTAGATAAGCCTGAAGTGGGAATGGAAAAATCTCCATTGCAGCATAGAGGGAAATAAAAGGCTTACCCTTTTATATAAAAGAAAAGAAAATAGGACACAAACTGGGGCAAAATGTCCCAACCTGTGTATGTATATATATAAAAAAAACTTCTTGCTACCCTAAAGATACTTGCCATTACTGGAAAGATAATAGCAGCTGCAGTTGATTTAACGATCCACAGAACAGCCAGGCAGAGCATCTGAATGAAGGTGAAGAGATGGACCTGGCGCAGTGGAACATGGCGGAGGTAGATAAAGTCAGGCTGGTGTTTAGCAGGCATCAGCAGGAGTTGGATTCGGTCTGTGAACTGGGATGCATGAAAACAAGAAACGTGAGGAACCATTTTGGGCACTGATTATTCCGTAGGGGAAAACTCCTGTACTAGAGTGGAGCAAAACTATCACTATTTATAATGCACATTGATTAACACTTATAAAGACCCTCAAAGAGACTAAGGACTTCAGAAAATGTTAAATTGTCAATATTAAATAGTACTGATGTAGGTACCGTATAGTGTTTTATAGTGGCTAAGAGTCAGCTGAGAAGTCCATCATTCAGATCTTGACATGGCCATAAACTTTTCGGTTAAGCCTCTGTCCATTTTGCCTCAACCCTTCTGTATGTATTATGAGTTGATCACAATAATACTGGCTACCTTACAAGGAAACTATAGGGTTTATTGAAGCAATATCCATGAAGCACTGCAAATTGCTTTATTCTTCCTCCAAACCCTATTTTAAGGATATACCGGTAGTTGAATGGGTTCTAACCTATCTGACGAGAAAGACAGAAGGAATGTTAGAAGACACCTCATAGCTCCTGGATGAGCCTAACTTCTTCCAGTCTTCACAGGTATTTTTAAATGCTGGATCATGATATTTTGCTTCTTCCAATTTAAATGACTTCGTATTTACTCCCCCCGCCCCCAAGTGCCTGATTAAGAAAGAATATTTTTAAAGGTCCATGTAAATATAGAAGCGATTCTCTAAGGTTGGCATGTTATAGAATTTAAAATTCTACTGTTTTATATTGTTCGATAGCCCTACGGGTGACAAATGCTAGAATCAGATAAAGTGCCCATTAGCTCCTTCGACGCATGCGAAAAGACTCTTCCACCATTATTCCACACTCACCCACCTGAATACTGCTGAGTGCTGCGACACCCATGTAGAGGAAAATGCCATACAGCACAGGCATTGGAATAAACTGGAGGAAAGAGCATAAATGTCACTCAAAATCGGCCTTCTTTAAATACCACACTTTATAAAGCATAATTAACCAAGGTAGTTAGTCAAGGTTGATTAAATGTAAATAAAGCAAAACAAAAAAGATAGATGTCACTAAGGGGAATCAAAGCCTATATAAATAGATACCAGTGGTGGACATCAGCAGGTTCGCACCAGTTCACCAGAACTGGTAGCAGAAATTCTGGCTGGCTCCATCCATCCAAGTTTTGAAATAAAGTAGTCCTAATTCAGGTGCAACGTAGGGCATTCCCCCTGGCCATGCCCACCATACCATGCCCATAGTGTGGTAGTAATTGTTTTTGGAGCCCATCACTGGTAAATACCTTATTGAGTGGTGGGCATCAAAAAAAATTCCTGCCACACTGTGGGCGTGGCCATGTGACTGGGTAGGCATGGCCTATTGGCCATGTAGCTGCTCTTTGCTATAGAGCTATGAAAATAGAAGCCTCTTCTATTTTCATCACTCTATAGCGAACCTCTGAAGCTATATTTCCCCCTTGTCTGAGGCTTTTCCAGGGCTCTGTTTCACTTCAAAGTTCCTCCCCAGCTACTCTGGAGTGGCTGGGAATGTGCTTTGGGGTGAAACGGAGCCCAGGAAAAGCCTTGGAGGAAAGGGGAAATGGCTTCAGAGGTTCGCTATAGATGAAAATAGAAGAGGTTCGCTTCTATTTTCATAGCTCTATAGTGAAGAGCCCCCTCCGAAGCCATTTCCCCCTTCCTCCAAGGCTTTTCCTGGGCTCCATTTCACCCCGAAGTGCCTTCCCAACCACTCCGGTGAAGGGGGAAATAGAGCCAGCCCCCTCTGAAACCTCTTCTAGGAGGAGGGGGAGGTGGCTGGGGCCAACCATTTTTGCTACCGGTACGACCGTACTGGTGCGGACCTGCTGATGCCCACCACTGATTCCTTATTCAAGAATTCAAAGTGTTCCAATCTCAACTGTGCAGCAGGAGCACTCAAAATAGCAAAATCACCAGGGACTTGAAGTGAGCACACTGTCAATAGGAAATGTTATGGGTATAAGTACAATTCTCATATTGACTAGCGTAGCGTAGGGTAGCGTAGTGTAGTGTAGTGTTAGATGTATTTGGCTGTATTGCATTATGTTGCTATATTTATATTATGTTGCTGTATTTATATTTGATGTTGTAATACTGTGATATATGTTGCTTTATGGTTTAATATTGTAATACAGTAATACCTCATATAACATTAGTATCGAATAACACGAAAATCGCATAACATTAAGGAATCTGGGGGGAAGAATTGCATCAGATAACATTAAGATCCTATGGGATGCTTCAGATAACAACCGCTAAAGCCTGTGTGGTTACAATGTATCTCTATGGATCCCATAGAGGATCAGATAACACTAAAAATCATATAACACCAAGACTTGTGGAACCAGGTTTTAGTGTTATATGAGGTTTTACTGTACTGTGATATATGTTTCCCTATAGTATGTTAGCCGCTCTGAGTTGCTTCGGTGAATAGAGCGGCATACAAATCTAAATCTAAAAATCTAAAATAAAAATTCAGTTGGAGAAGGTTAAACTTGCCTCCTGCCAAGGACCCAAAGATCTCCGTAGAAACTGGCTAAGGCAAAGAGAGTAATTTCATTGCCTGCCAGTGTAGGAAAATACTTGAGTTACCTTGAGTACAGGTGCCAAGAACACAGACAGCCCCGTGAGGATGAAGACCATCAGTCCTGTCACCCTTTGCTCCCTGAAAGCAAGAGTAAGTCTGAGTTAGACCTTTACATTTCATCAGGCAACCATTCCTGCTACTCCCACCCCCATAGCTGCAATGAGAAATAGGTACCCAGCAGGGTGGGAACCATCATACTTTCTCCTAAAGGCTGAGGAATTGTTCAGGCGAAAGTCAGGTGCTAAAAGAGAGCAGGTCACAAAAACCACACTGTAGCTGTTCAGAAGAAGAGGTTTTCCCCCAATACCTGATTCCAAGGAACTTTGGTTGCTCTCCTGGAGCGCAAGTGGTGCTCTCTTTCTTCAGGCTGTCCATATGGGCCAGGGAGATGACTGTGGCTGACACATACCAGGGCAAACCCAGGACAGAGGTAAGAATCATCAGGAGGGAGACACAGAAGAAATCTAGATGAAACCCTGCCCCCTTCTGCAAAAGGAATACACAAAGATGGCTGTCAGAGCCATGAGCTGGAGAATGTGATGGACAGCCTTAAGGATTACTTTCTAGTCCATACAACCAGTGGAGCAATTAACATATTCATCTCTTTAATAAATTATGCACTTTCACTACTTATATTTATGCATGTTATCTCTTAGTTATGTTGGTATCCCGCTTTTCTGCTGACGAATTCATGCATGGCTCTCTTCTTCCTCCTCACTTTACGTTTGTAACACCGCAAGGCAAGAGGTTGAGTGTAATTGCCACATGCTATGTATATACAGGTCACACCTATGTTCCAAGACATCCAGTGGATATCTGAAACCACAGATAACAGTGAACCCTATATTTTACATTGCAGACAGTGGGCTCTACTGGCCAGCTCTGGGTATGCACTATAGAAACACACGTCATGTATGTCAGGATTTTTTAAACATAATATTATTAGATCCATCGATAACCAAAACTGGATACTGAACCTGTGGATAAGGGGAGGAGGGCAACCAGAATATCACTATCGAGTGCTGAGAAAGAGACGTATTCTCTATATGTGTGTGTTTGTGTGAGTAAGAGAGAGAGGGCTTTACACTTTCTCACAAACACACTGTCAATCTCTCAATATTCAAACAATGGCTGAACTTCTATTGTGTAGTTAAACAAACAGTATTACTTGTATCTCCTCAAAGATCGTTGCTTTGCTATTGTAAGATGGCTTGTGTGGTTTGACGAGGCCATGGGCTATGCCATGTAGAGCCAACCAAGAAGGACGTGCCACATCAGAGAGCTCAGACTAAATGCAATCCACTGGAGAAGGAATTGGCAACCCATTGTGAGCCTTGCTGTTGTCAAATGACTGTTTCTCATGTACACTTCCAGTATGCTAAAGCTGCTAACAATAAACAGTTTCAACACTTCAGAACTTAATCACTTCCTCTGATCATCTATGAACGATCAGGGGAAATGGTTTTTTAAAAAATGTTTTAGAGATCATCACTAAAACAACGCATCACTTCATTTAAGTACAGTTGTACCTCCCTTAAAGAGCATAATGCGTTCCACAGGATTGCTCTTTAAGCGAGTTTGCTCTTTAAGCGAAACACCATTGTAAGTAACCAATTGTGGGGGAGATTGCGAACCCCAATTTATTTGTTAAGTGAGTTTTTGGCTGGTTTTATTTGTTAAGCGAAGCAAACATTCAGAGAAAATTCTGCTCTTTAAGCGAGTTACTCTTTAAGTGAAGTGCTCTTTATGCGAAGTTTGACTGCATTGGGGAAATTTTGTGGTGTGTGTCTGTGTATTGCTGATCAAAACCATAGTTTCAATTGGCAATATACACTCAAAGAAAAACGAAGTGATGCATCGCTTTAGTGATGATTTCGAGAATGTTTTAAAAAATCACTTTCCCTGACTGTTTCTAGACAACAAGGGGAAGTGTTCAATTATTCAAAACATCAGTTCCCATTTGGATGAGAAAAGCATGCCAAGTTTGCCAACTGACACATCACCCCTCCCCTCAAACATGTACCAATGCTTTTCTGGGTGCTTGAGCAGCTCAGTCTGGACATGCCCTGTGTTTTTGTTTGTTCAGTTTCAGTTTTGTTGTTATTGTTGTAGTAACATGCTGAAATAGATTAGCATCACTATCCTTTTGAAACTTTCGGTGTTAGCCACTCTGAAAATGTTTTCAAGACAGTATAAAAGTGGGGCTTTTTTTGTTACATATACTGTATCTCTCACTTCACCATGCTAGCAAACAGAAACATAACATGGGCAGAACAAACTGAACAAGTGGCTCAAAGAAGAAGCATTTCATTGATTTCCTATGTTGATATTGTTATTCCATTTGGCATAGCCATAGCCTGTGGGAGGATGGGCTCAGTGTCCACGTGCTTTCAGGTATTGCCAAATGCTGCTGATTCACTGAACCTAAGATGTTTCTCTGCTAAGGCAGGAGACTGGAACAGGAGAAGGAGCAGGAACAAGACGTGTGGTTAGATAAGCTCCAGCAAGAGAAAAGGGCAGAGAAATGCAAAGCACTCCCACAACAATCCAACCAGAGGAACCAGTTTTAGTTAGCTGAGCAATTGGCAGACAACCTTCCCATTGGACTTTTAGCTTTTATGATGTTCCTCTGTGGGTCAGGAACTTTTGTGCATTCTAACCCTCTGCTGTTGTTCAGTCACACAGTCGAGTCTTCCCCTTCCTTGGACCACAGCACACTAGGCTCTCCTGTCATCCATTCTCCAGAGTCCACCCAAATCCACACCCATCATGTCAACGATACTGTCTTAACCATCTCATCCTCTGCTGCTCCCGTCTCCTTTTGCCTCTGATCTTTCCTAGTTCCCCACCTTCTATTTTCTCTATATGTTTTCCTCTGATTTAGAGGCAGTAATTAAGTAGTAACTGTGGCAACTGTAATTAGGAATGAGGAGGGTGATACATCTAGGATGCAGAAAATACAGTCTTGCCACTGCATCCAACACCAGGAACAAACAGAAATCTTATGTTTCCCCTCCTCTATTTCTTCCAACCTTGACAGCTCTAGTTACCCAAGCAAAGTAAGCACCTGTCCTTGTTTGAATGAAGGCTGTGCAGCCATGGTCATCAGCACAGATTTGCTTTGAAGCAAATGTTTGGATTTAATGGACATCTGAGGTTCCATTCCGCAGTGCTATGATGTGACATGTTAGAGAAGCCCTGAATGAGATAAAATGTCATGCACTGACCTTCAGTTTATACTCCTTGCGATTCAAAATGACAGCAGTGATTTGCTGGTCCATGAAAACAAGAATGATGACCAAAATAGCAGGTACTGATGCAGCCAAGCAGGTCCACCAGGGATTCGCTCCAAATGGAAACACAAACCAACCTCGTGCAGGATTTGTAGGCTGCAGTGAGAAGGGAAGTTAGCAGGTCAAGGGCAGCAAACAGAGCTTTTAACAAAAGGTCCAGTGGCCACCTCACTTCTTTCTAAGGGATATCTGCAAGGTATCATTTCATATGTGCCACAGGAGATGGCTCCATGATCATAGTGTGTGGGTCACTTCATGGCAAGCTGGGATCCACTTTAAACAAATTGACACCAATTGAATTTTTCCTGGGGGGAGGGGGATATTATGTTTGGGGATATCTTTAGACGTAATGCATGTCTAGATTTTTTTGCCTGAGGAACTCATCTATCTATCTCTGGCACCACAAGGAGGGCTTCCTCAGAAGACCTCAGGAGTTAAGAAAGTAAGAGTGCAGATAGTTTGCCAAATGACCACATTCCTAAATTATTTAAAATAGAAGGGAAAGAGGAAAATCTAGCCCAGTAGCAAATTGGTAGCCAGTGCATTATTTACTGTTGCCAGATTATCAAAAATATTCTACACTAGCTACAGTTTACAGACCAGCCTAAAGGGCAACCCAGGTGGAGCACATTGCAATACTCTGATCTTAATGTTGGCCATATTTGGACCACTGTGGCCAGCCATATTAGTCTAAGGAGAGTTGAAAGTGTTAAATTGCACTCTGAACCACTGGGATCACCTGTGTCTCCAGCGATAGAAGTCAATACAGAGAGTACACACTTGATCTTCCAGAGGGAGTGCTACCCTGTACGGAGTAAGAAATCTATCTGTTCCCTAGATCTGGGAACCAGCCACATATAAATCAATCATTCAGCCAGAGTTCAGCATCAACTTATTGTTAATAACCCATCCTTCCACTGTAGCCAAACATTGGTCCAAGACTGCTACATCCATGTCTGTTCCAGAGTTAAGTGAAGATAGTTCTTGCATAAGACTTTGTGATGTCTGTTGCCAGGGGTTTTATAATAATATTAAAAAAAACCCCTTAGAGAATAAGAAGAACAGCATCCTACGCTATCTCTCTAGCTCAGGGATTCTCAACCTGCGCCCCCCAGGGCACCATTTCATGTCCCCCCCATCTCCACCACACCAGGAAGTGCCATCTGGTGGAGGGAAGGCAAAATGGCCGTCCAGCCCCCGAAGCTATCTGAGGGCACGTGACCCGACCCCCGGCTTAAAAAGGTTGAGAACACCTGCTCTAGCTCAATCCACATGTCCTTCTCTCAATAAAGCTTATCCGTGAGGTCTTTACATAGAGTAAACTGATCCAGGCCTTAACCTGGATCAAAATTGTTTGGCAGTGCTCTACAGGTTGCAACAGGCTTAAGCGTGGGTAGCAGGACTCAGGCAGTCCATCCCCACCTCCAGACTCAGGTTGAGTCAGAAGGCTTCTCTGAAGTTCTGTTTCAGCACCTCAGAAACTGAGTGAATTATAATGAGACCTCCCTATTTCTGCCAAGGGATGCTGTTTGTGTGGCATTTAATTAACATAAATTTCTTGGCAAGCCAAGTAGAGAAACAGCAGATGCCATTTACTGCAGGGGAAGAAGTATCCAGAGATTCTTCAGACCAAACAACCTGGGACACCCTCTTACTTCAGTCTGCCTGCAAACCTCACAGTCCCACCATTGATGGAGCCTGGCATCTCATCTATGTTAGTTAAATTGCCCCTCTGCTGTCTGTTCCAAATACAGCAGCCCTGTGCTCCTCTGCCCCTCCTTTGCCAGACAGGGATTGCTGCTCCCCCTGGAGCCTCTGTTAATCCTCCCACACCCAGACTTGCAGAAGAGCTGCTGCTCAAGCCTGGACTTGAGTCGCCAGTTGGCTCCTCTCCCACTACGAATTGTGCCTTCAGCAGTAGAACCATGGCACGGCTTTGGCCTATTGTATTATGACAGTAGCCAGTCTAGGCCAAGGAGCCTTGCAGTCAAGAACCACTCCAGAAGAGATGGGGGCATGGTAACTTAGGCTCCTGTCCTAGGTCTCTGCTAAAGTTATGTTTTACACTTTCCCCATTCTTCCTGGGAGCTGTGGTAGCTCAGTGGTTAAGAAGCTCACCTCATTAGCTGGAAGAATGGCAAGTTGGCACTTTGAGACCTGAGTACTGCATGACAGAATGAGCGCCCATCTCTGTCCCAGCTCCTGCCAACCTAGCAAATTTCGAACGCAAGAAATTGCAAGTAGATAAATAGGGACCACTTCATCGGGAACATGAAAAGAGCCTCATTCGGGCATCCCCTGAGTGGAGTTTCTCCAACAAAAATCATTTCAACCCAGAATAATTTCTGACACAAAATTATTATTATTATTATTCCTCAAGATGTTTCAAAGTAGTTATTTACAGAATTTTCCTATGAAAAGAAATGACAGGGGCTCAACAGGCATGCATTGTGGGGGACTGGGACTGGATCCCACTCTGGTATCCAACAAGTGTGAATGATGTAAAAAAAACACAACCAACAACAACAGATGGCCTTCGCCCAGATCACCACAGTGAGCAGACATAATTCCTCTTGTGAGTAAACATAGGTAGAATTAGAAGACAGCTGTGTAGAAGCCTCCTTCCAACCAAGTGCCCTACCAGTGAAATGAACTAGGGGTGGCAGCGGTTAATGGAAGTTGTATCCCAACCCATCTAAATGGCCCAAGGTAGTGGATGCTAATCTATCTTGTCAAAGAACCATAGCTGAAAGGTGTGGTGGTAGTAGGGTTGCCATATGTCCCGGAAAACCGGGATTGTCCTGGATTCAAAGTTGGAAAAATTGTCCCGGCCAGTTTGATAAAAATCATGTTAAAGTCCTGGATTTTTAAAACTTACTGATTGTGTATTATAACACACCATTAAAATAAATTCCAACTCTTGGCATCGAACGAGCAATTTCCTGCCACATTGGAGTTGGAGTATACCTGGAGAAAATCTTAACGTCCTCGCTTCACATCACTGTCCAATAAGCGTGACCAGTGCATTTACAGTAAGAATTAACTGTTGCAAATAACTTAATTTATATACAGGTATTGATATATTTAATGTGAAAATGTTTTATAGCTGTCATTGTATTATGTTTGGTTTTTTAAAAAGCTATTTTGTAGATAACCGCTGATTTTTGTCAAGTATACTTCTGTCCCAGTTTTGTGGGAGAGAATTATGCCAACTCTAGGTGGTAGACAATAGACTGTCATCAGTGTGTGCATGGAGTTTTGCTTACTTGATTATCAAGAGGAGTTTACAGTCTATAATTTGACACTGGGTAAAGGAGGAGAAAGATTGAAGTGAGAGATACTTAGGAGGAAACAAACAAAACAAGGAGTGAGTGCTCTGGGTGAGGTCCCTATTGAGCTCCTAGAGTTTGGGCACAACAACCAACTCCACTGTAAAACATCTGTACATGATACTTGCTAGTGCAACAGGTTCCTTGTTGAGCTCTGGAAAATCAAATCTTACTGGACAGGCATGTTACCAACTTGGTCCAGGACTCTTTGCTTAATACATCTTGTTGCTGCTGCCTCCACCTGGATCCATCTAGGCTGTTCAGCTTTGGTAGTGATAACTTCTGTGCCCATCTGAGCAGAGTATTTATTTGATGGATCCTTTCCTATGCTCTCTGCCCTTATTCTTCTTCCTTACTCCAGTCCATGGACCTCTACCTATTGCAACTCTAGCCCTTGCCAAATACCCTGAGTCATCTATGAGTGTGTCCCACAATACTAGTCTGGGTTTTCTTGTCACATTCTGTGCAGTCTGATACTACTAACCACACTTAGCCCATCCCTCCCTGCCCAGGACATTACTAGTAGATGGTTTGTTTTGCCACTAAGCATGACGCATCTCCCTATCAAAAGGACAAGCAAATCTTAGGTTGCATACAAATATGGCAGCATAAGTGGTCAGCCACTTTGGAAGCAGTTCTTTCAACTTGGCCTATGCCAGTTCAGTCAGAAGCCTCCTTTCATTGAAAGGACCTCTTGTTCCAAGGGAAGGCAGCATAGACTTTCTGAAGCTTAATAGAGATCATCCTGGCTATGGTGACAGTTCCTGGCCTTTTGTATTTAACACTAGAAGAACACATCACAGATTTTAGAAAAATCGCTTCTTCCTTGTCACTAATCCAGGGGAAACATTTGCTCTGCTATTGTCAGGTTAAACACCAAAAAGTCAACCCTACTCTTCCTGCCTGGTTAAGTTATGTTGTATGTATGGAATGATGGATTACTGCCTGTAGATTGAGGACTCTTTGTTCTGTAACTGATGGCAATGATGAGAGAGAGGCACTAGAGCAGGGGTTCCCAACCTAAGGCCCATGGGCCGGATCCAGCCCACAACACCATTTCATGTAGCCCCACCCCTCCATCGGCATTCAAGAAACAAAATGGCCACCCCTCTGAAGCTGTTGGGACAAAATGACCACCCCAACGTGCAGGCAGGTCAAGATGGCCATCCAGCCCTCGAAGCTGACTGAGAGAGCATGACCCAGCCCCCGGCTTGAAAAGTTTGGGAAACCCTGCACTAGAGGATCTCCTTTGCATAGAGACATCTGCATAAAGGAGGAAAGGAATGGGTTTCCTTTTTATCCAGGTGAATAGATTGAGTAAAGGGAGTGTAAACCTGGTAGTTGGTAAAGGCACATCGTAGGCAGGTTCATCAGGACAAAACTCCACCATGGGTACAGAGCCTGAAGTTCTCAGCAATGACTTCTCTTAACTATCTCTTACTATGCCTATTATTACCCTCCTACTATAATGAGCAGGATTCCAGATCTACAACTGAGGCCACAGCTATGGCTTAGCTTGGCTTCCGCTACGCTGCAGATTTCCAAAATCAAACACGTTGTTCTCAAGATTCTCCCAAGATATGAGCACTTAGCACCTTTACCCTTGAAAGTCAGAATCATATTGTGACTATAAGAGTATAAATTTAGAGCTGCAAAGGTTTTTTCTTCTTCAAACGTCACCTCTTTCTGTATGGTCCATGAGTCATTTTATTCACTATGCTATCAGCTCGCTGTGCTAATAATACTGAATATTGTCTAACAGAATATTTGTGGTACCAGAGACTCAGAGGTTGGTATAAATTGTTTTGTTTTATTCTCTGTCGTCAAGAAAACACAGAGGATATCCAGATACCTTTTGCTGAGACCAGGGACTGTGCATGTGAAAAAAGACCATCATGGGATGGGACAAACTCACTGTAAATTAACTATTAAGAAGCAATGGCTCCCAATATCTAGTGCCACCCAGGCTTCTAAAAGCACAGTATCTGTTCTGTCCGGGACCTAATATGCCATCTTGAACAGAGATAACAAAGAAAGTGAAGCAAAGCTGCTTCACAAGCAATACTTTAAAGATACTGGAACAAAGTTGCTAATATCCAGAGAGATTCTTTAATTTAGGTCACTTACTAAACATGTGAATGAAAACTTAAAAAATTAAAGGTTTGATGAAGAAAAATGATTTAACAAATACTGTATTTGGGGGGAGTTTATTAATTATGTATTTGTTACGCTTAAAAGGGGGTAAAACCCAGTCAGTAATATTCAACTTTATGGAAATGGGGGAAAGAGGGGAAAGTTTGTTCAGAATTAGAGAATTAAGATAATAACGTCCCAAGGTGGTGGGGGCACATTCACTGATGTACCATTAATGTGTTTTTTTCTTGAATTAAGTTTAGTATTACATGTGGCTCAAGTGGCTAAGACGCTGGTTGGAAAGCAGCAGGTCAGCAGTTTGATTCCCGAGTACTGCAGGACGGAATGAGCTCCCGCCTTTCTCCCAGCTCCTGCCAACCTAGCAGTTCGAAAGCAAGAAATTGCAAGTAGATAAATAGGGATCACTTCGGTGGGAAGGTAAACAGCGCTCCGTGCGCTCTGGTGTCTAGTCATGCCTGCCACATAACCATGGAATATATATATATATATATATATATAGGGGTACACAGAAAGAGCCTCCTTGAAGATTGTGGTATTTTTGAACCAGAACCACAATCGGGCGTACCCTGGTGATGACAATCTTGTGTTGCTGGCTAATCTTTCTCACACTAGACCAGGTGAAAGAACTGCAGAATGAACTCACCCAAAGGTGCCTTCACTTTGGCAGTTTCATGTCAGGCCTAGACATGGAAGAAGAATATATATTTAAAAAATCACTTACTGAAAGAACCGCCTGCTATTTCTCCAAATGGTGGGAAACTCAGCTTTATAATTTGTGGTTAAAATTCCCAAGACATTAAATACACCCATTCTGAAATCTATAAGACTCACCCTCTGACCTGTTTCTGAAAACCTCACCTTGAACTGGCTTGGTACGATGAGCTTTGGGGTCTCTAATCCAAGGGCAGCATCAATTCCACAGAAGGTAAGGATAGCCAGGATAATGGAGAAATCCCCGACTAACCTCCTCAGCTAAGAAGCACAAACAAAACAAAGATGTGGAATTAATCAATGTATTCACCCACTAACAGATGCTAATAAGGTTAGCTCCTGCTGCATCTCAGTTAAGTTCTAGATTTAAAAATAAATAAATCTAAGGGGGAGGAGGGGGAGGGTAAAACTTTATAATAAAGGACACAGTGCAAATAATCATTTCTCTCTATAAAACATGCCATTAGAGAACACTTTTCTGTAGTTCTGTGGATATGTGAGTGGACCTGAGAAAGAGGATGATGGTCTTTAGAAGACGTAGGGTGGTTAATGGGTAATGCAGCTCCTACCGTGGTTTAGTGGTTAAGGCGCTAAGATGGAGACTGGAAGGTCGGGTTTCGATACCCAAAAGTTGCACTTGGGGACATGAAAGGAGCCTCATTTGGGCATTCCCCAAAAATCCTTTCAACCCAGAGTAATCTCTGATATGAAATGATTATACTGGCAAATAAATTCTGCATTTTGTGGGGCTTACTTGTGAGCAAATGCAAATAAAGTGGCTGTGTAAGAAAATGGCAATTAGGTAGACAGAGGAAAATATTCCAGTCACAGTAAAACCAGAGGTCTCATCCTGAGGGGACGTGTCTATGCTCTTTTTTGTTTCTTTTGTGTATGTTACATGGAGGGATGAAAATATATATTTAAGAGGAGGGTGTTTGTAAAGGGGAAAAAATATCAAATAAACCAGTGAGTTTATCTTCATCAATCAAAGAACAAGGTAGCCTGACTGCAACTGTAGTACTTGTCCATGGGCAACCAGGACTTACATATCTGCCCCAAAAAAGTGGGAGCCAGGGCTGTACAAACAGACTTGGCACAGGACGTTTGGTGGGAGGCTGCCGCAAGCAATGCTTCCTGGCCCGGCGAATGGAGAAAGAAAGGAGTTTGTCCCTTCATTTCCCTGGAAGCTTCCTACTTTCTGAGCAATGTGGACATTTACCCAAAATCTGCTTTCCTTTTTTATTGGTGAATATTTATATGGACTAGGGAGGGCAACTTAGCTGTAGTCTGTGCTTAAAGACGGGGAAAGTTGCACAAAGGACGGGTTGACAAGAATCACAACAGTTGCCTTTTACAAATACTCTCAACATGTGCAGAATTATACATCACTGACACACCCCAATATTTGGATCTGCAACAACATAAAACCATTTTTGTAGCCAACTGCTTTCTAGGCCCAATTTAAGATGCTTACTTTAATCTTTAAAGCACCAAATACTTTTTAGGGCGCTCCTGAATTAAATCCAATGTTTCTTTAGGTTTCCTTATAGTCAACAGAGTATCATCTGCAAACAATGCAACTTTTATTCCCTTTCCCCTTATTCTATTCAATTATATGGTTACATTGGCTAGCATCCTTATCTGGTTCCTCTTAGGTTTATTGAATCTGTAATACTGTACCATCATGGTCAAAGCACAAGACAGCATTTTCTCGTGTGATGTTCTTGGATTGTGGCATGCCCTCCTCTTAGAACTGGACTCAGTTCTCCCTCTCCCTCCTTTTAAGAACAATGGGGAAATCTAACTCTCCATATATACAGTAATACCCCGCATAACGTTATGACTTGGTTCCACCAGTTCATGTGGCCCCACCCCTCCAGGGGCATTCAAGAAACAAAATGTCCCCCCTCTGAAGCTGTTGGGACAAAATGGCCACCCCCATCATGTAGGCAGGGCAAGATGGCCTTCCAGCCCTCGAAGCTGACCGAGAGAGCATGACCCGGCCCATGGCTTGAAAAGGTTATTTATGACGTTATCCGATTTTTAGCGTTGTCCGATGCATGCATCGAACAATGCTAAAAAAAAAAAAAGCCGTGACTTCAGGGACAAACCACTTTAAAGGCAGGCAGGGAAAGAAAGAGACCTCCCTGCCTTTAAAGCCACCCTCCACGCACAGCAGTCTCTGCGACTGCAGTAGGGTCGGGGGAAAGACGGGCGCTTTTCCCCGACCCTACTGCAGTCGCAGAGACCACTGCGCGTGGGGGGTAGATTGGGTTGTTCTACCCAAACCACCGGCCTATGTAGCCCTGGGCAAGATGCACAGTCCCCAAGTGCCCTCAGGAGAAAGAAGCGGTAAATCACTTCAGAATATTCTATCTCTAGAAACTCTAGAAAGAGTTGCCATATGTTGGAATTGACTTGATGGCTCATAGTTATTAGTTGTGAAAATATAATATATATTAAATTAACTAACTAACTAAAAATAGATTAAAATTTAGAATATATAGACCAGGGGTTTGCAACCTACGGCCCATGGGCCAGCCCCAGCCCCTGACACTGTTCCATCCGGCCCATGGCGATGATCACGGAAGCAGAAGCGGGCATGCCAGCACATGCACAAACATGCCTGCCGCCATTGTGTTCAGCCTACTCAGCTATTGGAGGGTGAGCAATCCGGCCCATGACAAGAAAACCTCAAGAACCCCTGATATATAGACTTTAGGAGAGGAATAGGAATGACCAGGAAGAAGCAGTGTGTGCATAAGTGTGCATTACTTTCCTTTCTCTGTTTAGTTTCTAGCCTTTTCCTCCATCTCTTGCAAATTCTTATATTTCTTTAACATAGATATATACCTGAACAATAACCATAACATGTAGAAATGACTGCACTGATTCACCTCATGGGTGAAGTTAAATAATAACATTTGTGTCAGAAATTACTCTGGGTTGAAAGGTTTGTTGTTATTTTTGTTGTTGTTGTTTTCTGGAGAAACTCTGCTCAGGGGACATAGAGTTCATGTCCTCAAGATCCGTCGTGCAGCACTCGGGTATAAAAACCCAACCTTCCAGTCTCCAAGCTCAGCTTCTTAACTACTAAGCCACCACAGTGAAGTTGTGTTGCTGTAAAAACAACAACAGCAGCAGACTCTTGAAATGCCTTGATTAGATGCTAATGAAATCCTGCTCCTTCCTGTAGCATGTTGCAACTAGAGTAGACTCACTGAATCACTGGGATATAAAGAGGCATCGACTCACCCAATCCTCACTGATTCAATTAGCAGCCCATTCTAGTTTCAGGCTTTTCAGCAACTGTGGCAAGTCACTAAAGTACCACAAGACTCTTTGTTCTTACTGCAGTGGTTAAGACCAGTGGTGGGTTGTCAATTTTTCCGCTACCCCACCATGATGTCATGATGTTATGGGTGGAGCAAAAAAAGTCTGCATATGCGTCAAACCTCTGTTTGACACATGCACAGTTCTTTTTTTAGTGCACATGTATCAAACCTCTATTTGATGCATGCACACTAAAAAATAGAACTGTGCATGCGTCAAACAGAGGTTTGATGCATGCGCAGTTCCGGGCAGCAATGGCTGCCCGGAAATACATTTCGAGAGGGGGGCCGGAGAAGCAACCGAACTGGTTGCCCAGGGGTTTACCACCCCCTGGCAACTCCCTCCTGATGGGGTGCTACCGGTTCAGGCGAACCGGTCCGAACCGGTAACATCCCATCACTGGTTAAGACCAAGCCCCATGGAAGCCCAAGAACAGGCTTGAACTACTCACAGTTGTGGGGAAATACCGGCTCGACTTAAAGTTCTTCAGGACCATTGAGCAGAGAAACGTCCCCAGAAAGAGAATGAAAGACATGAAAGTGATGTCTGGCACATAGTTGCAGCTGTTGCCCACCAGGTGGCCCCCTAGTTGCATGCACTGTTCCTTGGTCAGGTGGTGGGTCCAGTTGCCGGGCTCCAGATCTGATGCCTGTGGAGAAAAAGAAAAGCTAGATGATGAGTAAAAACATCCTGCTTGCCTTCTTCATCCGTGTCTAGGCCAGACGTGAAACTGCCAAAAACGAAGCCACCTTCTGGTGAATTCCATAGTTCCTTTTGTGAGAAAGATTAGCCAGCACAAGGTGGCCATTGTCCAGGGTATGACCGATTGTGGTCCAAAAATACCACAATCTTCAAGGAGGCTCTTTCTGTGTGTACCCCAGAGATTTGGCTTAATCTTGGAGAGGTGACCAGACCAATTCTGTAAAGCTGATCATGCAAATAAACCCTAAACAAAGACTGAGCAAGACTTTTGTGTAAACAAAGAATGGGAAAGGAAGACGAGGTAAGGCTAGGACTCTAGGTGAACCCAAGTTGGTGAGGTCAGGGAAAGAATGGGAGGGGGTTTGTGTGGGTTTTTGCATGTTGTATGTATTTACAGGCTTGTGTGTACTTTAACATTGAATAAAATTCATAATAAAACTCATCTATCAGTGTAGAGTTGCTATGCTATAATCATTTGGCTGTTTCTGGATATAATACCTGCCCATTTCCATTACCCTACCTAGATGCTGCTGCTGCTACTGCAGCTGCTTCCATAGCCAGGTGTGAAACTGCCAAAATGAAGTCACCTTTTGGTGAATTAATTCTGTAGTTGCTTTTGCCAGCACAAGTTGACCATTGCCAGGGTACACCCGATTGTGGTCCAAAAATACCACAATCTTTGAGGAGGTTCTTTCTGTGTCCCCTGCCACTTGCCTTGAGGAAATGGGTGACAGCCTAGTGCACTGATGGCAAACCTTGGCACCCAAGTTGTTCTTGGACTTCAGTTACCAGAAGCCCAAGTGAGCACTTCTGCTGATCAGGGCTTCTGGGAATTGAAGTTCAAGAACAGCTGGAGTGCCAGGGTTTGCCATTACTGGTCTTGTGTGTATCAGAAGTGTGTCTGTTATTGCATAAGATGGGGAGGGTGAAGATAGGAGATAAAAAGGATCCACATTTCATTAATTATATTCTAGAAGCCCAGTCAGAGCCCAAGTTTTCAGAATGTTGCAAATGTGTCATAGAAGCCCAACACAATGATGGCAGGAGGACGGGGAGCCCCTGCTATGTGCTGCCCTCCTTCCTTCTCCAGAAGAATTCTCTCCTGAGGCAAACTTGAAGGTGAGGAAGCGAAGGAGCAGCTCACAGCAGGGCTGTAGCCAGAGGGCCCCCCCCCCCGGAAACCCTCCTGAACTAACAGCCTGCCCCCCAACCGACCCCGTGATGCCAATGTTATATATGTGTGTGTGACATTGTTGCCCCTCCTGATTTTTTTTGCCCCTGCTGAACACCCCCCCCCCCACCCAGTCTAGAATCCTGGCTCATAGAATTCAAAGAGACACCTGGCTTGACCAGTGATGGGATGTTACCGGTTTGGACCAGTTCACCCAAACCGGTAGCACCCATCAGGAGGGTGCTCCTCTCGGTCACCTCTCCAGCCCCCCTCCGGAAATGTATTTCCGGGCAGCCAAAATGGCTGCCCAGAACTGCGCATGCATCACACTTCCATTTGATGCATGCACAGTTGTTTTTTAGTGTGCATGCTTCAAATATAGGTTTGACGCAAGCACACTAAAAAAAATAGAACTGTGCATGCATCAAATGGAGGTTTAACGCATGCGCAGTTCTGGGCAGCCATTTTATTTTATTTTTTCTATTTTTTTGGCTCCACCCCAAACATTATGACATCATGACATTGGCTCCACCCATGACGTCATGACATCGGCTATGCCGACAACATAATGACATCATGGTGGGGTAGCGAAAAATTTGACAACCCACCACTGGTCTTGACCATCGGGCACTGCAATCTTTCTGGGTTGAGCAAAGTGTGTGTACATCTTTAGGCTATCCTCTGTCATCTCACACCAGGTCCAGCCTATGCTGGCGATCTAGCCTTACAAATGGCTGAGCATTACTTTCATTTACCAATGGGCCATTGTAGCGGGATGCACTGCCGCCTTCAAACTTCGGCCTTGCCAGGCAAAGTGGACTTCGGCGGGGAGTGTCTGGATTGTTCCACCTGCAGGCGCTCCCGAGCCCCACCCCCATGCCGGGCTACAGGGGGCCATTGCAGCGGGATGTGTCCCCGCCGCCTTCGGACTTCGACCCGGCCGGACGAGGAGGAATTCAGCCAGGAGCGCTTGGACTGCCCCGTCTGCCCGCACGCCCAAGGGGGCCCCCCCCTGACTTCAAAGGGCTGTTATGGCAAGCAGGTGCCACCACTTTTTGGAGCCTGCTTGTGACCTGAGTGAGAGGCCTGATATTGTTGGATCATGTATTGTTATATTGTATTATTTATTTATTTATTATACTGTACTATGTATATGTAATTGTAATTGCACTTTTTGTAATTTTGTTTTGCGGTATAGTTTTTGTTCTATTGCATTGCTGTATTATATTGTTATATTATTGTATTATACTGTATTACTTTTGATTATGTTATATGTATGGATTCTGTGAACCGCCCTGAGTCGGTTTCACCAAATAGGGCGGTATATAAATCGAATTAATAATAATAATAATAATAATAATAATAATAATAATAATAATAATAATAATAATAATAATAATAATAATAATGAAATTGAGATAAAAAAGAGATGTGTGTGTTTCCTTTGAGGCTGGTGATGATGGATGTCAGAGATGAGGGATGGTGGAGTGGGTTCACACAAACACATATAGAGGCAACTGCACAGGATAGCTGATAACTCAAGGGCAATCAACACCACCCCAGCTATGAAATGGGGAGAGATCTAAGCTTCTCAAGGAGTGCACAGTTCTTGCCTCCACTTTGGTCATAGAGTCCTCTGGACTTTGGTACTATTTCATACACATCCTGACCATGTGAACTGGTTCATTGCTTACCTCACCAAAAGTGCTGAAGTCCGAGGACAGTGTCTTGTTTGTAAGAGAGAAGTTGCCTGCAAGAAACAGCCCACCCAAGGCATTAATTCCTGTCCTGGACAATTGCTTAGGTCTACAGTCACTTGGAAATGAGATGCTTGGAAATGAGATGCTTGGAAATGAGATGCTTGGAAATTGATATGCTTGGAAATGAGAGGTTCTTTATGTCAAAAAAAAAAAAAATTCCCAGAAGACATGCCTGTTGTTAAACCATGAGTATTCATTCATGGCTGGCCGAAGCTTAGATGGAACACATTCAGTGGCGTAACATAGAGGGAGGGCAGGGGTGCGGCCAGCCTCGGGTGGCACTTTTTTGGCTATGGGTGTTCTTGGACTATAATTCCCAGAAGCCCTACTGGGAGCAGGCACCAGTGTCCACCAGGGGGCAGCAAATGTGGCTTATGCCCCGGGTAGCTGAAATCCAGTGATGGGATGATGCCGGTTCTGACCGGTTCCCCAGAACCGGTAAGAACAATCCTGGAGGGTTCTCCGGGAGAGTAATTCTTTTTTTGAAGCATCCGGTTCCGACGCCGCAAAAAAAGAAAAAATATTTTTAAATTGGAGCCAAAATGGCTCCAATTTAGTGCGCATGCGCAGAAATCAATCTGACGCATGCATGCTGCAATTGTGAACCGTGCATGCATCAGAATGAAATTCTGCGCATGCGCAGTAAGCTTCGTTGAGGTGAACGGGGGGTTGGGAATCAAGCTGCGCTCATGCGCGGTTTGATCCCCAAAAAACCCCGTTCACCTCACTGATGCTTCAGTGAGGCAAACAGGGATTTTGGGATCACCCTCGTTCACCTCACTGATGCTTCGGTGAGGTGAACAGGGGCTTCGGGAGCAAGCCACGTGCGTGCGCAGCTTGGTCCTGAAGCCCCCGTTCGCCTCACCGAAGCATCAGTGAGGCAGATGGTGGGGGTGTTAGGAGGCAAGCCGCCATGCTGACTGCCTAGTGCCTGCTCCCCGACCCCAGGCCAGGTAAGTGATGGGTTTGTGTTTGGGGTGGTTGGGTTAATTTGTGTTTGGGGTGGGTGGGTTGATTTGTGTTTGGGGTGGGTGGGCGGGTTGATTTGTGTTTGGGGGTTGGGCGGGTTGATTTGTGTTTGGGGGTTGGGCGGGTTGATTTATGCTTTGGGTGGGGATGGGTTGATTTTTTATAAATTTTAAAATTTTTAATTTTTTTAAAAAAATGGCCCCGCCCAGAACATCATGATATCATGATGTTGGCTCCCCCCACTATGTCATGACATCATGGTGTTGGCCCCGCCCACAACATCTATGATTTCAGGATGGGGTCATAAAAAATTTGTCATCCCACCACTGCTGAAATCCACGTGACGCTACTGAACACATTGCAAGTAATGTAGTTACCTATGATTAGTTACTACTGTAGTTTGGGTAACAAGAGATAGCATTTCAAAGTTCATTTAAAAAATGATCCAACAAGGAAGAACAAAACTATTTAGTTAGCACAATGAATACCATTTTCTAATTACTTTTAAATGTTACTTTTTAAGAACGTGATAAAGCACGTACGGTCAAACCTCGCATAAAGAGCGCCTCACTTAAAGAGTAACTCGCTTAAAGAGCAGAATTTTCTCTGAATGTTCGCTTCGCTTAACAAATAAAACCAATCAAAAACTCGCTTAACAAATAAATCGGGGTTTCCAATCCCCCCCACAGTTGGTCATGTTCAATGGTGTTTCGCTTAAAGAGCAAACTCGCTTAAAGAGCAATCCTGTGGAACGCATGATACTCTTTAAGCGAGGTACAACTGTATTACTTTTCAAGCAATGTGATGAGCAAAAGAATGGGTTATTTTTAAAAAGTAACATTCCAAGATCTCTGCCTGGCAATATTAACAATGCAGAGCCTTCTAGAAAGACAAAAATATCTTCTTAATTCATTAAAGACCAGGAATGTTGGCAGCTGTTAGTTATTAGTGTTTTCCACACTATAAATTGATATATTTTTTTCAATCAGGCTAACAGTGGAAGACAAAATAACAAACAGTAGTACATAGTAAAAGAGATACAGTACTTGGGATGTATGAGAGAAGAGGGTGGGGTGTCCTGGAGCACAGTAATTCAGTATATACTGAATTACTGTATACCTACAACCTTCTCTTTTGTTCAGATAACTTTGGTTCTTTAGAACAGGGATTCTCAACTTGCGGCCCATGGGGCAGATGCTGCCCGTGACACCATTTCATGCGGAGGGCCCACCACCTCCACCACATCCGGAAGTGCCATGTCATGGAGAAAGGGCAAAATGTCCATCTGGACCCTGAAGCTGTCTGAGGGAGCATGACCTAGGCCAGGGATCTGCAAACTTGGCTCTCCAGGTGTTCTTGGACTTCAATTACCAGAAGCCCAAGTCAGTATGCCTGCTGATCAGGACTTCTGGGAATTGAAGTCCAAGAACATCTGGAGAGCCAAGTTTGCTGATCCCTGACCTAGGCCCTGGCTTAAAAAGGTTGAGAACTCCTGCTTTAGAAGAAAAGCTGATGACTACAACACAGAGAAGTCATTGTTTAAAAAGGCAGACAAGTTAGTTTACTACGCCAGAATGCAGAATGCCAAACATTCTGAAATTTAGCCTGTTCTGGCAGAACGAGATCATATTATGTTTCTCTATGCTGCTGATGTCAGACTCAAAGAGGGTACCTGGAAGGCCTTTGAGCTCTGCCGGTGCGACTGTGTGATGCTGCACTGATCTACCTAGCTAATGGGGACTGTGGAAAGACCAACCCATATCCTTTGGGCTGAGGAAAGATGGAGGAAATCTGCCATGGTCCCATTCTGAGGGCTCCCACCTTTAGAAAGAATATGTCAGTTGTGGCAGCATCGGGATCTCATTCCAGAGCCCTATTTAAGAACCACCTAGTACTGGGGTGCCCAAACTTTTCAGACTGCAGGCCGGTCACGTGGTTCAGGAGGCCGGTCACTATGGCCCAGGGGCTGGATCTGGCCCCCAATGCCAATTCATCTGGCCCACGGAGCCCTCATCACTCCAGAAGCGGTAGTAAAACGTGCCCATATGCCGTTTGAGCTTTAGTGTACTGTTTTTATGGAGAAACTTTCCTATGGTGGCCAGATATCTCTGTAGTTTGAGTACCTGGCTGTGGGGCCAAAGGCTGGGAGTTCAATTCCCCACTGGGCCTTGCAGGAGAAGAGCTACCCTCTCTAGCCTTGGGTCAGCTGCAGCATCCCACGGCACCCCTAGAAGAAGGGGATGGCAAACCACTTCTGTGTATTCTCCACTTAGAAAACCTTGGGAAGCGTCACCATTTGTCTGAATTATTATTAAATCTTCTATGGTACAGTGAAAACTGATTTTGGGGTCTCCAAAGAGGCTAAAAGGTAGGCTGTAATGAATTTAATGGGTAAATGACTTAGAAAAATTAAGCTGGGCAGAGTTTCTAAGAGGCTTCAGCTGCTGGAGTCCACCTTCTCCAGTGGCGTAGCATGGGGGGGAGACAGGGGGCAGCCCTCCCGGGCGGCACCTTTTGGGCTATGGGTGTTCTTGGACTACAATTCCCAGAAGCCCTAGTGGGAGCAGGCACTGGCATCCACCATGGGGTGGCAAATTTGGCTTAAGCCCAGGGCGATTGAAATCCATGTGACGCTACTGACCTTCTCCCAACAGGTCTGGCTGTTTGCCTTACCTCTCTCCAACATGCTGCAGGTGCAACTGTATAAGGTGACATCCCCAATCTTGTAGTCCCAATTGACCGGGTAGTGTTCCACCAGCGAGAGCATCTTCTTAACTGCATCATAGATGAAAATGAAACTGATGAGGGCACAAAAGCCTTCTTCCGTGAAGCGTGTGAAGTACCGCACAAAGTAACTTGCTTCTGTTGCCACCAGTATAAGGCCAAAGAAGGCCACCCAGAGGCCGATCCAAAGGCGAAATTCTAAGTAATCCAAACTGTAGTCCCTGGAAGAAGAGAGAATTTATGGAAATGTTGAGTCCATGTTCAGGCCTGTGGCCTGAAAAGTTTGGGCACCCCTGTAATAGGTGGTTCTCAACTATGGCTCTGGAATGAGATCCCAATTCTGCCACAGCTGACATATTCTTTCTAATGGTGGGAGCCCTCAGAGTGGGACCACAGCAGACTTTCTCCATCTTTCCTTAGCCCAAAGGATATGGGCTGGTCTTTCCACAGTCCCCATTAGCTGGGTAGTTCAGTGCAGCCTCACACACAGTGATGGGATGTTACCGGTTTGGACTGGTTCGCCTGAACCGGTAGCACCCCATCAGGAGGGGGTCGCTGGGGGGGGTAAAACCCCGGGTGACCGGTTCGGTTGCCTCTTCACCCCCCCTCCAGAAATGTACTTCTGGGCAGCCAAAATGGCTGCTTGGAACTGCACATGCGTCAAACCTCCGTTTGACGCATGCACAGTTTTATTTTTTAGTGTGCATGCGTCAAATAGAGATTTGACACATGCACACTAAAAAAAGAACTGCGCAAGCGTCAAATAGAGGTTTGGTGCATGCGCAGACATTTTTATTTTTTTGCTCCGCCCATGATCTCATGACATCATGTCGTCGGCTACGCCCATGACATAATGATGTCACATTGAGGTAGCGGAAAATTTGACAACCCACCACTGCTCACACAGGTGCAATGGCAGAGCTCAAAGGCCTTCCAGGTACCCTCTTTGAGTCTGACATCAGTAGCATAGAGAAGCATAATATGATCCAGTTTGGCCAAAACAGGCTAAAGTTCAGAATGTTTAGCATTCTGCATTCTGGAGCAGTAAACTAACTTGTCCGCCTTTTTAAATGAAGACTTCTCTGTATTGCAATCATCGGTGTACCAGCTTTTCTTCTAAAGCAGGAGTTCTCAACCTTTTAAAGCCAGGGCCCAGGTCATGCTTCCTCAGACAGTAATCAACAGGACAAGATTTTAGGAGTTCAGTTTAAGATGGGCCATGTGGAGCCCCATAAATGACCATCATGACTGCCTTCCTTGCCCCTGATCCCAAGAATCCTGAATTAGCCCCTCCCAGTAGCGTTGAGTGGATTCCAGCCGCCCAGGGCTTAAGCCAAATTTGCTGCCCCTTTTTGGACACCGGCACCCACTCCCGCTATGGCTTCTGGGAATTGCAGTTAAAGAACACCCATAGCCCAAAAAGTGCCGCCCGGGGTGGCCCCCCCTGTCCCCCTACACTACATCACTGGCTCCTCCAATAGGCAAAGTTCATCCCCAGAAAGTGTGTGTGTGTGCGCGCGCGCGCGTGCTTGCGTATTTTCCATTTAATGAAAATTGTCACTTCCAGGGTTACTTTTGGCAATAAAAGGTCCTTTTAAAAAACAACAAAAGACATGATTGGTCTTTAAAGACCTAAAGCTTTAAAATGTTGAAATTGTTCCCCTAGTCTCTCATTTTGAGGCTTTAGAGCAGGGATTCTCAACCTGCGGCCCACGGGTTGGGTGTGGCCCACTGTGCCATTTCATATGGGGGGCCCTGCCCCACCCCCCACCCGGAAGTGTCATGTGGTGGAGGAAGGGCAAAATGGCTGTCTGGCTCCTGAAGCTGTCCAAGGGAGCATGATCCAGCCCCTGGTTTTAAAAGGCTGAGAACTCCTGCTTTACAGGGTACCTGTGTGACATTTTGTGGGCTTTTTCTCCTTAGAGTTTACGGAAGTGAAGGATATTTGAGGCAGAGCATTCTGAGGAGGTTGGCAGGAGACCAAAGATGATCCCCCAAACTTGGATATTGCCCGCTATATTCCAGGCATTTCACCTACGTCTCAAGTTTCTTGCTGAAGGAGCTCAGCACAACAGGTTCATGAGAAGATTTACCACCCCACCCCAGCAGCTGAATGATCATCTCCATGCAGCAGGAGAACCTGATGTTCAAGCAGATGAGCATGAAAAAGCCACACACCCACACCCCATTAATAGCATTTTATCACCATTTGCTGGTCCAATTGTGGGAATGATAATAGAGCATAATAGTCTCGTGCTGGTTGTCATTCACACGTTCAGATTAAAGAGCTGATAATTTCAGATCGCAGGCAAGAATATATATCTACGTGAAGGAAGGGCTGACACAGTCTTCTCCAAACCAGCACCTGTGGATTATGTTTCCCATCCTCCCCATCCAAGAGCAAACATTTGCTGATCTGAGGCTTCACTTACTTGGTAAAGGAGAAAAGAAGCCTCTCAAAAACAAGGACAGGACCCGTACTGCTCAAGATGGTCAGAGGTTGTCCAGAAAAGAGGCAGAAAAATGCTCCAGCGATCGCAGTGCCCAAGAAACTCTCTAGCACACCCTAAAACATAGAAAAGAGCACGTGGGTTGGAAGGGTTGAACAATGGCGAGGAGCCAGTGCTCAGTTAATGGTTACAATGGGGGCAGTGGGCAGAGGGTGGTTCTCCAGGGCTATCATGCCATGAGAACTGCCACAACTGGCTGTCTTTCTTCTGTCCTATGCAGGATGCTCAAAGACAGGAAGGTTGTTACCAGCAGGACTCTTGGACAGACCTGCATGTTGTCTGTGGCATCTCCGAGCATCCCTCCAAAGGTGATTGCATTGGTGACTGTGGCCAGGTAGATGTACAGGATGGCTGAGAAGCACTGGATATTGAGGGCGTCATAGAAATCACTGCAGTACCAAGGAACTTTTCTTCGGATATCCTTTAATAACCCTCCAAATAACCTGCAAGAAGACAGAGACTTTGGTAATGCTGGGTTTCTAATGTATGATATAGTTATTTTGAATTCATCTCTCCCTTTATATCTGTAAATGTGTGTAAGTCAAATACTGTAGATGAATTTTAACCCAAATAAAATATAGCTGAAATTAAGAAATAAATTTAAGGGGAAAAAACTCACTTGATTTATCCCATAAAACAAGGCAATGAGAGGGACTCGTTTCTTCACTTTCAGTAAGGTAAAGGTATAGGTTACCCTTGCTCAAAAGCCAGTCGTATCTGATTCTAGGGTTCAGTGCTCATCTCTGTTTATAGCCGAAGAGCCAGCACTGTCTGTGTCTGAAGATGTTTCCATGGACATGCATCAGGCATGCCTAGACACAGAATGCTGTTTACCCTCCCACCGAAGTGGTCCTATTTATCAACTTGCAATTTCTTGCTTTCGAACTGCTAGGTTGGCAGGAGCTGGGACAGAGATGGGGGCTCATTCCCTTGTGCAGTAATCAGGTATCAAACTGCTGACCTGCCGCCTTCTAGTCAGCGTCTTAACCCCTTGAGCCACCGCAGTCACTTCCAGTACTTCCCAATTAATGATTGACTCTAGCCCCTGGGAGTGCTGTAAGCAATAATTTATTCACCTTCATGTGGCTTAAGCGTGAAGCGTATTGTACAGTCAAACCTTGCATAAAGAGCGTCTCGCTTAGAGAGTAACTCTCTTAAAGAGCAGAATTTTCTCTGAATGGTCGCTTCGCTTAGCAACTAAAACCAACCAAAAACCCGCTTAACAAATAAATTGGGGTTCACAATCCCCCCGCCAGAAGTCACAATTGATTGCTTATAATGGTGTTTCGCTTAAAGAGCAAACTTGCTTAAAGAGCAATCCTGTGGAACACATTATGCTCTTTAAGCAAGGTATAACTGTATCTCCCTCTAGTGACATGTTACATAAGCACCAACTGAATACTGTGAATCAAAGCGCTGTTGGGCTTACTCTCAGGTGTTCCTGCTGCAGAACAGTTAATTTCCTTGCTTTTCTGAATGGATTTTAAGGAAATAATTAAATAATAATTATTAGTTAGGGGTTTGCACGTTGTCCTTTGCCATGTGCTGCCGGGCAACCTGAAACGAAACATCTGTCTAGATCAGTGGTTTCCAACCTTTTTTTTTTTTTTTTTTTGCCACCTAAGCATCAATAAAATCCTGATTTCCCCCCATGACATATACTTTTTATTATTAAAAAAGTGAACTCCTATCCATGTGGATGAAGCCTAAAAGGCCATTAACTTGGTCTAATTCATTCCTGAATTGCCCCCTTAAAAATCAAATTGTCTCCCTGTGGGGCGTGTGCCACGGATCTAGACATAATTGCCACCTTCCCCCCTGAGGAAGTCTTACACACATTGTGTTCTGGATGAAGACCCATTATACCTATTGTCTCACTAAATCTCTCCAAAGGCAAAGTTCAATCTGTTTCCGCATGTTTCTGGAAAAGTCCAATCTGTTTCCACACCATGTTACATATGTATAAATTACTGCATGTAACTATCTGCTTTGTTTGTAGGGCAACAAAACCTTTCCCGGCTTTTAGGGGAAGGTTGTTGTCACGGCTTCATGTATTGATTGCTTTTCGATAAATGAACACTCATTTCAGCTGATTAAACTTCTCTCTCAATCTCCATCCAAGGGAACTGGGGAAAGTATTTTTACCCTAAGATGATTGGGTTTTTGCTTTCAACATAATACATAGAATAGAGCAGGGCTGGATAGAAAGTAGATCAAGTGATTTGCAATAGATCGGCAAGATATTTTTTATTCCCACCGCTTTGACAACACATTAAAAACAGCCTCCACACTTAGCAGCTAAGAAAACTGGGAGGAAATTGAACCAGAACTTTATGTGAAAGGATTTGTCTGTGAGCTTCTGATATGGCATGGAAGACCAACACTGGGCTGAGCACGCACTCAGAGACCCCTTGGTCTTCTGTCCCGTCCCTGGCACCTGCACACAGCTACTATTTTGCATCTAGCACTTGGAGGAAAGTTCCTTCCCTTCCATTTAACCCCCCCCCCCTGATTTGATCGTCTTGTTTTACCGTCCTGTCCTCTTCAGCTCCTCACTGACATGCTGGTGCCCATGTCCAGGTCCATGACCATGCCGATCATCCATGGTAGAGATGTTCCCATTAGAGTGAGGACTCCATTCACGAAAGTGCATGGACAGCCTGAGGATGCAAGGGGACATCTTTCAGGGCAAAACCATCCCTGGTGTATAAACAAGCAACAGACTGTTGACCATCAGGCATACAGTATTTTCCATTAACCACCACCAGGAAGGGTGTCCAACAGTTTGTATGTGTGTGATCAAGAAAATACTCTCCCTAATCTTGTTTCTTCTTAACATTAGTATACTGAGAAAGAGAATAATGTTGGGAAGGGGCAGTAGTGTCGTTTAGTGGCCCGGGCAGCACTTTTTGGGTATATGGGAGTTCTTGGACTACAATTCCCAGAAGTCTTAGCGAGAGCGGGCGCCGGCGTCCACCAGGGGGCAGCAAATTTGGCTTAAGCCCTGCGTGGCTGAAATCCACGTGACGCTACTGGGAAGGGGGAAAGGGTTATGGGACATTGTGGCAGGATAATTGTGAGGTTATGCTGTCTTGCTCTGTCTAACTCCATCACTCCCTCTTAAAAAGGAAGCATGGGTCCTACATGCAGCCTCAGAGGAACCAGGGAAGGCCAGTTGCCTCTGAACAACAGGATCGTAGCCAGTAACATAGTGTGGATTTCAGCCGCCCGGTCTTAAGCCAAATTTGCTGCTCCATGGTGGATGCTAGCTCCCACTCCTGCTAGGGCTTCTGGGAATTGTAGTCCAAGAACACCCATAGCCCAAAAAGTGCTGCCCGGGGCGGGCCGCCCCCTGCCATCCCCCTACACCACTGGCTGTAACCAGGATTCTAGATGTGGGTTGACAAATATTTTTTCAGGATGGGCAACAATGTCATAAGCAGCTGGGAGTTTGAGGGTGGGCAAACTGCTAACTGACCCACCCTGGCCACTCCCTGGCTACAGTCCCGCAGAACAAAGGAACAGTTCTGCTGTCTGGCAGAAAAAACAACAACTACCTTGCCATTTGAACTCCTCTGGCGAAGAATGAAAATACTATTTGGTAGAAATGAAGTTGAGTGGATCTCTGATCCTGCAAGATGCACACAACCTTGGTGCACTCTTAGGTAAGAGAACCAGTATTTCCTAGCCCAGTGGTCAGCAAACTTGGCTCTCCAGCTGTTCTTGGACTTCAGTTCCCAGAAGCCTTGATCAGCAGGAGTGCTGACTTGGGCTTCTGGGAATTGAAGTCCAAGAACATCTGGAGAGCCAAGTTTGCAGACCCCTGTCCTAGCCATACATTATAATGAACTGAAATGCTAGGAAGAAGCAGCCTTGTGCTAAACTGGAAGAAGCTCTTTGGATCCCCCACCAGAAATGAGGGACAAGTGGACCTCCTTTGTACTACTGCAATATCTGTCTCCATACAGGTTCTTGCTAGGGAAGAAAAGATAGAACTGCTGAGGACAAGAGTAAGTGATTATTACTCCAGGCTTCTTGCTATTGGTTTTTCATCAAACAGGCCACTTCAGTTTCATGAGAGTTTTCTCCCATCCTGTCTATTTATACCTCTTCTGTGGTGTGGGCAAGCATTTTGGGGGAGGAATTCGGGTGGTTGGATCCCATTTGCCTGGAGGCAGGACAGTCAACTCATCCAGAAACTCATCAATTCCTGCAATGAGATCTTTTGCACTCCTTGCATTCCGGGCAACCCTTTGGAAAAGCTGGAAGAGAAGAACGTTAGTCTCGGTAATAAGATAATGCAATCCTCGGGAACTCCCCAATGAACATGCAAGACTTGTGGATTCGGCTTCATTCAGAATATCATAGTGTTAGGAGGAAGGCTCCTATTCCCTCCCTCTACATCAAGGCTATGAAATGCAGGAGCCACCAATAGGGTCCTTGACAGATGACCACTCAACCTCAAATACCACAGCTCCAACAAAGAATACCCCATCACCTCCCAAGGAAGTCTGTTCCAATGCAATTTTCACCCATTGATTCTAGACCGGCCAGCTGGCATGAGAATGCACCTTCCCCATCTTCTGCATAGATAGCTTGTCAGATATTTGAGGACAGCGATCATCTCTCTCCTTAATCTTTTCCCCACCAGGCTAAATATAACTTGATCTTTCATCTATTTCTCATAGGAATTGATTTCTTGAACTCACACCGTTCAGTGGACATAGATACCCTACTCTGGTTTCGAAATGTTGTACCACCTTATCAGGCTGTGCCCTACCTTTGGTCAATGTCAATGTCCTTTTAAAAGGGGGCTGCTTAGATCTGGTTACGGTAGTCCAGATACAGCCTTACTAATGTAAAATAGAGTAGAATTGTTATTACTTCCTATAACCTTCACCCCTTACGTTTCTATTTATGCAGCCCAAGATTGCATTGCGGGGGGGGGGGGGGGCTTGCTACTAAATTGCAATGCTAGTTCATATCATGGAGGGGGAGGCTTAAGTGGTTAAGACACTGAACTTGGTGACTGGAAAATCAGAGTTCGATTCCCGAGTGCAGCATGACAGAGTGAGCGCCCGTCTCTGTCCCAGCTCCTGCCAACCTAGCAGATTGAAAGCAAGAAATTGCAAGTAGATAAATAAATAGGGACCACTTTGGTGGGAAGGTAAACAACATTCCATGTGCTCCGGTGTCTAGTCATGCCTGCCACATGACCACAGAAAACAGCACTGGCTCTTTGGCTATAAACAAAGATGAGCACTGAACCCTAGAGTTGGATATGACTGGCTTTCGAGCAAGGGCAACCTTCACCTTTACCTAATAACAGAAGATCCTTGATTGGTATTCAAATTTGCTGTGAAGTTTGGCCCTGTTTAGTTACAAGTGGTTAGTAAAGGTAAAGGTCGCCCTTGCTCAAAAGCCAGTCATATCCAACTCTAGGGTGCAGTGCTCATCTCAATTTACAGCCAAAGAGCCAGTGCTGTCTGTGTTTGCAGAAGTTTTCATGGTCATGTGGCAGGCATGACTAGATCGCCCACCCAGTCACATGGCCACACACCCTGTTGATGCTTGTCTGCCTGTTTTGAACCTCAATTGTAGCTTCTATGATGCTAGCTATTTCTCCTAGTTTTGAGTCATCTACAAATTCCCTCTAAAAACATCCTGACAGCCTTGAAATATTTTAAGAATTGTTTGTTTTCGTACCTCAGGAAATCTAATTGACTTTAATTGAAAGCATCCAAGAGGGAAGCTCTGACATCAGAATCAAACAATAGAAGTGACAGGCTTCATCCCTTGTAACAATGCGGGGGGGGGGGGGGGGGAACACAACCCAATACATTGCAGAAGGAAGCGTAAACCATGGAAATTCTTGGATTTTGTCACCATTTGTCATTATTCTGAGACAAAGGAAATTTGCATGGACGATAGAAAAAGTACAGATACCAACAGTGCACTATCAGCTATATTCTGAAGAACAACAAAATAGGCAGGACTTTAAGGTTTACACAGGCACATAACTCTGATTTCACAATAGGAAATAAAAGAACAAAAACTATACATAAATATGTCCATAGTACATTTTGAAATTATGGCAGGCTGAGTAACATTACCAACCCATGAAAAGTGTGTGTCAATCTTAAACTCTTAAAACTTCTTTCCTTCACAATGAGAAGATTCATCTCTGGGTACTAATCACTTGCCATTTTCATTCAAAGCTTTGACACCATCACACTAACCAGAAACTACCAACATTGCATTTTAGATTTCTTGTGTTTGAAAGGGAAAACTTGGAGCATATGTGTGATTGTCATCTCCCCTTGATGCCTTAGGGAGAAACTTCCATTTGTTATCAGTGCAAATGTCAGCTGGAATGGGACTCATCAGGACCTTGATGGCAAACCTTGGCACTCCAGGAGTTCTTGGACTGCAATTACCAGAATCTAAAGTTAGCACTCCTGCTAATCAGGGCTGCTGCGTTTGTTTTTCTTATTTCTTTAATACTGTATCAACTCTGTAAGCCGCCCTGAGTCGCCACGAAGTGGCGAGTGGGCGGCTATATAAATTTAAATTATAAATATAAATAAATAAACAGCAGTTCACCACACCCACCCCCTCTCCTGGCAGCATCCAAACGTACCTCATCTGTCAGAAGAGTAGCCACTGCCCGACCAATTTCATGGTAGGCTTTCACCTTGGCTCTAGGACCCAGTAGGATGAAGAGGAACCTAGACAAAGCCATGGAAGAGGGTGTGAGCGTCACAGCTATTGCTGAAGGCAGATAAACACTCCTTCCCTTCTTCAGGAGCAAGTGAAGGTGAGCATCCACACTTCTGCCAATGAGCCTGTGAACTGTAGGGCACCAGGGGTCCAGGGAGCCTGGCAACAGGCTTCAATGTCTTATCCCCTACTTCATCAGATCATCTTCTAGGCTTTTACAAGTTACTGGCCTGATCTTGGCTTTGTTGCCAAGCTGAAATCCATCCAGTAAGTCAGGGATTCCCAATTTTCAGCTCTTTCTGTGAGGCTCTCCATCCTCCTCATTTACTGCTGTCACCCTCAAAGCATTTTCCCTCCCAACCCAACACAGGTTCTTCCTGCCTCAAGTGCCACCATCTACTGCTGTTTCTCCATAAGCAACCTTATAGGAAATGTGAAATATAAGTCCAGTCCGGCCTGCTTGCTAATTCACAATTATGTTTGAACTGGGGAGGACCTCAATGATCAGTTAGTTCAAACTCTGGCCAAGACAGGGAAATCTACCTAACAGATAGAAATTTGGTCTCTGCCTAAAAGCTTCTAATAAAAGACAGTCTGCTACCTTCCAAGGCAATGGGCAACAGGTCCCTATTTTCAGGAAGTTCTTCCTAATATTTGGTCAAACCTACTTTCTCTTGAGCACTACCTCCTGGGGCAGCAACTGGTGCCCTCTTTCATGTGCCATCTCTTCAGGTCCTTGAAGGTGACTATCCTATCACTTCATATACGTACATGAACAAAAACATTATGGGATATAACACCACAATGCCATCAAGCCAGATATTGTATTGGGTATTCTTTTAACACAGGCCCCAGGAAATATTTGCTTGTTACCTGCTGGGGAATGCAACTTCTGTCAGGTTTCCAAGAAGCACTGATTCCTGCAGACGTACAAAAGCTATGAAGGGTTTCTCCAAGAAGCTGGCTTCTCCTACAAGGATGTTGGCCACTTCAGTCCCAGGTGGAATCTTCTTCCTGAAATCATTTTTCAGCTGCAATGAAAGGAAACCCAGGGGTGGTGATTGAGAGCTTATCAGGTAATATGACTGCATAAGTCCTGGGCTATATATGGATGTGAGAAAGTCCCCCTTCCCTATTCTTCTCTCATTTTCATTGAATTCTTCAAACAGCCCCACCGAAGCAACAACAGGACAGCATCCCATGCCCAGTCTCAAGTGCCAGAGCATTATGTTCTGATAAGAAAATATGGGAGGGAGAAAGTTAGCCACCAGAGGCTGAAATCCTGTTCCACAAGTTATGCCATGTAAGGCTGATGATGTAATCAGTGTTAATGATTTTTCATGAATAAACACTTCCAGTTTCTCCTCTAATGGTCCCAAGGCTCCTGTGGAATCCCTTTCATCATCAGGAATCCTAGGAACTGTGGTGGCTAAGGGGCTAAGAAGGTCACCTTGTAAGCTGGAAGGCCTGGAAGTCAGCAGTTCAAGACCCAGGTACTGCATGACGGATTGAGCACCCGTCTCTGTCCCAGCTCCTGCCAACCTAGCAGATCGAAAGCAAGAAAGTGCAAGTAGATAAATAGGGACCACTTTGGTGGGAAAAGATTTTTGGGGATATTAAAGTAGTCTAGTTCGGACATCCCCTGAGTGGAGTTTTCTGTCAAGGGCTGTGAAGGAATGGAATACATTTTCCTTACGATTTCACTGTACATTTAGACAGAACAGTGCAATTGCCTTGTAATTGATAAAGGAGTGCAAGGAAAATGTCATGGGGATGCTATAGTGACTGTTGTCCATTGCTTGTGCTTAAAAAACAAACAACTTTTAGAGGAGTCCTTCAATCAGAGTGTTACAGTCAACCATTCCAAACATTGCCATCAAGGTACCCAGAAACAAAGGCTTTACATAAACAATCCATACCTGGCCTTATTTCCAGTGAAAATACATATTGTCTGTGGGTTTCATTTTATGTAAGATTATCTACAAAATTAACCAAAAACTTGTTTCCCTCATCTAGATAAAAGCACAATGTAAGTAGATTTCAAGGGCATGTTTGGCCTATATTGGCAGCCAAAGGCACTGGAGATAACAGAGAGGGAGAAAGAGAGAGAAGCCCCCTCTTCTCCTGCAGTACCACATTGCATCGCACTGAAAGAATTAGGATGTTTAGCCTCTTTTCTTTAGTTTTGGATCTTCTTGTAGCTCAGAATACCTGAGTTAGGCATCTGACTGTGGAGCCAAACGTTGGGAGTTAGATTCCCCACTGTGCATCCCAGAAAAACTAACCTGTTTGGCATTGGGCAAGCTGCATAGTTATTGCATTCTGAAGACTAAGTAGGATCTTATCAAATGAAGGTAGTCCTTTCCTTTCCTTTCTTTTACAGCAAGGGGTACCAAAGAGACAGACCCTGCAGATGTTTGTGACATTTGTGTTGTCTGCTGGAAAGGCTGTTCTTCATTTGACTAAATTGTTTCTAATTTTCGGACTTCCTTCTAAAAGGAAGGATGATTTTGCAGATTGAAGAGTGCTAAAAAAAATCTCTGGGATCATCTCTGGTGCGGACAACCCCTGCCGTTCCAGAGAAGAGGATTTTGAAGCACTGCATGAGCATTTCCCCTTTCCCTGCTTCTCACCCGTGGCCTACCTGTTCTTTCAGGGGTATCTCTGAGAGCTCCCTCTTCGGATCTGACTGGCTCTTAGCTTTGCCTGCAGCAAAAGTGAAAAACAAAAATAGAGGAAATGTTAGCATGCTTCTGACAAGAGTGCACCTCCACTCCAAAATGAGCGGATATATGTTGTTTTCTACTTCCTTCTGCCTATGAGGAGGTGGGAGCTAACTTGGATTTTGAAGGGATATGTATAGACCTAGAGAAATTGAAATTAGAGGAAAATACAAAGGATTTACTAGCTATTTTCCTAACTTTGGCAAGACAACAGGTGGCCAGAAATTGGAAAGGTTCTCTGAATTTAGAACTCAGTAAATGGTATACCGATGTTTGGGATATGGCGCTTAATGAAAAACTTACATGGAAATTAAACATAAAAAGGGGGGTTGAAAACAAAATAGATTTTGGGATATTTGGAAACCTTTTTTGCAGTATACATTGAGGGAAAATAAAGGAGATAAACCTGCACCAAATGCAATGTGTTTTTGGCAGAATAACTGAGTTGTAAATGGGATAGCTGGCAGACTCAAGGACTTTAGTGCACTTGGGTGGTATACGTATTGTGTTATAAAAATTGTAATACCATGATGAAGAGAATAATTGGAACAAAGTGTAAAAGTATATTTTATATATACATATAAGTAGGATGGTAAAGAGATAGAATGTATTGAAAACAATTGAAATAATATGTTGGGGGGGTTTCTTGTGTTATGTTACGACTGTTATTTTTTCTTTCTGTATAGTAAGTCATGTTATTTTTGTAATTTGTTCTGTTTTCTTTTTTAATATTTCTTTATTGTTAAAAACTTTAATAAAAACATTTAAAAAATAATAATGAGCAATACACAATTAAAAAAACAAAAAACAAAAAGGGAATGGTAATATTATTCTTTACCTAGAAAATCCTGAAAACAGTCACCCATAAATCAGAATTAACTTAATGGCAGACAACGACGATGATGATTCTTTGACATTACACATACAGTATTGGCATAAAATAAAACATTTATTTATCTAAAAAAAAGAAAAAAGAAAGCACCATCTCTCATCACTTGTGTCGATTAGCACATTGAATTTACTGTACAGGACCAGATGCTGTTGCAGCCTACACATCTCAGGTCCTTTTTCAATGTTCCTTCTGCCTTGTGTTATGTATCCTTAAGTTGGCACTAACATACAGAGACCCTAAACACATTTATGACAGCCGCGGGTGCATTTACAGCAGCATTTTGAGCATGTGCGGGCACATTTAACTTTCGCTTCCAGCGGGAGGAACCACGTGACAGGCCTGCTCAACCACGTGACTGGTCCACGGCCTGAGAGGTTTGGCCACCCCCAGAATAGATAATAAGATGAAAATCAATTTAATGAATGGTCTGAGGACCCAAGGCATGACCTGGGTTGCAAATGCTACGTTACCAATTGGTAGTCTACCCAGCATTATCAGCAACAAATTGCTAGAGGAAGAAGAAAGGAAACCTTACGCCCTTTCAAGATAAATGGGTGAAGAATGTCTTATCCTTCAGGCTGTGCTGAAGAGGTCCTACTGCTGGATGACCCTTTCATCTAACATGAATTGAAGTGAAGGACTGAGGGAAGCAACCTGGGGAGAAAACACTGTGGCTACTTACCAGAACAGAAGGAGCCCATGCCCATTTCAACCAGCATCTTCAGCTGTGATTTGGTTGTCTGATGCTGAGGTGCCAGGAGCAAGACATGGATGAGTTTCTTCAAGAGCTCGGGCCGGAGGACATGGTTCTTAGTCTGGGTCTCAATCACCTTCTCTTGAACACAAAAGAAACACCAGTTGAGTGCCACTCTCACACACTTCCTGAAGCACATTGACTGTCAATCACCAATGGTTGTCACTGAAGTGGAAATGAATCTAAAGAAAAGGATTTCCATCTAAACCTTCTCTGACACTTGACTCAGTTGAAAAACAGAGATGGCAACAGTTCAGGTTCAAACAAAGCAAAGCAATCACACTTATATACAGCCCCATAGCATTTAGTACACTTCTCTGGGCAGTTCACAAGATAATTAGCATTTTGCTCCCATCATGCTGGGTCTTCATTTTATCGACCTCAGAAGGATGGAAGGCTGAGTCAATGTTGAGCACTGGTCAGGATTGAACTCTCAATTTATTATTTATTTATTAGTTCAAATTAGTTCAATCTTTTGGTTGCAGTACAACAGTTTAACAACTGTGCCACCAGGACTCTTGTCCAGGGCTCACTGTACTAAATCAAGATTTCAACCTTCAATACATTTATCAGAAATAAATCCTGTTAAACTCAAGTGTCCTACATGAAACCAGAGGCTGGTGAGATATTGCAGGGAAGCTAAGGTCCTGGATGTGCAAGGAGGGAATGCAGGGAGAGATGCTCATTATGGGAAGCCACAGAGTCAGTGGGAAGAGTAATAGGGGCAAAATGGCCGTTGGCAGGTAGCACTGCCTTTAGACATCCATCCTTTCTAGCAGGTACCAGTTTTTGCAGCGTCCTCTAATTTTACTGTGATTCTCACACACACATTTTGCTTAAAGGAGTCTTAGTAGGTATGAAGTCTCAACCAGTGTTGGGCTCCAAAAAAATTTACTACCATACTGTGGGCGTGGTATGGTGGGCGTGGCCAGGGAGAAAGCCCTGCACTGCACCCGAATTAGGACTACTTTGTTTCAAAACTTGGACGGGCAGGGCCAGCCAGAATTTCTGCTACCGGTTCTGGCGAACCAGTGCGAACCTGGTGGTGCCCACCATTGGTCTCAACCCACTGAGATTCATCAGCAGGAACTGATGTTGATTCCCAGTGGAATTTCCACATGCCATACATAGGCACTGAAGGGTTTGCTGTGACTGACTTGTTTGAGTTTCAACAAAGAGATTAGATTTCTGACAATACCAGAACTTCATGCACGCAAATGCCCAGGAATATCCCCTTGATATAAATCCTGTAGTGCCAAAGTAGATGATGAACATATACGCCCTGCTGTTATAAATGAAAGTTTTTACTGAAGGAGTTGCAAAATGAAAAGCCTGAGGTGGGCCCAAACAGGTTGCTTCCTTGGAAAGCAGGATGGCCTACTCACGCTTCCCACGTACCAACTATTTGCTTGAAACTTTGAGCTTCCAAGTCTAGCAGGATGGTGCCTTTCCATATACACGTCCTCAGCTCGAACAGACTGTGAAGGGACAAAGTTGTGACATGGGGCTTGCTCCAGCGTTCTCCTCCGTCTTCCACCTTCTCTTCAAACTTTATCCACCTGCAACCAAAAATGTGGTTTAAAATATCCGATCCATCCCATAGGATTTTAACATGGATCGGAAACACTAAAAATTGGATAACACCAAGACTTGTGGAACCAAGTTTTAGCGTTATCGGATGTTTTACTGTATTATTAATGTCGTCGTCATCATCATCGCACTTATACCACATCTCTCTAGGGAGAATGAATCCCTACACGAGGCAGCTAACAACATAAAATCCCCCATACAACAAACATACATTTAAAAAGTGCCCCCTATAAAATTATAATAAAAATAAGCTACAATAAAACCGATAGTAAACATGGCATGAAATTGGGCCAAAATACAGCAGACCCATGTCCTAAGCTGCTGAACTGGGAAAGTATAAGCTGGGCCCCAGCCTAAAAGCCTGGGATAGGTGAAACATTTACAAAGGCCTCCTCAAAAAGCATAGTCTTCAATTGCTTTTTAAAAGAATGGAGCAAGGAAGCCTGGCGCAGCTCAAGAGGAATAGCATTCCAAAACATTGGTGCCACCACAGAGAAGGCTCTTCTCCTCGTCCCGGTCCTCCTAGCCAATCTCAAGGATGGCACCTGAAGCTGCGCCAATGAAGAGGAGCGAGTGATGTGGGCTATAAAGCCCTATATGGCTTGGGTCTGACATATTGAAGAACCAAATCACACGACGTACATCTGTTCAGCTTTTGGGAAATTCCTTCTCACAATCCCAACACCTTCCCATCCTCATTTCGTGAGGATAGGAGAGAAGGACTTCTCAGTGGCTCCTACTAGGCTCTGGAATGCACTAGCCCTCTCCCTGTAGAATTTTAAGCAATTAACTGGGGGTCTAGGCAGGAGTGTCCTGGGTACACTAAAAGGGCACTGGACAGGGAGGGCGGGAGCAGCACCTGTAGGAGGTACTGTATGACATCATGGATTGTAGCCGCCAGTGACATACTTCTGCCCACCTCTGCGGGGTGCCAGTCACTGGGGCACACCAGGACTTGTCCCTATGTCGCAAATAGCCAGCATGGGCCTGGTTCGAGGACAGCTGTGTTTATTAAATTTTGAGATTTTCAAGTATTTTAAATGTTTTTTTAAAAATGTGTTTACTTGACAGTTTAACAATGATAGTGATTTAGTTGTTTTTAAAATATTATTTCCTCTGAAGTTTTTAACTGTGATTATTGCATTGTTCTAATTGTTTGTGAGCCACCTTGGGTCCCCTGTGGGTAGAAAGTCAGTACAGTAAAACCTTGGTTAACATAATTAATGCATTCCCTGGGACATTTCTTAAAGTGAAAATTACTTAAATCAAATTTCCCACAGGAATGCATTGCATGCAATTTCCCATAGAAATGCATTGAAAACCAAAATACAGTATGTTAAACTGAAACGCAGCTTCCCACAGGAATGCACTGAAAACCAATTAATCTGTTCTGGGGAAAATCCTTAAACCAAGCCACTATTTTCTATGGAATGTTTGTGTTAACCAAGCTGTTTGTTAACCAAGGTTCCTCTTTATATAACTCACATAACTGATTACTGTAATGCTCACTACGTGGGGCTTCCCTTGAGATACAGAGGCTTCAACAGGTTCAAAATATAGTGGCCAAGCTGATTACTGGAGTGGGAAAATTTGAACATATCTCCCCATCCTTGGCAGGGCTGCAATGGCTACCCGTTTCTTTCTGTATCAGGTACAAGGTGTCAGTTCTAACTTTAGGCCCTAAACGGTTTGGGACCTTCCGAACTAGAGGAACATCTTCCCCTCAGAACATCAGCCTGCTTCACCCCATCCCTCATAGACAGCCCAGCTCCAGGTGTCGACCCCGAGATTAACAAGAAAGGCTGTGACTTGGAGAACAGCCTTCTTGGTGGTGACACCAACTTTGTGGAAAGCTCTACCTGTTCAGCCGCACCCAGCTCCATCTCTATTTATTTTTTAAAAACAACTAAAATCACTCCTCTTTAAAGAGGCTTTTAAGGATATACTGCCAACAGCTGAGCAATAACTTTTGATTAACTTTTTCTATCACCAAGATGTGTACTCTGTTGTTGGGCTTTTTTAATTGGTGGTGGTGGTGGGGAATCATTTTTGTTTGTGGTTGCTACAGTGGTACCCCATATAACGAACGCTTCATATAACAAAAAAAAATACATATAACGAAGCATTTTGGTGCTATTAGCGATACCCACCATAACAAACTTTTTTTCGTTATACGGGGTATAGCCCGTATAACAAAAAATTTTTTAGTTATGTGGGGTATCGCCAATATGATTCACATAACGAAAATATTTGTATAATGAAGAGCTTCGTGGAACGGAGCTATTTCGTTATATGGGTTACTACTTTATTTATAATTTATTTAGTTAGTTTATTATTTGTGTCTAATTTTCTATTGTAAATATTTTTAAATATCTTGTAAGCCACCCAGAGTGGGAAAATATCCCAGATGGGCAGGATATAAATGTAATAAAGAAAGAAACTAAAGAAAGAAAGAAACAGTATGTATATACAGCTTTCAAATTCAGGATCCACTTCTGATCCTGGTGAGTACTGTACTTTTGGGAGTGGTGACTGGAATTAGACTTCATTGTTTATAGACTGCTGTTTGCTTTCTGTTTATCTTTGTTCCAGTTTGGTGGAAACAGTCCCTGTAGAACGAAGACTGTTTCTGTTCAAATAGTACAGTTTATTTTGTTCTTTACAAAATGTATCATTTCCTGGTCTGTTGGTTGGTTGGTTGGTTGGTTTTCTACTTCTTATATGGCAAATATTAAGACACAGATAACAGATAGATAGTGTCAGGTGCAGCTGCTTGTAGCTTCATCTTTTAACACAGCACATTTCTCTTTATAAGAAACTGTGTGTTTTATATTTTAACAGTTCATAACTATCAAAATTAGTATTTTAAATACAAAGTAATATATTATAAAGTATAATATTTTATATTTTATAAAATGCAAATATGAATAAATAAATAAATTATAAGGAAGAAGTTCTTGCTGAGGCAATTTAGCTTTTATAGGAGTGCAGGTATTTTGTATATTTAAATTTTCTCCCAATCTCTATTTTTCCTAGGGGGACCCCCTCGGGCGCTGTTTTTCTCTAAATCTTTGAGGAATTTTACACTTCAAATTATCCATGGCTGGAAGTGACCAGCACTTCAAATAACCATGGAGCTCCCCCTGTCCCTGAGTGACCACATTCAAATCTGTACCATCTGTACCATTTACAAAATATTTGTTTTCTTCTTTGACAATGTTTGCTTGTGCTTGGCATATGTTCTGGAAGTAATTTGTCTTGAAACTTTAAATGAAGAGAGTTAAGATTTAAAATGATGTTTTGCAAGATTCAAGTGTTAAATAGATTGAATTTGTACACTCAGCAGTCTAACCAGTGATTGGATTTTACCGGTTCGGACCGGTTCACACGAACCGGTAGCACCCCATCAGGAGGGGTCACTGGGGTGACATCCAATCACTGGTTAGACTGCTGAGTGTACAAATTCAATCTATTTAACACTTGAATCTTGCAAAACATCATTTTAAATCTTAACTCTCTTCATTTAAAGTTCCAAGACAAATTACTTCCAGAACATATGCCAAGCACAAGCAAACATTGTCAAAGAAGAAAACAAATATTTGGTCGCCTCTCCGGCCCCCTCCAAAAATGCATTTCCGGGCAGCCAAAATGGCTGCCTAGAACTGCGCATGCATCAAACCTCCGTTTGACGCATGCACAGTTCAATTTTTCGGTGTGTATGCATCAAATAGAGGTTTGATGCATGCACACTAAAAAAAGAACTGTGCATGCATCAAACGGAGGTTTGACACATACACAGACATTTTTATTTTTTTTGCCCTGCCCACAACATCATGATGTCATGACATCGACTACGCCCATGATGTCACGGTGGGGTAGCAGGAATTTTAACAACCCACCACTGAGTCTAACTAGGCAGTGTTGCCCATCTCTTGTCAATGATGTTAGCCTGGGACTAAAACTCACCAAAGTGTCCTCCACTGGATCCCTTGGGCAAGGTGAAAGTGCAGGGCACACGTCCTGGTCTGCCTAGCCAGCAGGTGACGTGATATCCAAATGGCAAAACAAACAAACACCATGCAAATGGACTTGATTTCTCAAGTCCATTTGCATGTGTAAAATGTTGTCACAGAGACATCTACCAATGCACAGACTCCTCATTGAATGACAACTCCAAGATATCCAAGGTAAGGATTGGTACACTTATACACATATTTTAAATTTTGAATTCATTCTTTGTTCTGTAGTCATAGTGACAGCACAGTTAATCAGCACAAAACTAGTCTGTAACTGGGAACATTTTCCTTTAATAGTAAGAGAATCACCACTGGATAACTGTTGGTGGCTACAATCCTAATGGTGGTGATCTGGCAGCAGTTTTTGATTATTCAAGCTCCCCGTCCCCTCCATCTTGAAAGGCATCCCCAAGGCATAAGGGAGCTCTAGGGTAGGGAGCTTCTAATCAGTGTCAATGAAATGTTTCCAGTATTTGGTGCAAAGTTACACAACAGGATTTTACCCACTGCAACCTTTCTTCAAAGGAGAATTACTCCAGTTCTTTGGTCAATTTGGTTGCCCTTTCCCAGTTTCAATTCCCTTTCCCAGTTTCAGTTCCCGAGAGCTGCATGATGGGGGACATGAAAGGACCCTCATTCAGGTGTCTCTTGCAAAAATTCTTTCAACCTAAACTAATCTCTGATACAAAAATGAATGAATGAATAATTTTCTTAAAGTGTGGCAACCAGAACTATACTACTACTAATAATAATTTTGTGTCAGAAATTATTCTGGGTTGAAAGGATTTTTGCAGAAGAAACTCCGCTCAGGGAATGCCCAAATGATGCTCCTTTCGTGTCCCTAAGAGCTGGGAGAGAGATGGGTGCACAATCCATCATGTAGGACCCAGGTCTCGAATTGCCAACTTGCCAGCCTTCCAGCTAACAAGCCAAGCTTCTTAACCACTGAGCCACCGCAGCCCTAATGAATTTCTAGGATCTGATTCCTTCCATAACCATTATGCAATATTTACTTTGATCAGTTACTACTTTTTAATTTTTTTAATTTAATTGTATGTATGATTGTGACATCTGACTTTTCTTTTAATGCAGCCTATTAAATGAGCAGATATAAAAACACATGAGAAAGTAGGCAAAATTCATAATGATCTGCCTGCCAGTCTTGAGCTCCCCAACCTGGTTGGTTGGTTGGTTGGTTGGTTAGTTAGTTAGTTAGTTAGTTAGTTAGTTAGTTAGTTAGTTAGTTAGTTAGTTAGTTAGTTGTCTCAAAATACAATTATAGTACTGTATTCTTCAAATGCATTTGTTATACGTGCATATATGTCATTTGATATTAAGGTGGCAGTTTGAGTCCATGATAATCTTAAGTGCAATATAGTTTTGTTGTTGTTCAGTCCCACAGTCGATTCCGACCCTTTGCGACCCCATGGACCACTGTCCACCAGTCACTTCTGTTGTCCACCATCCTCCTCAGCTCGCTCAGCTCTGTGCCCATTGTGTCCACAATACCATCTTGCCATCTCATTACTATACTATACTTTTTCTGTATTGAGTTGCTAGCTCTTTACTTTAATGACTTTTCATTTAAGCTGGACTGTACAATACATGAATGATCACACAATTGTGGTTACAACAGTGACAGAATCCGAAAGCCAGAAATAGTCTACTCATATACTGTTATAGGTAGCTTAAGGTAATGTGCCAAGCCAAGAGCTGAAGATCATATTACATTTAATGTCTAACATTTTAGGGAAAGTCAACCAATGCAGGATTTATGTGCCCTTACCACATGTGCAAAAGAAGATCTGGCAAATGACTAAGATAACACTATGGAAGTACCCTGCTTCTGGTCAAAAACAATCTAATCATTCTAACTTTTTAATTTTAATTTTTGAAAAATTAAATTTTATATACAGTGGAACCTTGGTTAATGTAATTAATGCATTCTCCAGGATGCATTACAGCGAAAATTACTTGAACCAAATTCCCCATAGGAATGCATTGAAAACCAAAATACTGAACTTTAACTGAAACACAGTTTCCCATAGGAATGCACTGAAAACCAAGTAATCCATTTTAAAAAAATTACATAAACCAAGCCATTCTTTTTTAAGGATTTCCTTTTGTTATACAATTTATATGTTAACCAAGCCGTTTGTTAACTGAGGTTCCTCTGTACCTCCATAATTCCGAATTGTGCAATGCTCTGATATGAAGAAAGAAAGTGAAGAAATTAAACATCTAGAAAACATGTATCCATTTAATATACTGTATAGGGAATACTGATTAAGTCTTATTGTTTCAGTAAATGATTCCACTACAAAGAATACACTACATGCAGAGGAGGTAGCTCAAGAAAGTGAATCAGGCTATATAATGACCACTCACTTTACACAATACTCTAGATCAAAAAATGAATCTTGTTGATTACAGTCTAGGCCAAAGTGATGACCAACCTTGGCATGCCAGATGTTCTTGGACTACAATTCCCAGAAACCCTGATCAGCAGAAGTGATGACTTGGGCTTCTGGTAATTGAAGTCCAAGAACACCTGGAGTGCCAACGTTGGCCATCACTAGCATAGGGGAAAATGGACACTTTAGAAGCAGCTTGTTCTACACTATATGAAGAGATGTAAAACATTAAAGAAAAAAGGAGGAGGGGAAAAAAACAACTGCCCTGCATTTTCCACAGGTTAGGAAGAAGACACAATTAGCTGATCTTCCAAGACAAAACAGAAATTTCTCAGACACTCACAAACTCACAGTTTTTCAACACAGAAAAGACAGGGGACAAGGACTACATTAATCAACTGCAGCTACCTGAAAAATGAAAGAAAACAATGAAGGGAAAGTGGTTAAGAATCTTGCCAGTGATTATTGAGAGAGTACTCCACCAATATATATCACAATCTCAGCTTGTATGGCTGTATCTCATATGTATGGCTAGGTACTGTTCTAAATAGGACATATGGTTCTTCAGAAGACAGGTCTGTTGCCATTACAGTCAAAAGCTTAGCTATTTCAGAGGTTCTTGAAATGCTACTAAAGGTGAAATATATCCTTTAAGCAGAATGTGTGCAATCTATAAAGAAGACTGTGGGCTAAAATGTTCGTTGCAGCTGTAATCACACTAGTATTCATTAAGCATAACTGGGGCAATCTTCCTGTCTTGGAGATGATAAATTAGACTTACAAAAGAGAGTGAGAAATCTACCTACAGTGGAACCTCGGTTAATGTAATTAATGTGTTCTCTGGGACATTTCTTACAGTGAAAATGTATTATTTATTTATTTATTTATTCATACTTGTTGATTCACAACATATCAACTCAACAACAATTTGAAACCAATTAAAGGATTAAAAAATTAAAAGAAGCTTAAAAAAATAAAAACTAGGCATTGTAGCTAAGAGGCACTGGGGGTCAAATCATCCAGCTGGCCGGGGATATTGATCCATCCATTCCACAGACCTGACCTGCTTTATTTTAATTGAATTTCCCATAGGAATACATTAAATGCAATTTCCCATAGGAATGCACTGAAAACCAATTACTCAATTCTGAAAAAAAAATTCCATAAACTGAGCCACTATTTTTTATGATTTCCTTTTGTTATGCAATTTTTATGTTAACCAAGCCGTTTGTTAACCAAAGTTCCACTGTACTGTATATCCAAAAAACAGCTCAAAAACAAAGCAAGCTAATTTGCAAATTACATGAGGTGAGATAAACTGCTGCAGGTAATAATCTCACATGATCCGTGCTTGAGGACTTCATTCATTTATTAATGGGGCTATCCATAATGTATAGTTCAATCTTGTGGCAAAGTCTGTGTTTTAAAAACCTGTACTTGCCCTTACTTGTTTACCTGGTGACTTAGCACAGATCTGCCAATGAGATATCAAAAGTGATGGCTATAGTCTAGTGCCTACTGAAGCACCATCACTGTGATCTGGCTGTACAGTACACCATCCATCTACACATAAATGAAGCTTAGTGCACCAAAGGTGTGCTATTTTAACATTCAGCACTTTTGTAATACAGTACTGTATTTCTGTTGTTGTTCAGTTACATAGTCATGTCCGACCCTTTGCGACCCCATGTACCATCATACGCCAGGTGCCCCTATCCTCCACCATCCTCCTCAACCGGCCCAGCTTTGTGCCCATTGTGCCAACAATACCATCTAGCCACCTCATTCTCTGCCACCCCCTTCTTCTTTTGCCCTCGACATTTCCCAGCATCAAGGCCTTCTCAAGCGAGTCCTCTCTTCTCATTTGATGTTCAAAGTACTTTAGCTTCCTCTTCAATATTTGACCTTCTAAGAAGCAGCTGGGGTTGATTTCTTTTAATACCGACCTATGTGTTATTTCTGGTGATGTTTAAACCTCTTTGTATACCTAATCATAGGTGCAAAAACTTCTGCTTTATACTGAGCCATCAGCTCTATTGCCTATTGTTTGACTACCTAGACCAGGGGAGCCCAAACTATGGCCCGTGGGCCAGATCTGGGCCCTGACACCAATTCATTTGGCCCATGCCACCCTTGCCACCCATACGTTTTACTTCTGCTTCCAGGAGCAGAAAGGGTGGCATGGGCCATATCCGACCCATGGGACATAATTTGGGCACCCCTGGTTTAAGCAGAGTAAATAGCATCCTAAAAATCTATCTCCTCCTGTTACAAAAAAAGACTGCAAGGCATGTTTTACTTCCACTTCCGGTGGGAGGAAACCACGTGACTGACCCGCTGAACCACATGACCGGTCTAGGTCAGAGTTTGGGCACCTCTGACCTAGATCCCTAGTCTGGCCTGAATGCTGAAGAAGCACATTTTGGAACCAAGTATCTCAGCTGTGAGAGTCTGGAACCTGTAGTTCCAAGTTCTACCCTCAGATCTTAGGCAGATTTATTGAACTCTTTCCTTATTCTTCTGGAGATCTTTTAAAACTGAAGATTGAACTGGAGAGAGTTCAGACCTGACACTTGCGTCTGTGTGGGTACCTACCTGGCCGTTTGCCTCCATTCTAGTCCTTCGGGGACACTGAAGAGTTCAGAGAGCTGTATAAATAGCAACGGGCAGCTTGTTTCTTCATTCCCCTCCTCCTGTTTCAGCATGAGGTGGACCCTCTCTGCTGCGGAAGAGATGGTGGAGGTGAAGATACTTCTTCCCACTGCCTGGCAGATGACCACTGAATTTCTGCTGGAAGGCTCCCGGTCTGCTCCGTGGTTGTTGTCCATCATCTCAGCATGAAGAGCGAGGTCCCTTGTTTTGTCAAGGAGAGTCCCTTCCCCTCCATCCCTTTCCCTTGCATTTGACATGGTGAGCTAAGGAAGCATCCAGCCCAAAAGCACCACGTTGTCCTCAGCAGGGTCCTCCTCTCCCCTCACTGGCAAAGCCTCTAGCTCCAGAAGAGCAGACACTGAACAGATACAAGTCATTCCACCTTTATAAGGGACCAGAGCCTGCTCAAGCCAGACACAGACAAATGGGCAGGAACACACTACCCTAAACAAATATAACCAGGGGGGAGAAACTCGTTTGATCTGTCAAGACCAGCTAGAACTCCCCAGGGCTGCTCCTTTCTGCCCACCTAATCACAGAGGGACTGCTCAGCCCTCATCATGGGGATGACTGGTGCTGAGGCTTGTTTACAACAGTGTACACTATTTGAAGCACCGGGCCAGGTCCAGAACAGGACAGGCCATCCTGGGAAGTGGAGAAATCCGAGACAAGAAAAGGGTTGAGGTCGTGAGGGAAGGAATAGAAACTTGACGCCATTGACCCTTTGAGGAGGTGAAAGCTGGAAGGATTTGCAGGAGCCGAAGGGAGTTTGAGAGGGTGGGCAGCAGGGAACACAAGGGCAATATGAAGCACCCCAATTTCAATATTCCCATTGTAGAGGAGATCTAGGGAGATGTGGGAATGCAACGCATGTTCAAACTGTTTTTCACATTAGTAAGCAGCACTTGGTTTTCGCAGTGGGAAGGGAAGCCGAGACTCTTCCCCCAAACCCCAAGTTGAGAAATACTAAACAGTCATCAGCTGCTACTTGGATCCAAGCATACATTTTTCCTGGAAGTCATTATCTCAGTTGATGGATGTGTCTCTGGTGACTCCATAAACCAATCCTGGTATTAAACATGCAACCACACATTGTGCACTGAATAAATGGTGCAGGGTGTAGTTGAGTTTGATGAAGCTTTTGTGTTTGTCACTTTTTCTCTTCATGTCTGTGACGTTCTCAGGCTAGCCGCTAAAAGAAAGTTTCATGAAATGATGTGATAGAAGGAGAAGTTGTATTTGGATGTGTTTATGATTTCTTGAACTGTGGTTTAAACATTCTGCAGTGGCCTTGCTTTGGCACGCTGGGAGAAATAAAAATAACTAGAAGAGAACACTCCGATGTTTGAAAAAAACATACCGTACTTAGTGACTGATAGTATTTATTTCCTCACGGGACTGTTGACATGTCTTAAGTGAATGGCAGGCTATACCAAGCTTTCAAGGCAATCACATCAGTCTAGGCTTCAGGTATTTGCTAGATGGCTACATTTGACCATGAGGGTGAAAGCTGAACTAGATAGGGCAATAAATGAATAACTGTATTTTTGTGCAATTTTTTTAGAATTAAAACCGCAGCTACATGGACAGGTAGCTGGTAAATGCCACATGGGAGGGAGCCATGCTGACATGGAGGGTGTATAACATTGTGTCTGCACATTGATCACAAGTTCACAGAGGAGTATCACACAGAAATTAATCTGCAAATATTTCTCTCTAAGTTTCCAGTATTGTGTGCACTTGGAAGCATGCAACAAGATCTGCTATTCAAACAAAAGATCAACGTGTTAAACAGTGGTAGCTTGGCAAAGAGACTGCTTTGTGCTGGAAGTAATCTCATCATTGAGCAACAGAACAAGATGTTAATGTGAATGCTCACATGTCAGACCACAATTCTATACATAGCTTACACATGAGCAGTGATGCTTTGCTGACCAAGCAAAGGGGCACCGTCTGGTCTGGTCATGGGTCACCTATGCATAAACCTTAACTTTTTTGTACTACACTCTCTGTCTGGTCCTTTCATACCTACTAGCTATGTTGACCAGAATTCTGGAAGTTGTCCTTCAAAAAGACCTGTTTCCATTTATGTAAAAAGGAGCACATTTGCAGTACCTATGCCAGCCCATCTGCCACACATTTTAAGGATATAATTATATATTCACCCACTGTGATCATATAATGTTGATGAGATTCTTTGCAGTAGATTTATTTAAAAATATATTTTAATAATGTTGAGATGAATTTTATTGGGAAACTTCTGGAACATTCCTGTTTATACCTACACACAAATTACCCGCAAGCGATCAACTTTAAAGTGTCATCTCACACATAGATTGCTTAAATGAGCAAATTGGTGGACCCTCTGCTGAGTTCTCGGAGTAGTTTAGTCCTACCATGATAAACACTGTGAGTTCTGTTTTATATATGACAAAACAACCAGTTTGGCACAGCACTTTTCATTCTTTGGTCCTTCAGATATTTAGTCCTCCACCTTCCAGAGACCTCATTCAGTATGTCCATTGATCATGGATGCTGGAAGATGAAGTCCAAAACTATAGAGGACCCAAGTCCAAGAAACATGATGCCATAATTGTATATCATTCTAACCATCATTTTCATTCTTGTATTGTTACTATGTTTTTAATTCTTAGCTATCATGTGTGCTCGCCAGTAAATCAATATCTAAGGCAGTGGTTCCAAACCTTTTTTTGGCTATGGCCCACTTAAGCATCTCTAAAATCCCGATGTCCACCCCACTATGACATATAATTCTTATTATTCAAAAAGTGAACTCCTATTCAGTGGAGGAAGCCTAAAATGCCATCAACTGTTAATAACTCATTCTCGAATTGCCCACCTTAAAAATCAAATTGTCACCCTGTGGGGCATGTACCCAACATTGGGAACTACAGATCTAAGGTATTGTATATAAATGCATCTTGTTATTCTAGTTGAATGTGCCTTTCTTCTTTGGTTGTTTGTGATTTCTCTTTACTCATTACCATTATTTTGCACAGCTTTGACATACAGTAATACCTCATATAACATTAGTATCGAATAACACTAAAATCGCATAACATTAAGCAATCTGGGGGGAAGAATTGCATCGGATAACATTAAGATCCTATGGGATGCATCAGATAACAACCGCTAAAGCCTGTGTGGTTACAATGTATCTCTATGGCTCCCATAGGATTTTAACATGCATCAGATAACACTAAAAATCGTATAACATCAAGACTTGTGGAACCAGGTTTTAGTGTTATATGAGGTTTGACTGTATGGGGAAATGCCAGAGTTGTTTTAAGAAAACACAATAAATAATGTAGGAATGCTACACATTTCTCAGTGTATTTGGCATAAATAAGTACAGTCAAACCTCGCATAAAGAGCACCTCGCTTAAAGAGTAACTCGCTTAAAGAGCAGAATTTTCTCTGAATGTTCGCTTCACTTAACAAATAAAACCAACCAAAAACTTGCTTAACAAATAAATCGGGTTTGCAATCCCCCCCACAATTGGTCACTTACAATGGTGTTTCGCTTAAAGAGCAAACTCGCTTAAAGAGCAATCCTGTGGAACACATTATGTTCTTTAAGCAAGGTGCAACTGTACTTAATAGTCTACCTTGTAACCTTAGCTTTCAAGAAAGTTACTTTCTCTAGCACATCTATGGATATCACTATGGAGTGGTATATAAGTGTGATTTGCTTTGCTTTTGCTTAGTAGAAACAAGACCCCCAGGCTTAAGACCATTTTAGCATAAACCTCAAGCAAAATTCCCAAGGCTAAGCAACAAGGAAACCAGACCCAGAACTACACACCTGGTAAAAACTAGGTTGACTATCAAATGAATGTCATTGTTTCACACGACATAACCCCTACTTCATTCATTTGTTCATACTCTACCCATCTGGCCAGCTTACAAATATTAAATCACAAAATGGTGCCCAATCCCACACCAAAGCAGAGCAGGGCTTCCTCTGTGGTCAAAAAGGTTTGTCTAGTAGGTAGCTAAATGGCAGCGGTCAAGGGGCACAACGGCAGTAAAGGCAAGGGCAACTGCAGTGGTGCATCAGCACTGTCGTCCTCAACTACCAGGGAGACTCTCTGCAGCCACCACCCAGCCACACAAAACACATTCATTGAAACAGCATGGATTTCATGCAGTTTCACTCCAATTTGCAGTTAGCCCACAGTAAAAAAAAAAACCCCTTAGTGTTATTTGTGAATATTTAGCTCCTACTCACTGCTCCACTGTTCTCAGAATTTGTTTGCAAATGTTTATTATAGGAGGTCTGGAAGGAGAGATACTTGGTCATTTTGGAGCCATGTTTCAACTTGGTCCATGAAGTTCACCATGAAATAATTTATTTCTGGGAATTTGAATGATACCTTTGGGTGTCTGTATTAAGTGATGATGTCCCCCTGAGTGTGTCCCCCCTGACCTGTCTCTTGTCCTTGGTGGAAAACATCTGAGTAAAGACCGGAGCAGCCTTGAGAACTCCACAAACAGTTGCCAAAACTGGAGATGGTTTGCCAAGCAGGCTTGTGAAGATGGAACAGCTGGAGAAAATAAAAGAAAGCAAAAAAGAAATCCTTCTTATTAGGTCACACATTGGGCACTCCTGCTCTGATACAGAGATGCTGGAGACCATTGTGTTGATCCCATAAAAGCACTGACATACAACTAGAAAGATGAGACAGAGGAATTAGTTTCCCATGAAATGCAAAATAAGATCCGTTATGCAGAGCCAGGTCTTATTGGCATACTCAAAGCATGTGTCATTAGTATTTCATCATAACTTGCGGCATGTCTGTGCTGTGCCAAGACATGAAGCCCTAACATGCACTGGCTGCTTCCAGGATTCAAGCCAGGAAACCCAGATGATATTGCCCCGCAAAGTTGCTGGCATGAATCAATCAGCTTGAAATCGGAGGTTGCTGCCAGCATAATTTTTTGCTCTTTAGTTGCATCAGTTCTAGCCTTACCATTAGGGAGAGTGAATCCTTTATCTCAAGTGGCAGGTGCTGGGGGTGGGGGCAGCCACAAGTTTCTGTTGGGCAGCACAGACTGACCTGTGCCCCCTAACTAGACTGCCCCATTATCAATGTTGAGGAAAGATTCAACCGAATTGGCTTTCATACATTGACTGTATGAAAGGAGAGAACCATTTTATTATTCCTCTTAAGGCCACCACGGGCACATGTTCTCTACACTGTTATGGTGTCCTCTCTACATGCCCAGGTCTGCTGATCCATATGAGCAATTGGAGAATCAAGAGACATAACCTTCTCTCTGGTACTTTCTAGAGCTTTGGATTTTTAAAATTATTATTATTTTAGTTTACAATTCCCAAAGTTCTCCAATAGCTGGGAGAGCCTCAAAGTTGTTATGTTATATTAAGTTCCATCAAGTCAGAACTGATTTATAGCAAACCCTAATAGGGCTTACAAGGTAAGGTAGTTATACAAGGAGTGGTTTTACCAATTCTACACCTCCAGTGAGTTGCCATGCCTGAGTAGGGATTTGAGCTGAGATTTCCCAAGTCCTAGTCGAGCAGTCTATCCACTATACCACATTGGGTATTCTGGGAGCTGTAATCACACATCTCTTATGATGCAGTGGTTAAACTGATGTTGTGCAGCTCAAACTGTACTCATTATCTGAGTTTGATTCCCCCCCCCCGTGTGTGTGTGTGTGTGTGTGTGTGTGTGTGTGTGTGTGTGTGTGTGTGTGTGTGTGTGTGTGTGTGTGTGTGTGTGTGTGTGTAAAAGACCTCTCTCAGGTCCCCACCAAATGTGTTTGTGATGTCAACTGATGTCGTGCAGCTCAAACTGTACTCATGATCTGAGTTTGATCCCCCCCCCCTCTCTCTCTCTCTCTCTCTCTCTCTCTCTCTCTCTGTGTGTGTGTGTGTGTGTGTGTGTGTGTGTGTGTGTGTGTGTGTGTGTGTGTGTAAAAGACCTCTCTCAGGTCCCCACCAAATGTGTTTGTGATGTCAGTAGGACCAAGATAAAGGATCTTAATAGATCTCCTAACCTTGTGGAGACTATGAATTTCAGTACAGTATATTTAAACCCTACTAAGAGTGATCTGACCATGACAACAGGATTACAGAAAGACCCTCCACCCTGAGATCACATTCCTCCTGCCCAATACAGAAATCCGACTGTGTGCCCACTTGGGACAGACCTGTTGTTGCCATGGAGAACATGAAGTCTGGAGCCACTCCTGACAAACTGGTCCCTGCATGAATGTTGAAGTCCCCGAGCACCACAATCCAGAGGGACCTTGGGAGCTGCTGGCTGGCTCTGGAAGGAGACTGCAGAGCAGCTGGGTAGGGAAAAGACACCAACAGGATCCCTATTCTGTCCTGGGCTCCCACCTTCAAGTATTACACACTCAAATTCAGAGAACTGTGAGACAGAGGTGCACCTGGAAAGGGAGAGAGAATTGTGGTAAACCACTGCAACTCTACCCCCTGGCCCCAGTCTAGCTTGCTGCTGCTGCATAGAAAACTCAGGTGAGCCAATCTGAGAGAGATGGACCACCTGCTTCATCCAACTAGGTCTCTGTAATATAGGCCAGGTCATCTGGTTGCTGTTTTCCCCTTTCATTGACCGACATTCGACAGCAGTATTTTTTTTAATCTTGGGAGCTGCCAAAAAAGGCTATCCAAGCTATCTGAGGTACAAAAAAATTCCCAAGTGGTTTATCAGTTCTTCCTTCTGGTGGTATTTAGGAGCCGCACCGCTTGTCCAAGCCGAGTTGGTTTTTCTTCAAGGAGGCACAGTGAAGAAGTGAGTTCCCAAATCCTACTGCTCCAACCCACTGACCAACCCACCTGAACGTTGTGCCCCTGTTATTCTTGAAAACTCCTAAATCTCTGTTAGGGTGTCAAGTCTCCATTCATAGGTATGTATATACAGTCAAACCTCACATAAAGAGCACCTCGCTTAGAGAGCAACTCACTTAAAGAGCAGAATTTTCTCTGAATGTTTGCTTCTCTTAACAAATAAAACCAACCAAAAACTCGCTTAACAAATAAATCAGGGTTCACAAACACACACACACCCCAAAGTCACAAATGGTCACTTATTTATTTATTTATTTATTTATTTATTTATTTATTTATTTATATTTGTTTATCACCCTCCTCCCCGAAGGGACCCAGGGCGATTTCCAACAATTTTAAAAACACTTAAAAATTAAAAACGTTAAAAAGCTTAAAAACTTAATTAAAAACTTACAATGGTGTTTCGCTTAAAGAGCAAACTCGCTTAAAGAGCATTCCTGTGGAACGCATTATGCTCTTTAAGCGAGGTACAACTGTAATTAGTTACTGGACATTTGTATATTTTACTTGCATTTCTAAAAATATTATTATATAATACTGACTTGTTATCCATAATAGCTCACTCTGGGCTTTTTAATTCTTTGTTGCTGGCATTCCTTGTTGTCCACATACATAGCACAGTAGTTACTTTATTGTTGGGGTAAAGAAAAAGAAGCACTCTTAGCCACACCTTAGTCAACCAAAAACACAAATGTTGCAAAGCCGCTTAATCACTGTTTTGCTTTGGAGGTGAAGGAGGCTTATGTTGCTTCATGAATCACATCCAATGCAACAAACAAGAAGTGCTGTGGTCCCTGAGTGGTTTCAGGTGAAATTTTGTATTAAGCAATTGCCCATACCAGAAGTATGGAATTTTACCAGGGTCCATATATCATTCTCTCATGCTTATCCTAAATCCTTCTTCTTTCTATATGTAGAAATCTCTCTCTCTGTCTCTCTGTCTCTCTGTCTCTCTCTCTCTCTCTCTCTCTCTCTCTCACACACACACACACACACACAAAAGCACACACTCTGTTTTGGAGGGAGAAAGAACAGAATAGATCAATTATGGCCAAACTTGGCACTCCAACTGTTCTTGGACTTCAATTCCCTGAAGCCCTGATCAGCAGGAGTGCTGACTTGGGCTTCTGGGAATTGAAGTCCAAGAACACCTGGAGTGCCAAGGTTCACCATCACTGGAATAGATCTCTCAAGTTTTAAACTAAGATTTAGCTGTAATTTTTAATTGGTTTTAATTATAGATTTTAAAAAACTTTTAAATTTTTAAAATCTGTATTGTTCTGATGTCTTATGATGTGTCAAACTGCCCTGGGTCACCTTGGTGAGGAGGGCGGTATGTAAATACAGATAGATAGATAGATAGATAGATAGATAGATAGATAGATAGATAGATAGATAGATAGATAGATAGATAGATAGATAGATAGATAGATAGATAGATAGATGCAATTTGCCTGTTTTGGGAATATTAGAAGAAATTAGGACAACTCTTTCGTTGAAAGAAAGCTTTTGGAATCAATATCCGTTGACAGACTGATGTTTTATTTATTTATTTATTTATTTGTATTTCTCCACTGCCCTGCTCACCGAAGTGACTCAGGGCAGTTTACAAGTAATTAAAAAAATGACAATAAAACACAAACACTACCGAAAAACCTCAAAAATGTTAAAATTTAAAATTTAAAATGTAAATCTAAAAAAGATTAACAGCACACCAAATGCTATATCTTACTAATTAAAAAAGTAGAGGGAGAGAGGGGCTCAGATCATCCAGCAAGTTGGAGTCGTTATACCTCCCGCACCCCATACCTGCCCCGCCAGCCATGTTTTTTAGATTCTTCCTAAAGGGCAGTAGCTCCATCTGGTGACGTAGCTCCATTGGCAGGAGGTTACATAGGGTAGGACACAGAGAAGGCCCTCCTTCTAGTGCCAGAGAGATGCGCCTCTCAAGCCAATGGAACAACTAGAGATCCTCTCCGGTCTGCTCTGGTGGGACGGACAGATGTTCTGCAGGAAGGCACCTTGGCATTTGATTCTGGAGTCTGATAGAACAGGGAACCTTTTGGGAGATGGGTCACCGTGTGTGCCAGCAATATTTATGAACTTCACAGACCTTCACAAGCATAGCAATTTCCCCCTAGGAGACTACGCCATAAACTTTTGGTGCAGTTAAAACAAAACAAAAAATGAAGTAAAAGTCAAGGAGAATATTGGCTTCCCATAGCATAAAACTACATAGGAGATGACTGGACTGACAAGTTTCATTTAAGGGGCTAGAGCAGGGGCGCCCAAATTTTTCAGGCCGTGGGCCGGTCACGTGGTTCAGGGGGTGGTCACAATGTTCCACAGGCCAGATCCAGCCTGTGGGCCATAGTTTGGGCACCCCTGGGCTAGACTAAAAGGTGAGTGGAAAGGTATCTTCTACTGAGCATCTCAAAGGGAAAGGTAGCCGTCTCTCCTTATAAGACACTGCATTTTGTTTTGGAAGGATTAACAACCGTCCTTTGAAGGATTAAATAAACAGCCTCTGCCAATCCAAACAAGAGAAGCACGTAAGTCCTGATGTTTCTTCAGACTCTTCCTTTTCTGCCAGATTCCCAGGGTTCTTTGGTTACAGCCCTAGACTTCCCCAGGATGTCATTAGACATGGGAGGCTGTGTTGCCATTTGATGGCAGAGAGGTTCCTACACAGGCAGGCATAACAAGCGGCCCCTGGGTTACCACTACTAGTTTCTACAAAGTAGTGGTCCGAGGAAGGCACCTGTGTGTATGTGTGTGTATATACTTCAAACATTTATGCATCCATCAAAACAGGGGGTGTTTTTACTGTAAACACAGGGAGCGGGTGGGGTATGAATGAATCAGGTGGAAAGACACCAGCTAAGCACAACAAAGAAATCTGTGTCACATAAAGGGATGGACACAATATATTGATAAATGTGGTATGCAGGCTTGGCCACCTGTGTTATGTCTAAGCATTCAGGAGAAGAAACCCTAATTAATAATCTACTCATAACATTTCTATTTTGCCTTGTAGAAAACCTCAGAATTTAACATGCACATACAACGCACATACCAGTGGTTCCTAACCCTTTTTTTGTCCATGCCCCACCTAAGCATCTTTAAAATCCTGATGGCCCCCACAATGACATATAATTCTTATTATTCAAAAAAGTGAATTCCTATTCATGCGGAGGAAGCAGTGCAACAAGTTCACTGTTAATAACTCATTCTCAAATTCCCCCCCCCAATCATATTGCCCCCATGTGGGGCATGTGCCCCACATTGAGAACAGTGGTGGGCATCAACAGGTTCGCACTAGCAAAATTGGGTGGCCTCTGGGCAAGGGGGTGGCAAAATTGGGTGGCCACGCTCACCTCCCTGCCCTGCCCCATCAAGTTTTGTCCCTGCAAGTGATTCAAGGTCTCCCTTGCTCAAAAGCCAGTCATATCCAACCCTATGGTACAGTGTTCATCTCCATTTACAGCCAAAGAGCCACTGCTGTCTGTGTTTGCAGATGTATACATGGCCATATGGCAGGCATGACTAGATCGCCCACAATGTAGGCTCCGCCCACGATGTAGGCTCCGCCCATGACATAGGCTCTGCCCACAATGTAGGCTCCACCCATAACACAGGCTCCTCCTACAGTATGATAGCGAAATTTTTTGCTGCCCACCACTGTTTGGGAACCATGGAATTACACATATATAGGAGAGAGAGAGAGAGAGAGTATAAGATCAAATTGAAAACAAACTGAAGCAGCTGGTAAGCCTCCTACACATGGCAAAGGAATTCACACAGTATGAAACTGATCCCAGCAGCTTCTACACTGAGCCGGGTTGATTCCAGTGAGATGTGTGGATGAATCATCTTGATAAAAGATCAGCCTCTCAAGTAAGATCCTTGTTACTCCCCCATCTCACAATTTATACTTATCCAGGAATATCGTAAGCCCTCGAGTAGCCCAGAGATTTCTTATGTTCAGATACCTCTCTCACCTGCCTATTTCTCTTTGATTGGGGTTATTCCTCTAACATGTCCTGAAAGTACCTTTTCCCACCCACCCCTTCTAATCATTCACTATGCATGTAATATGGAAAGGGCAGCTGCATGGCAAAGAACTTTGTATCTCTGACATCCTGCCTGTCAAAGAGCTCTTGAAGGCATTGATGTCCTACCCACACCCAGGACTGGTGGTAACAAGGTGCATTGTCCCATGGTATGTTATAGATAAAATGAGTCATGTGGCTAGTCCATAATACACAGTCTAGCAGAACCAGGGAGAAATCGTGCCTAAGAGGGAACAACTCAACGCATCCAGTTTATAAACATATGAACTATGCTTCTGCTTGTTTTGAATAAGCTGGCAATTTGATGCATGCATGTTTTAGGGTACAGTATGCTGCACAAGGTCAGGATTGTGGCGGCTTAGTGGTTAAGATGCTGAACCTGATGACTGGAAGGTTGGAAGGCCAGCAGTTCGAGACCTGAATACTGCATGATGACGTGAGCTCCTGTCTCTGTCCCAGCTCCTGCCAACCTAGCAGTTTGAAAGCAAGAAATTGCATGTAGATAAAGAGGTACCACTTCAGAGTGCATAAGAGTATTATGCCAGTGACCCAGGTTGTTGCGCAGTGTAAATTCCATCTCCCCGCTCCCGCTTCTCCCCGGGTCTTTCCATCTTGCCCGGGGATGGACAAGCAGGCACAGCTGTGACCGGTGAGGCGTTCCCCCCCACCGCCCTCCCTCTGGGACCTCTTTCCATCTCAGCCCGGAGGCTGATAAAAGACTGGCGGCGGCGGCGGCACCAAGAGGACGCTCCCGCTTCTCCCCGGGTCTTTCCATCTTGCCCGGGGATGGACAAGCAGGCACAACTGTGACCGGTGAGGCGTTCCCCCCCCCGCCCTCCCTCTGGGACCTCTTTCCATCTCAGCCCGGAGGCTGATAAAAGACTGGCAGCGGCGGCGGCACCAAGAGGACGCTCCCGCTTCTCCCCGGGTCTTTCCATCTTGCCCGGGGATGGACAAGCAGGCACAGCTGTGACCGGTGAGGCGTTCCCCCCCCCGCCCTCCCTCTGGGACCTCTTTCCATCTCAGCCCGGAGGCTGATAAAAGACTGGCGGCGGCGGCGGCACCAAGAGGACGCTCCCGCTTCTCCCCGGGTCTTTCCATCTTGCCCGGGGATGGACAAGCAGGCACAGCTGTGACCGGTGAGGCGTCCCCCCCCGCCCTCCCTCTGGGACCTCTTTCCATCTCAGCCCGGAGGCTGATAAAAGACTGGCGGCGGCGGCGGCACCAAGAGGACGCTCCCGCTTCTCCCCGGGTCTTTCCATCTTGCCCGGGGATGGACAAGCAGGCACAGCTGTGACCGGTGAGGCGTTCCCCCCCCCCCGCCCTCCCTCTGGGACCTCTTTCCATCTCAGCCCGGAGGCTGATAAAAGACTGGCGGCGGCGGCGGCACCAAGAGGACGCTCCCGCTTCTCCCCGGGTCTTTCCATCTTGCCCGGGGATGGACAAGCAGGCACAGCTGTGACCGGTGAGGCGTTCCCCCCCCCCGCCCTCCCTCTGGGACCTCTTTCCATCTCAGCCCGGAGGCTGATAAAAGACTGGCGGCGGCGGCGGCACCAAGAGGACGCTCCCGCTTCTCCCCGGGTCTTTCCATCTTGCCCGGGGATGGACAAGCAGGCACAGCTGTGACCGGTGAGGCGTTCCCCCCCCCGCCCTCCCTCTGGGACCTCTTTCCATCTCAGCCCGGAGGCTGATAAAAGACTGGCGGCGGCGGCGGCGGCACCAAGAGGACGCTCCCGCTTCTCCCCGGGTCTTTCCATCTTGCCCAGGGATGGACAAGCAGGCACAGCTGTGACCGGTGAGGCGTTTCCCCCCCCCCCCGCCTTCCCTCCGGGACCTCTTTTCATCTCGGCCCGGAGGCCGATAAAAGACTGGCGGCGGCGGCGACGAGATGACAGCTGATTAAGAACAGCTACTGGCGGGCCTACGTTATACTTGTGAAAGTTGACAATATTTGTATTTGTGATTTGATATTTGTATTTATGACACTGAATTATATTTGTAATGCTGGATGGAATGTTATCTTGTTATTATATTGTTACATTTTTTATATTGTATATTTCTGCTTTATTGTGAACTCTATTGATTGACTGTATATTACTGTAACTATACATGTGTGTAAACCGCCCTGAGTTGGCTCTGCCAAGTAGGGTGGTATAGAAACCCAAATATAATAATAATAATAATAATAATAATCTTTACTTTTGTTGCTTGCACAACAATGGGCTCCTGGCTTCTGCCTCTCTGGTTGCTTGCCTTATTTGGCTGACAGAAGGAGGGATTTTTCCCATGGCAATCTGGACAGTCTCATTTAATGGCAGGCCTTCCGTGCCTAAATGAAAGGTCCAAAAACACAAAAGAGGCTCTCTTTTACGTGACCTTTCTGCAATTGCTGAAAGAGATCCCCTAAAACACGAATTACTTGTGTTTACAAAAAAGGGTAGACAACGTTTGATGTTTCTTTTTTCTTTTCTTTTTTTTGCACCTTCCTACATGTAAACTTTTACTGCCCTTTCACCCTTTGTCAAACTACCTGAGAATATTTTCATTGAAAAGCATAGGGATGACTGTCAACAGCCAGTCAGGATATCCAGGTTTTGGAGTGCTAATTCTGCATCTATAAATGGACCTGGAACTCTCTGAAGACTGCTTTGTATGTACTGTGGGGTTACTGCTTGGTAAGTTCCTGGTGCCCTTCATCTTAGACCCAGATGCTCACCACTGGCCACATTTAATTATATGCAGGGGGCCAATTAGGCCCATGGGCCGGGGTTTGGGCACCCCTGGTCTATGGGTAATGGGCCCCACATTATTTCAGGAACTACCATCTTTGGTTATGGACGGGGCTATTTTGCCCCAAACAGACCCAAACAGACTCAGTGCATAATCTGGGTGTCCTCCTGGACTCACAACTCCTGCTCAATGAGCAGGTGGCAATCATGGCCAGGAGGGATTTTGCACAACTTCATGTCATATGCCAGTTACGCCTGCTCCTAATTTGGGACTCCTTGCTCATAATCATGCATCCTCTGGTCACCTCCAGACTGGACTATTGTAATGCACTATACATGGGGCTGCTCTCGATGATCATTTGGAGGCTGCAACTGGTCCAGAATGCACCTGCCTGGGTGGTGATGGGGTGTGGACGTTACGCTCATGCCTCACCACTGCTTCAGGAGCTGCACTGGTTACTAGTATGCCTCCAGGTGCAATTCAATGTGCTGGTCATTACCTTTAAAGCCCTACATGGTAGTGGGCCAGGATACTTAAGAGACCGTGTCACCCTGAGAACATCTGTCTATCGCACCAGAGTGGACCGGAGAGGCTCTCTTATTGTGCCATCTGCTAGAGAGACTTGCCTCTCTAGCACCAGAAAGAGGGCCTTCTCTGTGTCTGCTCCGGCCCTATGGAACCTCCTGCTAATTGAGCTATGACTCCAGACGGAGTTGCTGCCCTTCACGAAAGAACTAAAAACCTGCCTGGCAAAGCAGGTGTGGGGCACTGGGGATGCGGTGACCCCCACCTGCTGGCTGATATTGTAATATTGCTCCCTTGCTCTTTTTAGTTGTTGGACTAATTTTTATTGTATTTTTAATTGGGGGTTTTACTGGTTTTAAGGGGGTTTTTTTTAATAGATCTCTAGTGGGATTTATGTAGTTCATGATGTAATTGTTGTATGCCGCCCAGAGTCACTTGCCGAGTGGGCGGCAATACAAGTGTGACTAATAAATAAATAAAATCTGTTGCTTTGCCTCTGTTTTGTGGAACAGTTTAAAGAATTCTTTAGTATTTTGAAGTTACAGAAAACACAGGGTAAAAGAGGAAGTAAAGGAGAAGAAATCATGGATTGGGAAACTGAAAAAAGGCTTTCCCTTTTATGTAAAATGAAAGGGCTAATAAAAGAATGGGATTTAACATAGGAGGTGTCCCCCAAAAGAACCTGAAATGAAAGGAATACAGAAATATACCTGGGAGTGCTTGAACTATTAGTGCCAGCCACACTGATAATGGAAATGGATAACTTATCTGGGTCTTGAACATGAACCGCAAGTGCTTCGGTCCCCCATTCCAGGTACCAGACCCCATCCGTGGTCATGTAGCTAGACACCGGAGCGCACGGAACACTGTTACCTTTCCCACCTAAGTGGTCCCTATTTATCTACTTGCAATTCCTTGCTTTCAAACTGCTAGGTTGGCAGGTGCTGGGACAGAGACGGGAGCTCATTCCATCCTGCAGTACTTGGGAATCGAACTGCTGACCTCCCGCCTTCCAGCCAGCGTCTTAGCCACTTGAGCCACTGACTTGTTATAAGTCTTTGTGAAACAAAAAGAAAAGCAAAAGCGTATGGCACCTTAAAGTGTGGGGTGAATTGTAGAACTACCACAAGATGTCAGGCTGGGACTATCTGATACACATTGTCTCATTCCAAAACACGTTTCTTTTTATAATTCAAAACTCCCTGAAAAAAAGAATTCACTTATGGTTATTATGCAAAATACAGTCCAGCTCTATTGCAGTACACTACTATGGCTTTCGACTGGATGGCAGTAGTACAATATTCTACTTGAATGCAATATGGTAGTTTGGCTGTCTGTACTTGTGAGGGATTTTGCTGTAAACATTAAGATTTTCTTTGGTGTTATCATCATCTGGCACCGAAATGCTTTCCTCACCAGCCAAAATCATAATGGCATCTTCTCACAGGTCAGCTTCCTTTATGAGAAACAATTCACATCTTCTCAGATTTCATTCCTGGTTTCTAGAGCTTCAATTTCTAATTCTGTTCCAAGTATACTTTTTGCATTTTGAAGTTTGAATTAGTAAATTAAGAATAGTAATCATTAACAAACCAGCAATAACTAAACTTCAGGATTGTGTCAATCAGTTAAAAGATGGGAATTCAGTAGCCCTCGTTATAAAATACCATGGGTATAATGCAGCCCTTGTCCCTGCTTTGTACAAAGTTTGAAAAGTTACTTTTCTGCACTATAATTCCCAAATGTCCTAGTAACATTTTGAACCAATATGGAACAGATATTCAGCTCAAGCTACACTATGGAATCTTTGTCTCTATACTTAATATTACTAGAAATCATTCTCATTCTATTATTTATTTATTTCATTTTGTTTTATTTATATACTTTCCATCAAGGAGACACTCCCACTTTGTACGGCACACCTTGTTAAAAACAACAGCCCACAAATAATATAAAAACTTACAATCCAACCCAGCAATTACATAACAAGCAAAACTAATAATTAATCAACTGTAAAAAGAAGAGTAGATTGTGTATCCCGTTAAAAACACAAAAAAATCTATTTAATTAACATAGATTAATTAGCTGGAAGGAGAATGCTTTTAAAGGCTTCCTTATTTAAAACATTTTTTTAAATTCTTGAATGTCTCCAGGGATGGGACCTGGCACAGCTCCCACTGGCAAAGGTGTTCCATAATGCAGGTGCTGCCAACTCAGAAGGTCCAATTCCTTGTTAGAGTCTTCCAATCTAGTCAATCTCAAAGTTGGCACCTGGAGCTGCCCCGTTTGTGAGGACCAAATGACATGGACAGATGTTCTTTGGGAGAGACATTCCGAGAGACAACAAGGTCCAGAAGCGTAGCTTACCTTGGCGGGGCCCCATATAAAAATTGTTTGGGGGCCCTTTATATGTGGGGCGGAGCTAACGTCATGACATCATGACGTCGTGGGGGGAGCCAACATCATGACGTCATGACGTCGTGGGCGGGGCCAAAAATAAAAATAAAATAAATAAATAAATAAAATAGAATAGAATTAAAATAAACAAACACACACCTCAACCCACCCACCCAAACAACCACAACACAAACCCGTAAATAACTTTAATAATTAAAATAAATAAAGAAATAAAATAAAAATTTAATAAAAATCCACCCACCCACCCAAAACACACATAAACCACCCACCCACCCGAAAGACAAAACCCTCACTTACCCTCCTGGGGCTGCATGGCAAGGCGCGCTGCCCCCGACTGCAGCCTCCTTCTCCTCCTCTTCCGGAGCCGCTTGCTGCTGCTGCTGTCGCCGCCACCACCGCCGGACCCGGGTGGTGGAGCAAGGTGAGGGGAAGGGAAAGGAGCCAAGGCTTTGCCGCCCCTTTTGGAAAGCGCCGCTGGGGGCAACCGGCCCCCGTGGACCCCGCCTTCCTACGCTGCTGGACCGTGGCGCACTCTGCCAGGCGTCCCCAGGCCATGGGGGTTCGGCAGCAGCGAACAGCCCGGGCAGGCCTCAACCTGCCCGTGGGAGCTGGGCGGCCCCAGGGGAGGTGCCCTCCTCTGAGGGCCACCATCGGAGCCGCTCTGAAAAGCTGCGGCTCCGACTCTGAATTTTTATTTTTTAAAATTGGAGTCAAAAATGGCTCCAATAAAGTGCGCATGCGCAGAAACTCAATCTGATGCATGTGCAATAAATTTGTGCTCCAATTTTTTTAAAAAAAATTTTGCCGTTGGGGGCCCCCGTAGCCCGGGGGGGCCCGTATAATTGATACGGCTGATACGGCGGTAGCTATGCCTCTGACAAGGTCCTAAACTATACAGAGCTTTGTATGTCAACTAACACCTTGTGCCAGAATGGGATGGGTTGCCAGTGCAAATGGGCCAGAGCTACAGTGATATGAATGAATTTCTTTACCCTAGTAATCAGTCTGGCTGCTGCATTCTGGACCCATTTTAGACTTCATATCAGGGTCAAGGGCGGCCCCATGTAGAGGGCATTAAAATAGTTCATTCTTGAGGTTACCAATGTGTGACGTCACAGTGTGGTAGTAAATATTTTGTCATCCCATCACTGGTCAAGACTGTTTCTTACCCCAGACAAAACTATAGCAAACTCCTTCCACCCTTCTTTGAGCTGCTATGGCATAAAGGGCAACTGCGAGTTTCCAAGCATCTCTGCAGTGGGAGCTGAGATACCTTATCCCACTTCACAGAGCTCACAAGCATGATTTTGATCTGAAACTACAAAAGGGAGAGAAGGACAAACCATATGACGCAGTCCTCAAACAGCTTTCTCAGAAGGAGGCCAGCAGAGAGAACGCAGAGTCCTCCATGTGGAGACAAGAATCAAGACCCATGGAAGGAGGGGAACAAACTTAACTGCCAAGTAGGAAAAGGGAGAGACCAGGAGAAATGACTAAAGGAACCATAGCCATAAAATGGCAACAGCAATGTCATTAGGCATTCATTCAAGCAATGGGGAGAACACAGTCTCTCTCAATTTCTGAATGCTTGGACTGAAACCCATTGCAAAGGCTTTGCCTACTGACCCGGCCGCGTGAAATTCAGCCGCCTGGGGCTGAAGCCAAATTTGCCGCCCCCTGGTGGACGCTGGTGCCCGCTCCCGCTAGGGTTTCTGGGCAGTGGTGGGATGTCAAAATTTTTACTACCCCACTGTGATGTCATCACACTATGGGCGGAGCTAACGTCATGATGTCATGACATCATGGGTGGGGCCAAATAAAAAAATAAAAATAAGCACACACACACACACCCCTCAACCTACCCATCCACCCTCCCACAACACAAACCCATAAATAAATAAGATAAATAAAATAAATAAATAAAATAAAAATTACATTAAAATACACCCACCCACCCAAACACCCACCCCAAACATAAATCAACCCACCCACCCACCCCAAACACAAACCCGTCACTTACTGGTTACTATAAATGCATGGGCAGCACCATGCGCAGTGGGGGAATCAGTGAAAAGGTAAGCCCCGAAGGTGGTTCCCCCTAAAAATGCTGCTACTGGCTCTCTGGGACACTGGGAAAAGTTACTACTGGTTCTGGCCAACTGGTGTGAACCTGTTACATCCCATCACTGCTCAAAAGCCTGTCAAAAGTTTGAAATGAATCTCAGATGGAAAAAGATTAGCAAGCTGTGGCACAACAATGGAGAATGGCATGTTTTCTGGACTGTTCTGTTTAACATCCCTATTGATTCCCTGGGTAGATTTATCTGAAAGGTAGCAGTGCCTAAAGTAACATGGCTTCCCATTTAGGGCTAACATAATCTCACTGGTTACATCACCCACCCCTTGGCTATTTTGATGCATAGGTGCGCGCGTACACACACTTGTACCTGGATGATCCTTGCTGCTGCCCATTCTTAACAGTTCTTCCAGGAAAAAATGACCTGCTGGAAGCAAACAGCCTTTCTTCTAGATAGAATAATTCTCTTCAAAGCCACTGAGAGTAGAATTGTGCTGGTATAATGTCTGGAAGCAGAGTTTGGTTTGTTTCAGGTTCCCAGAAAGATTTATGGGTTTGGGCACTGGTGCTGTAAAGCTTTTCAGATGGGCACATGAAGATGCAGCTTCCCCAGGGTTTGAAAGGGTCCAGCATGGAATCTGCTCACATTCCTGAGACCTAAAGGTCCAAAACCAGGAGTCTTACCTGAGCTGAGAAGCAGAGTAGGCAATTATCGTGCTGGTAGTATAAAACCATAGAGATGTCCAGGAGAACCAACAAGATTATAGCCCCCCCCCCCCCCCCAATCTTCCAATACAGGTAATTCACTGAAACGGTGAAGGCACATTTTGTGCCAAAGTCAGGCCAATTAAACAACTATTCTTACATGATAATTATTGTTGAATGTGCATTTGACATTAAGAACCACGGAGCTTGACAAGACTTAGTTTTGAATAAACCTGAAAAGTTTGTAAGTAGAACTCCTCTTTCTTTGAAACCAGGTCCCAGATTCCTCTTATTTAACAACTTTAGCAGAAACTAAGTAACTCCATTGTTTTGCATTTTGAAACACTTAGAGTCCATTGTCTGGAAGTTTTTCATCAGCAAAGGAGAAACCCTGTCCATTGCATCATCGCAGCTTACAAAACTGCAAGTCTGTACTAACAAAAACAAATAAAAGTGATGCCTCTGTTATAGCATTTTTTTGTTGTTCAGTCGCATAGTCGATTCCGACCCTCTGTGACCCCATGGACCACTGTCCACCAGGCACTTCTGTCCTCCACCATCCTCCTCAACTTGCTCAGTTCTGTGCCCAATGTGTCCACAATACCATCTAGCCATCTCATTTTTGGCCGCCCCCTTCTTCTTTTGCCCTCGACCCTTCCAAGCATCAAGGCTTTCTCAAGTGAATCTTCTCTTCTCATTTGATGTCCAAAGTACTTTAGCTTTATCTTTACAATTTGACCTTCTAAGGAGCAGTCAGGGTTGATTTCTTCTAAGATTGACCTATTTGTTCTCCTCGCTGTCCAGGGGACTCTCAAAATTCTCCTCCAACACCACATCTCAAAGGCATCTATTCTTCTCCGCTCAGCTTTCCTAAAGAATAGTGCTATTTGTATAGCTTTTGGATTGTACAGGATGGGGCATTGCAGAGAAGGGGGAATGAAATTCCAAATTCCGGAATGCCCAACCTGATGAAAACTCAAATGCTCTCCTGTTTGTGAGCAGGGGTGGCCAAACTTTTCAGGGTGGTGGGCTGGTCATGTGGTTCAGGGGACTTGTCATGTGGTTTAGCAGGTCAGTCATATGGTTCCTCCCATCAGAAGTGGAAGTAAAATGTACCTTGCAATCTATTTTGCAACAGGATGAGATAGATTTTTTTAGGCTGCCATTTTCTCTGATTAAACCAGGCTGAATCTGGCCTGTGGGCCATAGTTTGGACACCCCTGAAATAGAGGTTTCAGCCACTCTTGTTTCTTGATTTTTCACATGACCACATAGCTCCCCCCCCCTTTTAAATTTGGCTGTGGAAGTGTGCAAAAGGCATTGACAGCAGGAGAACATTGATGCTAGTAGAAAGATTATTACTGAAAACACAGGTGTGGGTGGGGTATAAGGATTGAAAATTCAGAGAGATGTTTGAATAAAAGACTTGATGAGTGGGCATAAGGGAAAATAAGATGACATTTCTGACCAGAAGTGGGGAGAACATCCAGTGAATAATGCCGACCGAAACATGTTCTTCTGGGATCATCACTACATCTTTCCTCCTAATCCCAGAGGTTTTTATGCCATGTCTTCCAGCAGTAGACACTTAATGTTCTGTGGCCACTCAACAGTTTCAGTCGTGCTTTCCTCCTTGTGCACTTGTTTCCCCCTTAAGTCTTTCCTTCTTGTTTTCCAAACCTTGGAGTTCCCCTTAGTAAGACAGTCTCTCTCTTTTGTTTCTCAATAGCATGTTTTTGTTGCATACTCATGATAACTCAGCACCTGAGTTCACTATTAGTATCTGTGTGTCACCGGGGTTTGTGTCTCCATGCTTGCTGGTGCTTCTGGGACAAATTATCTGGATGATCCTGATGTTTCCCAACCCTTGCTTGTTTAGAATGGGGTTGTCCTTCCCTATTAAATGGAAGACTCTTCTAACACACATTTCGGCATAGCCTTTCTTTGTTCCCTGTTCAGGAGCAAAGCAGGAGCAAAGGAGAGCAGTAATATGGTACATGGACTGAGCCAAAAGAGCATTACTGTTGTGCCCTAAAGGCAATTTCTGGCCCCTAGCTAGAGGAGACGTTTTGAATCAATGGCTAAATGTTAAGTCAAAACTTGTGTCAATTCCTTTAATTAAATGAATCTGCTCTAGTTGGGTCTAGCAAATTTTGTTTGCTTTATTATGTGTATATCCCAACTTTCAGTGGTGGGCTGTCAAATGTTTTACTATCCCACAGTGATGTCATGATGTTGTGGGCAGAGCCAATGTCATGACATCATGGGCGGAACTGATGTCATAACATTGTGGGCAGAGCCAAATAATAAAATAAAATAAAATAAAATAAAATAAATCAATAAAAATTAAATAAAAATACATATTAACATTAAAATAACCCACCCACCCACCCAAAAAACAAATCAACCCACCCACCCACCCCAAAGACAAACCATCACTTACCTAGGCAGGCATCAGGCAGGCGCACCACCGCACCACCGCTGCAGTGGCGCAGTGGTCTGGCGGCACGGTGTGGCAAGGAAAGACCACTGCTGCTGCTGCCGCTGCTGCTTCTAGAGGTGCTCCCTGCGCCCTTCCTTTCCGAGCAGCCATGCACAGTTCTATTTTTTAGTGCGCATGCGTCAAATAGAGGTTTGACGCACGCGCAGTTCCGGGCAGCCATTTTGGCTGCCTGGAAATACACTTCCAGAGGGGGCCGGACAGGCAACCGAACCTGTTGCCTGGGGGTCCCCCCCCCCGGTGACCCCCTCCTGATGGGCGCTTCCGGCTCGGGCAAACCGGTTCAAACCAGTAACAGCCCATCACTGCCAGCTTTCCTTCATTCCGTGGTGCCTTTCGCCTGACCTTCATTTAGGTAGTTTCATTTCTGATCTAGACACAGAAGCAGCAGCAGCAGCAGCTTCCCTTCCATAAACCAAGGCACCAGATTTAGCAATCTTCCCTGCCCTCCTTTTAGCCTCAAAACAATCCTGGGCGGTAGATTAGGATGAAAGTACAGGACGGGCCCAAAGTCACCAGGCAGTTCCATGCCTTAGCAGCAGTGGTGGGATTCAGCAGGTTCACACCAGTTCTCCAGAACTGGTAGCAGAAATTCTGGCTGGCCCCACCCATTCAGGTTTTGAAATAAAGAACTGTACAGTGGTACCTCGCTTAAAGAGCACAATGTGTTCCACAGGATTGCTCTTTAAGCGAGTTTGCTCTTTAAGTGAAACACCATTGAAAGTGACCAATCGTGACTTCTGGTGGTGGTGGTGGGGATTGTGAACCCTGATTTAGTTGTTAAGTGTTGCTAGATTGCAATAGTTAAGTGAGTTTTTGGTTGGTTTTAATTGTTAAGCAAGGTGACCATTCAGAGAAAATTCTGCTCTTTAAGTGAGTTAGTCTCTAAGCAAGGCGCTCTTTATGTGAGGTTTTACTGTAGTCCTAATTTGGGTGCAACACAGGGCTTTCCCCCTGGCCACACCCACCATACCATCCCCACAGAGTAGGTAGTAAAAGAAATTGAATCCCACCACTGCTTAGTAGGGTATGAAATCAGGTCTTCAGAGTTTGGTTGAACTCTCTAATGACCACTTTATTACCCTGGATCTCTGCTAAGGGGGAGGGGGGGCTCCGGGGGTGTCTTTTCGGCTATGTGTGTTCTTAGACTACAATTCCCAGAAGCAGTGATGGGATGGAACAGGTTCCCACCAGTTCGCCAGAACCGGTAGTAACTTTTCCCAGTGTCCTGGAGAACTGGTAGCAGCTTTTGGGGGGAACTACCTTCGGGGCTTACCTTTTCACTGGTTCTCCCACTGTGCATGCATGCCAAGCACTTAGTGCGCATGCACGCTTACAGTGCTTGGCACGTATGCACGGCCTCCTTGCTGTCCTCCCAAGTGGGGAGGAGGAAGAGAAGCTGCTAGCCTGAAGCTCCCTATAGCCTGCCCCCCAGGGTAAGTGACTCACCTTTGGATGTGGTGTGTCTGTGTGTACTTTAATGTGTATTTAATACCTTTACCTATATTGACATACTACCACAGTTCCTAAAAAGGCCTGGCAGCCTGGCTTGGGGTTTTTAAGCAAAGTCTTGGAGTTACCTCATCAATAAGCTACACCTGTGCTGTTCCAATTGCTGTTCCAATCGCAGAACCCTTAAGGAGGTACAGCTGTTTTACATTTACATTAAGGCATATTATCCTATAGAACTGGTTAGGCAAAGACTTAGTACATAACCTCTTTAACTGTTGAAAAGTTGAAAAATGCCAAAATGAAGCCATCTTGTGGTGAGTTCATTCTGTAGTTCCTTCCATCTGACCTAGTGTAAGAAAGATTAGCCAGAATAAGCTTTAAGCTCTGATTTAAAAGCTCTGGTTGATTTGTGTTTGGGGTGGGTGGCTGTATTTTAATGTATTTTTTATTTAATTTATTTAATTTATTTAATTTATTTAATTTATTTACGGGTTTGTGTTGTGGGTAGGTTGGGTGGGTGAGTTGAGGGTGTGTGTGTGTGCTTATTTTTATTTATTTATTTATTTATTTATTTTTCTTTGGTCCCACCCACAACATCATGATGTCATGACATTGGCTCCACCCATGATGTCATGATGTCAGCTCCGCCCACACTGTGATGACATCACGGTGGGGTAGTAAAAATATCAAGAATATCAGAAAACGATAAACAAATTTTGTAATGGAGATAAGAGGTCGAGGATAGCTAAGGCACTGTGGTATTTACCCCAAAAGGAGGGAGGATTGGGATTACCAAATATTCAAAACTATTATAAATCGTTTCAGATTAGGAATGTTGTAAAGATATTAATGAATGAAGAAGTAAGCTGGGAAAGAATAGAAATGAAGGAGTTATCTCAAATGGGTAAGGCATCATTTTTGAGTAAAGGAAATAAAAAAGTGGACAACAAAGGGATACAAAATAGGTTTTTAAAGACAACAATGGAGGAGTGGAAGAAGGTTAAAAAACATATAGCCCCGGGCACTTCACCAACTCTAGAGATAGGAGATTTTAATGATTTTCCGATAAGATTGGATCAAAGGATTAGAAATGTGTTAGCAAACAAAAAAATACAATTATTAAAGGATTGGATCAGAGTTTGCACAGATAATGATGAAAGAAAGGAATTGTTTCAACAAATGGAATTAAATTGGTTCCAAATTCTCCAAATAAATAAATGGAATGCGAAGAATATACAAAGATGTGAGTTAGAAAGGGATTTGACAGATTTCGAGGAAATGTTAGTCAAAATAAGAAAAGAGAAAAAAGGTATAAAAGGGATTATTGGCAAACTATATAAGATCTTTAATAGTAAAAGAAACATACAAGAGATATTGAAAAATAACTGGGAGCAAGACTTAAATGTTATAATTTCTGAAGAAAAATGGCAAGAAATTTGGCGAAGAAGAGTAATGAGATCCATGTCAGTTCGGGTCAAGGAACACAACTACAAATTGTTATGGCACTGGTATCTGACCCCGGTCCGGCTGCATCAAGTAGATAATAAGAAAAGTGATAATTGTTGGAGATGTAAGCAAGAAAAGGGTACATACTTACACATGTGGTGGAATTGTAACGAGTTAAAGAATTTTTGGGGTAAAATTGAAAAAGAGATTAATGGCATACTTGAAAAGAAGCTTGTACTGGGGCCGGAGTCAGCTCTATTAACATGTATTGAGGACTTTAAGACGAGTAAAGAGGAAAAAGAATTATTGCTAATTATGTTGTCAGCAGCTAGACAATGTATAGCTAAGATGTGGAAAAACGAGTTGAGTATAAAAATAGAAGACTGGTATAAAGAGATGTGGCAATTGGCATTAAATGACAAACTGACATGGGAACTGATGGTTAGAAAAGGAGCAATTCGGGAAAATAGATTTTGGAGAATCTGGAAAAAATTTGTTGAGTATGTAATGGTGAAAAATCAAGGGAACAAACCTGTACCGGATCAAGCTGATTTTTGGAAAAACTGAACTGTTGTACTCCTGGACAATATACATAGCACCTGGGTGTAATTCGGATAGATTGTTTAGATTAAAAATAGATAAGGGTTGAACAATAGCTAATTAGAGTATATATACTAATTTAGAATTTAGTAAGATAAGTTCAACTTTTTCTACCTCAAGTACAAGTTGAGTAAAATATTTAGTTTTTACTGTTTTTTCTTTTATTGTTTAGTAATATCCATAACCATAATTGTAATAGTAAGATTGTTAAATAATGAACTATTGTATGGGATTTGATTCTGTTTTTTCTTTTATAGTTATTGTAGTGTTTCTTTTGTGTTGTCGTAGTGTCAATTTTTTGTATTGTGTAAAAATTATAAAAAATAATAATACAAAACAATACAACGGCCTCTCCACTCCGGCTGCAGGCAAGTCCGAGGGTGGTGGCAGCGAAGTCCTGCCATGTGCCACCATAGCGGCCTTTTGTACCCCAGCCCAGGGTGGGACCCAGGTCATGCTAAAGAACCTTTGCGGTGCTATAACCATTAAATATAATATAAACTTTAATAATTGGTATCAGCTAGTGGGCACAGAGCAAAAACAACGAGGGTTCGGCCCACGGGTGCAGCAGTGTATTCTTTCCCCCACCTTCAGAAGGGCGACTGGATGCCGCCCTAACAGCTGACTGGCAGTGGGGATAAGTAAAAAATGGAAAGGAAACCCTACAGGGTACTGGAAGGGAAGAAGGAATCAGACGGTTGCTTGGCAACAGCGGCTGCAGTGTTTAAAAAAGAAGAAAAAACCATTAAGGCAAGGTTTCACAAAGGAGACACACAAACCAAGACAAGCTCCACATGACTTCAACAACTTGATTTGGAAACACAATTCTTTTGGAGGTCAAGACACACCCTGACTTTAGCATAATAAATCTTAGTTAGAGTAATTCCATTTGACTCACTAGAACTTGCATAAGAGTTAATTCACATGAAAATAATATGCTTTTTACCCCAGCGGGGCTTGAGAGCAAAAACAGACACCGGGCCCCTTGCAGATACGGTTTGACAGAAATGTTGATACAAAGAACAGAGAGAAATTATCAATGTTTTTGTTCGTACAAAAAGGATGGACTACATTCATGTAGAATTGTTTTTTATTAACCTCCACTTGCTGATAGTGTTTGTTATGAATACAGTAAAACCTCATATAACACTAAAACCTGGTTCCACAAGTCTTGGTGTTATATGATTTTTAGTGTTATCTGATGCATGTTAAAATCCTATGGGATCCATAGAGATACATTGTAACCACACAGGCTTTAGCGGTTGTTATCTGAAGCATCCCATAGGATCTTAATGTTATCTGATGCAATTCTTCCCCCCAGATTGCTTAATGTTATGCGATTTTAGTGTTATTCGATACTAATGTTATATGAGGTATTACTGTATTGTTATGCTTTTAAGATTTTTGATGCCATCAGGTTTTGTTTCTTGTGTTTTTCTATTGGTTATTAAGGTATGATTTTAATCTGATTTTTTAACCTGATCTTTTACATGTATTTTGTGATATGTATTTTTATATTGTAAGCCACCCTGATGTGAGCATCATCAAGAGAGCGGAGTATAAATGTGAATGAATGAATGAATGAATAAAAACAGCAAAACTCCATGAAGAGAAATGATAACATTCACAACAGAAAACTAATTGCTACATACAATATTTTTTCCATCCAATGTAGACGATTATTCCTTTCTTACGAAAGCCATTTAAATACTGTAGATACTATCCCAAGCAAAGTAAATTGCGGTAACTCTTTACACAAGATTTCTGTGGCACACAAAATCAAGACATATGAAATCCGTGGGCTGCTTTGAGTCTTATATAATAAAGGTAAAGGTTTCCCTTGCTCGAAAGCCAGTCGTATCCGACTCTAGGGTTCAGTGATCATCTGTTTCAAAGCTGAAGAGCCAGCAGAGTCTGCTTCTGCAGATGTTTCAGTGGTCTTATATATATAACTCCATCCAGCCCTGACTTTTAGAAGCAGACCTAAAAGTGCTTAACTTTACGGCAGCTAAGATTAGAAATTAAAATATGATTAAAACAGGAACTTTTCTTCAAAAGAGAAAGGAGCAAGAACCAAGATTTAGGAACAAGGTTGAAGGGAGAGAGCTTTCTCCATTGATACCTTCAAAGTTTCCTGCTTTCTGATCAGCTCCTCAGTGCTTCCTTCCCCAATTGTTAACCACAAGATGGTTCTTTGTTGATGAAACCCATGCTGGAGCCACAACCTGTAGGGAACAGCTCTCTCATGTTTTTGGAGATTGACATAATCCTAGACACTATCTCTGTGAAAGGAACATCTCAGGCTCATGGGGTGACTAACATCCAGGGGTCTAACACAATATGCATCAATCTCCACACTGGCCCATTGTTTCAGGCCGAAAGAAGCTGTGACAGTACTGTACTATGAAGTTGTTCCCAGAATCTCATTTTCCAGGCAGTTATCGTTTTCTGCCCTACATAGGAGGCAGACCAGCATCTGAGCTGTCTTCTTGGTCATTTTTTCTGTCCCCCACCCAGTGATGGGATGTAACAGGTTCTCACCAGTTCTCCAGAACCTGTAGTAACTTTTCCCAGTGTCCCGGATAACCGGTAGCAGTTTTTTGGGGGGAACCACCTTCGGGGCTTACCTTTTCACTGGTTCCCCCACTGCACATGCACGCCAAGCACTTGGTGTGCATGCATGCCTACAGTGCTTGGCGCGTATGAACGGCCTCCTGCTGTCCTCCCAAGTGGGGAGGAGGAAGAGAAGCTGCTAGCCTGAAGCTCCCTATAACCTGCTCCCCAGGGTAAGTGACTCACCTTGAGATGTGGTGTGTCTGTGTGTATTTTAATGTGTATTTAATACCTTTACCTATATTGACGTACTACCAAAGTTCCTAAAAAGGCTTGGGGGCCTGGCTTGGGGTTTTTAAGCAAAGTCTTGGAGTTACCTCATCAATAAGCTAACCTGTGCTGTTCCAATTGCTGTTCCAATTGGAGAACCCTTAAAGAGGTACAGCTGTTTTACATTTACATTAAGGCACATTATCCTAGAGAAATGGTTAGGCAAAGACTTAGTACCAAACTTCTTTAACTGTTGAAAAGTTGAAAAGTGCCAAAAATGAAGCCATCTTGTGGTGAGTTCATTCTGTAGTTCCTTCCATCTGACCTAGTGTGAGAAAGATTAGCCAGAATAACCTTTATGCTCTGGTTTAAAAGCTCTGGTTGGTTTGTGTTTGGCGTGGGTGGGTGTTTGGGTGGGTGTATTTTAATGTATTTTTAATTTTATTTATTTATTTAATTAATTTATTTATGGGTTTGTGTTGTGGGTGGGTGGGTTGAGGTGTGTGTGTGTGTGTGTTTATTTTTATTTTAATTTATTTTAATTTTTTCTTTGGCCCTGCCCACAACATCATGACATCATGATGTTGGCTCCGCCCACACGGTGATGACATCACGGTGGGGTAGTAAAAATTTTGACATCCCACCACTGAATATGCATCAATCTCCACACTGGCCCATTGTTTCAGGCCGAAAGAAGCTGTGCCAGTACAGAACTATGAAGTTGTTCCCAGAATCACATTTTCCAGGCCGTTATCATTTTCTGCCCTACATAGGAGTCAGACCAGCATCTGAGCTGTCTTCTTGGTCGTTTTTCCTGTCCCCCACCCTCTTTAGAGCCCCCTGTTCATGACATCTAGGTGTCTTTAGGATAGGGTAAGGGTTCTCAACCTATGGTCCAGGGGCCAGATGCAGCCCACAATGCCATTTCATGTGCCCCCCCCCCGCCTTCGCCACACCAGGAAGTTCCATGTGTGGCAGGCAGGGCAAAATGGCCGTCCGGCTCCCGAAGCTGTCTGAGGGAGCGTGACCTGGCCCTCGGCTCCAAAAGGTTGAGAGCCCCTGGGGTAAGGTTTGCACAACATGCTAAAGCCGTATTGATTCAAAAGGCCGAGACTAGAGCAGCTTATTGCACTAAGCAACAGGATTTTGGCCACTGGTATAGCAGGTCATCCATCTGTTTCTGCAAAAAGCATAAAGAGATATAAGCACAGGCTATGTTCTCCATTTAAAAGTAGGATGTATTGCTTTTAGCAGGAATGAGTAATATGACGTTGGAGGAGGTCCAGGAAGCTGTTTTCTGTTCATTTTGTGTTGTCCCTGAATGACTGTACAGATGAGTAGAAGCAAATTAAGATGATGAAACCAGTGATAATTTCAGGGGAAAATGAACCAGCTGACAGATAAAGAAAGATGGGCATAATGTTAGCTTCAACCAAGAGGCCTTTGATCACAGGTTGGTGTTGCATTTTCTTCAATAAAAGAAAACATAAGTTTTCAAAACTATTACCAATAGGAACAGAACTTCCACATTCGAAGGCATTGTCACATATGATAGGATGGCCACCTCCACTCCAACTTGCTTATATGTGTTTTTTAAATTATATCTGGATAGCTAGCAAAAGAGACCCACTTGTGGAGTAGATGAATCCATTGCTGTGACCCAGTTGAATTCCTCCGAAAGCTTTTCCCGGATCAAAAGTTCTTTGGTGAGTGTAAACATGTGAAATATAAGATTGGCACAACTATAATTACATGTTGATTCTACAAATGCTGGCCGGGGGATACCTAATCCATGAATGCAAAGTAAAATAATGCACTAACATTTTCTACATGATGATAATCATGTGGTTTCATGGTGATTTTTAAAAACTATACAGATCAATTTTCCATATTTAAAAAATGTAAGCTGTGATATGCCTCTTATGCTGCGACAGGTTCTCAATGCCAATCAAAAATATACTTTACCTCTGGATGAAACAGAACTGATTAAAAGAGGATCTCCCACATTCTCTCATCATCTATGTGCCAATATTTGTTACATGCCTTCTTTCAGGATATAAGCTGGGCGAGGCTTCCTCAAAGTCTTCCTAGACTTGCCAACATGTGTAAAACTTCGACAAATATTTCCTCATTTCTGTCCCCAAGTCATCCAAGATAGCTGTTAGCCAAATAGGTGATAAACTGATATCTAAACACTGTCAGCTTGGATGCATCATTAACAGAAACCACACTAGGATCAATAAAAAAAGGAGGTACTATAACCAGTGCAAGTGGAGCAGCCACATAAAAATGAGAAAATGTTTGAATTTTTAATCCCTTCTCCTTCCACTTAAGATAAGCACTGAAATAACTGTAGGCGTTGAGTGCCTATATAACTGAACCTGTCCTCCGAGGGGCATAAACAGTCATCCTGATTTTAAGGACTCATAAGGCTTTATTATGGGGGTTTTTATGGTGAGCTTGTGACAAAGTGCAGGTGTGCAAATATACTACCCTGATTCCCTTACTGCAATCAGAAAGATAAGAATCTAAATCTAACTAGAAAACTACTGTACAGCGGTCCTTTAGGACATAATCTCACTCAGATCACTCAAGGCAGGAATGGGCAACTTGTGGTTCAGAGGTGGGCAATTCTTTTTACACACTCCATCATCTTTGCCTCCGAAGGGACAGATGCAAAAGATGTTGGCATGACTTTTGTCAAGTGACAACTTCATTACTTACCTGTTGGATTCCAATCTCAATTTTATACACCTTAACAGGCTTTTAAATCTCTAAATCAAAGGTGGGCACACAGCAAGACAAGGGGCCAGCTCCCACTCTCACTACTTCCTACATCCCACCATTGCATGCCGCATACCACCAAACTTTGGTGGTGGAAATAAACAAACTGCACTTCCAGCTTGTTTTGAACATATTTTCCCTTTGAAACAAGGCATGCAAAGAACACCATATTCTAAAGGGGGAAAGCACTTTGTAGAAGCTTCCAGGAACAAGACATAGGGTATGATCAGATGGGCATTTGTGCTGCTGATTGATCCACAGCGGGCATGGGCTGGTTTGCTCCTTTTGCCAGTGAGCAGGGGACATAATTGTTAGAGCAAGCAACCCCATTCCCAGAATGTTCCTATTCACACCTTTTATGAGTCCCTGTGGGGTACACAGAAAGTGTTTTCTCGAAGATTGTGGTATTTTTGAACCTCAATCGGGCGTACCTTGGTAGCAGCAACCTTGTGTGGCTGGCTAACCTTTCTCACACAAGGTCAGGCAAAAGGAACTGCAGAATGAACTCACCAAAAGTTGCCTTCATTTTGGCAGTTTCACATCTGGCCTAGACACGGAAGAAGAAGGGTACCCATGAGGTAAAGGTTTCCCTTGCTCAAAAGCCAGTCGTATCTGACTCTAGGGTTCAGTGCTCATCTCTGGTTGTATTTTAATGTGTATTTATTTTTAATGTGTATTTTATGTGTTTTATGTCTATTTAATTTGTATTTTTATGTGTTTTATGTCTATTTAATGTGTATTTAATGTGTATTTATTTTAATGTGTATTTGTATGTGTTTTATGTGGATTTAATTTGTATTTTTATGTGTTTTATGTCTATTTAATGTATATTTTTATGTCTATTTAATTTGTATTTTATGTGTACTTATTTTTATGGGTTTTTTATGTTGGCTCCGCCCACATCTTTGGCTCCACCCATGACATCATGATGTTGGCTCCACCCATGACAACATGACATTGGCTCCGCCCACTATGTTGGCTATGCCCATAGTGTGTTAGTAAATTTTTTGGCTGCCCACCACTGATTACACCAAATGGTACACCAAACCACCTGACCTTAAGTGACCTGATTTAACCCGTTCCAGCTGCTCCAATTGAGCCTGTATAGACAAGCCCTTATTTATTTTATTTATATCCCACCTTTCTCCCTATGCAAGACCCAAGTGCCTCTCAACATGAACTAAACCAACACAGCTAAGAAATTGATAAGTTTTAAGGTAAACAACACAATCTCCTGCCAACTTAGCAGTCTGAAAGCAAGAAATTGCAAGTAGATAAATAGAGACCACTTTGGTGGGAAGGTAAACAGCGTTCGGTTCAAAGTGTCTAGTCATGCCTGCCACATGACCATGGAAACGTCTGCAAACGCAGACAGCATTGGTTCTTCGGCTATAAAACAGAGATGAGCACTGAAGTCTAGAGTTGGATATGGCTTTTGAGCAAGAGTGACTTTTACCTTAAACAACATAATTAAAGAAGCTATCATATTAAAAACAAGGATCATAACAGAGAAATGTATATGCTATTTAAACAAAAGAAAATTGTACAAGACCCACCGTTAACAGTAACCAGTTCAGCACCAATAAAAACAGTAACAGTTAGGTACCATCAAGTTATTTCCAACTTATAGTGAACCTTGACTGAGTTTTCCAGGTACAAATTACTCAGAATGGGGGTCGGGATTACATTTCAGCTTCTTGACTGCTGTCTGTTTTATATATGTGTGTTGACATTTTTTCAAAATTGTTCTTCATTCTTGTGGATACCAACAAAATAAAAGAAATGAGCTTTATGTGTAATTGGAGTTAGGATGGTTCAAGACTCTCCAGATGAATAATTGGAACAAGAAATTTTTATTAGAAAGTGGTTTAGACAGGGAGCTTACGAAATTTGAGATACTTTTGACTAAGCTAAGAAAGGAGATACTGTATAGGAATTAAGGGGATAGTAAGCAAAATTTATAAAATTTTGAACAAATGTGAAAAAATACAAGAGATGTTGAGAGATAGCTGGGAACAAGATTTGAATGTGATAATTACAGAGGAAAAATGGCAGAAAATGTGGAGGAGAAGGATTATGAGATCTATGTCTGTCAGAGTGAAAGAACACAATTATAAATTAATTTGGAAGTGGTATAGGACTCTGATGGGGCTGCATCGAATGTATAATAATGTGAGTGATAACTGTTGGAGATGTAAAAAAACAAGAGGAACATATGAGCACATGTGGTGGAGCTGTGAATGTTTAGATAGCTTTTGGGGAAAAATAGAAAATGAAATTAAGAATATACTGGGTATGCAGCTTGAATTGGAGGCGGAGACAATTTTGTTAACGGAGGTAGACAAATATAAAATGAGTAATGACAATAAAGAATTGATGTCTGTCATGATATCAGCGGCAAGACAATGTATAGCAAAAAATTGGAAGAATAATGAAAAATTAAGAATGCAGGATTGGTATAAAGAAATGTGGGACTTAGCTCTTAATGAAAAGCTCAGCTGGGAACTAAACCTCAGAAAAGGTAAAGTGCAAGGTAATAGATTCTGGGGGATCTGGAGACCATTCATTGAATATGTGCTGGTTAAGAAGAAAGGCATGGCCCCTGTACCGGAACAAAATGACTTTTGGAAACTATGAGGATACATGAGTCCCCGGACAATGTATATAGCACAAGGGTGATAATAAAGTTGTGAAAAGTAGTGGTGTAGAAGAACAATATGTAGTAATTAATAGGAGGACAAATAAGTTTTTTGTATGAATTTGTATTTTTACTTTTTCTGTTGACGTTATCTTAGATTGAGTGATGTTTACTTATATGTTTTTCATGGGTAAAGTATTGTTACTTATGGTACTTTTTTGTGTATTCTTTTGTCTTCATGTACTTTTATATTTGTTTGTTTTATATACCTAATAAAAAATAAAAATGCAAATATATATATAAATAATAATTAAAAAACCAGAGTGTAATGGCATGGAGTGGAGCCAACCAACATAGTGTTGATCTCAGTTACATGCAAAAATTTAGCAAACTGCACAACTGAATTCTGTGCCTAGAGCAGCCTAAAGTTCCCCATCACAGCCATTGTTAAGGGTCGTGGAGAAAGAGGCAAGCCTTGCCATAAACCACAGCACAGATACAGTGTGGTCAGTTGAGCACATCCCATATATGCTGCTTTCTGAAACTGACCCTGCAAGCAAGAGTGGGACTGTTGTGTTGTTGTGCCTTTGACCCCCAACTCACAGAACTGATACTGTAAAATAAGGAGAATTAAACTGAATAGTATCATCTTGTCTTGTGCATAAAAATGCCTGACTACTTTTCAGTACAGTATCTTGTGCAGGGCTGCAGTGGCTCAGTGATTAAGAAGCTGGTCTTGTTGTTAGCTGTAAGGCTGGGAAGTTGGCAGTTTGAGACCCGGGTACTGCATGACAGATTGAGCACCCATCTTTGTCCCAGCTCTTGGAGTCATGAAAGGAGCCTCATTCGAGCATCCCTTGAGCGGAGTTTCTCCCACAAAAATCCTTTTAACCCAGAATAATTTCTGACATGAAATTATTATAGTACAGTATCTTGTGGCTGAACCCTGATTCATAGAGTTTCAAGTAGTCTGATTCCTCCCAAAGTATCTGGAGACTGAAGCTGAGCCACCCCCACTCTTTGCCAAAACTTTGACCACGAAAGCAATATGAAAATGAAACAACAGTTATTAAAATCTCCGGTCCATACAAGTTTAAGGAATAGCTGCATAATGCAGATTACTTCCTCCTCACCACAAGGAGGCACTGGGTATCTCTTGGACTCATCCAATCGACTTCCCTCCCTTGATGTAAAATGGCAAAGAAGAACAAAAATTAAGATCACAAGTACTGTACTGTACTTGTTGGACTTTACCAAACATTTTGTCTACAATCCCAGGCAGTGTTAACTGAAACTCACCCAAAAGACTGAAATCAACATGGTCCTAGACACCTCAACAATGGCATTAAGTTCAATGGAACTGTATCAGCCATTCTACTCGTACTCAAAGTGCAAGTATGACATAGCAGGCCTCCATAGAGCTGAGCGAGTTGAGGAGGATGGTGGAGGATAGAATTGCCTGGAGCACAGTAGTCCATGGGGTCGCAAAGGGTCGGAATTGACTGTGCGACTGAACAACAACAAAAGGAGTCTACTGCATCCCCAATAGATTGTACTTCACACTCCACTTTCAGTAAGATGACCAAGATAATCTCCATCCTGAAGCCAGCCTGGGAAGTATCTAAGTAACCAGTTTCATCCTTAAAACTGAAGAACTAAAATGACCTGTTCACCACCTGAAAATCTACCTAAGGATGTAATGGATTATGAAAGCCAGCAGCATAGGATGGGTGGTGAGGGGGGTGGCTCGCCCCGGGCGGTGCATTTTGGGCTATGGGTATTCTTGGACTACAGTTCCCAGAAGCCCTAGCTAGAGCGGGCGCCAGCGTCCACCAGGGAGCAGCAAATTTGGCTTATGCCCCATGCGGCTGAAATCAATTATTATTATTATTATTAAATTAGATTTATATGCCCCTCTACTCACCTCACTGAGGCGACTCAGAGGGGCTCACATAACATAAACATATACAGTATCACAATCTCAAATATAAATACAGCATAATATAAAAATATAACAATGCTACACTACTGATGAAAGCACAATGGCGTGCTTTCATTTGGGTTCAAACACATTAATTATGAGATTTGTGCTGCCTATGGGCTAAGTGTTGTAACTTCTATCTCATAAACTGCAGATCCCTAGCAAACCGGAGAACCAATTAGGCTTGACAGTGTCAAAAAGAATGTTTGGAAGCATTTTGTCAGAACCTTGTCCAATTGTTTCAATAGCTTGTTCTGTCTCATCAATTACTGTTGTGAGACCACAATCTTGAGCACTCTTATTGTTGGAATACAAACTGCAGATTATCTCCCAGCATGACCAGCAGTCATGCAGGCTAGGAGTTCTGAGCTATAGCCACCCCTCAAAAAAGTAATGTTGAGTGAAATCAATGTCTTGATAGGCATGAAATTTATATTAAACAGAAACTCCTTAGGAGCATTCAACAAGTCCTCAGTCTCCCAGGATGGACCATCGTCACGGATCCACATGCACTGATTGCTCACCATGATTGCTCTCTCGGGACTTTTGAGAGGAAGAGTTGTGTGATGATGCGACAACCCAAACTTTCAGATGACTTCATCTAGCAGTTTCACATAGATGTTAAAGATAGAGGCAGACAAGACGGACCCTTGAGGCAAACCATTTTAGGCCAAAGGCCATGTGAAACAGCATTCTCCTTTTGTGACTGACCCTCCAGGAAGGAATTGAATCACTGATTCACCTGCCAGGTAGCCCAGAATGATACTATGTGAAACTGCTAGATGAAGTCATCTGAAAGTTTGGGTTGTCAAGTTGCAAGAGCCAAGAGAACCAATAGATTCTACTTCACACTTCAGTAGGATGACCAAGATAATCTCCATCCTGAAGCCAGCCTGAGAAGTATCTAAGCAACCAGTTTCATCCTTAAAACTGAAGAACTAAAAACAAAAGCCTGAATACCTTACTACAGTGAAAGAAGGCAGCTTCAATATTGGCTGATAAGACGACAGTTATTAAAATCTCCACTCCATACTGACTCAAAAAGCCTCTTTAAAAGTACCTATTTTAGAACAGCTACATTGTTCTTTCCTTGAAGTTAGGCACTGATATATACAGTACATTGTAAGCCACCGTGAGTGGTGTTTGCATCAAAAGGGCTAGGTATAAAAGTAAATAAATAAATAAATAATGTCTGGACTAACCCACTTGGATCATTGTAAGTAGCTACAAAAGACAGAAACCCTGCAAGCATTAGATTTAACATCCCCATGAAGCATGTCTTTGTGTTCAGATTCATCAGGCTGGACAACTGACCAGATGGAGCTGTAACATCCATCTTTATTCCTTTTTCAAAAGAGATCCACCTGAAGAACACAGAATGGTCTTAGAAAGCCAGGGGGTAGGGACAGCCCTCAAAATCCAAAGACACCACCCTCCCTTTATGTCTAAAGTAAGGAATTAATGATTTGGTCTCCCTCTGTTTATCTACAAGACTCAGTGCCTGTCAATCGGCATGCACCTTGGATTCTCAAATCTCAAAGATAAAAATCTGCTAGATACAGGTTTCTAGTATAATAATTTATAATATTTCTGTTCCTACTTGGCCTTTGTACACTATAAAATCCAGACTCTACCCTTTAACCTCCCTTAAATATTCAGATCTCTTGTTGCAGGTTCATGCTACGAACCTTTCTGACCTTTTGAGGTGACCCAAAACCAGTGCATGGAAGGTTGATGGCACAGACCAAGAAAGTTGCATTTTGTTGCCATGAATAATAAACACTGGATAAATAACATGGCAACCAACCTTTCCTTATCTTAATAGCCCGCACCACACCCCTGGAAGGGATCAATGCTCCTTGTTCCATTTTCTTCCCCTTTCAGGGGGCTAAACAGAAAAAATGAGAATTCAAAAACTGTTCTGTGGCAGATCCTTGATATCTACACTTCACGTGACTTTACTGAAGATGCCCAACATCACCCCTACAGCAGGACTTCTCAAATCTCTAGCGGTTCAAACATTTTGGACTCCAAACCCCAGAAGGCTTTCAACCAAAGTCCAAGATCTGGCCGTAAATGAGGGCCAGAAGTCTAGAAAATCTGGAATTGCAAAGGGGGAGACCTATAGGCAAAGGTTGCCCTTGCTCGAAAGCCAATTGTATCCGACTCTAGGGTTTGTTGCTCATCTGCTTATAGTCAAAGAGCCAGCGCTGTTTTTTGTGGACATGTGGCAGGCATGACTAGACACCGGAATGTACGGACTGCTGTTACCTTTCCTGCCAAAGCAGTACCTATTTATCTACTTGCAATTTCTTGCTTTCAAACTGCTAGCTTGGCAGGAGCTGGTACAGATGATGGGTCTCAAACTGCTGCCAACCTTACAATCGTCAAGTTCAACGTCTTGACCACTAAGCTGCCATAGTCCCCTATGTTTGATCTAACATGCTATTAAATAGCTGAAAGGGGCATGTTATCATTTCCACTTTTATTAACTTCTCTCCTTGTCCCCATCCTTGGTACTCATCTTTTCTCTAAGTTAAGCATGCCCTAATGCTTACTTTAACTATTCCTGCCAAAAAAGTTGCTCTAGTCCCCTAATATGTTTGTAATCATGCTAATAACCCCTCTTGGGTTGGGAGCAATGGTAGAGCCTACGAAGTGAGTGTACAACATTTTGCCATCCCCAGGAAGCCCCAGCTGTCAAGTTCAGCGTCTTCATTAGTCACCAATCCAGTCTGTGTTTCAGGCATACCAGAGAGCAAAAACAAAAATAAAACCACTGCAGCACTTTAAAGACTAACTGCTATTTTTAATGTGAGCGTTCCTGGATCAAGTTCACTTCATCCAGGGCTGTAGCCAGGAGTCTAGATTTGTGGGGGTGAATTTTTTTCAGGAGGGGCAAAAAATTTTTCAGGAGGAACAACAATGTCACACTCACATATATAATATTGACACCATGGGGTGGATTTGTGTGTGTGTGTGTGTGTGTGTGTGTGTGTGTGTGTGTGTCTGAGGCTGTTAACTTAGGAGGGTTCCCCCCCCCCGGCCTCCCTGGCTATGGGCCTGACTTCAGCAGACATAAGAGTGAAACTGCAAGGTGTGCACTTATATACACCAGATACAGAGGCATAGAGTGATTAAATCAGAATGACAGATAAGCATGCAAATCAATACAGCTTCCCACAGTTTGCAATGGCAGATGATCACTGGCTGTTATTCTGATTAGCTCTAAATGTCTCCTTTTCAATTGTAAATAGTGGCAGGGCCATCACCGGGAGTCCAGATGTGGGTGGGCAAATATTTTTCAAGGTGGGCAACAATGACTCGTGCATGCCTGCATGCTATAAGCAGCCAGGAGTTTGAGGGTAGACAAACAACTAACTCACCCTGGCCACCCCCTAGCTACGGCCCTGAATAGTGGGGAAATACAAAACAAATACTGTATATACTCAAGTAAAAGCCTAGTTTTTCAGTCCTAAAAATGAGGTCAAAAAAGTGGACTCGGCTTATACTTGGGTCACTGAGTGTGATGGGAAAAGGCAGTGGTGACCTCACCACCCACTTCTCCCGTCCTGTCATTGGCACATCTCAATCGGCACATAAAAAACACCTTTTTTGCTGTACTGTATCTTATTTTCATGTACAGTATTTTGATGATTGAAACTCACTAGCAGCTGCTGCATTTGCGACCCTCGACTTATATTTGGGTCAATCTATTTTCCTGGTTTCTCAGGTCAAAATTAGGTTGTTGTTGTCGTTCAGTTGCACAGTCGATTCCGACCCTTTGTGACCCAATGGACCACTGTCCGCCAGGCACTTCTGTCCTCCACCATCCTCCTCAACTCGCTCAGCTCTGTGCCCATTGCGTCCACAATACCATCTAGCCATCTCATTTTTGTCCGCCCCCTTCTTCTTTTGCCCTCCACCTTTCCAAGCATCAAGGCTTTCTCAAGTGAGTCTTCTCATTTGATGTCCAAAGTACTTTAGCTTCGTCTTTACTATTTGCCCTTCTAAGGAGCAGTCAGGGTTGATTTCTTCTAGGATTTGTTATCCTCGCTGTCCAGGGGACTCTCAAAACTCTCCTCCAGCACCACATCTCAAAGGCATCTGTTCTTCTGCATTCAGCTTTCCTAATGGTCTAGCTCTCACAACCATACATTGCCACCGGGAATACCATTGCTTTGACTATACGAATTTTTGTTTGCAATTTGATGTCTCTGCTTTTTACTATGCTTCCCAGGTTTCTCATAGCTTGTCTCCCAAGAATTAGTCACCTTTTTATTTCATGGCTGAAATCACCATTTGCAGTGAACTTTGATCCTAAGAAAGTAGAATCTGTCACTGCTTCTACTTCTTCCCCATCTATTTTCCAGGGACTGATAGGGCCTGTTGCCATGATCTTGGTTTTCTTGATATTGAGTCTCAAGCCAGCTTTTTCACTTTCTTCTTTCAACCTAATCAAAATTAGGTACCTCTGCTTATATTCGGGTAGGTTTATACTCAAGAATATGAGTATGGTTGTGAGAGCTGGACCATAGTAACGCAGGTTCCCACCTAGGATGGCTGATTTAAGGGCAGCCATCCCTCCCCCCACCTGGCATCTGCATCTGTATCTGTTTTTAGTTGTTTTATTTATTTTATTGCTTTAATGTTTTAAATTTTTCTATGAACTTTTAAGGTTTTTATATATTGTTATGACCATTACCTATGGCGGTAATGTATGTTGTAAGCCGCCCAGAGTCGGGTCTTCCCGATTGGGGCGGGATACTAAATACGAATAATAAAATATAAAATAAATTAGGAAAGCTGAGCGCAGAAGAATAGATGCCTTTGAGATGTGGTGTTGGAGGAGAGTTTTGAGAGTCCCCTGGACAGCAAGGAGAACAAATAGGTCAGTCTTAGAAGAAATCAACCCTGACTGCTCCTTAGAAGGGCAAATAGTAAAGATGAAGCTAAAGTACTTTGGACATCAAATGAGAAGACTCACTTGAGAAGGCCTTGATGCTTGGAAAGGTTGAAGGCAAAAGAAGAAGGGGGCGGCCAAGGATGAGATGGCTAGATGGTATTGTAGACACAATGGGCACAGAGCTGAGCGAGTTGAGAGGGATGGTGGAGGACAGGAGTGCCTGGCAGACAGTGGTCCATGGGATCACAAAGGGTCGGAATCAACTGTGTGACTGAACAAAATACAGTAATACCTCATATAACATTAGTATCGAATAACACTAAAATCGAATAACATTAAGGAATCTGGGGGGAGGAATTGCATCGGATAACATTAAGATCCTATGGGATGCTTTGAATAACAACCGCTAAAGCCTGTGTGGTTACAATGTATGTCTATGGATCCCATAGGATTTTAACATGCATCAGATAACACTAAAAATCATATGACACCAAGACTTGTGTTATATGAGGTATGGGGTACCTGGCATTGAACATATGCTAACCTCTGCGTGAGTGTGTGAGCACATCCCTAGTTCTGTGAGAGACAGGGGCGTAGCTACCGCCGTATCTGCCGTATCAATTATACGGGGAGCACGTGGGCCCCCAACGTGCGTAAGCAAAAATTAATGAAAACTTCCCAAACTTTAATTATGATGAATAAATATTTCTTTTAATTTTATGCAATTTTTTTTTCTCTTTTGTGAGAAACCTTTACCCTTCCTAAGGGCCCCCCCAAACAAATTTTTATATGGGGCCCCGCCATGGCACGCTATGCTTCTGGTGAGAGAGATGATGCAAAAGAGATTATTATTATAGGAAAGTTATATAAGGTGGTTCAAGTTTTAAAGTGGAGTCAAGTTTTAAAGTGAAGTTTTAAACCACCCCAGGTTTCGCAGGCAGGTGAGTAGTAAAAGCGCCCCCGCGCCCTCCAAGAAAGCCCCGTGTGGAGGGAACGGCGTGTGACTAAGCCGCCCCGGGGGTGGTGGTGGTGATGGGTCACCGTCCAAGGGCTACATTTCCCCCTTGGCGGGCGCCTAACTGGGGGGGTGGGGAAGCACGTCGGAAGGCACTCCCTTGTTCTCATGCCGCGCCCCAGGGCAGGGCGCGGAAACCCGCCAACGCAGCGCAACCGCAACCAAGCCGGAGGCGTGGCCCGGGGGGGCGGGGCGCTGATGAGTGGGGCGGGGCCGGGGCCGGGGCCCCTCCCCCTGCAGCTTGTCCCGGCCGCCCGGGAGAGTCCCGCGCCTAGTCGCCTGTGCAGCGCCGGCCGAGGTGCACGTGCAGGCGCCGCGCGCTTCGCTTCTCTCCTGGTTCATACATAGCCGGGTTCGAACCTGGGACGCAGCGGGGCGGGATCGAGCCGCCTTTCTCTGGCACCCCGGCTCGCGCGTTGCCCGCCTGGCCATGAAGGGCTTGCTGGCAGCCTCGGGCGTCCTTCTGGCGGCAGGTGAGAGCGGGACGGCCAGGGGCAGGGCTCGGAGGGAGCGGTGTTTTAGTATTAATATTGTATTAATGCTATGTTGGATGTTTTATCATTTATTTCCATTCTGTTGGGGTTTTTGTTGTTCAGTCGCACAGTCGATTCCGACCCTCTGCGACCCCATGGACCGCTGTCCGCCAGGCACTCCTGTTCTCCACCATCCCCCTCAACTCACTGAGCTCTGTGCCCATTGTCTCCACAATACCATCTATCCATCTCATTTTTGGCCGCCCCCTTTTTCTTTTTCCCTCCACCCTTCCCAGCATCAAGGCTTTCTCAAGCGAATCCTCTCTTCTCATTTGATGTCCAAAGTACTTTAGCTTCATCTTTACAATTTGACTTTCTAAGGAGCATTCTGGGTTGATTTCTTCTAAGATTGACCTATTTGTTCTCCTCGCTGTCCAGGGGACTCTCAAAACTCTCCTCCAACACCACATCTCAAAGGCATCTATTCTTCTGTGCTCAGCTTTCCTAATGGTCCAGCTCTGTAGGGTTACCATATCTCAGGATTTGTCCTGGGATTTCAGGATTTTTGGACCCTCCTCAGGATTGCGGCCGGATATAAGCTGTCTTTTATTGAAAGGTCTAAAAATCCCGAGTTTTCTTGAGATCTGCAAAATCCGGCCGCAATCCTGAGGAGGGTCCAAAAATCCTGAAATCTCAGGACAAATCCTGAGATATGGTAACCCTAGTTGGGATTGTAGTGCTTTTCATATTCCTGTATTGTGGTCCTTTTAAAAAAAAATCGGTGTAACCCGTCCTGCCAACCTAGGAGTTCAAAAGCAAGAAATTGCAAGTAGATAAATAGGTGGGAAGGTAAACAGCATTCGGTTCCAAGTGTCTAGTCATGTCTGCCACATAACCACGGAAACGTCTGCAGGACGCAAACAGCGCGGGCTCTTCGATGAAACAGAGATGAGCACTGAACCCTAGAGTTGGATACGACTGGCTTTCGAGCAAGGAAAAGGTTTACCTTTAAGCCATCCAGAGTGGTGCTTGCACCAGTTGCGGTGGGGTAATCAACCATTTGATTCACAGTCGATGATGGGAATAAAATTAAGAGTTCAAGCCCTAACCAAGGACCTAAGAACTGTTAAGGTAACGCTTGAGTTTATATGCAGTTCCTAGTAGAGTTGTTTTTGGGAGGGTTAGGATGTTCAAGTCCGATAAGTCCAAAATTTCCAAATATCTTATAGGGCAGGGGTGCCCAAGCTGAGGCCTGTGGGCCGGATGCGGCCCCACCGCCAATTCATCTGGCTCACACCACCCCCGTCGCTCCCGGAAGCGGAAGTAAAACATGCCTGTACCAGCCCACTGAACCACTTGACCAGCCTTCTGAACCATGTGCCTGGCCCACTGAGCCACATGCCCGGCCCGTGGTCTGAAAAGTTTGGGCACCCCTATTCTAGGGAGTCCTTTAGTTATTGCTCCAAGGGCTCTGATCCACAATGGGTACAGCAGCAGATTTCTTCATAGACGCTCAACTTTGGGGTCAGTATTTAGCTCTTATTTAAACTGGCGGTAGAACATCTCTCATGTCCCCCTTTAAAGTGCATTGGGCACAGAAGGAAAGGGGGCTTAGGACGAGGCCACCCTCCCTCTGCGCCACCCTGGAGTCTCAGGTGGTTTTCTGAATCATAGGCGCTCTCCTTTTGGACGCTCTTCAGCCATGCCTGGGCTTCTTTTCATCACGGCCTAATTTAGCCTGTTTTGACAACCGATACAGTGGTTGAATCGCTCTGGTGGGTGTGTAGACAGAGTACGAAGCTCCACCACACACACAAAGTTGAGTGCCTTCGGAAAGGAGGGGGGCTTTCTGCCTTGTAGATCCCAATGCCCAACTGTGTAAAGGGGTGGGTGTGTGCGCGCGCGCGTGTGTGTGAAAGTTTCTGCAGCACCAGTGTAGAAATGTGCTTGGAAATAGCATTACAAACTGAGCGTGTGACTGGATGGTCTAGATTTGTACTGTGTGGGCGTCATGTATGTCGATGCACATTTATTTGGGTGGAATGAGCACTGTTGTGCCTGAGATAGTTGTGGTACATGTATTGCATTAACGTGTGTGAACCTGTGCAGGAGTCATGCACTTAAATGAGAGTAAACGAACCAAAAGGACAAAAAAAAATGTTGCAGCACTTTCTGTATTTTAATGTTTCCCTTAATGGATCAAGTCCACTTTGTCTTTTTGTTTTGTTTACTCTCTGATATCCTTGAAACACAGACTAACACCGTTACCATTTCAAACATTTCAACTTAAGCAAGATTGTGTTTGTCCCTCATTCATGCTGTGTTTCTTATCCTGTCTTTGTTTTAGCTGCAGAATCATTCTATAAATAACAACGCCAGTTCTTGAAATACACTGTTATTATGGGCTGTTGGGTGGGAGAATTGAACAGAGAACTTCAGCTGGGTTTCAAGGTGGTTTAGACCAAAACATTAGAAGGATGATTGATTGATTGGATTGAGTTGATATATTTTTTTAAAAAATATCCTTTCTCTCACTTGTAGTTTGTGTGCTTGTGGTGAACAGTGAAGAGCCTGTCCTACTTCAAAATGAATGGTACAATGAAAAGGATGTAGAAGAAATGGCAAATAGGCAACTCCTTACAGCCAGGGAGTTCTTAGGACAAGACAGAGAAAGAGATGGAGACCCATCATCTTCAAGCAGTAACTTAAGTGAAAACCCTCAAGGTATGTCCTACAGTATTTTAGAAAGAAATGGTTTGTCTAAGTGGTTTGGATTTTCCACAAATATGCACAGGTTCATGGAGAATATGAGTCTATTTTGAATGCTACATTGGGGGAAATTATGTAGGATTAGTCTGTCATTATCTTTAGTGGCATTCAGTCAGGCACATTTGCATTCATTGATTTTGAAGATTGAAGTTAACTGGCTGAAGGATATATCTTTATGGGTAAGTGGAAGACAGATATCAAGTGCCTGGAATACTTGAATTCAGAGATAGGAGAGGATGTGGCTTTGTCATAAAAGCAGACATCCTAGAAAGTGGTGGTTTTAAAAAAATAGATGAAGAAAATACAGCAGATGAAGACAAAACTAATTGGAGATTAAGATCAGAGTCCAGACATATTTTAATTTTGCAGGTTTCCAAGTCAACTATAACTTTACGTGGGTGATATTTTTGGTTCAATCCGTAGTATTTGTGTGTAAAAGGCTAGAAAAGATATAAGCCCATACCATACAGAGCAGGCATTAATGGACTCAGATATCCTTATCATGTACTTTTATACTTTAGTCTAATATTTTAGGCTAATTATACTAATTTCATGTCAGAAATTATTCTGAGTTGAAAGGAATTTTGCTGGAGAACCTCTGCTTTAGGGACACCCTTTCATGTCCCCAAGATCTTTTCCCACTAAAGTGGTCCCTATTTATCTACTTGCAGTTTCTTGCTTTTCAACTGCTAGGTTGGCAGGAACTGGGACAGAGACGGGCACTCAAACAGTCTTGCATTACCCAGGGCTCAAACTGCTGACTTGCTGGCCTTCCAGCTAACAAGGCGAGCGTCTTAACCAATGAGCTACCGCAGTCCCTTATATTTTAGGATGAAATATATTTAGGCCCATCTGAGTATAAAATCCAAACACTTGCATTTCAGAAATGACTTTAACAATTCTTTAATTTATGTATCAGCAGGAGGTGATTACTAATTGATCAACAGATTATCCCTACCCTTCCCCCCAGGAGTAAAAATTAAACTAGTTTCTACCTGTTTAGCAAAACACATATGCACACTGTGCAAGTCATATGTGCTTTGTGGGGTGTTACTTACTGCCTCTAAATATGTTCTGCAGACTTTTGTAATGGAGAATGTTAGGGATTTATATACTCTTGGTATTCTGGGATTTAAAGGGAAGCTAGGGACTGCAGTGGCTCAAGTCACTAAGACACTGACTGGGAGGCAGAAGGTCACCAGTTCGATTCCCAAGTACTGCAGGACGGAATGAGCTCCCGTCTCTGTCCCAGCTCCTGCCAACCTAGCAGTTTGAAAGCAAGAAATTGCAAGTAGATAAATAGGGACCACTTCGGTGGGAAGGTAACAACTTTCCATGCGCTGTCTAGACATGCCTGCCACATGACCATGGAACGTCTGCAGAAGCAGACAGCGCTGGTTCTTCGGCTTAGAAACAGAAATGAGCACTGACCCCTAGAGTCAGATACAACTAGCTTTCGAGCAAGGGGAACTTTTACCTTTACCTTAGAAGCCTTACACCCAAGTTCCCAACATGGTTATGTGAAATAAATTTACAGGTGAAACATATTTCCATTTAAATGCACTTTTCAAGGTGTGCTTTAGTAACTGAATATTACTCATCAGTCAATTTCTTGTACTGTACAGGATGCTGCTAATGGGGTAACAAAAGCCTTCTTAGAACAGGAAAGTGACAGTGGCAAACTTAAAATTGTTGATGGGTCTTCCCTATTTGCTTGATACTTGATTGCTTTTCTGCATTCTCTTGCCAAATAAAGTTGTGCAGAGATGAAAGTCCAAACTGTTCTGGGTGTTTTCCATGTATGTGTGCACAGCCCTGGCAACTGGAGCGAATCCCCAGGACAAGGGAGGGAATCAGGCTAGACTGTTCCCACGGAAATCTTGCCTTATTTGCTTGATGTCACAGTGCGCTGATGTTTTAGTCGTTTCTTGTTTCTATTTTCTGAGTTTGCTGTTTCCCTGGAGGGCCCCAATGCCCATGTTTGAGCCAGCCAAACATTCCAGCTGCCCACAAGCCTTTAGAGTTGTATCCTGTGCAGATTTTTGTCCCCATGTGAAGCATAATCACTTGGCTTCCACAAGTCACTACACTTAAAAGCACGACAACAAAATGACTGCTTTGGACCTAGCCTCTTTGCAAGGCTCTTCCTTTTCATATGATTTGCCTATTGCTATTGAATTTGAACAGCGTGGAGGAACTGGTCTATTTTCTGGCAACGGCTGGTTCTTATTCTTCTGCAGTGTGTTTTGTTGGTGACAGGATGTTTTCATGCCTTCCTGCGACTCAAGAATGTAGCCATGAGCTCACCTTTGAATTTTTAGCTTCTCCTTCCTTCCCTAGTTTTCCTCTAGACTCTGATATCTTGGCAACCTTGGCTTTTTCCCTCACACTTACTTACTCACTCTCCCTCTTGACAGCCCTGTCCGTTTTCTTGTTGAAAACATTGGTCAGCCCTGGGGTCCCATAGCAACAGTGTTCATAGATACGGCAAGGGAAGAAATGCCTTTTTTCTTGGCATTTGTATCACTATATAGAGTTTGCGTCACAGAAGTTTGAGAAAAGAATCATTGCTGGGCTGTGGTCCAGAAGCATGTAGGATCAGTCATTTGCCACCCTGGCTTAATTGCCTTGTGTATCCACATGGGGGGGGGGGGGGGCTCTGTCTAGAGGAAGTATTAATTTTCCAGGCCTAGTACAGTGTCAGTTGGTGGAGGGGATCCATAGATGATTCACAGTCTCCTGCCCACACAGTGTGGTTCTTCTTACCTTGCTCAGTTTAGTCACTAAGGCTACATTGTGCCATCTGGGGGCGTCTGGCTGGGTTTCCATTTCACCCTCTCCGCCCATTTTTGCCCTTAGTCTCTTCAACGGTTTCTGCCAAATATGGGTCCCAGTGCAACCGTCATTAAAAGGTTCAATTGTGTGGGAAGAACTTTGAGCTGCCGCAGTTGAGCCAGTCTGAACTATGCCAATGAACAAAACTATGCCTGCCTTCAACAGAACTGCCTGTGTGTCTATCAGTTCTTTTTCATTTTCCAAAACAGCCCAATTTTGATTCCCCTTTATCTTCAGTAACACATACCATCTTTTTCACCTACGGAAAGCCTGGGCCAGAGATTAAAATAGGCTGCAAAGCTAACATCTGATGTGGCTGAAGCTACTAGATAGTTCAACCAAGAGGTGGCCTTCCATAGAGAGTCATCTTCTCTGTTGTTTTCATGGCACTGTATTGCCATTCTTCTTTGTGCCCCTCTTTTATTATTTATTTTATTTTATTTATTTATTCACGTTTGCTATCCCGCCCCAATCGGGTAAACCCGACTCTGGGCGGCTTACAGCCAAATCCAATAAAAATAATAATGTTTAAAACCTCAAGAATTCATAAGAAAGAATTCATAAGAAAAGATTAAAACAGCTTAATGGATAAAACCCATGGCAGGGGGGGTGGCTATCCCTCAAATCAACCAGCCTGTATGGGATCCCGTGTTACTGGGTCCCCACACATGCTCCGTCAGCCAGGTCTTTAAGCCTTTTCGAAAAGGTAAGAGCTCTGCCTGTAGGCGCAGTTCCTTAGGGAGAAGGTTCCAGAGGGCCGGGGCGCACACAGAGAAGGCCCTCTTCCTAGTGCTAGTGAGGCGAGCCCCCCTAGCTGATGGAATAACAAGAGAGCCCCTCCGGTCCGCCCTGGTGGGACGGACAGACGTTCTTAGGGTGACGCGGTCTCTTAGGTATCCTGGCCCACTACCATATAGGGCTTTAAAGGTAATAACCAGCACCTTGAATTGCACCCGGAGACATACTGGCAACCAGTGCAGCTCCCGGAGCAGTGGTGCTGCACGAGCATATCGCCCACGCCCCATCACTACCCGGGCCACTGCATTTTGGACCAGCTGTAGTCTCCGAATGGTCACCAGGGGCAGCCCCATGTAGAGCGCATTACAATAGTCAAGTCTGGAGGTGACCAGAGCATGTGTAACCATGAGCAAGGCATCCCGGTCTAGGAGTGGTCTTTTGACCATCTGCAATTGAACCCCACCACCCCCTTGGTCACTTTCTCCAGTTTTCTATTCCAGATGCTTCTTGGAATGTGAAGCAGGATGAATAACATTACTTTTCAGTCACATGGTAGCATGATTAGGGCATATCTTTGTCTAGTGCAGGGGCCGACAACCATGGCTCTCCAGGTTTTGAACTTGAATTCCCAGAAGCCAAAGTCAGTACACCTGCTGATCAGAGCTTCTGAGAATTGAAGTTCAAGAACATCTGGAGAGCCAAATTTGCAGACTCCTGATATAGTGCATTAAATATACAATTTGTATATTTTCTTTTTAAGTCCTTTCATGAATATTTCCTCAGATCTGGGCTTTCCTACAACTGGAGTTTTTTCTTCATATACAGTACAATACATTCACAGGGCTGGCTGCATGCCCAGCTCTACATTCATTTCACTAGATGGGCATACAGGTCCTAATAGCAGAGGGAAAATGTCAAATCCATTAGCTTTCCTTCTCCTAGGCTCTGTCCTAATTGCTAGGTGTTCTCCTACCTGTGTTTCTTCTGAACCTGTCTGTATGAACCTCTTATTTTATCAAAGGGAAACCTGGTGGCCCTTTCAATGGATGCAGCAGTTTTGCAGGGTTGTTTTGATTAAAAGAAAAAGCGAGGTTTAGAGGCTAAGAACAGGTAGCAGATAATGATACATTGGGTGAATAAAGCAAAAGGAGCAGGGACAGCAAAGGAGAGGTGGAATTTCTTCCCCTACAGCAGTGGTGGCAAACCTTGGCACTCCCGATGTTCTTGAACTTCAATTCTCAGAAGCCCTGATCAGCAGGAGTGCTGACTTGGGCTTCTAGTAATTGAAGTCCAAGAACACCAGGAGTGCCAAGGTTCGCCATCACTGCCCCTACAGTAGAGGACCAACCTCTAATATTGTTAAGCAGAATGCTTGATAGAGGGTGATAGTTACTTGAGTTCCCGTCACAATGTCCTGCTCCTTTGGCACACTGAATTTTCTCAGGCAAGATATTCAGAGAGGAGGGGTTGGATTGGGGATATGCCAATAATAGGGCGCGGAGCAGGGGCGGAGAGGAATTGTAAAGAACCTTCTGTCTCTGTCTCTCTAACTTCTGCAGCTCCGTTTTGCAGGGATTTGAGAAGGAAGGCATTTGTCTTTGTGAGGAGTACCTTTGTTGTTGTTCAGTCGCACAGTCGATTCCGACCCTCTGCGACCCCATGGACCACCGTCCGCCAGGCACTCCTGTCCTCCACCATCCCCCTCAACTCGCTCAGCTCTGCACCCACCGTCTCCACAACACCATCTATCCATCTCATCCTGGGCCTTCCCCTTCCTCTTTTGCCCTCGACCCTTCCAAGCATCAAAGCTTTCTCAAGTGAATCCTCTCTTCTCATTTGATGTCCAAAGTACTTTAGCTTCATCTTTATTATTTGACCTTCTAATGAGCAGTCAGGGATGATTTCTTCCAAGATCGACCTATTTGTTCTCCTCGCTGTCCAGGGGACTCTCAAAACTCTCCTCCAACACCACATCTCAAAGGCGTCTATTCTTCTGCGTTCAGCTTTCCTAATGGTCCAGCTCTCACAACCATACATTGATAGGAGTACCTATCAAACTTTAAAAGACGGCTCCTGCATTACAGAGTGATAATTGTGTGAATACTGCCATGTATTCCATGGGCTCAGAGGCTGTAGCTGCCTCTTGTTCTTGTAGGTATGCCTGGCAGGATATTCCTGGGAGTTGTAATCCAGAAAAGAAATTTGTCTGTGCTCTAGTCCAGATCCTCATTTTCTTGTCAGAGTTCCCAAACTCTGACATGGACTTAATGCATGGGGTGGGTACTTTCCCCCTTTTTCTCAGCATCAGAGGAAGCCAGGGATGGGAGGATAGATTACTAATGCTTGTGAAGAGCATAGGATAAGTTTAGCCCCAATCTACACAGTATCTCTTACTAGAAAATGAAGGGAAGAGCTAAATACCTATACCTTTGCTGTGAAAAGAATGGTTTTCTTTCTTTTATAGAGAACTCTTGTCTGCTGTTTCCAACAGCAGAGCTTTTTTTCCCTTCCAAAGAGAATACAGTGACTTCCAAAGAGGGGAGATGATGCAGGGGTGTTAGTGACTTTCATAGGTATAAGGGGAAACCTATCCTGCTGTGCAGTGATGGGATGTCAAAAATTCTACTACCACGCCATGACGTCACGGACGTCATGGGCGTGGCCAATGTCATGACGTCATGACGTCATGGGCGGAGCCAACGTCATGACATCATGACGTTGTGGGCAAGGCCAAAAAAAAAATAAAAAAAATAATAAACACGCACACAGACCCGTAATTAACTTAAAGAAATAAAATAAATAAATAAAATAAAAATTAAATAAAAGTACAACCACCCACCCAAAACACAAATAAATCACCCACCCACCCTAAATATAAAAGCCTCACTTACCTTCCGTGGCCGCAGTCAGAGCCGGGCCGAAAAGGCAACGGCCCGAGGAAGCTCCAGGCGCCCGACAGAAGAGGATGCGGCGGTGGCGAGCCCCGCCGGGTTTACCCAGGGCATGGGGGTTTGTTGGGCCCAAGACCCTAGGATGGCGCGGCGCGGGCGGACGGCGCGGCGCGGGCGGACGGCGCGGCCAGGCACCAACGTGCCTGTGGGAGCCAGGTAGCCGGCTAGGGGAGGTGCCCTTCTCTTAGGGCTGCCGCCGCTGCTGCCGGAGCCAGTTTGCTTGTGTTTCCGCAGCGAGAGGGAGGACGAGGTGAGAGCCGGGGTATGTGTGGGGGGCAGCTCGGCCGTCTGGAAGTCTTCCCGGTCGGTGTCGAATTGGGGGGGGGGGGAGACCCTCCTCTTGTCTGCCACTCCCGCCATTCAGCCTCCGGCAGAGCGACGAGGTCGTCTCACCCGCCCTGCCACCCGTTTGTCCTCCCTGTTTCTGCGGGGCAGGGTGGCCTTGTCTCCCCCTTGCGAGGCTGGTGGTTCCCACCCTGACCCTTCGAGGGCTGCTGAAATGTGAAATTCAGTTTCTTCTGTAAAGTCGGCCCTAGTGGGCTGTAGAGCTGGAGGCTGGGAGGGGGGAGATAAATGAATGGACGGGGAACCTCCCATCCAGCTTCAGAAGATTTTTTTTTTTAAATTGGAGCCATTTGGCTCCACTTTAGTGCGCATGTCCAGAAACTCAATTTGACGCATGTGCAATGCGTCAAATTGAGTTTCTGCGCATGTGCAGTCAATTGGAGCCATTTTAGCTCAGATTTTTTTAAAAAAAATTCTTTCGGTGAGGCGTCCGGAACCGGACGCCTCAAAAGTGGACTCCCCTCCCGGAGAACTCTCCGGGATTAGTCTTACCGGTTCCAGAGATCCGTCTGGAACCGGGGACATCCCATCACTGCTGCTGTGAGTGTATTTGGTATACTGTACTTCAGCTTGCTTTTGTGGAACTAGTCAATTTGCTTTCATGGGGCCTCAACCATTACATAGTGTAGGGACCAAGTTAATATAGCTGCTGTACCCTAACAGGGTGGAGTTCTTACTGAAGGGATTCAGGCTGTGACTACATGGTCAAATATTGCAGGATTTGCTCCACTTATAAAATGGGCGAATTCAATGTATTTTTAATAACTATATGATGCAAAGGCCAAATTGAATTAGTTCAGTCTTTTTCCCCTACCAAAATAGCTTTCTCCCTAGCTGCTAGGGCGCTTCTACTTTTTCAATCCAGAACAATTCAAACAATATGGTTAGTTGTAATATGTTCTTGTAAAGTGTGTGTGCATGTATAGGTGAAGTTTGTGTATTGTCTTCAGGACCAGGGGAATACAACCCTGCATTCTTTCTTCTCCCTAATAGAGCTCTGAATTTTTTTAAAAAAGTCTAACATATATGAGATTAGTGCTAAATCACCTTATACCAGGGATACCCTTTACTTCCACTTCCAGGAGCAATGAGGGTGGCACAGGCCGGATAAATTGGCATTGGGGACCGGATCCAGCCCATGCGCTTTAGTTTGGGCATCCCTGGTTTAAGCAGAGAAAATGGCAGCTTAAAATCTAACTCATCTTGTTGCAAAACAGATTGCAAGGAGCATTTTACTTCCGGTGGGAGGAACCACATGACCTGCCTGCTGAACCATGTGACTGGTACACGGCCCGAAAAGTTTGGGCATCCCTTCCTTATACCCATGGCACTAGGTTATCATTATTATTCTTTTCTGTAGTTATGTCCTGATCAATTCTCTTGGCAATAAAAGGATCAGCAGAGGCAGGGCCAAAGAAAGGAAGAAAAGAAGGGGAGGCTGTAGGCTGGAATGTGAATTTCAGTATGAAGAGTGAGCTTCTAAATCTGCAGCACCTATGTGAACACCAACTGTGATTTCATACATAATACAGTCATACCTCGCAAAATGAATTTAATTCGTTCTGTGAGGTTGCTTGCTATGCGAAAAATTCGCTATGCGAGTCTGACTTGCATAACAAATTTTTCGCTATGCGAGTCTGACTTTTCCCTATGGAAAAACTCACATAACAAGCGTTTCTATGGGGAAAACACGCATAGCGAAAAAAATTCGCTATGCGTGTTTTCCCCATAGAAACGCTCATTATGTGAGTTTTTCCATAGGGAAAAGTCCGACTCGCATCGCGAAAAATTCGTTATGCGAGTCAGACCGCTTAGTAAAAAACTTGCTCATTAAGCAAAACACTCGTTATGCGAGGTTTGACTGTACAGGTGATTAATCAATTGCAACAAAGTTGAATTGTTCCAATTGGACTTTCCCATATAGTCATAGCCTTAGTGGGGAAGGGAAAGTGATCCCTTCCCTCTTCTGTCCTTTCTTAACTGCAGATTGATCACTCCTTTATGGCACTTTGCAAGGAAGAAATGCCTCAGAGCCTGATCTTTCATGAGGCTGTGTTATAATAATTAATTTAGTTACATGTCAGCCATTAGTTAATGATAGTAGAATATCTTGAGCAGGACTCTGAACAGCAGCGTGTAAAAGGCCAGAGACATTAAGATCATGATCAGAATATGATACCTTGTTTCTTTGCTTTGTTGGAGGCCAGCAAGTACAAAACAAACTTTGTCCTGTAGAGCAAAGCTCATATTTTAAATGGCCAACAAACTTAGCTTGATTTCCACTAGCATGCGTATGAATCAGAAGTGCATATTAGAGCATGGCAGTGTGCCACAGAAACTCTGGCACATCAAAATTAAACACGAGAGAAACACCTGTTCTTAAGTGAGAAATCTCATGGGCCCCATTTCAATTTTTTCACCTGTCATTCAGCCACTACAAAACCATTCAAATCGTGTGATCTTGGAGTGCATAATCAACAGCCTATATCAGAAATCACAAATATTGTTTCGGGAGGGGACATGGTTACAGTAAACAAGGAAGATGATGTAACTCCCCATTCCTTTACTAAATGGAACACACTTAAGCACCAAATTTGGTGTGGCACAGATGGGAGAAGAACTCCTTGTTCCTTCCCCCAAAGCATTTTGGGAATGAAGGACACATTTGGTTTGTAATCTGGATTCAACTGTAGTCTTTCTCATTGGGGACTTTGTGAGAAGATCAGCTAGTGCTTTCCGTTCTGAACTATAAATGTAACAGGAAGAATGTGGTAGTGAGAGGAGGAGGATGGATGGAGCTGGTAGACAGGGAGGCAGGCATCCAGCACTGTTGAAGACAGTGCCAGCACCAAAACACTGATAGCAGCGTTCAGGATGTTATAAATGGCTGGATGATCTGGTTTTGGATTGGAGGGGCTTTATGTTTCCAATAGATTGAGAGTAGGAACGAGGTTGGCTGGGACCTGTTAAAAGAGTTCTGTATGATGATGACAACAACAACAAAACTTTTTTCTCCAGCTTTATGCTCCAGCTTCCTTTTTGCTCCAGCTTTATGTATAAGAATTTATGTATAAGAATTTATAGTACTTGTGCATGAAAATTCACTCTTTCCTGTAAGCTTTCTCAGCTTCACCAGTTTTAAAATTAAGGCACTCCATTCTTTGATTCTAAATGCATGTCTTCCTCTCCCCAACCACTAGCCAGAGGGCTTTGAGGAAGGGAATAACCCAAACCAAAATAAGCTTTCAAGCCTGACTAATGCTGTAAGACGTAAATGGTCACTAAAGAGTCAAGGTTGTAAAGTAATGTCACATTAATTGATTGTTTGGTGACATAATGTTAATTTTAACTTTTTTTGTCTAAGGGGGAAGCTAATACTCATAATCAGGCTGGTTATAATTCCTGAAGGATAGTTTAATTAAATATTTGCCAGATGAGTTTAGTAAACTATTAATTAGTCTAACATATGGTGACATGATCTTGGTGTTTTAATTTTTTTCCCCAGTTGCTTTCCTGTCCAGGCCTCAAGATCCTGTGACACCAAATAAAGAGGGAAAAGGGAAAAAACGGAGGAAGGGGAAAGGGAAAAAAAGAGACCCCTGCTTACGAAAATACAAGGATTATTGTATTCATGGAGAATGCAAATATATCAAGGCACTAAGAGCTCCATCCTGCATGTAAGTTCATCACAGTTATTTCTCTTCTGGGAATGTCTTTGCAGATATAATGAAAGCAAATAGATTCTTTTAAACCTTGACTTTGTTCTGGCACTGGGAACATGCCTTCAAGTCACACTTGCTCAGCAGAATGGAGAAATAACAAGCTTTTTGATTCAATAAAAAGTGTGGGTGGAAGTGCCTTGTGTTACTATCATTTGAGAGTTCATCAAATAGCGAAATGGAAGAGAATAAAAGTGATCAGTGATGGCAAACCTTTTAGCGACTGAGTGCCCAAACTGCAACCCAAAACCCACTTATTTATTGCAAAGTGCCAAGACAGCAATCGGGGAGGAACGAAACGCTCCCATTTTGCTGCTGGGCAGAAGGGCAAGGTGAACTCTGTACTGGAGGGAAGGGTGAAAGCGCTCCCATTGGGCTGCTGGGGAGAGGGGTGGGGTGAACTCTGTGTTGGGGGGGAAGGAGGAAGTGCTACCATTGGGCTGCTGAACAGAGGGGTCGAGTAAACTCTGTGCTGGGGTGACTACCGGTGCCCACAGAGAGGGCTCCGAATGCCACCTCTGGCACGCGTGCCCTAGGTTCGCCACCACTGAAATAGATAGAGCTCCACAGAATGGCCAGATGTAGCTTTGTACAACAAGATCTTTTTGGCTCATTGAACAAACCTATCCATAATAATCATATGCTGTCAACTCAATTCTGAACATTTTCAGGGTTTTTCTAGGTAAAGAGTAGTCATAAGTTTACCATTCCTTTTGGGGGAGTCAGGTGCATTGGGACTGTGCAGCTTGTCCAAGACTAGACAGGCTGTCTCTACTCACAGGACACTATGGGGAATCAAGCTCCCAGCCTCTGGCCTTGCAACCAGATACATAAACCATGGAGGCTATCAAGAAACAAGCCCCATTGAATATAGTAGGTTTTGTTTCCATTTAAGTGGTTACAGGAATGCAACCGAAACATCTGCTCTTGAGTTGTAACACTACAGTGGGAGCAGCTTAATTGCTGGGGAAATGAACCATCCCTGCACCAGGAGAGGCAGCATGGCTTTTCTTACAGTTGGTATTCTGAGTTCTTTGCCTAACAGCAATTTCTGCAGTCCTCTATGAGATCACGTTATTGCCCCACCCTACAATTACCATCCTCACTGTAGTAACAGTGATGTTATCCCTTGTTACATTAGAACTGTGATGCAATTTAATTATTCCGTGGGTTTTGAAAGAAGGAATTATAAGTCACCAGTTATTTCTTATCAAGTATAAAGAGTATGTTGCTACTCGAGTTCAGTTTCCTTTCATTCAGGGTCTACAAGAAACTGAGCACCAGGCAGTGTTTTGTGCCAGGAAATAGGCTTGATTACCTTAAAAATGGACAGCCTTCTGGACATTACAGAACTCCGGCAGTAGCCAATACAATTGGCAGTGTTCCATCTTGGAAAAGCAGGCATTTCTCTCAGCTATTCATTGCCATGGCTTGCTGACATGGCTCAATTATAGGCTGAGGTGATTACAGAACCTACCAGACTGATTCATCCCAAATCAATTCTACCTTTACCAGTTCTGTTGCACTTTTTAAACATCCAGAATAGCTTTATAAACTGGGTGCGACAACATCAAAATATGAGGTGCTTTGTATGTAATCTGCAGCTGGGCTTATTTTTTATTTATTGACCCTTCTTTCCACCACCTGTGGGGTCAAGTGCATCATTGCTAAAATAGATCCATACATCATGTTGGATGTTTACTGAAGCTGTTAGTCCTGTGATCAGAAGAGCGCATGGCATGGGGAGGTTGTAGGCTTTATCACTCACGGTGCTGTTTTTGAGTATTGAAGGTTGAAGATGACATTGAAGGTGTGTGGAGCGGGCTACTTTTAGCTAGGCTTTCTCTAAGCATGAGACTTACGGTCTGAATGTTTGAAATGTTGGCTTGTAGCTCTCTGCTTACCTTTCTTTTTCAGATAAATGCTTGTGGATTTAAGTGTCTGATCATTTCTCTTTTATAGTATTATGCAAGTAACTAGCAGGGTATATGGATAAATGAGGCTCAGTTATCCTTTTTAGAATGCATGTTTCAGTCCCAAAGATGGATTGCCAAGATGTAATTAGTAATGGCTGTTTCCCATTTCTGTGAGGGCAGTATCTCTTAAAGACTCTCCTTTCTTTGCTTATTAGTTCCTTGACATCCAGTGTTGGATACAGGCCTCGCCTTTCTTGCTTCCTCAAATTTCTGTTTTGCTCTGTTCCAATAAAAGAGCATCTCTACTAACTGTCAATTTGATGCATGCAATTTTTTTCTTGAGCCAAAACATTACCAATTCTTCATTTGTACTGAGATTTGCACTCTCACTCTGAGGACTGTGATTCAGCCTTTGCTTGTGTTACTATATAAAACCCATGCATTCTAATGATGTTAAATAAACAACTAAATAACTAATAATAATACCACATTACTGGTGCTCACAAGTCTCAGATCTCCTTTGAAGGTAAGACAGAGTTGCTTTCATACTTCAGGCTTGGTCTAGTTGAAACCTAAATAGATCATCAGCAATGTTCCAGAAAGATTGACATGCACGATTAACTTGATAGGTTGTGACTGCACAGTTTTTTTGTATCTGGAATAATTCTCAATTGTTTTTACCTGAAATTCTTAGATGCCAGCAGGGTTACCATGGGGAGCGATGTCATGCCCTTATTCTTCCACTGGAAAACCCATCCCGCAGCTATGACCATACAACAATACTAGCAGTAACAGCTGTTGTACTTTCATCCTTTTGCCTTATCATGATTGCTGCATTACTGATACTCAGGTAAGCTCTTTGATAGGTTTGGGAAGAATAACAGAAGCTAAGGTGCAGGACTTTATTTTGTATGCTACAATCTGGAAGTGCAAGACCAACAAGAAAATAATGTTGTTGAAAGGTGGCCTTTGTATACTTGCTTAGTTCAGTCCTTCAAGTTTTAACTGTACAGGCAATGAACTGAGATTGTCAAATTTCTGTCCCCAAAGTTATTTCATGAATAGCTCTCTGTAGTTTGTTCAATGTCCAAACCCATGTCTCTGACCATTTTCCCTTATGTTGTTTTCAGTAACACTCCCGAGTGAGCCATCTTGAGTCCTTGTGGTGATTCAATTGTCAAATTTTATAAGAACTCTTGTTTTGGTACTACTAATTTGACTAGTTAGCTTTGGAAATCTCTTCCAGTTCAGTGAGTCTGTCAGTGATTTACTAGCCCATTGATAGTGAACCTTGGCACTCCAGGTGTTCTTGAACTTCAATTTCCAGAAGCCCTGATCAGCAGGAGGGATGACTTGGGCTTCTGGTAATTGAAGTCCAAGAACACCTGGAGTGCCAAGGTTCGCCATCACTGAACTAACCCTCCTCTGTTTTGTTATTATGTCCTGCCCACCCTTCAGTGAATTTGTTTGGCCAAGCAAAGATTTGAGTCCAGGTCTCCTGAACCAAAGTTCATTGCTTGATCCACTGCTTGCCCTGGCTCAGCCCTTCTGCATTCTTGACAATACAGATGAAATGGTATGGGCAGGAAGCCAGAAAGTGAAGAGTTTAAGGTCGTTTTAGTTTAATCAAACATTGGTAATTATGGCCCATGAGGTATTTATGACCTACAAGGCCAGCATACACAGCATAGCCAATAGTGAACGATCAAAGGAACTGAAGGGCAAACCTGCCTGGAGGATTGAATGTGTCTAAAGTATTCCACATTGTTTGGTTGGTCCCATGCCAACAAGTGCAAAGTGAAATTTCTCATACTAGAAGGGAATACTTGTTCATTGTCTTTGACCATTGTAATGGTAATCAGTTTATTCTTTATGTTGGGTCTCTTTCTTGTTGGGTTTTCCAGGTGTCACAAAAAAGGAGTATATGATGTGGAGAGTGAAGAGAAGGTGAAGCTTGGCATCCCTGTCAACCGCTGAGATAATTGGAAAAACTAGGTAATCTATCTGTCCCTTGCAAGTGCCTGATGGATAGACTGGGTTTACATGCAGTGGTGGGAGTACATTACAATGGATTCTGCCCTTTCATTGCCCTAAAGCAAATTCTTTATTTGGCAGGCTGATATAAATATGAGATTATTGTGACATTGGCTGTGTCATAAAAGTATTCTTTAGAGCAAGGGTGCTCAAACTTTTTGGGCTGCGGGCCAGTCGCATGGTTCAAGGGGCTGGTCACTATGGCCCAGAGGCTGGATCCAACCCGATGCCAATTCATCCAGCCCACAAAGCCCTCATCGCTCCCAGAAGCGGAAGTAAAATGTGCCTGTACGGGCCAATTTTACTTCCACTTCCAAGAGCAATGAGGACTTCACGGGCTGGATTAATTGGCATCAGGGGCCGGATATGGCCCCTGAGCTGTAGTTTGGGCACCCCTGCTTTAGAGGGAGTTCAGAGGACTATTATGCCCTGAGGACAACAGAATTTGCTGGCTGTGGTTGCAGCTATATTGCATTGTGCTGATCTCAGCTACTGAGCCCCCCAACCAATATCAGTTTTGCTATGGATTTTAGACTCCTGCCTCCATATCATGTGATCTTCCACTAATACCCAACCTATAGACCTTCTTAATGCTGACTCATCTGGTGTTGCTGAAAATCTGCCACATGCCTGACTACTTGCTTTTCCTTCCTTTGTGTGGGAATGTCGTCTTCTGAGTCACATTGGTGCTTTCATAGTTGCTGTCAGTGGTTTGGTTTTTGTTGTCATCTCTCCTTTAGTCAGTGATTCATGATGGATTATGAACTGAGATTGTCCAAAAATTTGCCTTGCAAGTATTTCCTTAGTCAAGATAATCCAGAAGCAGGGTGTACATATGTGTGGAGTCCACCTACAGCCAGCAGATAAGTAGGGACACTTATAGAGAGCTGTTGGATTCCATAACCATGCATAATTTTAGGCTTCAAACCACTTCTTCAATGTGAGTGACTCCAATTCACTTAATAAGCCCAGGTGGTGGAGTGGTTAAACTGCCATACTGCAACCAAAAGGGTGTGAGTTTGATCCTGACCAGGGCTCAAGGTTGACTCAGCCTTCCATCCGTCCAAGGATGGTAAAATGAGTACCCAGCATGTTGGGGCAAAATGGTATTTTTACAGTAACTTGTGAAGCAGATTGTGCACTAAGCAGTATGGGGAGGTATGTAAGTGTGATTGCTTTGCTTTAATGGGCTTTTTAATCTTTGGCAATGGAAACCTATGTGACGGCAAAGAAGATACCTTCTCAGGTGACTGAGATGGAAGTTTTAAAAATGAATTCTGCACATAAAAAAGCTATTGTGTTATCATGATTTTGTTTTCATGTGAACTATCCTTTCGTTATATTTCAGGTTTCATCAATGAATGAAGCTTTATTTCCACAGTCCAGTGGACTGAACTCTTTTTTTCTTGGACACATTTCAAAGTCAAGGGGGAGTTTATATGACAAAGAAGGCTCTCTTTCCTCAAGGAGATTGTGTATCAGACAGTTGCTTTGTTGAAGAAGCAATTCATCGTCTCCAAAAGAGAGAGAGAGACACTTTTCTTCACAGAGGACTTCTTCCTGATTGGAGCCACAAAATCAAAAGGAAAGTTGGACTTGGTACCACTGGAAGTCAATAGCTTCACGAACAAATGATCAGTGAACCAGGAAACTGGATTCTTCTGACATCCGCTGGGTGTATAACTGTGAAACTCTGAAGAAATCTAACTTTTGAACTTAATGGAATGGAGAAAATATTTAACAAGATATTTCATTTTAAATTATATATTTATTTTAGATACATTGTACATATTATTTATTTAGGGCTTGGTCCTGTCCTGAAATTGAAGGGAGAGACAGGAAGATTGTGCAGTGTAACACTCTAATAAATAACCCTTTGTTATACTTGTTGTTGTCGAGTTCTAATTTACAGATGAAGAGATGAAAATGGCTCAAAATGTCCAATGAATGAGTCATATAATAACCACTTGCACTGGTGCAATGTGTGCTCTCTAGCCAGATTCTAGACTTTTTCTTCTTGTTACATCTTCAACCAGTGGTGACCCTATTAATGAGAGAGCATCAAAATGTCCAATGCAGGGATGGAGGAATCACAATTTGGAATCAAAATTGCTGGAAGAAACATCAACAATTTGAGATATGCAAATGATACCATCCTAATGGCAGAAACTGAGGAGGACTTAAAGATGCTCCTGATTAGGTTGAAAGAAGAGAGTGAAAAAGCTGGCTTGAGAGTCAATATCAAGAAAACCAAGATCATGGTGGCAACAGGCCCTATCAGTCCCTGGAAAATAGATGGGGAAGAAGTAGAAGCAGTGACAGATGTTACTTTCCTAGGATCAAAGCTCACTGCAGATGGTGACTGCAGCCATGAAATAAAAAGGCGACTGATTCTTGGGAGGCAAGCAATGAGAAACCTGAGGAACATAGTGAAAAGTACAGACCTCACATTGCAAACAAAAATTCGTCTAGACAAAGCAATGGTATTCCCGGTGGCAATGTATGGTTGTGAGAGCTGGACCATTAGGAAAGCTGAGCACAGAAGAATAGATGCCTTTGAGATGTGGTGCTGGAGGAGAGTTTTGAGAGTGCCCTGGACAGCGAGGAGAACAAATAGGTCAATCTTAGAAGAAATCAACCCTGACTGCTCCCTTGAAGGTCAAATAGTAAAGATGAAGCTAAAGTACTTTGGGCATCAGATGAGAAGAAATGATTCACTTGACAAGGCCTTGATGTTGGGAAGGGTGGAGAGCAAAAGAAGAAGGGGCGGCCAAAAATGAGATGGCTAAATGGTATTGTAGACGCAATGGGCACAGAAGAGAGCGAGTTGAGGAGGATGGTGGAGGACAGAAGTGCCTGGCGGACAGTGGTCCATGGGGTTGCAAAGGGTTGGAATCAACTACGACTGAACAACAAAAACAACAGCCCTACTCAGTTCTTGCACATTCAAGCCTGTGGTTCCTTTAGGGAGTCAATCCATCTCCTTCAACCTTTCCCAGAATTGTTATCCTTTCCAGAGAAACTTGCCTTTTCATGATGTGCCCAAAGTAAGGCAGGCTTAGCTTCATCACTTTTGCCTCCAGAGACAACTCATGTTTGATTTAATTTAAGATCAACTTGTTCATCTTTCTGGCACTCCAGGGTTTCACAAAGCACTCCTCAAGCACCATATTTCAAACAAGAGGATTTTTCCTGTCAACTTTCTTTGTTGTCCAGCTTTCAAATCCATACATTAGGGATTGGGAGGAAAAGTATGTAGATGAACTTGGTCTTCAATGACACATCCCTATACAGTACTTGATGATATTTTCTAATTCTTTCATTGCTGCCCTTCCAAGTCTCTGTCTTCTGATTTGTTGGCTGCAGTCTTCGTTTGGATTGATTGATGCTTGAACCAAGGCACAGGTATATAAATTCATTCAGTACAGTGGAACCTCATACAACAATAGCCCTGTATAGCAATGAAATTGCATAACAATTAGGTTGGGGGGGGGATGGTGTCCCGCATAACAATTTTTCCCATGGAAAAAAACCATACAACAATTTTTCAATGGGAAAAAATACTTAGCAAAAAAAAAAAAGATTCATCCCATAGGGAAAATCGTTATATGATGCGTGCATCGTATAGCAATTGTTTCATACAACGAGCCACGTGGAATGGATTAAAATCATTGTATGGGGTACCACTGTATTTCAGTTTCTTCATTGCCTGCTTTAAAGTTGTGTCGTTCCTCTGTAGTCATGATTTTTGTCGTCTTAATAAACGGCAGTCCTGCTTTGACACTTTCTTCTTTCATTTTCATTAAAAGTCATTTCAAATTACTGTACTGCTATTTTCTGACAGTAAAGATGGTGCCATCTGTATACCTTAAATTATTAATGTTTCTTCCATCAATTTTCACTCTTTCCTCTGAATTGAGGATGGCTTGCTTTACCATATGTTCTGTGTACAGATTGAACAGATATGGGGATTATCGTATATACTCGAGTATAAGCCGACCCGAATATAAGCTGATGTACCTAATTTTGACCTGAGAAACCAGCAAGTTAGATTGACCCGAAAATAAACTGAGGGTGGAAAAGGCAGCAGCTGGTAGTGAGTTTCAATAATCAAAATATGGTACATGAAAATAAGATGCAGTAGAAAGGAGTTTTCTCCACACTGATTGAGACACTCTGACAAAGGACGGGAGAAGCAGGTAGTGAAGGCTATTAGCCACCACCGTCTGTTTCCATCACACTCAGTAACCTGAGTATAAGCCAAGTCCACTTTTTTGACCTCATTTTTAGGGCTGAAAAACTAGGCTTATATTTGAGTATATACAGTAAATGCCCCTTGTCTGACACCTACACCTATAGGAAGCCATTTTGTCTCCCCATATACTGTCCTAACAGTAGTTTCTTGTTTACAACCCAGGGCATATTTCTTAGATTTTACTTATAAGTCATAGTGAATTTGATGTGGGACTGTGTTTGCAAACCAATATTTATTTTTAGTTGGTTGAAAGTCAAACATGTAGGTTATGTATTCAATCCTGTGGATGTTGGACAAAATTTCTATAGCAACTGTTGATATCCTAACCAGGTTGAATCCTGTTGCATGTTTTTCTGTCCCAAGGCATACTTTTGCTGAAGGGTTTTTTAAGAACGTAAGAACGGCAGCTGTTCTTCTTGAATTTTAAGGGCTGTTTTCATCAAGGGGACAAACCTATCTATTCCATTCCAGGTTGGCTGCATCTGAGAATTAACAGGAGTTAATATTGTTTCACTTTTTAAAAAATCCCAAGTATAGAATAGATACATATGTGTGTTTGTATATACATTATCAAGAAGCTGAATAAATAGCAGACTTGGCTGAATTTTTATCTGGTCAGTTCGCTAGTAGAAAGACATCTGCCTGTCCCACATGATCTGAGGTATCAAGAGACAAGTGTTGCTCCCTTTTGATTGGGAGGTGGAAGAAACATTGGTACAGGAGCAGATGGGGAAAGAAATTGACCCAAGAGGTTGCATACCAGCCTTGACCTCAGAACTTCCATAAAGGGAAACCTCCCCTTAGCCTTGGCCATAGATGCTCCACTTGAGTGACAACAACACCTATTTGGTTATTGTATCCTATGTAATTAGTGCTCTGTTGATCTTAAGAGGTTCCTGCTTAATTTCTTTACACGTAGAGCTTGACTTTGGAGAAAGGAGTTTATGGTACTCAAAATTTAGAGTAATCCATAGACAAATCCTTTTTTATGTCTACTTCACTATTGAAGCTCCTTCGCATGCTCTTCTACCCACCCTGGAACATCAGTTCTGTGCCTTTAGCAGCCACTGCAAATTCCTTGTTTAATGGCTTGGTGACATCACTCTTTTCACTAATGGTGAACCCACTTGAAGCCATCTGGCATTTTTATGTTAATGTTTGCTGTGGGAGGTTAACAATGATGACTGGCCCAAAACATTAGTAACAGGGCATGGAGACTCTCCCTGTTTCAAGCCAACCAAATATGACAATAGTTAAAGTGTTTCCAAGCCAAGGATTTTTCATTAGCCTGTGGAAAAGTAAGACAATGATCTCTGTCTACCAAAAAACAGTATTGAGTCCACATGACTGCTCTCATCAGAGTCAGGAGAGAGCTAAAGAGTTATGGTCTGTGCCCTCTCTACATATGGAGTTGAAAGGCTGGTTCAAACAACCAAAACAGAAATCTCACAAGAGACAGGGTCCTCTATAGAATCACTGTGGGTGCCAAAAAATAGTGAAGAATAGTGACATATGCTGGTCCTCTGATGGGTCAACCAGTATGCCCAAGATGATCTTGAAACAAAAGGAAATTGGAAGGGTTGTCAAAATGATTTTGAAGAAGCCCAAATCTGATGCAGCATCCAAGATATTCAGACTGCCTCCAAAGCTAAGAGAGACCAGGCACATGGTGATCTAAGATAAAGCAGGGTGAGATCAAGGTTTTGGACAAAAATCATCAACATTTCCCCCCCCTCCAAGGCAGGTGGTGATCCATGGGGTTGCAAAGAGTCAGACTCTGCTGTGTAACTGAACAATGAGTCAATATTTTGAGTGCTGGCACAAACGGCAACATTTTTTAACCTTTCTCAAAATTTTCCGGAAAAGGAGAAATGCAGATAGGAAGGGGCATCGAGATTGCGACTAGCCATAGAAACTAGACAATGGCTTTGGAATGCTTTTCAAATCCAATTGGAGGCTACACAGAGGCTAGTGGTATGAAGAAATATATTGGAAGCTTTTTCAATGATTTCTATCTACTCATTGTTGGCAACATACAGCCACTATACCACTAAAGATTTTCTTTTGCATCCAAACAAAACCTGAGAACCACAGTCAGTTGAGAGATGATGCCTGTTCAATGGGTGGTTTACACTTTTGCTCTAGTGAATGATTAAAGTCTTGCCCAGCTTCCAGAGAACCAGATACTAAAGGAGCTTCTTTGTCTTCCTTGTCTAGGCCAGATGTGAAACTGCCAAAATGACAATCTTTATGCAAAAGAATTAATGGACACAAATCAGACATCTGGAATGGCAACACAGGGAAACCTGTCTCAAACCACTTAAATCTACCTGGACACTCTGTCCAAGACCTGAAAGTTAGAATTCTGGAACAGAGAAATTACAAAACTAGGATTGAAAGGGATACAGCAGAAATCAAATAGACCCATCTGTTAGACACCCATCGCAGAGGATTAAATATTAGCTAAGGGTTTCTGGGACATTATCAAATTTGACACACAGATTGCTATATGCTGCTAGATATTTTATATATTATATTACAACCTTCCTGCCATTTCTCTTTAGCAAAACAGGAAGTAACCAGGTACAGTGTTTTTGTTTGTTTTCTGACATGCAGGTCAAAGGTTGATCGGAGACCAGAATGGGCTTTCTCAGCACCTTGGAGATCGAAAGGGAGACGTTTAGAGCTATTGCTGATGGCTGTGGGAAGTTGTATTGTTGTGCTTGCTTGTCTGTCATTTTGCTTGACCACACCCTTCTCCCTTTGACCCCCTGAATTTGGTGTATAAAACCCATGCCTATAAGTTTCACTCCTTGTCTGAAGAAGTGGATTTGATCCACGAAAGCTAACAATAATAATATAGCAGTTAGTCTTTAAACTGCTACAGTGTTTTTTATTTTGTTTTGTTTGTATTATTTTGTTTTCTGATATGCCTGAACCACAGACTAACATGGCTACTGTGGCAAAATGAAGGCACCTTTTGGTGAATTCATTCTGAAGTTCCTTTCGCCTGACCCAGTGTGAGAAAGATTAGCCAGGAACACAAGGTTGCCGTTACCAGGGTACATCCCATTGAGGTTCAAAAATACCACAAGCTTCAAGGAGGCTCTGCGTACCCCAGAAAAAGGTGCTGCCCCATTGCCTTCTGTGAGAAAGCTCCGGGGGTTACTAAACTTTCCTTCAATCAAAAAACCTACAAACATAGTTGCACCTATATATATAACAACACAAAATAGCAAAGTAAATAAATAGAAACAAGTGACAGCCTTTAAAATCATTAAAACCTGTTCAGGCCCAAAATGTTTAGCCACAGCTGACGGCAAGCAAGAAGCTTTACATTCACCCATGCCTGTAGGATATGTAGCATTGTAATTTAAGCACACAGTCCGCTATTTTCAGGCGCCTGTTAATTTTATTGCCTCTGTGTGGAAAGGGGATCCTGCCTGCTAGAGATTTAGCAATTTGAGGCAGCCTGTGTGCAGAGATAGCCCCCAAGAAGCAGCTTCTGTGGGTGGGTGGGGGGGAAATGCATAGAAAACAGCAGCTCCAGAGCATTTAGTCCTTTCCAAGTTCCCTCATAACCCACATTTACTAGCTGCTATCTGTGGTTGTCCAGGTCAGTTAGCCAGTATCATCTTAGCCAGCTTCATCTGAAAGCTGACACCATAATCTTGTTTTTCTGTACAGAAATCTTTGCTGATAACAGTAAATTCTCCACTTCGTTGTGATTACACTAGTACCCCGGATAACGATGAGACTTGGTTTCACAAGTCTCACCGTTATCTGGTTTTTAATGTTGTGTGATGCACTGATCGCACAACGTTTAAAAAAGCCCTATTCCCCTGGAGGCTGCAGCAAGCCAAAACGTCAGGATTTGAATCCTAACGTTTTGGCTTGCTGCAGTGGCCGGGGAGGTGGGGGAAGTCCAGAAACAGCACGGATCATGCCCCCTGACCTCCCTGGAGCCAGCAAGGGGGTCAGAGAGCCCAAAATGAGTAAAAAAAGGTCCATTTTTTTACCCATTTCGGGCTTTCTGACCCCCCTGCTGGCTCAGGGCAGGTCAGGGGACCTGATCCACAGCTGTGGGGTGGCTGGGGAAGCCGGCGGGGATTCCCTGTCGGCTTTCCTAGCCACCCACCCCTGCCTCCACAGCTGTGGGGTGGCTGGGGAAGCCGACAGGGGAGCCCCACGTCAGATTTACAGCCACCCCACCCCTGCGTCCGCAGCTGCAGGGTAGCTGGGAAGCCGAATGGAGAACCCCATTCAGCTTTCCAGCCCCCCTGCTGCTAAGAACGACTGCATCGGATAACGCTAACAGATCGTTGTCTGATGCAAAATTTATTTAGAAATTTTGCATCGTTATCCGATTTTAGCATTATCCGATGCAGTCGCTTAAAGAGCAAAACTCGCTTAAAAGAGCAATCCTGTGGAACACATTATGCTCTTTAAGCAAGGTACCACTGTACTACCAAATTTCTGTTCTTGCAGAAAAGCACTTCAAAAAAAAAATCTCAGTTGGTGCAAACTAAGGCGTTGCCCCCTCAGGTTTAAGCAACACATCTGCCCATAGTAATGGTCCCAATCTGGATTTATTTTACTTCCTCATAAATAAAAGCGAGATGTTACATATTCCCAGTGTTTCTAGATGGAGTCGAAGCTTGGGCATTGACTAAAGCATCTGAAATGAGAATCTAAGCTTTTGAAATATAGATCTACAAATGGCTGCTAAGGATATCATGAGTTGACGATGTCACTAATGCAGAAGTGTTGCCCCAGATGGATAAAGAACAAGAATGCTGTAAGACCATTAAGCAAAGAAAGCTCCAATACCTTGGCTATATCATAAGGAACAACATAAAGTATAGAATACTCGAACTCACTCTTCAAGGAAAGATCCCTGGGAAGAGAGGCCCTAGACCAGTGATAGCAAACCTTTTAGAGACCTAGTGCCCAAACTGCAACCCAAAACCCAATTATTTATCACAAAGTGCCAACGCAGCAACATGGGAGGAAGGAGACACTCCCATTGGGCTGCTGGGCAGAGGGGCAGGGCAAACTGTGCTGGGGAGAGGGAGGAAGCACTCCCATTGGGCTGCTGGGCAGAGGGTGGGCCAAACTGTGTGGTGGGGTGATTGCGCGGGTGCCCACAGAGAGGGCTCCGAGTGCCACCTCTGGCACCCGTGCAATAGGTTCGCCACCACTGCCCTAGACATAGACAGACTTCATGGCTGAAGAACCTGAGAGACTGGTGTGGCATGTCCTTGGAAGAACTGTTCTGAGGAGTTAAAAAAAGATGGAAGACTATCGCTACGATGATTGCCAATATCCAGAATGGATATGGCACCAGAAGAACATGAATAAAAATCAAATGATCCTAAAGTTCTCATCCAAACTGACACCCAAGCAAGACTTTTTCTCAGTCTTAGTTGATGATAACCCAGATTGAACCTGAAACTTTTACATACCAAGTAGTGTTGGTGCTGGCTATTAGCAAGGTTTTCTCTGCCATTACATTTTACCCCGGATAAATTAGCTGCCATCCCAGTCTTGCCTTTGCTGCCCACGGTCCTTAGCAGTGCTCTCAGCTCTCCCCGTTTCTTTCTCTGGAAAAACCATTCTCTTGGTTCTTCTATGTACAGATTCAATCAGGAAAGGCTGAGGCTGATGACAAATGGGGGATTTTTTGACCCTGACTCCAAGCCCAAGAGAGAATGGGCCAAGATAAGTGTTTCATGGACAAAGAGGTTAGAGTTTGCATTCCTGCATATATTCATCAAATATACACCACACTTGGCAATTGCTGTATTCGGCCTCTGTCCTGGCAGACAAAGAGGGCATCCGCGTCATTAGACTGGAAATGCTGTTGGAGCTCTGAACCGTCTGCAACAATAAGGCCAGGGGTCAGGCACAGCATGCAGAAAAAATGGGAAAGCATTTTTCCATGTGGCACATCTGACCTGAGCCATGACAGAGAGCTCTTTCTTGCCTCTGGCGCATACCACTATCTCACCACTCCAGGGCACAGCGTCAGGGCCCCTGCTGGTGATGGGGTGAGGGATTCAGCATTTCTTTGTCTCTCTTTGTTGATGCTACAGCGTGTCGCCGGTTCTAGGCAACTTGCACTCCATCTTCCCACTACCTTCTCCAAGCACACTATGGTAATTCTGACTGGTACATTTCTGTGGGAGTCCCAAAAAAAAAAAAAAAAAACACGGAACCGTCTTGCCACGCAAATCAGACTCCAAGCAGAAAGGTCACATACTTCTTCTGAAGGGCACCTACAGAGATGGAAAAATTGTCTTCATTTTGCTGCTGCTCTCCCTTCCAGACAATAAACACCACAGACAAAATGTGTAATGTGAATGGGTGGAAGTGATCAGTGGGTGGCACTGACCCAAATTCCTGGGTAACATGGGAACAGAAGGTGAATTGGCATGATTCGTGCAGATCGATGTGATTCTTCAGAGGACCACCCAATGAATGTTCTGGAAGGTTCAGGAAGGGAAGAATAGAGCCTGATCCAGTGGTGGGCAGCAATAGGTTTGCACCCCCCAGGAGGGAAAAAAAGCAAAATTGGGTGGCCTCTGGGCAGGGTGGTGGTGAAGTTGGGTGGCCTTCAGGCAGAGGGGGTAGCAAAATTGGGTGGCCACACCCACCTCCCTGCCCTGCCCCATTAGGTTTTGTCCCTGTAAGTGGTTCAAGGTCTCCCTTGTTCAAAAGCCAGTCATATCCGACTCTAGGGTGCAGTGCTCATCTCCATTTACAGCCAAAGAGCCAGTGCTGCCTGTGTTTGCAGATGTATACATGGCCATATGGCAGGCAAGGCTAGATCGCCCATGATGTAGGTTACGTCCATGATGTAGACTCCGTCCATAACATAGGCTCCGCCCACGGTGTGGTAGTAAAAATTTTTGCTGCCCACCACTGGCCTAATCCTCTGTAGTTTTGCGTAGTTCAGCAGTCTGGCCAAGTTATGCTGCTATGGTAATAGAGTAGTCCATATTGCCAGTAACTCGACGCCAATCATCAGGTGGCAGTTAACTAACATGGCAACCCTGAGGACTAATGGCCTTGGGTGGTGAAGTCTACAGGGAAGGGTGATGGTCCCCAAGTGGATTAAATCCCACCTGAGTCCATCTTGATGGAGGGCAGCAGCTTCATCAATCCTGGCCTGGGGCTGATGAAGACTGCATGCCAAAAGGGCTCACGACCAGAAAGTGACTTACGGAACTGGATCAGTGGTACAGATGTTATGCTGCAATGCCAAAGGCAGATGGAAGGTCACTGTATTGTATCACTCACAGGACACTCTTCATGGTTTGCCTCTTGTCTGAAGACACTCTACCTTCAAAAAGGAATCCCTAATTCACAGATATTAACAGCTGAACAGTGTCAGACCAAGAAATTTGGCTTTTTGAAGTAGAGTTCAAACCTGCCCCTGATAGAGAGGCCAACCTTGCTACCTTCTTCACCCTGCTGCTCCTGGCAAAATGGGCCGTAGCTGAACAAGAAACCAAAATCCACTACCATCTCTAGCCAAGTCGAATAAGGCAGCTTCCTGGGGATAGCAATCTGTTATACACTCACTTGGTAGCCTCTATCCTTGCTCCCAACCCAAAAGGAGTTACTACTACTACTTCTTCTGCCATATCTGAATCTGAATACAATATTGGCAATCCTCACGGTGATCACCCAGGAAGATGGTCCTGAGAACATAATGCAGTGGCCTTTCATTTGCCTTCTACATCACAGCATGACACCTTTACTGCTGATCCAGTTCTGTGAATCACTTTCTGGTCCTGAGCCCTTTTGGCACGCAAAATCCTCATCAGCTCTAGGCCAGTATTGATGAAGCTGCTGCCCTCCATCAAGATGGATTCAAGAGGGATTTAATCCACTTGGGGACCATCACCTTTCTCTGTGGACTTTGCCACCCAAAGCCATTAGTCCTTAGGGTTTTCAGGTTAGTTAACCGCCGCCTGACACTTGTTGTTGAGTCACTGGTAGTATGGTCTACTCTATTACCATAGCAGGATAACTTGGCCAAACAAGTGGGGTAACTATAGTGATTACAAATGTATCAGGGAACTAGAGCAACTTTCTTGGCAGGAATGGTTACAGCATTTAGGCTATACTGTACAGTACAGTAAAACCTCGCATGAAGAGCGCCTCGCTTAGAGACTAACTCACTTAAAGAGCAGAATTTTATCTGAATGTTTGCTTCAATTAACAACTAAAACCAACAAAAACTCGCTTAACAAATAAATTGGGGTTCGCAGTTCCCCCACACACACAATGGGTCACTTACAATGGTGTTTCGCTTAAAGAGCAAACTCGCTTAAAGAGCAATCCTGTGGAATGCATTATGCTCTTTAAGTTAGGTACAACTGTACTTAATTTAGAGAAAAGATGAGTAGTAGGGGTGGGGACAAGGACAGAAGTTTATAAAAATGCCCCATTCAGGTATTTAATAGCATGTTAGACCAAACATAGGGGACTGTAGTGGCTTAGTGGTTTAGTCACTGAACTTGATGACAGATCAGCAGTTTGAGACCCGAATGCTGTGTGACAGAGTGAGCTCCGTCTCTGTCCCAGTTCCTGCCACCTTAACAGTTTGAAAGGAAGAAATTGCAGGTACTGTAGATAAATAAGCACCACTTGGGTGGGAAGGTTAACAATGTTCCATGCACTCTGGTGTCTAGTCATACCTGCCACCTGTCCATAGGAATGTCTGCAGATGCAGATAGTGCTAGATCTTTGGCTATTAACAGAGATGAGCACTGAACCCTAGAGTTGGACACAGATGGCTTTTGAGCAACGGGAACCTTTACCTAACTTAGAGAAAAGAAGAGTACCAGAGGTGGGGACAAGAACAGAAGTTTAAAAAACTGGACATGATAATGTAGCATGTTAGATTAATGTAGCATGTTAGATCAAACATATGAGGACATAAGCATGCTAGCCTTGCTCTCCCTCTCTTCCACTTGCCATGTTTGTCAGCTGCTATATGTGTAAATGCTGTGCACATTTACACTTTTCTAGGGCTCCAGTTTTTGAAGGGCCTCTACAGACAGCATGAGTAATGAGATGGGGTGGCGGCTGGGAATGCCCTTCAAATTACAACAACTGCTTTGGAGAAGGGTGTGAAACACGCCTTGCCCTCTTGTTGTGGGAGGAATATTATTGGCAAAACAGAGGGTAGCACACAGATGCCGAGCCCCAGGGGAAGATCAGAAAAATGCACTGTCAGTTGGGAATCTAAGCACAATCTGAACCAACTGACTTGGCTGGGCAGGATGACCTCAAGTCCCTTGCAAATGGATTCTTTTGGTGTTCACGGGATATATCATTTTTGTTACTGAAAAGATCCCTAAGGGAAAAAGAAATCAGATTCAGATTACCCTTTCCTTCTGGCTCTCCCTTAAAGAATGAACTTTTCTTCAGAGGGCCACCCAAAGAAATAATATAGTACCGCACCCTCTGAGTATAATGTCTCTTTCCCTCTTGAATGCCCCTCCCCCTTTATGGATTCTCTATGGGTGTCTAGTGTCATGCCTGCCACATGACAATGGAAACGTCTGCAGAAGCAGACAGTACTGGCTCTTCGGGTTTGAAACAGAGATGAGCACTGAACCCTAGAGTCGGATACAACTGGCTTTTGAGCAAGGGAAATCCTTACATTTACCTCATTGGCACCACTTTATAAAAATGTCCTAATTCCCTGTCTACCTCTTCTTTTGCTGACCTTCGTGGACAATTGCAGAACAATTTCTGTCCCTGGCACCATATGGAATGAGAAAAGAAAAAGAGAGGGGGATAAAAATTTAGAAGCCAGTTTCAGGTTTGAAAATTAGGTCCATTTTCAGGTTTGAAAATTAGCTATTTTGGGAATGTTATGTGCAGGGAATACCTTCTGACATGTTCGAAAGGGAAATCACCAGTCCTGAACTCTGGACATCAGGAATCATTCCCTGTGAACTCACATTACTCTTATTACAATTCTAGAAAAGTGACAACTGCAACTCTACTTAAAGCAATTTGCCAGAAATAAGTAAACTTCTGTCTACCATCATGTGGGAACATGTGTTCATAGCCCTCGGATAAAGTTAACTTGTCTTGCAGTAAATGCTATAACACAGTTCAAGAATGTGCTAAAGAAAACCTTTCTTTCTCTTGTGGGCCCAGACTTGTTACTTTTTGAAAGGAAGAAAGTTGGTAAGTTCTTCTGCTTTAATTTTTGCTTCTGTCTCAAACGGTGTTACAACTATGCCTCAGCAGGACTTGCAGTTCTAAGAGCGGAGGACTGTTATTACTTGAACAGAAGAGTTGCAGCGAAGACTCACATTGGTAGGAAGTGATATGATGAATGATTCATTTATTGGCACCCATATTTTTATGACTCACTGTTAAACCAATAACCTTACAGAGCAGTAGCCCGTGCTGTGCAACTGGAGGGAATCTATCTTCCAGATGCCATAAAGCCAACATGCTGACCAGGTCATTTTTCCAGTGCTTTTTAGAGGCTAATTAGGAAGAAAATCCAGCTGAGGAAATTACAACAGCTTGCCTCTCACACATCCTCCCTTAAGTAAATTAATGTCCAATGGAAAAACAATTCCAACCCAACCCAGCAAGTCCTAGCCCTGATTCATTGGGTTAGGCGCAATAAAGTTCCTTTCTTACATTTCTTTCCCTTCTATTTCCAACTTATAACTGAGGAAATAAAATGTATATTGACAGAAGTAGAAAGAATCTTTACTCGGTGTGAGTTGAGAAATTGGTGCAGGCATTTTCCGTTGTACACTAGTTGTGTTACTTGATATTTATTTATTTACTAGAATTTGTATACTGCCCTCTTTACCAGGGCAACTCAGGGTGGTTAACATCTCATATAAAACATCATCAACAATTTGAATCCAAAATTCTAAAAGATTTAAAATAAACAAGTTAAAATTTTAAAAAAATTCAAAACTACCATAACTCTTAAAATTACAGTCAAACCTCGCATAAAGAGCGCCTCACTTAAAGAGTAACTCGCTTAAAGAGCAGAATTTTCTCTGAATATTCGCTTCGCTTAACAAATAAAACCAACCAAAAACTCGCTTAACAAATAAAACGGGGTTCGCAATCCCCCCCCTTCGTCATTTACAATGGTGTTTCGCTTATAGAGCAAACTCGCTTAAAGAGCAATCCTGTAGAACGCATCATGCTCTTTAAGCGAGGTACAACTGTACTTTAAAAGGGTGTTGAGGTAGAGGGGGAACTCTCGCTAGCCAGCGGGCTTGGGTTGTGGTACAACCCGTACCCCATACCTGCCCTGCCAGCCACGTTTTTAAGTTCTTCCTAAAAGGCAGCAACTCTGTCTGGAGGTGCAGTTCCATTGGCAGGAGGTTCCATAGGGTTGGAGCGGACACAGAGAAGGCCCTCTTTATGGTGCCAGAAAGGTGCACCTCTCTGGCCGATGGAACAACTAGAGCTAGAGAGCCTCTCTGGTCCACTCTGGTGGGACGGACAGATGTTCTTCAGGAAAGGCAATAGGAAATGCAACTTTGATTTCTTAACCTGAGACACTTTACTGCTGAAAGTACAGCGGCAAGTACAGTTAACAGGATTTTGGCCAAAGTCATTTGGCACCTTAAATACTAACAGATGTATTTCTGTGAACTTTAATGAATTACAGTTTATTTCTTCAGATGCTGTAGTAGATTGTAGTCCATGAAAATTCAAACTGAAACCAGTCTCTTAGTTTTAAAAGGGCTACTACATTCAGTCTTTTGCTTTATTTTTATTATGTAGCCTGATAGGTTAGGTCTCTTTTGTGAGGGATTCCCACAAATAGAGGTTCACATGTCTCTTTGTGTGCCCTTTTTGACGTTAGCTGCAACACAGAGAGTAACTGTAACATGATGTAACATGATGGATAACATGGACCTTGTAATTTGCAACCTGCATTTGCATCCTCTGAATACTGATTGCTGAAGATGACACATTTTAGCTATGCCAATTTAAGATTGGCCTGGGTTTATCCCATTTTTCAATTATGCCCTTTTTTAAATAGCCAGGCAGAATAACAAATAATTATGTGCCATCAAGTTGAATCCAACTTATGGTGACCAGTTTTCTAGGTAGACAATACACAAAAGTGGTTTTACCATTCCCTTCTTCAGGGGGGCACCCTGGGATGGTGCAGCTTGCCCAAGATCACACAAGCTGGCTCTTCTCTCAGGAGGCACAGATGGGAATAGAACTCTGGCTTTATTGCCAGGTAGTTAGGCCGCTGAGCTATCCGGCCAGTTTATTGTCATTGGTTGCAACTTGTATCCGAGAATACGTTTTTTCCTGAAGTAGGTTTAGCCTACCCTCTTCTGCTTTAAAATTTAGAACCTGACAGGTGGCATAGAAAACTATTCTTTAATTTCAACCAACATCTTCTAGTGGGTTGATTGATGTCCATGAAGTAGACAGGCTTGGTGCTGCATTACCTTATTTAGTTCACTATTTGCTAGCAGTTCTCGGCATACTTTCAGAATAGCGATGCCAGCCAAATACTGTAATATACTTTTCCAGTAGGAGTAGATTTCATGTAGCCAGTAAAAATCCTGCATGATTCATTAAGAGCTACAGCCACCTGCTTGTCATTTGCTGATTTATACCATACAGTGCTACCATATTTTTCTGTGGAGTAATACAGGGACAGAGCTGTTGTAAACTGGCCAATTTGCTATGTACAGTAAAACCTCGCATAAAGAGCGCCTCGCTTAGAGACTAACTTGCTTAAAGAGCAGAATTTTCTCTGAATGTTCACTTCGCTACTAAAACCAACAAAAAAACTCGCTTAACAAAAAAATCGGGGTTCACAATCCCCCCCAACAGAAGTCACAATTGGTCACTTACAATGGTGTTTCACTTAAAAGAGGAAACTCGCTTAAAGAGCAATCCCAAGGAACGTATTACGCTCTTTAAGCAAGGTAACACTGTGTTTTATTTCTGATAGAAACTTTGTTTTGGGTGTTTAGACAAAGTTTTTTGTAGATCAGGGTTTGATTCTAGAATGATACTTTGGGCAATGTTGCAAAATCTGGTTCTCTGTTCTTTAAGTGGAAGGTGCAGATCTTTGTTTTTAAAGTGTTTGGTTCTAGCTGTTTGTTTTGACAATATTAGGAAAGAAAGAGGTTAGCTGGGGATCAATGGACTCAAAGGATTGACTTAAGGTGTTACAGTAATAAAACAAGAATAAAACCATGTATTTGTAAGTGAATGCTTGTTCTTTCTCTGCAGACATCCGTGCCTGTAAATGTATTATTATTATTATTATTATTATTATTATTATTATTATTATTATTATTATTATTATTATTATTTAGTTCAAATTTATATTGCCGCCCACTTGCCGTGGCGACTCAGGGCGGCTTACAGACAATACATTACATTACAATATGTTGGGGTGGGCACAGGGGTAGGGGCGGCAAGGTCCCCATCCGGCCCCGGCTTCTTCCTCCCCTGGCAGAGTTCATATTAGTTCATATTTCTCTACCACCCTTCTCACTGAAGTGGCTCAGGGGGGTTTACATGTATGGGAGTACAGAAATGTCTGACGAAGTGGACCTGATCCACAAAACTAACATTAAAATACAGCAATCTATGTATGCTAACCAATCACTCTGTACCTGACCTCTGTACCTGATGTGTATAAATTGACTGCAGTGGCTCAAGTGGCTAAGACGTTGAATGGAAGGCAGCAGGTCAGCAGTTCGATGCCTGTGCCTGAATACTGCAGGACGGAATGAGCTCCAGTCTTTGTTCCAGTTCCTGCCAACCCTAGCAGTTTGAAAGCAAGAAACTGCAAGTAGATAAATAGGGACTTCGGTGGGAAGGTAAACAGTGTTCTGTGCACTCCGGTATCTAGTCATACATGCCACATGACCATGGAAATGTCTGCAGAAGCAGACAACGCTGGCTCTTTGGCTATGAAACAGAGATGAGCACTGAACCCTAGTCAGATATGACTGGCTTTCAAGCAAAGGGTGACCTTTACCTTTACATATAAACAGATGCCATGAAGTCTCACTCCCATGTCTGATAAAGTGGACTTGATCCACGAAAGCTCACATTGAAATATAACACTTAGTCTTTAAAGTGCTACAGCGTTTTTGTTTTATTCTCTGATATGCTTGAAACACAGACTAGCAGGCTACTATTCCATAAAATACAGCAGTTAAGTCTTTAAAGTGCCAAGTTTTTTAAAATCTTGTTTTGTTTACTCTCCAAGATTCTTGAAACATAGACTAACATACAACCATCTCGGAAATTAAGATGCAGCTCCCAGTGTGGGATGAGAGTGGGAGGAGTCGGGTAAAACACAGGTAGGGTAAGAGCACTGAGCGCAGAAGAATAGATGCCTTTGAAATGTGGTGTTGGATGAGAGTTTTGAGTCCCCTGGTCCTGGACAGCGAGGAGAACAAGTAGGTCAATGTTAGAAGAAATCAACCCTGACTGCTCCTTAGAAGGTCAAATAGTAAAGATGAACCTAAAGTACTTTGGACATCAAATGAGAAGAGAGGATTCACTTGAGAAAGCCTTGATGATGGGAAAGGTTGAGGGCAAAAGAAGAAGGGGGCAACCTAAAATGAGATGGCTAGATGGTATTGTAGACACACTGGGCACAGAGCTGAGCGAGTTGAAGACGATGGTGGAGGACAGAAGTGTCTGGTGGACAGTGGTCCATGGGGTCGCAAAGGGTCAACAACAATAGGGGGTGAACAACAATAGGGGGAGAGAAAACAAGCACGTGTTTTGCAAGCAGAGAGCAAGAACAAAAACGCCCCACCAGACTTCTCCAGTGCGCATGCGCGGACCGAGCCGCGAGCCGACGAGGGCCCGGCGAACTTCGCGACGGTTAATGCCGTTGCCCTTTTTGTCCGCATGCGCAGTCTCTCTCCAAGCGGGGAAAATGGCGGCGCCCGTGGATTTGGAGCTGAAAAAGGTACTGGGTCGGGTGGGGAAATGCAGGCGACACAAAACGCGGGCGAGGAGGTGCTGGTGGAATGTGGCGGAGGGCTTAATGACCCGAAGGTGCTGCTTTTTAGACTGAAGCGGGTGGCCCTTGCTGGCTCCCATCATCTCCTCCCCAGGAGGAAACGGCTGGGGATGTCAGCAAATATGCTTTCTTGCATGGCCATTCTCTGCATGCCCTTCCCTTGAAAATAAAACGGCGTCTTTCGGTTCCAGCGTTGGAACATCGGAAGAGACCCTGCTGGATGGCTCCATCTCGTCCAGCAGCATCAGATACAAGTCGAACAACAACAATAAGATGCGAATCAACAATAATAATAATAATAAGATGCGAATAATAAGATGTGAATTCTTTGAAAGTTTCTAAAAGCTACCTCTGCATATAATGTAACAAAACTAGAAATTTATTATGCTAACCAGGTGGTTATTTTTTTCTTCAGATGTTCCAGCCAACGCAGGGAAAGGGGGAATCTGGAACCAGTGGTGGGATGTCAAAAATTTTACTACCCCACCGTGATGTCATCACAGTGTGGGCGGAGCTAACATAATGATGTCATAATGTCATGGGCGGGGCCAAAGAAAAAAAATACAAAATAATAATAATAAAATAAAATAAGCGCACGCACATGCACACATCCCTCAACCCACCCACCACCCACAACACAAACCTGTAAATAAATTAAATAAATAAAAATACAGCCAGCCATCCAAACACCCACCCATCCACCCCAAACACAAATCAAATAGAGCTTTTAAACCAGAGCTTAAAGCTTATTCTGGCTAATCTTTCTCACACTAGGTCAAATGGAAGGAACTACAGAATGAACTCACCACAAGATGGCTTCATTTCGGCACTTTTCAACTTTTTAACAGTTAAAGAAGTTAGGTACTAAGTCTTTGCCTAACCATTTCTCTAGGATAATATGCCTTGATGTAAATGTAAAACAGCTGTACCTCCTTAAGGGTTCTCCAATTGGAACAGCAATTGGAACAGCACAGGTGTAGCTTATTGATGAGGTAACTCCAAGACTTTGCTTAAAAACCCCAAGCCAGGCTGCCAGGCTTTTTTAGGAACTGTGGTAGTACGTCATATAGGTAAAGGTATTAAATACACATTAAAATACACACAGACACACCACATCCAAAGGTGAGTCACTTACCCTGGGGAGCAGGCTATAGGGAGCTTCAGGCTAGCAGCTTCTCTTCCTCCTCCCCTCTTGGGAGGACAGCAAGGGGGCCATGCATACACGCCAAGCACTATAGGCATGCATGCACACCAAGTGCTTGGCGCACATGCACAGTGGGGGAACCAGTGAAAAGGTAAGCCCCGAAGGTGGTTCCCCCCAAAAGCTGCTACCGGTTCTCTGGGACACTGGGAAAAGTTACTCCCAGTTCTGGAGAACTGGTGAGAACCTGTTACATCCCATCACTGTCTGGAACAGTCATTTTTGTTTTTAGTCACATGTGAGTCTTGTCATACAGCAATGGCAATTACGGTTATATACCACCCCATGGCTCTTAACTTCCCTAGGAAGTTAGCAAGCTCAGCATGAGCCCAACAGCTGACTTCTTTGTCAGCTCATTGGGATGCTCGCTTCTGTCTGAATGTGCCTCCAAACTTGTATTTATATATGTATTTTCCGCCACCCTTGCTCATCCCTGTTACTATTATTTTATCCCATCTGGTGTTGAGGGGGTCACTGTTGAACTACAGTAATACCTCGGATAACACTATGACTTGGTTCCACAAGTTTTGGTGTTTATCCGATTTTTAGTGTTATCTGAGCCACGTTAAAATCCTATGGGATTGATCGAATAACGTTAAAGCTCCATAGAGATACATTGTAACCGCACAGGCTTTAGCGGTTGTTATCCGATCCATCTCATAGGACCTTAATGTTATTCGATCCAATTCTCCTCCCCAGATTACTTAATGTTATGCGATTTTAGCGTTATCTGAGGTATTACTTGTATGTAATTATTTCTGAATCAGTGAATGTTATACAGTAATACCTCAGATAACAGTATCGAATAACACTAAAATCGCATAACATTAAGCAATCTGGGGGGAAGAATTGCATCGGATAACATTAAGATCCTATGGGATGCATCGGATAACAACTGCTAAAGCCTGTGTGGTTACAATGTATCTCTATGGATCCCATAGGATTTTAACATGCATCGGATAACACTAAAAATCGGATAACACCAAGACTTGTGGAACCAGGTTTTAGTGTTATCCGAGGTTTTACTGTACTTGGTGGGATAGTAGTTCTGGCTGAAGAATTACCAGATAAATAGCTTGAAGGTGATCTTGGATTTGATATTGGTCTCAGAAGGCCAGGTAGTTACTATAACCAAAGAGCCAGTGCTCTATGCCTTTTTTTCCATTCAGAATGCAACCTGTCTGTCTTTCAGAGCATTGGATGGTTTAAAATAAAGGAAATATAGGTGAGACTCGAAAATTAAAATGTTAACATTCTTAGACATTTTTGACCAATATTGGTCAATCTCAATAGTGTTATCTTAACTATTTTAGATTTTCTTTTGTACATTCCAACAGTAATAGCAATTACACTTATATACTGCCCCGTAGCACTTAGCGCAATCTTTTGGCAGTTCACAAGGTAGCCTAGCCTTTTCTTTTCTGGTTTAATATTTAGAACTTGAAAAGGCTACAGACAAATTTTCCTTGATTAAAACCAATTAACACTGTGTTTACAGTGGGGACAGGTTGTGGAACATTCTGAGCAAGCTGTCTCATGAAATGCATGTGTTGGCTTAGGTCCCTTTGGCAGCATTACTGCCACTAGTAAGATGGTTTCTTAGCTTCTTTTCTTTTTCCTGAGGCTCTGCATCCTGGTATATAGAACCAGGGTCCATTTTGAACAGGTAGGTCCAACCCATAACAGATCTTCCACTTTACCAATATCTTAGTCTCTCGCTCTGCAGACTCTGGCACCTGCTTGACCATCTCCTCACTGTCTGACCCTGCTACCTCTGGATCTAATACATCTTCTTCCAGTTCTTCCTTAATACGTTCCTCCTCCAGGACAATGTTCTCCAAGAGTTTATTTAATTCTTTCTCTACTCTGCCTTCTAGAAACTTCTCAGCACCCTTAAAATTTTCTCTTCTGCCAGCTTTTCCTCCTCTTTAAGCGAGGCGCTCTTTATGCAAGGTTTGACTGTATATGTAATCATCATGGCGATAAGCCATGAAGACTGTCCTGAGAATATAATGCTTTGTAGCATGACCACTATACCATTGATCCAGTTCTGTGAGCCACTTTCAGATCCTGAGTCCTTTTGGCATGCAAAGTCCTCCTCAGCCCCAGGCATGACGACTGTACCACTGATCCAGTTCTGCAAGTCACTTTCTGGTCCTGAACCCTTTTGGCACACAAAGTCCTCCTTAGCCCCAGGCCAGTATTAATGAAGCTGCTGCCCTCCATCAAGATGGATTCAAGTGGGATTTAGTCCACTTGCAGACCATCAACCTTCTCTGTGGATTTCAGCACCCGACTGTTAATCTTCAGGGTTGTTAGGTTAGTTAATCGCCACCTGACACTCGGCATTGAGTCACTGGCAGTAGGGTCTACTCTATTATCATAGCAGGATAACCTGGCCAGACCTTATATACTCCATACATAATTGTAATGTACAATACAATTCAAGTGCAGTTTAAGGATAAGCCTCAAAAGAGGATTGCATGATGCTGTCCAGACTATTTGGACTTCATTAAGCTTCTCTGAGTCTGTCAAAAGCTTACTGTCTCTAAAGATCTTTATGAATAGATAGTAATTTACTTTTAAACTCAGGAAGAAAAATGTTTTCATGATTGAGCTTGGTATGGGAAACCAACTACAGTAAAACCTCATATAACACTAAAACCTGGTTCCACAAGTCTTCGTGTTATATGATTTTTAGTGTTATCTGATCCTCTATGGGATCCATAGAGATACATTGTAACCACACAGGCTTTCGCGGTTGTTATCTGAAGCATCCCATAGAATCTTAATGTTATCTGATGCAATTCTTCCCCCCAGATTCCTTGATGTTATGCGATTTTAGTGTTATTCGATACTAATGTTATATGAGGTATTACTGTATATGATTATTAAGAACTGTAGTAGTGTCATATGTTGTGGTGAGAAAAAAGGAGCAGACCAATAGCTCTGTGAATTTGGACAAAGTGAGAATAAGTTCAATGCTTATTCTTTGAAAGTTTCTAAAAACTACCTCTGCATATAATGTAACAAAGCTACAGTTTTATTATGCTAACCAGTTATTGGGGCTGGAAGATGTTCCAGCCAACGCAGGGAAAGGGAGAATATGGAACAGTCATTTTTGTTTTCAATCACATGTGAGTCTTGTCATATGGCAATGCCAATTACAGTTATATACCACCACCACCCTGTAGCGCTTCGTGGTACTCTCTGAGCGGTTCACAAGGCAATTTGCATTTTGACCCTAACATGCTGGATACTCGTTTTGCCAGCCTTGGAAGGATGGAAGGCTGAGTCATCCTTGAGCCCGGTCAGGATTGAACTTGCAATGTCAGCAGATTGGGCTGGAATACAACAGTTTACCCACTGCACCAGGGCTCGTATGACCTTACTAGCATCCTAATGTTCTTACTAGCACATAGCCCAATTCTCTCTGTTTTCACTTGCTTCATGGAAAGAGAGTGGAGTTTTCAGAGAACTTACTGCTTTCGTATAGACTTTGGAGGGTGTACCCTGAAAAAACCATTCATTTGAGTAGAAACTTCTCTCTTACAGATATCTGTGCTCCATATTAAAAAAAAAACATAGACAGGAAGGTCTAGGCATTTCTCTCTTCATATAGTCATTCTGTTGTAAGTATGCTCTGTAAGGGGCTATAGTATAGTGGAGGTACATGTGCTAATGAAGGCTGTGTGTAGTGAGTACAAATATGACATTTAGACTGAGTCTGTAAGAAGATTACGACAATGGCTCAAACCATAAAGAAGACATGGCGTGATTTTGCTCTATGTCAGATGGTTGGTCCATCTGCTGTCTTTTTGGACTTATGACAGAACTTCAAGATTTTGGTCACTTATTAACATTACCTCTAATGCATGGTCACTTTTGCATTGTCCAGACCATGTAGAACTTACAGTTATACTTGTCTGAAAGGTAGTTCCAACTTTCTCCTATTCTTCCAATATTCTGTCATTTTCATGTCTGAGAAGAAACCAGTCCAAGAGTGGTGCTGTGCTGATAGGGATATGCTTGTTTTTCAGTGACCTTGATACAGGAAGGAGGTGTAGCCTCTTTACTATTTAATGTGACTAGCTTTAACTTAGACCTCTTCTGCTCCTTTTTAGTAGTTATAAATTATGCAGTGTATTATTTTAAGGACAGTCTTAAGCAACTAACTCAGTGAATTTATCTCCTTGTTTTCCTTTTTGATCAACGGAATAAAGATTAATGTCTGCAATATTTTAGGAAAGATTAATGTTCTTTAGATGAAATGTTTGAAGTGTTAGTCTGTGCAAACATATCTGAGAGTAAATAAAACAAGAGCAAAAAAAAAAAGACAGAAATGTTGTGGCACCTTAAAGACTAAGTTCTGTGTGATGCCCCTTCAGGGTCATTGCCTTTAGTGGTTACCACATCAGTCGGTGATAGTCACTATCCAACCAAGGTAATACCTATTTTTAAAACTCCCACCAAGGAATCCAGTTTAGTACTTCATGTAACAAAACCAGCTACTCTGTTTCCTGGATTATACTGTCCGATCCCATGTCAGTGCACTAGGCATATCCTTCCAGGGATTTTAATGTAATGCCAGGAACAAAACATTGAGAGCATCTCAGATTTAGGACCTCCTCCTCCAAATCCTAAAAAGCTTATTCTATCTGGAAATATAATTAAAACACTACTTAAATTAGAGCTTGTAGACTATGGTGGTCTAGAAATGCTTCACTTGGGAAACAATCGCACTGAAATTTTAGAAGAAGGATCTTTCCTTAATCTTACCAGACTATAGAAGTTATATCTGAATGGCTATCATCTCACCCAGATAAGTCAAAGTTTGGTTTTAGGCTTTAAGTGTCTTGAGTATTTGTATCTTGAATATAACTCATACGAAAGCTGTGAGCTTTTGTGGACCATGTCGATCCAACTGGAACCTGATGAGGAGTTAGTGTTTAATTTGCCACATTTTTGTCTTTTTTGCTGCTCTCATTTATTTACTCTCAGATATGCTCTTTAGATGTAAACAAAAAAAATCACTGAAATATTTATCCATCAGGATTTTAAAGATTTAATATATCACTGAAAATATTGAGTCCAAGAGCTTTACCAGTTTTATTAGGTGTATTGCATGTTGAATTTTGAATTTCCAGTTCAGTACTGATAACAAGTCCAATAAATTATTTTGGTTTGTTATCAAACAGCTCATTGAGATATTCAGAGCAAGCATCAGATAATTATTTTTATCCATCAGTAGTGGGGGTATTGACATTTTTATTGTAACCCGCTTGGGCTTTTCATGCTCATTAAAGGTTTCCTGGCTCTTCTTTAGGTTATGTATTTCTGGACATCATTCAGCCACGAGTTTGGCTTTTCTAATTTTGTTTAAGATATTCTTGTGTATTTTTGTATTTGATATTGTCTTTAGTTTTCCATTTTAATCTTTGTTCCTTTAGCTCTGTATTTGGTTGTTTACATTTCTAGTTTGAGATTGGTCTTAGCTATATCAACCAATATCTTTATTATTTTAGAGCAGGGGTAGGGAATTTATGGCCTATGGTGCCAGATAATCCAGCCCCCACCCTTGCTGCCAGTGCCAGCAGAATCACATTTATGACAGTCATGGACGTGTTTACGGCAGCCATAAATGGCTGAGGGACCACCAGTTTGGCCCCCTCACCTGTCTGCGGGAGCATGACCCAGTCCCTGACTTAAAAAGTTTGGCAGCCCCTGGTTTAGAGCAAGAGGCATTTCTATCTGAGCTATTGGGTGTGTAGCTTTATCGATCTCTCATGAATTCCTTCAGTAAAACCAATATTGTATGTAAAATTGGATCTCTTCGGCTGCCCAGATGTTTTGTTTAAGTGCCAGCTGGATCGACCTCAAAATGTTGCCTATGGTTGGGGGAGGAACAATGTGTACTCATCCTGTCCAAATGGAGAAGCTTCATCAATACTGGCTTGGGGCCAATAAGGACTTTGTGTGCCAAAAGGGCTCAGGACCAGAAAGTGACTTGCGGAACTGGATCAGTGGTATGATGCTGCGATGCGGAAGGCAAATTGAAGGCCATTGTATTATATTACTCCCAGGACAATCTTCACGGCTAATCGCCATGTTTGTTGTTGTTCAGTCACACAGTCGATTCTGACCCTCTGTGACCCCATAGACCACTGTCCGCCAGGCACTTCTGTCCTCCACCATCCTCCTCAACTTGCTCAGCTCTGTGCCCATTGCACCCACAATACCATCTAGCCATCTCATTTTTGGCCACCCCCTTCTTTTGCCCTCCACCCTTCCCAGCAACAAGGCCTTCTCAAGTGAATCTTCTCTTCTCGTTTGATGTCCAAAGTACTTTAGCTTCATCTTTACAATTTGACCTTCTAAGGAGCAGTCAGGGTTGATTTCTTCTAAGACTGACCTATTTGTTCTCCTCGCTGTCCAGGGGACTCTCAAAACTCTCCTCCAACACCACATCTCAAAGGCATCTATTCTTCTGCGCTCAGCTTTCCTAATGGTTCAGCCATGAGGATAGCCAATACAGTATTTGGAATTGGATATGCCACTTGAAGAAGATTAATGATAACTAAGATATAATCTATTAAATTTCTTACAATACAATTGTTAGTGCTATCTTGTGGAAGTATCCATCAATATTGTTTTTTGATGGTAGTTGAAATGCAGTAAATTCCTCTTCACAGAACTGTACTTGTTCTTATGTTTCCAACATCTCCCTGTGTGCTGGACCTACCACTTGTGGATTTTAATTTTTGTGTGTTTTATTACAGTTTGAGATCTTCAGGTCATATTATGTACTATTTTCATCTTAATCAGCATTAACTTGTGCATTACACTAGTACCCCGGATAACGTTATAACTTGGTTCCACAAGTCTCGTCGTTATCCGGTTTTTAACGTTGTGCGATACATTGATCACACAATGTTAAAAAAAAGTCCTGTTTCCCTGGAGGCTGCAGCAACCCAGAACGTCGGGATTTGAATCCTGACATTTTGGCTTGCTGCAGCCTCCAGGGAGGTAGGGGAACTTTGGAAGCAGCTTGGATCGGGTCTCCCCATCTTCCTGGACCCGGCAGGGGGGTCAGAGACCCCAAAATTGGTAAAAAAAAGTCCTTTTTTAAAAATACCAATTTTGGGGTCTCTGACCCCCCTGCTGGGTCCAGGGAGGTGGGGAGACCCGATCCAAGCTGTTTCTGGGCTTCCCCGACGTCCTCAGCCAGTGCAGCAAGCCAAATCGTCAGGGTTTGAATCCCGACATTCTGGCTTGCTGCAGCCTCCCTCAAAGAGGGTGGGGGAACTTCAAAATTAGCGCGCATCGGGTCTCCCGACCTCCCTAGAGCCGATGCGCGCTATTATTTTTTTACCAATTTTGGGGGCTCTGACCCCCCCGCCGGGTCCAGGGAGGTGGGGAGACCCGATCCAAGCTGTTTCTGGGCTTCCCCGACGTCCTCAGCCAGTGCAGCAAGCCAGAATGTCGGGATTCGAACCCTGACGTTTTGGCTTGCTGCACTGGCTGAGGACGTCGGGGAAGCCCAGAAACAGCTTGGATCGTGTCCCCTGCCTGCTCCAGAGAGATCAGAGGACCCGATCTACAGCTGCAGGGTGGCTAGGGAAGCTGACGGGGACTCCCTGTCGGCTTCCCTAGCCACCCGGCCTTGCCTCCGCAGCTGTGGGGTGGCTGGGGAAGCCGACGGGGGAGCCCCCCATCAGCTTTCCAGCCTCCCCACCCCTGCCTCCGTAGCTGCAGGGTGGCTGGGAAGCTGAATGGAGAACCCCGTTCAGCTTTCCAGCCACCCTGCTGCTAAGAACGACTGTATCGGATAAAGTTAAAATTCGCGTTATTCGATACAAGATTTTTCCGAAAATCTTGTAACGTTATGCGGTTTTCACGCTATACGGTACAGTACTTGCGTTATCCGGAGTATTACTGTACTTTAAGATTTGACAATTTTACTTCAATGTGTGCTTTCATGCATTACAGTCTTTTTTAGACAGCTTCGTTTATTATTATACTAAACATGAACTTTGTGACAGATGTGTAAGTAGGCATTGAGAATGTCTGCTGCTTGCTCATGAAACTTGGAATCAGTATGCTTGTAACCTTTTATCCTCTGCATAGCAATTAAATGGTGCTACGTTCCCGCCCATGCCTACAGTTACTATGTAGTGCAAACTTTCTCTGATTGTTGAATGAAGGGAAGTAATTTAGAGAACACTTTGCTAGCCAGGCAGATATCAATGAATGAGTCAGGTCAGCCGTTTCACTTCAGAAAGGGGGGGGGGGGAGTAGAGAGAAGTTATAGTAAGTGTCAGATATATTTATTGCTTAGGTAGTTATCAGAGTATTGTTTTTATTTGTTTTTATTTATAAGGTTGGATTGGTTACTGTTGGCACACGTAGGCAGTAAATATCCTTTATATCAGGGCTGGGTAGAAGTGAGTTACAAAGGGGAGTTAAGAATCTGCTCCTAGATAACTAAAAAGTTTCTAATATCCTTTGTTTAATCATGTCAGCAACTTTAAAAGTCCCCCCAATCTCTAAATTAGGCTGCTGAAGGGAAGGGGTGGGAGCAAGGAATATTTTTTTTTGTGAGAACAGACTTCCAACCTGGATCCTCCTATAGATCCATGTTTTTACTCAGAGAGAATCCGATTATTTAATTTGTAGTGTATGTCCACCTACATAAAGCACTACTTTGTACCCAGCTCTGGTCAGATAAATAATAAATTTCCTGTCAGAAATTACTCTGGGTTGAAAGGATTTTCGCTGGAGAAAATCCGCTCAGGAGACACACGAATGAGGCTCCTTTCATATTCCCAGGACCCATCATGCACCACTCGGGTATCAAACCCCGACCTTCCAATCTTCAAGCTCAGCATTTTAACTGCTAAACCACTACAGCTCTGGTCAGATTAGGATTCTAGTAAAAAAGCTGGATACAACCTGTAAGCCTGAAGTCTGCCCATCTCTGCAGTAGAAAAATGACAGGTGGCGAATGTCTTTGTTCCCAGAGATGTGAATAAGATGCTGTTGGAGGCATGCAATTAGCACAATAATACCTGAATGGGGTTAAGCTGCATAATGGTGCTTTAATACTAAAACTAAGCAGATCAGACCCTTAGTGCTACCTTAGGAGTTATCCTGAGTTTTTACAAGGCAAAGAAGAGTGGAGGATTCATACATTAATAACCTATTTCCTAACTTGTGTAGACTACCAGGAGTTAGAGAAGTGAATTTATACAGAATCCAAAGGTTTTATGGGGAATGTGGGTAAAAGAAAAAGAGATTTTGAGGAAAATGAAAATATATACAATGCTAATTTTTTAAAAAAAATATAAATGCCTTTTTTTGTATTTAGATCAAACTTTGGACTACCAAACTGAACCCACTTTCTTGGCTCTGTTGTTGGCCAAACTTAAGCCCTCATCCATATCTGGCAGTAGTTGGCAGACCAGGAAATGCTGGATTCTGTATCTCTCCACATTCACACTTTGTGTTGTTGTCTGCCAGCAGCTTCCACTTGAGCAAGTTGCCCTTGCATTTAGGGATTCCAACCCTCAACCTATTCAGGACCCTCCAAATGATATAAGGAGGTTGAGTTCCTCAGCCATATTCTCCTTTAATTTTATTCCTTGCCCAGTGAACTCCTTCCTAAACCTTCTAATTTGATTTTGCTCTAGTGTACCCTCAATAATGTTTATTTTTGTAATAAAGCTCATTCCTGGATCTGAGTTTGTAGACTTGAGGCTCATATCCATTCGGAGGTTGTTGAGGGTCATCATCTTGCTTAGTTCTCTCAGCGTCCACTGCTATCTCTCTTTATCTTATGTGGAGCAATACTAACAAGATGGTATATTTTCTCAACTGGTGTAGGTTTGAGGCATCCTGTCACTACAAATTGTTTCATTAACTGCAATCCCAACTTCTTTTGCATTTGTGGATGTGCTCCATATTAGAGCTGCATACTCTGCTGTGGTGATGCTCAGGGCCAAAGTTGATGTATGCAGCATCGATGATTGAGTTCCCCATTTATAGTTTGTAAGTTTCCTGGTGATATTGTTTCTTGTGCTAACTTTGACTGTGGTATTTAGGCATGCTGCTTAAAAGAGTATCCTGTCAAAGTGTCACGCCGAGGTATTTTGGTGCTGAACAATGCTGTAATTGGTTCCCTTACAACGTAACATCCAACTCAAACCTTGCCTCTCTGTTTCGAAGGTGGAAAGCACACGTTTAAATCTTGCTTGAATACTTCAGAGTAGGGCGATGTTTCAAATTCTTGCCTTCCAAGCTAATTTGAACCTACCTCTCTGCTTCTCTGTTCTCTAAGTGGATGGTGCAGATCTATGTTGTTAAAGGATTTGGTTTCAGCTGTTTGTTTTTACAGTGTTAGGAAAGATCTTCTACTGCAGAGGTCACCTGGTGCTTGATAGAAAAGTTCCCCCCTGGCCTGTCAAGGCAAGATTATTAGCATAGATGAAGCTTAAATCTTAAAAAGTAATGGTTCCAGGGTGCTATCTTGTGGGACATTGTTCCTTCGAATTCTTCTGTGACTGTGCCTCTCTTGCTGAATCTTTGGTTTTGAAGTAAGACAGTAACCACCTTTTTGAGCAACATAAGTGACAAAATAGGAAAATTGGCCTTTAGCTTTTGGGATCTAATGGTTCTTTTCCTGGTTTCAGTATAAAGATTGCTTTCATATCTCAGCATATTTTTGGAATTTGTTTCCTTGTTCAACAGTTAATAAAGAATTGAAGAAGCCTTTCCTCAATTTGGTTGGTTGAGTTATCATTAAATCCATTGCTTTTCCTACATTTTCTAATGGCTTACTCTAGTTCCACCAATATGAAGGCAGGAGAAAATTTATTGCATTCACTCTGAATATCCCTTTGATGTTTTATTTTTATTATGCATCTCCTGGACGATAGTGAACACAGAAGAAAGGAACTTGTAGATCCTCTTGACTGCTGAAATAGGTATTGTCAGCAACCAGGCTGGGTTTTGCTATGAAAAGCGTGGCACATTCTGGCATTCTGAATTGTGGATACAGAAGCAACATCCTACCTTCCTAACCAGAATTATTTTTTGAGGAATTGAATATAGATAAGTTTCCTTTCAGAAGAGGACTGAGAATAATGAATGTAAGCTTTCTGTAACATGAATATTGTTTAAAGTTATAGCTTAGTGAGCCACTGATAATTTTACTAATTTATGTTTATGTTGCTTTCCATTCTAGGCATTTACTGAACTTCAGGCTAAGGTCATTGATACTCAGCAAAAGGTGAAACTAGCAGATATACAGATAGATCAGCTGAACAGAACAAAAAAGCATGCACATCTTACTGATACAGAAATTATGACTTTGCCAGATGAAACACGAATGTATGAAGGTGTAGGAAGAATGTAAGTAATTTTTTCGTACTATTAGTAACCTTGTATATGTTGAGTTTTGTAATCTGTTTAAAAAGTCTGAAACCCTATGTGGCATTAATGTGTATCGTACCATTCTGATTCACAGTCAGAGGGACTTGACTGCCTTTAACTGAGGAAAAGCTATGTGGGAACTTTGGGTAGTTTAACCATGCTCTAACTCTTTTTGCAAACCAGTGGTGTTACGTGCTGTGATTCAGAGCCAAAACAGTTTTGATAATACCACTGTTTAAATAAAGAGTGAACTCAGACATATTGAATCACAGTTGAACTTGAAGGATAGCTTACTTAGATCCACCCATGCTATGTTGCATATGGGGCAGCAAGGGATCTCCAGCAGTTTTGGTCTTGGGCAAGTGCTTTGGCCTCCTCCCATGTCATTTCCTGGGTCTTCAAGTCTCCCATAAAAGTTATTTGCCATGTATTTTGAGGGCATCCTTGTTGTTGTTTGGCATTAGGAAGGGTCCAACCCATTGCCGCCTTAGGGATCTTGTTTTTCTCCATGTGGAAAATATGGCCTGCCATTTGGAGTCTTCTTCGTGCAATGATGTTATGTAATTTGCACAAGCCACTCCTTCAAAGCACCTCCTCATTGGTAATGTCAAAATAGCTAATCTTTACAAATAGGCGGAGGACATCAAGTCTCTTGTTGATACTTGTTGACTCCTTCTAAATCTCTCTGGCAGATCCTGCATCTATGTGGCAATACCAGCAAACTTCATTACCATATTTAAAGGCTTATACCTATGATCAAGCTGCTATGTTAAGAGCAAGAACAGTCATACGGACTTCTTTGAGATTACTATTGGGGTTAGGCAAGGCTGTATTCTATCTCTGTTCCTCTTCTTTGTGGCCCTTGACTAGGTTATGTGACGAGCAGCCTGTAATGGGACAGTCATCCCTTGGTCTGGGCAAAATTGCCTTGGTGACCTAGATTTTGCTGATGACATCTGAAAGATAATGTTTCTATATAAGGTGCTAGACCTGAGTGAGAAACAACCCTCCCTATGCAAAGCGTACAGTAGAGATTGCTGTTCCACCCCAAAACCAAAACTTCAAAATGAGGTTCTTTACCCAAAAATCCCTCAAGAAAATTTATGACCCAGCATACCTGCACAGCTATTCATAAATTTACACCCAGTTTTACATTGTTTTGAGAGACAATAATGATGACAAAAGTTCATTTTAAAGTAATTTTACTAATCATGATTATTAAGATATATATGATACATTAATAGCAAAGTCTCTTAAAATATTAATGAGACAATATTATAAAAGCATTTGTGGCTTAAACAGTAGTTAATTGAGTAATTGGATGTAAATGCAAGTAGCTACATATAATGAATTCCTTTAAAGGTAAGTCATAACCTGAAAAGGCCTGAGGGTTGGAGTGCCTACATTTTTAGACCAACATGCTCAAATAGGGGCTGCTGGAGGACAGCAGTATGCTGTATGAATGTGGAGATATACAGAATCCAGCTCATTTACTCATCTGCCGATTGCTGCCAGAAACATAGCAATGTGAACTTCAATTTGACTAACAACAAAGCCAAGAAAGTGTCTTCATTTTGCAAGTCCAGGTTTTGATCAGGACACGAAAGAAGAAATGTAATTCCAGTGTTTAATTTATTCACAGCAGTCACAGTTGTTACTGTCAGCTTTTTCTGAAGGCTGCAACCCAAATGGGCTTTGCATTTAGAGGTATGGTTATGCTCTTGTCAGAAGGTGAGGAATCCTGATTCCTGGACCAAATGTGTTGTTGTGGAAATTGATTGTCAAAATGAACTTGATAATAATTTTCAAATAAATGTTGTCCGTTTACTTTTCTATGCATCAAAATAGTGCTTGATTCATTTTAGGGAAGGGTCTTCCCAGAAGTTTCTGAAGTGGTGACTAATTTTTACTTGTATTGAGAAAGCATCTATGGTTGCCTCTTGAAAATGTTAAGACATGTTGTTGTTTGTGTTGTTGAATGCATATCCTGACTTTACACAAAGGAAAAGTTGTGAGTACTTGTATGTCTTCCCATCCTGGACAGGATCTAGCAGCTCACCATTTCAAAGGAATTAAAAGCTTTATGTCCCCTCTACTTTCCCAGGTTCTGGGGAGCACTAGGGATCCCCTTTTTTCCTTTGGAAGCCCTCGGCTAAAGAACAGGGTTGTCTGCAGCTACTGACGTCATGCAAGTTGTGTTGTGTAACTTAAACTACAGCATTCTGGCCATTGTGTCCTAATATGGTTTTTTATCAGAGAAAGTAGAAGTAGAACTTCTTAACATAGAAGTTCAGGGTCAGGGGGCGGTCAAGTCATACATAAGCTGTCGTTCAGAAAACCACTTTATCAGCAGTTCCATGACATTCGGTCCAAGAATGCATTCCATGACATTCGGTCCAAGAAGACTCCATAGCCTAGCAGTGGCTGAAAACATCACCCCCTTCTCTGGGCCCACAACAATGGCCTGAGGAGAAGACTCCATGGCCTGGCAGGCAGCTGAGGACCTTGTCCACTCCTCTAGGCCCACAACAACAGCCTGAGGAGAAGACTCCATGGCCTGGCAGGCAGCTGAGGACCTTGCCCACTCCTCTAGGCCCACAACAACGGCCTGAGGGGAGTTAGTCTGTGTTCTGGTTTGGTTGTATTTTGTGAGGTTATATTTTATAAATAAATAAATATTCATGTGAACAGGCATCTGAAAACATACCATGAATGTTCAGTTCATGAGGCTGGGAGGAAATTAGGCCTTGTTTTTGCATGTGCTTCACATTCTGAAGTTCCTACTTTGATGCAAAACATCCTAAACATCAACAATTTTTATTTCATACTAAATAGAGTTTAAACTAAACTATAATAAGCTGTAAATGTTTTGATGGAAAAATACCATTACTGCTTTTTATCAGTATCAACAGTAACATCAGTAGTTTTTTAAATGTTTCCAGACTCTCTTCCAGTGAATTCAAGGCATCATTCACAACTCTCCTTCTTTCTGTTTTACCTTCACAACAATCTTTGTGAGCTGGTCAGACATAGGGATGGGATTGTTTAGAATTTATGAGTTTCCCATACCATAATGTGTTGGGAATCCTCCAGGCAAAGCATTCATATTTATGGAGAACTTGTACGGAGACTAACTGTGCATGCAGTGAGGCTGTGGACCCTAGTGTCCTCCTCAAAAGTCTAGCCTTTAACTAAACACAGGAAGTTTTCCATTACAGTTTGACATCTGGAGATGAGAAGTGCCATGACCTTTTATATCAGCTGGACTATAAGTATTTCCTACATATTGACTAATTCTCTTCTGCGTGCTCAAATCGTGTAAAAAAGAAGCTCTGCAAGTGTCCAAACAGACTATTCTGCATCTTGAGCTTTCGTCATCCTTCCAAAGTTAAATGTTGATGTCAGTTCGCAAATAGCTCAAGCAGCCAAACTAGATGTTAGTGTGTATGAGTGTATCAGGCTACATAACAAGGCTTTCAAAAGAATATGAACTAACAGAATTAAAATGTACTGGCAAGATGCCAAGATCCTGGACTATCTTTTGAGCAGCAGATACTGGTTCCCTGCAGTATATACAGGTTCATTACACCCTATTTGTGCCTTGTTGGCTTCCCTTGTTTGAAGGCCAAAATAACCATTAGAAGAGAAATAGCATCATTTCTGGTCAAGCGTTCTAAACTACGGAAGGAAAAGTGACCTGAAAATCTGCATGTAGTACTGTGGTAGTTGCTTTTATTTTTATTTCTTGCTCTCGGTTGTTTTATACAGATAACTTTTGGTATGTGATAAGAGGATTGATTTCGGTACACCTCATATTTCTGACTGAGTCTTGATTTGACTAAACATGCAAAAGAGTATGATACTAAGTTCACCCACATTCCCAAATATATGTTGCTTACAGCTGTAGTTTATTCTGGGTTTTGTATTTTGATCTGCCAAGACTGAGTCATGTGAGGGTATGTAAGACAATAACTGCTGCAGGGTGTTTTTTTAAATGTCTGCACCAGCAAACATTCATATGCTGTTGCTCCACTATCTCATGGATAATGATTTTTGTAAACCACAACAACTTTTGGATTACTATTGCAGTTTATGGTTCACCTTGAAATGTTGTTACAGAAAACTGCTATTAAATAAAATAAATATTAGTTCTGCTGCTGTATTCCTTAAATGTTTGCACCAGCATTTTTGTTAATTCTGGGGTATTTAGGAGAAATCACACATTTATAACTTCTCTCTTTTTCTTTCAGTCCATTTAACTGTGGCAGCCTATATATTTTCTTATGCTAGGAGTAAACACGTGCTGAGAATAAATGTGGTATACGATAGGTTGCACTCAGATGAGTTATACTGGGGAATTCAATACAAAGTTTCATTGAGTCCCTGAAAGCATGGAAGGAGATGGCAATAAACCAATATGTATGCAGTCAAAATAGAAACAAAAACCTTTATGCCTACATAACTATGCTGGGTATTACACTTGTCCACAGGGAATTGTCCAGTGCAATTGCACAGTGGGTTGCACAATTCCTATTGTGTTTGTTGCATGATGCTCCAATAGAAGTGCTTCATAGATAGCTTTTTTGTCTTAATGCTATTGTAGCTATCAAAGGCATAACATTGAATTTCACCAACATAGCTAAGCCAGAGCATTCCGCCCATTTAGAACTGCTAGATGACCTTCAGGAAGAACTTATCCCTGAGCTGTAGTGTATAGACATTACTGGATGAGAATCACACTTATATTCAACTGAAACAAAGGGAATTAAGTTGTTCATCCTTAACTTGAATTGATTTTAGTGGATCTCTGGTGTAGTGGATAGAATGACAGACTAAAACTTGGGAGACTTGCTTACCCATGGAAACCTTTGGCTAGGGGAATGGCAATGGTAAACCAAGCTTATAACATCTCATGTTCCTCAAAAACCCTATTAAGGTCACTGTAAATCATCATTACCTTTGTGTCAGTAACATAAACACAGTATGATTACTACTCCAGATCTATCTTGCTAATACATAATAAGCATATGAATCATCATTAACATTTTATTGCAGTTTTTACTGTAAATAGATGACAAACATAAAACAAAACTGTTTTCTGTTTTACAGAGCACATCCTACCCTTTTTTTAAAAATGGCATTCTGACAATAAACTAATTCTCACAAAAAAATGAACAGGCCTTTCCTATTGATTTGATTTGATTTATTGGATTTGTATGCCACCCACTTGGCTGTGCAACTCAGGGTGGCTAACAATAATCACAATACATCCAGCACCACAATACAATAAAATATAATAGAATCAATAATATCAACAGGGTGGGCAGGGCGAATCCCTCGCTGCTAGCCTTTGCCTTTGGGTTGTGTGTAGAACACGGGCGCTGGTTCAACTCCCAGCCCAAAGGCAAAGGTGAGAGATTCGCCCTGCATTCCCTGCTGAAACAACAGGGTGGGCAGGGCGAATCCCTTGCTGTTAGCCTTTGCATTTGGCCGGAGAAACACAAACCTAACAGCAAACAATCTCAACGTTGGGGAATTTGAGGCAAATGTTATTTTAACATTGTGTGATGCAAATGTTTGCCTCAAATTCCCCGTTATCTGATTTTAGTGTTATCCGAGGCAAACGTTATACGAGGTACCATTGTATCATAAAAACATTGCAAAAAAGAGAAAAACACTCATTTAAGAATTCCCACAACAGCAAAATGAAAGTCATTTAAGATTTCCGTTTAGAAGATTGACTCTTTTACAGGATTGTTGTTAGAATCTGAGTGGTGTTTAAATTAAAGTTAAGTTAAAGACGAAAAGCAATGAGTGGAAGAGGTATCCACCAGGAATACAGATTACTGTTCCTCAGCTTGTTTATCAGCTATCTGAAGTGAGCAGTACGGTTAGCATGTTGAGAAAGGATACCAGATTGTCAAGATGGTAAAAATACCTCTCCAGATGGAGAGAATATATACCAAAATATTCTAGTCTAATGTGATATATATTAGGGCAAAGACATAACTTCACATATGTAGTTTTGGAGACTAAATTGGGAATTACTGACCTGGATATGGGATTGTGATGGATACGATTCTGTCCAATGGGTGCTGTTACTAAGATAGTTCTTCTACTGTAATGGTAGGAGTCATCTGGAGAAAGACTGTTGGAAGTGATCTCAGTGCACTGATAGATTTATACGTTTACAAATGTGATATATCTTTGATATGTGTATAGTATGTTGTACCTTTTAATTGATATTACTGTAGTATCTTGGTGGAAGAATTTGTTTGTTGTAGGTTTGGCAGTCCAAAAAGCTGCCAGAAATATTGCTAGGAAGGTTTCCTGGCTCTTATAGGAGGTCCTAGAAAGTGTTGCCTTAAAATATTTTGTTTTGATGTTCTGTTGCATCTGCAGAGGAAGACCTTGGAACGATCCATTCCTAGTTAGGACTCAAACTATCTCCTAGAAACAGTGGGTAACTTCAGAGTGGATGGTTGGGGATGTGGTGTGTGGTGAAAGTAAAATTGGGGGCAGTATCTTGTCAGCAGACAATCCCACAAACTTCCTGGGGAGTTCTAGACAGGGAGAGTTTACGGAGAGTGATCTGCTCTCGACCGGTACTTCCCGGAGCCTTCTCAATCCTTGTTTAGAGCTCACCCAATTGGGATAAGGGCTGGCAGACAGCAGCTCACCAAAGCCATGCTGTTTCTGACTGGTGTAACAGCAGGCAGCACCTTTTTAAGATCCTGAAAGGTTTGGGGGCAGAACAGCCTGCCCTCTCCTCACCCTTCTCACAGCACCTTGTGTTATCTGATACAGTTCCCTCCATTGGTGAGGCCTGGGGCATTTGCCTCCTTTGCACCCACCAAGGCTCTGACAACAGATTCCCTTGCAAGGTTTTCTTTCCCTCTGAGAAGGGATGGAATTTTGTTAAAGGGGTAGAATAAGTGGGTGAATTTTCTGTGGATTGGATTAAACTGAAGAACTGGTGGTTCTTCTCATTTGGTCTAGTACAGGGATCAGCAAACTTGGCTCTCCAGATGTTCTTGGACTTCAATTCCCAGAAGTCCTGATCAGCAGGCATACTGACTTGGGCTTCTAGTATCCAATAGAAAGCCCACCAGAAAATATTGAAAATCAGAGTGCATGCCAAGAAACACTCACTTTATTTATTTTTATTTTTAATTATGTGAGCTGCTTGACAGTTTTTTATGGCTTATAAATATGTTAACATATCTGTTGCAGTTACAAGATCTAAGAAAGATCTTCCAACTTCCCATTTTAGTGGATCAGCTGAGGAAATATATGGAACTGTGTATGTATCCTAGTTTACTAGGTAGGGTTATAATAATAATTTCATGTCAGAGATTACTCTGGGTTGAAAGGATTTTTGCTGGAGAAACTCCACTCGGGACACCCATATGAGTCTCCATTCATGTTCCCATGTGCAGCCCTCGTGTATCGAAACCCAACCTTCCTGTCTCCAAGCTCAGTGTCTTAACCACTAAGCCACTGGGGGAGCTGCACTAGGTAGGGTGAAGTAACATTTACTTCTGATCTGTTAAACAGCTAAAGACTAATGCAAATAAATTATTCTAACCAATTTCAGGTGCCAAAGAATTTTGGGAGGAGGGGAACTGGAATGTGCCTCGGATGTTTACTAAACATTACACAACAGTAAAATGTGTTTAAATTCTTAAAAGCTTTATCATTACAAGCTTCAGTAGCATTGCTACATAATATAGCCTTTAAAAACTGATCCTTTCCTATCTTTATCAGTGCATGGTGTCTCAAGTTGTGTTTCAGAGATGTTACATCATTTGAAAGGGGGTGAATTATGGACAATAGTATAAATCTACCATCTAGTTAAGTGTCTAGCAATGCAAAAATCCTCGTTTGGAAGCTGTGTGGTTATTTCTGTTTGCACAAGTAACGTAATATGTTCGAGCTGTAGACTGACTCGGTACTCCTAGAGCAAGCTAATGCAGATATTATAGTTAGATAGAGGTTGTTCTCTATCCTTAGAGCAGGTGGGCTTGTTTTCTTTTGAAGCAAGACATTTAACAGGTGACATTTCTCCCTTTGCCATATCCTCATGCCAGGAAGAACATCAAGCAGCATATTTTGATGAGTCTGCGGGTGGTTGAAGACAGGAGCAGAACCCATCCCAAAATATGGTAGCACAAATAGTGTGAGAAATGTAGCATATTCTGCTCCCATTTTCAGAAAATTGCCCCAAAAGTAATTTTCTGTCAGTAGCAGAGTTGGGAAATATCATTTCTGGCATGTTACATCCAATTTAATGGGTAATGTAAGAGACTCACAGCTATTGTTGTCTTGTCCCACTTGTGGAGGAACATGACCTCACACTGGATTTTCTGATGGCACCAGATTGCTTCAGAGTACTGTACAGTAATACCTCGGATAACGTTTACCTCAGATAACGCTAAAATTGCATAACGTTAAGTAATCTGGGGAGGAGAATTGGATCGAATAACGTTAAGGTCCTATGGGATGGATCGGATAACAACCGCTAAAGCCTGTGTGGTTACAATGTATCTCTATGGAGCTTTAACGTTATCCGATCCATCCCATAGGATTTTAACATGCATTGGATAACACTAAAAATCGGATCACACCAAGACTTGTGGAACCAAGTTAGCGTTATCTGAGGTTTTACTGTATTTGGATGGAATGATGTAGCTCTGCTAAGGAGAACAAAATGTGCATGCAGTCAGGAGTTATAACACAAATGTTGACTGAATAATATTCATCAGAGTTTTTGGAAATCTGTCAACGATCATTCAAATCTATCCTCCAGCTTCAGATGCTGAAGAAAAAGTAACAGAAAGCATTTGTGCCCATGTTCAGAAGGAAACTGATCAAACATCAAACCAGGATATGCTTATAAGCATAGGTATTGAGATAGGAAATAGAGTCAAAGCAAACATCTGACCAGGGAAACAGGGTAATATTCCTGAATAAAGACACATATGGCAGACACATATGGCACTCCATGTGTTCTTGGAGTTCAATTCCCAGAATCCCAAGTCAGCACACCTGCTGATCAGGTCTTTTGGGAATTGAAGTTCAAGAACATCTGGAGTGCCAAGTTTGGCTATAACTGATTTATACAGATCATCATCACCATACCTTCAACTGCTTAATTGTTGCTGTACATAATATGCAGAAACCTTGCCCAGGCAGCATATAATAATGTTGGCAAGACTAGCAGCTTGGTTGTGCGGGAACCTGTGTGGTCTTCATTAAGATGTTGGGGGGGGGGGGGAGAGTGTAAATCCCCACTTCTTGCATTATACTAAAAAGATATTTTAGTGATGTAGAACTGATATATTAATTAATTACCGGTAATATATTTTCAATATCTTAATGAAGACCACACAGGTCTTCATTATAATATACTGTGTATATTAAACTTGCTTATTCTCTCTTTCCCCACAATCTTTTCTCACACTTTTTTAGGTTTATCCTTCAGTCTAAAGAAACAATCCACAACCAACTCTTAGAAAAGAAAAAAATAGCAGAAGATAAAATTAAGGAATTGGAGGTAAGTTTTCACTTCCTTAATATAGCTGTTATTTCTTGTCTTATTTTTCACCCCAGCTAAGAGATGTTCAGTAGAAACCCTTGTACTTCACTCAAACATCTTTTTAGTATAATGCAAGAAGTGGTGCCCCATTTTGTACATCTTAACTAGAATTTTTCATTGTAAAACCTAGTTAGAATGGTGTGTGGAACTGCAACCATCAGCTTGTTTTGAGAAATATCAACATGAAAATCTTTGGATTGGTTATTGTAACTATTATGAGTCAGTGGGTTGTTATGGTTTGTACATCAGTTAGCTATGATTTGGCATGTCAGATAATGGCACAAATTATGGTCTATAGCACAATAAATTAGCATGATTTTTGGTACTTTAAGAACCTTTTAAGCCTTATTATTTGAGAGTGCATCCCTTTCAACCACAAGACAAGCTACCCAGCTTGTGTTTATTGCAATTTTAAAACATTCTGTGAATGTTCTTCCTTAATGGCTGGTTCTGGTGTTTGTTAAGTTACTTAGTACATTAGTGGTGGCATCTGCATTTATAATTTTTATTTATAGCTTAGCATGATAAGTCACAATTAAAGTAGGCCCATTGTTTCAGTGTAATGTACACAGGAGAAGTTGATTCACCAAATCATCACTGATTCATTAGTCCTACTCTGATTGTGACTTACTATGCTAAGTGATAGGATTTCAGCCATTCTGTCCCCTAACTGTTCATATGAAGGTTGCAAATGCCTGACCACTCAGGGACACTCTTGTAACACTGGAAGAGAAATATATCCTACTTCAGAGTTTTCTTGCCCTCAGATGCCTTTAGGTATTTATTTGGTCTTTTGTCTGTTGTTTTATATTGTTGTTACTAATTTAATTGTTTGTACATCACCCAGAGTGGGAGATATCCCAGACGTGTGGTATAAAAATGTATGTATGTATTAAATAAATAAATAAATAAATAATCTTGGCCATGGCAGCTGAGGATGCCAAAGGTGGTCATGCTCAACTGCAGCCTCTTGAGTAAGCACTGAAGGAGGTTTTCCGCTTAGAGATTAGAAAAGCAAGTCTTACTCAGATCAGTGAGATGTACCTCCTGGACAAAGATATTGGCATGGCCAAAATTTTGTGGTGTGTGTATGGCTTTCGTGGAAGGAGATCTTCTCACGCTTTCCTCATCTTTGAAAGTCTATTTTTACTTATTTATTTTAATGGAGAGGAGGGAATAGATATGCTTAGGGACAACTGGGCTAATGATATGAAGTAAGCTAAGATTTTAATAACATTTGGGGCTGAATGTCAGGTCTGATCAAATAAAGACAAAGTCTACTTGACTCGACAGTTAAGGACAGCCTTGGCGGCCAGTGCAGGTCAGATGCCCTGCAGGAAAAATGGTAGACATGTTTGAGCTATATTTGTGCCTCTTTCAGAAATGCATTTGGAATAACAGCTGTCATTTCTTTGCAGTGGTGGCCATAATGACCTCATTGCTAGGACAGTTGGCATTAGAGTTTGGGGGCAATGCTGTGAGCAAAGTTTGACTTCTTTTATTATACAGTAAACAGAATCCAACCGTGTGACCCATCCATAAATTCAAACAAATGCAGGAGTGAGACGATACCTCTTCTAGGTCACTTTAAAAATTCCAAACTTTGCAAGCTTTTGTAACTCATAGTTACTACTTCAGACTATATCATGGCATGGGCAATGTAGTTCCAGTTTCTTTTATTATGTTAGTTTTGTAGTTATCTGAACCGTCATAATTTATTGTTAAGCATTCTTAAGGATTTCTTTAGCCTTTCTGTGAAGTCTTATGATAGCATGAAATGGAAGGGTGAGTTACAAAATACAAAATAGTAAGCGAGCATGGAGGGTGATGTATGCCAGTCTTGATATTGTATGCCAGAGTCTTCCGTCATAGTTACAGTTTTCTTTAGCAGATATTTGATCAGTAGCACATATTCAGACATTCTCAGTATTTATGTGCAAAGCCAGTAGTATCCATTTACTTAATATCAAGCCACCTTGAAAATTATGCCTTTTTTTTTTTGTTTTATTATTTGTTTAGCATTCCTGCACAATAGGTGTGTGCTGTGAAGTCAATTCTGGCATTTGGCGATTCTGTCCAAGGTTTTCCAAGTAGAGAATACACAAAAGTAGTTTATCATCCCCTTCTTCTTTTGGCACCATGGGACTGTGCAGCTTGTTCAAGGTTATGCAGGCTGGCTCATCTTCCTTACTAATCTAACAGGTTTGCAAGGCAGCCTTCAGTAGTAAAACCATATGCAGTAAAACCTTGGGTTATGATGGATGTCCATTCCAACAGCTTCCATTATAATGCGAAAAAATTGTAACCCGAAGCACATTTTCCCATAGGGATGCATTGAAAATAAAAAATAGATCCTGACCAGACCAAAAATTATTTTAAAAATACAAACCCTCCCACAATCCCCCAAATCCCAGGCACAACCCTTTTCCACCCCCACAAAAGGGATGAAGCGATTTCCCTAACTTTCCCATGCCGTTTGGGTACCTTATCCGAAGATGATGACAGCACCTCCGCAGCAGTAAGCACTGCATTGTGATTTCGGGTGAAAGGGGTGGCCATTTTGGTCTCTGAGATGGTTGTGTCAGCCATTTTTAATCAAAATGGCTGACATAACCATTTCAGAAATCAAAATGACCACCCCCCTTCACCTGAAGTCACAATTCAGTGCTTATTGCTACGGAGGTGCTGTCATCAGAGGAGGATAAGGTCCCCAAACAGCGTGGAAAAGGTAGGGACATCGCTACCATTTTTTAGTTTAAAATACTGTAGCACAATCTTCAGTTGTAAACAGGAAATTTGTCGTAACCCGGGGAATTTTTTAAATTAAATGTGCTGTCATAACCTGTGGCAAACGTAACCGAGGGCAGTCGTATGCCAGGGTTTTACTGTACAAACAAACCATTTAAGAGTTGTAGGTGGAGAGGAAATAGTCCCACCTGGTGTCATAAAAGTGACAAGTCATATATATGAGTTTGTTCTAATTACATGAGCTGGTGGTGCTTTGTAGTTCTGCTAAGCATGTGTTTGTAGTAAGAAATGGCATGCCAATTTAAACTTTAAGAGAAATTGCTAAATATCATCTTTCAACTTTGGTTTTGATAACCTAGGATAACAGAGTTGACCTGTTCTTCTTTGCTTTGGAGTTCTGACTAAGCCAAACTTTTCCATAAATGGAACATATCTGAGGAACAGATAGTTTAGACCAGTGGTTCCCAACAGGAACCCACGCCCCACAGGCAGACTTCAATTTCCAGAAGCCTAAGTCAGTACATTGGCTGACCAGTGCTTTTAGGAATTGACGTAGGCTTCTGGGAATTAAAGTCCAAAAACCAAAGTTTGGGAAACACTGGTTTAGACAACTGTCAACTGGATTTCAATTTGTAGCATTTTTCTTTGTTGTCTTGATTTTGCTTACCAGTGAACTCTAGTTGCTCTGTCTGTGCTATTGGAACTTGTACTGAAGACTAGCTAAAGGCATAAATCTTACGTTTCCATTTTTCTTGGCTGTTGAGTACAGTCTCCATCATCATTTAATTGGTATGCTGATGTGGTGTAGAAAATCCATATTTGAAAAAGAGTGCTTTTAATTTCCTTAGTCATTTTGTGTAGCATCTCCCCCTTTCCATGATGGCAGTTGTTTCTAGTTCCTTACTCTCACAGTGGCCAAAATACTGCTGCTTAGTTATGCATGTGGAAAGCAAATGGTGTAATTTCCAGTCACTTCTAGTTGGCAGTTAATGAGTTTCTGTTAGGATTCTAACAGAGTCGGGTCTTCCCGAGTGGGGCGGGGTATTAAATGCGAACAAATAAATAAATAAAAAATAAATAAATTCTCAGATGCTCACTGATCCAGTGGTTGTATGTACCCATAAAAATTCTAGCAGTGGCTTGCTAATTAGCAGTAGTAAACCACACAGTGTTACACAGTAAATGCCCATACCCCATTTTCAGAATTATGGCTTTCGGTAAAACCTTTGTTTTGGTAAGTAAAGGGAAAATTAAACTTGTCTTGAGTTTTAGAAGTGCTTTTATGTTTTATAAAAATACTTCATGTTTTTAAAAAAATCGACATTTGTAATTAGAAGAGCAAGACATACGTGGGAGTTAGTCTAAAACCCACCTCTCTTGCCTAGCGTAATTATTTGTATATTATCTTTTTCCACCCAAATTTTGTCAGTTTGTTTAAATAAAATAATTTGCACATTAACTGAGCATCAGAATTATGTATTTTTCTGTTTCGAAGAAGTGTTCCTCCGTTTTGGTTCTTTTGCGTGTATATGGGTATGCACGAACATGCACACACACACGCACTTCTGCAAGCTGCATGAATAGTGTTCTTAGAGCAGGTCCATCAAGCCTATCATAAATACTTTCTAGGAAGAAGCAGGCTGGAACTTTTATGTTCTGACAGGTGTTGGCCTGGCACACCGTAATCTTTTTTGAAATGGCCATTGATTCTTTCTCATTTGCAGAGAAATCCAAACAAGCAGTGAGGAACCTTTTCTACTTGTATTTTTGAGACATTTATTTTCTTTTGACTTTCTGAAGAACTTCCTAAAACTACTTTACTTTAACGTTCTAGTTTGAAGCATGGTTTATTTCATTGAGCAGTTGCAAGAGGAACAGCAGTGGTATTCAGAAGTACAGATTTGTGTGTTCCTGGACATGTTGCCTGATGGTATGTTTGATGAAGGGACTGTCTCTGAAGTACTAGTACGTCTGATATTTATCCTTTAAGCAAGATAAAGTGCAGCATGATCCACTGAAAAGTAAGCAAGTACAAGGCTCAGATTGGATTTGGTGGCTTGTATGAGCAGGAGACTGTGTTATTGTGTCCAGTATGGTTTAATTGTTGAGCCTTTGCTGCTGGAGATTCTGGCAATTAAACCTTAGGCCTTATTGTAAGTAAAAATGTGAACTGCAGATGAACCATCGACTGTACCCAGTTATTATTATTTTTGTAGCCCTTGGGCAGCCTTCTGCTTTCTTAAAAATATGTGATCTCTCACATGTTTGACTATACTGCATTCTCTTGATAATTCTTAGTACGATACATGCTGGGGTGGAGAATGGTTTAGGGTCATCTTAAAATGATGGGAACAGGCCCTTTTTACTCAAAAATACTGACCAATTTTTTTTGAGATGTGTTTTTCTTCCCATTTAAAGAGACCAAAATAATAGAATAATGATAAAGGAACCACAGGAAAGCATTATCTATTGTCCTTGTCATATGGTGTGTTTATATATGGCCTTTCACAGAGAGCAGCTTTGTGATGTCCTAAAGCCGTGGTCTCCAACCGTCTGGGATATGTTAGAGTGCCCAATGCCTAAAAGGGGTTGCATCTTAAATCAAAATGTAGCATCATTATTAACCCACTGATTCAGATGTAAGCAAGCAGGTTGGAATATTGCTTTGAGCTGCAAGTTGGGGTGGTGAGGGGCAGTACATGGAGAACATCCATTCTTTCTTATGGAGGAAATGATTGTGTGTCTTGTGTTTCCACTGCTGGTACTTGATAATCCTGCTCTCCCTTTTACTATTTTTTGCCTGCTTAGTTGTTGGGCGTTGTCTTGTGAAATGGCTAAAAATAGCAAAAAAGGGGGAGGCAGCTCTAAGGTGGATTTCTCCAATGCTGCAACTTGCTTGAATTGTATTTGCCATATGAAGGACAATAGAAGTGGAGTGGGAGGCAAAGCCTTTTGACATTTAGTGGAGTTCTGATTTTAATAAAAAGTACAGTAATACCTCGGATAACGCTAAAATCGCATAACGCTAAAATTGCATAACGTTAAGTAATCTGGGGAGGAGAATTGCATTGAATAACGTTAAGGTCCTATGGGATGAATCGGATAACAACCACTAAAGCCTGTGCAGTTACAATATATCTCTATGGCGCTTTAATGTTATCTGATCCATCCCATAGGATTTTAACATGCATCGGATAACACTAAAAATCGGATAACACCAAGACTTGTGAACCAAGTCTTAGTGTTATCTGAGGTATTACTGTACTGTCAAGTTTGTTGCTTTCTGTTTCATGTTGTAGCTACTGCTATTCAATCAAAACTTTTATCCAAGAATGCAAAAATCCCACTTCTCTCTGTACTATAATTGCCCAAGTCAGTTTCTGCATCCACCTCAAACCAGCACCTTGTACTAAAGTTAACCTTTGTAACAAAGATACTTGATAGCTACGGATTTAACATTTCTAGTAATTGATTTCTTTAAATCAAACCATTTCATATCATTGATTGGAGAAATGAGAATGATGCCTTCATTCACAATTATCTTTTGAGCCTAATCTGTTTAAGCTCTTTCCCTCAAAACTCATGAAATCCATCTTCCTTGGAACTAGACCCTACATGGAGTAACTTTCAGGTATACAGTAAAACCTCAGATAACACTAAAACCTGGTTCCACAAGTCTTGGTGTTATACGATTTTTAGTGTTATCTGATGCATGTTAAAATCCTATGGGATCCATAGAGATACATTGTAACCACACAGGCTTTAGCGGTTGTTATCTGAAGCATCCCATAGGATCTTAATGTTATCCGATGCAATTCTTCCCCCCAGATTCCTTAATGTTATGCGATTTTCGTGTTATTCGATACTAATGTTATATGAGGTATTACTGTATTATTGAAGTTTTCATTTCTGGCCAAATAACTGAATACCCTTGTCCTTCTTCTTTAGTCTCCCAATCAAACCGAGGACTGCCGGAATGGAGCCAGTTTCTTGGCTTTGTTGCTGGCCAAAACTTAAGTCCTCATCAGTGGATGTTCCCAGCAGTAATCGACAGACCAGTAAATGAACTGGATTCTGTATCTCTCCACATTCACACAGTGTGTTGTTGTCCCGCCAGCAACCCCCACTTGAGCACGTTGGTCTTACATTTAGGGGCTCCAACCCTTAGTCTATTCAGGGTCCTCCAAGTGAAGTAGGGGAGGTAGAGTTTGTCAGCCATATCCTCCTTTAACGTTATTTCTTGTCTAGTGAGCTCCTTCCTCCATCATCTACTTTGGTTTTGCTCTTGCGTATCCTCAAGAATGTTTGTTCTTACCATAAAGCTCTTCCTGGATCTGAGCCCATGGACTTGAGGCTCATATCCATTCAGAGGATATCGAGGGTCATTCTCTTACTTAGTCCTCTCATCATCCACTGCTGTTTCTCTCCTGATCTTAGGTGGAGCGATACCAACAAGATGGTATATTTTCTCAACTGGTGTAGGTTTAAGGCATCCTGTCACTATATACATGGCTTCATTAACAGTGATATCAACTTCTTTTGCATGTCTAGATGCGCTCCATACTGGAGCAGCATACTCTGCTGCGGAGATGCTCAAGGCCAAAGCTGATGTACACAGCATGGATATTACCCTTATTAGAGACCCCCCCCTCCTGTGAGGTTTTCTCAGGATGTTTTAGTGAGGGCATTACAAAGATATTCTTCTTCCTTCTCTCTCTCTCTGCCTGAATAACCAGCACTAAGGCTGCCTACTCTTGATCTAAAGCAAATGATGCATCTCTGAGTTATATTTCTTCCTCTTCCTCTTCTAGGACAGAGAGACCCCCATTGTTCCTTATTCCAAATAAGCTTTGCTGACTGTTATGCCTTACAGGCAAACATTACTCAGTAAACCTGCACACTCTATTGTGGGACTTAGTTCAACCACAGGCCTCATGGCCTAAACATCTAGCTAATTTTTTTGAATGGTTAATCCTTCTATGCATTATCTCCTAGAAAACTGGAAGGGTTCGTCATAAATCTGGAATCAACTTGATGGCATGCAGCACACAGGCAGAAGGTCAACTGCTCAAGTTTTTAGAAAAGTTCAGTTTTTAATGCTGAAATTGGGTTTTTGTCAGTCTATCAATGTTTTCATGGCTGTATCAAATGGGTGTATTAACAATGGTTTATCTTTTGGACACCCGAAGAGTTAAAAGAGGAAGTAAAGAATTCTTGTAAAACCAGAAATTTAAAAGAGCATTCTCGAGTCACATTTGTTTTAACACATTGTTTTGGGAAATGTTCTCTCTTTTGTGGCATTTCCACCCTTTCCCAACTTTCCAGTGGAGACGGCTTTTAAAATAAATTCTTGTGTCTCGCCAAGTTAAACTATTAATTGCCCCCTCCCCCCACCTCACAATACTTCCGGCTGTTGGCAGTTTTATTCCACCAGTATTTTAATCTGGTTTTCCAAAATTGACACAGCTGCACGTTCATGATAACATTCCCAATGAGCTGTGGGAGTTTCCTTTAAAAAAATTATGATGAAGGTTCCCTGCTTTTCCAACTATGTGTTGTGTTTATCATACTAGAAGAAACCCTATGAAGTAAACTCTGGTGGTGAAGCATTTGTGAGTCTACCCTTTCTTGAAGGCATATTTAAGGTTATTGACATAGCAGGAGATGTTAGTGGTGCAGTGTCTGAGGCCAAATCAAATGTTTTTGCCTCAAAGCCAATTAATATATTTGCATTATGACATATCTCCTCTTACTTCCAAATCCAGAGTTGCTGATGGTCTTGTTTTATATCCAGTGTATCCAAGCATTGGGAAGGTGCCATTCCCTATGAAAAATGCAGCTATTTTATGTCCTTGTACAGTCTTCAGTGATAGAAAGGGCTTCTGTTAACACAGGTTTAGTTCATAGGTATCATTGAGACTAAGCCAGTAAGTACCTAGAGAAGGAAGACTCTGCAATTCTCTTCTTACTTGTGTTATGTAGTGTGACCTTTACAGATGGAATCTTATATTTTTTATGCCCTGCTGTCACATTAATGAAATGCTCACCTGGTAACTGAACTTGCAGCTTTTTCTGGGTTAGCTATAGTCATGCAGCATTCTGTATTTAGTAACATTGATCGTGGGATTCTTCTAGGACTTCTGTTTGGGATTGGATTTTGGAAGCCTTTTATGTGGGACAATTTCACAAGATAGTGCTTCTATTAGGCATGGTTGTCAGGCTGTGAGAAGTGCATTGGGCTGCTTGTAGAAAGTATAGATCATCCTCCATACCTATGGGGGATATGTCCTGAGACCTACCATGGATACCTAAAACTACACATAATGAACTCTATATTTTACATTGTAGATAGTGGCTTCTAGTGGCCAACTCTGGTAATATGCTATAGAAATACAGTGGTACCTCAGATAACGCTAAAATCGGATAACTTTGGGGAATTTGAGGCAAACATTTGCATTGCATAACATTGTGCGATGCAAATGTTTGCCTCAAATTCCCTAACGTTGATCTTTGCCCCAAAGCCTGCAAGACTGGACGATCGCCGTTTGGGTTGGGGGTTGAACCAGCACATGCGCCTGTTCTCCCCCCCAACCCAAGCGGCGATCGCAGTGTGCAATCGCCGCTTGGGTTTGGCACACACCCGTTCTTCCCCCAAACCCAAGCAGTGATCACAGGGATTCACCCTGCTCACCCTGTTGTTTCAGCGGGGGGGGGGATCTCTTTGCTGTTAGGTTTGCCTTTGGCGGAGAAGTCTCTGACCAAAGGCAAACCTAACAGCGAGGGATTCGCTCTGCCAACCCTGTTGTTCCAGCAAGGGGGGGCAGGGAAAATCTCTCTGCTAACAGTGTTGGTTTGCCTTTGCCTTTTGCCTTTTTGGTTGGGGATTGAACTGGTGCACAACCCAATGGTGATGATTGCTACTTGGTTTGGGGGGAAGAACTTAGGTCGATCCGCCTGCCGCTTTGGAAAGGGCAGCAGGGATTCCATGCATGGAATCCCTGCTGCCCTTTCCAAAGAGGCAGGCAGATGCCGCTGCCCCCCTGCCCCCCGTCCCCTTTCCTCTTTGGAAAGGGAACAGGGCTTTTTTTTTACATTGTGAGACCTATGAAACCCTAAACGATTTGAGGAAATGTTATTTGAAATAGTGCATTTCTGCACATGAGACTGTGCTATAAGGTCTTCAGAAAAGGTCCCTTATTCAGCCTCCTGTCACTGGATCATATTTGGTAGGGACTTGAGGAAAGGTCTTGTTTCCAAAATCTAAAATTCTTTACCAAGGGACACTAGTTATTCCCTTATTCATGTCTGTCTGCCAGATATGTTTTCATTCAGGCAGACCTTTGGCACATCATGTTACCAGCTGTTGAATATTTTTTCTTTAGTTGGTGCTGACACTGCATTGTATTTCAATTCACTTGTTGTCTTTTCTGTTATCAAGTTTTGTTTTTAAATTATATTTATGGTTAGCTTTTTTGAGCCCCGTTTTGTTGGGCAGGTATGTCTTATCTGTCCCCATGCCCTCCGTTGGCAAGAGGACATTAAAGGAACATATAGAATGGGCATCATCATATGGGACAGCAGCAGCCACTGCAGTCAACAGAAACATTATTTTATAACTACAGTAATACCTCGGATAACGCTAAGACTTGGTCCCACAAAGTCTTGGTGTTATCCTATTTTTAGTATTATCCGATGCATGTTAAAATCCTATGGGATGGATCGGATCACATTAAAGCTCCATAGAGATACATTGTAACCACACAGGCTTTAGCAGTTGTTATCCGATCCATCTCATAGGACCTTAACGTTATTCGATCCAATTCTCCTCCCAGATTACTTAACGTTATGCGATTTTAGCGTTATCCGAGGTATTACTGTATATACAGAAGACCCACTGGCTCTTGAGGGAACTTCCATCTCTTAGGACTCTCCACCTGTCATGGTTCTTTCTTTACCATGGAAGAGTTCACTTTTACCTTCTGAGGATCTAGCCCAGTGGTTCCTAACATGGGGCCCACATCCCACAGTGGAACTTCAATTCCGAGAAGCCTCAGTCAGTACATTCACTGATCAGTGCTTTGGGGAATTGACTTAGGCTTCTGGGAATTGAAGTCCAAAAACCAAGTATGGGAAACACTGATCTAGTCCAGTTATGGTGAACCTTGGCACTTTAGGTGTTCTTGGACTTCAATTACCAAAAGCCCAAGTCAGCACTCTTGCTGATCAGGGTTTCTGGGAATTGAAGTTCCAGAACAGCTGGAGTGCTAAGTTTTGCCATCACTGATTTAGTCTAACACTTACTGGGTGATTATATTCCCAAAATTCTCTTCCAGAAGGTTCCATGTCTTTACTACCTTTAGGCTGCTCTGATTTCTATGCAGGCATTGAAGCATGTCCCCAGTGAGGGCTTGATCCTCTTCAGGTGTAGCCCTGGTGACGGAGGGCAAGCACAATCTGCCCCCTGACACCTCTTTTGAGGAGTCGTGGAAAGCATTAAGGTTCACGCTTTGCTCTAGTCCACCAGCCACCCTCTCACAGTGGGATGTAAATTTAATAAATAAGTAGATAAACTGCTAGGTTCCGCTTGTTGCTGTTGGCTACACATGAGTAATTGTTACTCACTGAATCCATGCATTTGCACTTGTCTTGGATGATGATGATGATGATGATGATGATGACATGAGTAATTGTTACTCACTGAATCCATGCATTTGCACTTGTCTTGGATGATGATGATGGATGATGATGATTTATTCGATTTATATACCGCTCTACTCGGTACAACCGACTCAGGGCGGTTTACAGAAACCATTCATATAACACAATCAAAAGTAATATAACATATAGCATAATCAAAGGTCATACAGTATAATACAATAAATATAACAATACAATACAGCAGTGCAATAAAACAAAACCACACTGCAAAACAAGGTTACAAAAATACAATTCTGGTTACATATACATGACAGTCTCAGTAATGCAATACAATATAAAAATACAATAATAAGAAAGAAAGAAAAATACAGTACATGCCATGCTTATTATTTTTTGGCTGATGAAGTAATCTTTGAATAACGAAAGCTTGCAACAATGTGTAATTTTTAAGTGACCCAAAAAAGGCATCACCTTCCTTCTGCACTCTTATGACAAATGGATGATACATGTTGATTCTCTCAGATTAACTGGTGCATGGGGTTACAAATATAAGAAACTACACAAATATAAGTAGATTTGAATAGTGAACCAAGACAACCTTTCTAAACTTATTTCTTCACAATCCCTTTATTTCTGGAGTACCTTGCCCAAGTTCTAGAGAACATGAAAACTCACAACACATTTATAATTTCTTGGAGACCTTAATGAATAGTTGACCTACTCTTTTCAGTTTATTACTCATGCCATTTAATTGCATAAAACTGGAATAATCTTACTGTCTTTTCTCATTTTGCAATATGGAGAGGCTTGGCATGTTTGAGCAGACTGAACAGTGCCATAACTGAGCTGACAAAGTAATGAATCATCAGTGCCAAACACACCTTAGCTCCTGAATATATGGAGGTGGGTGGCCTTAACAACGTCCTGTTGGTTTTGGACCTCTCCTTTTGGAATGCCTTTTGTTCTGCTTGCAGCTACATGCTAAGAGATAAAGGAGGCATCTCCATCTGTGTTTTATATAACCGCTGGGCACAGAAAAGTTCAGACAGGTGTATGCCAGGAAAAAATTAACTTTTTACTGGCTGATGTTTAACTTTGATGTTTAACTGTTGCCTTTTGAATATAACACATTTCAGAAGAAAGAGAAACATTCATGATATAAATATGAATAAATAAATAAATAAATGACAGAACTGTAAGCTTTTAAAAAGCACGTTGCTCTTGAAAATAGCCTTGTTGGGACAGATTGTAGCCTTGTTTTGTATTCCTGAAGCAGAATAGTCAGTTGTGATACAATTAATACACAAATAAATCATAGTAGGAAAATTGGATCTAAAGACATGAATAGCTTCTAAAGAATCACCAAAGGGTGCCTTAGTTTTACATTTGCTTCTCTATGTAAAGAATGGAAGTTCTTAATGCACTAGCACAGGAGTACTCAATCTTTTAAAACTGGACCGGATTATGCTCCTTTAGACATCTTCGCAGGGCCGGACGGCCATTTTGCCCTTCCTCCACCACATGACACTTCCTGGTATGGTGGAGGCAGTGGGGGGGGGGCATTTGAAATCATGTCGTGGGCCGCAGGTTTTGAATCCCTGCACTACCACAGCTTAAATCTAGAGCCCAGCTAAAAGCTATGTGGAGATTAGCTTAGTTCTCCTACAGAGGAGGACATCCTGTTGTAAATAGAGTAACTGTAGATGCAGAAGAGTTTATTACACTAGTACCTCGGATAACATTAAGACTTGGTTCCACAAGTCTTAAGGTTATCTGTTTTTTAACCTTGTGCGATGCATTGATCACACAACATTTTAAAACAAGCCCTGTTCCCTTTCCGATAAGGCAGGGGGATCCATGGCTGGGTTGGGGAGAGAATCATCGTTGGGGGTTGAACCAGCTGTTAGGTTTGCCTCCCTGTTAGGTTTGCTTGAAACAACAGGGCAAATCCCTCATTGTTAGGTTTGCCTCGCTGTTAGGTTTGCCTTGCTGTTAGGGTTGCTTTGCTGTTAGGTTTGCCTGGCTATTAGGTTTGGAAAAGTGCCAGTTTCCCCTTGAGAAACCGGAGCTTCTCCAAACCTAACAGTGAGGCAAACCCAACAAGGAGGCAAACCTAACAGCGAGGGATTCACCCTGCCCACCCTGTTGTTTCAGCAAGGGGGGCAGGGTGAATCTCTCTCACTAGCCATGCAGGCTTTGGGGCAGAGATCAACGTTGGGGAATTTGAGGCAAACATTTGCATCGCACAATGTTAAGATAATATTGTGCAATGCAAATGTTTGCCTCAAATTCCCCAACGATATCTGATTTTAGCCTTATCCGAGGTAAACTTTATTCGAGGTACTACTGTATTCTGCTTTTGTCATGCATTGCTTCAATGTTTCATTCATTATCATGGTTAATTTGGACTTCATTCACTCATTTGATTCTTTATATTCATCTATGTTTCCCTGCTGATTTCAATGGGATATTCAGTCAGCATCCTGCAGCCTGTCATTTTTTGTATTTCCCATGAAATTACTTGGTAATGACAGGTCGGTTTATTTTTGGGATGTTGCTGCTTTAGTGCTAAATACATTAATCTATTTGTTAATTCCAACTAAGGAGTTCCCATGGAACACTTGGGATTTCCATGATTGTTTACTGAACAAGTCCATTCATTCAATAGGTCTACTTTAGTTTGGACTAGGAATAAGATTCTGCTCGTTATCTTTTAAAGAAAACTGTTGTTTTGGTTTCATTATCTGCAGATATTATAGTTTTGCATGTCAGCATAACTAAGAGTTATTTCCAGAATTATCATCTCGAGGTACTCCAGTGAAATTGCTAGACAAATGAATAATTGATAATACTGTACAGTAAAATCCTGGTTCCCAACTGCCCTGGCTTACGTTTGCAGCAGCTTACAACAGGAAATCCAACAAAAATGACATCCTATTTGATGACATTTTTAGCCTTATGACCAATAGACCACTAGCACCATTTTATACTTTAAAATGGACACACACACACACACACACACACACACACACACACACACACACACACACACACACACACACCAGACGACGTGATTCATCACTTACCACTGCAGTGGGAGGGTGTTTGGAGCATTTCAACTCCAACTTTGAAAATTTCCATTGCTTTTTGGCTACAGTAGAAGCTCTCCTTGCAACCAGGAAGTGCTGGAAATTCCCCCTGCCCCAATCAGCTGTTGGTCGGAGGTTTTTCCCTGCAATTACCAGGTCTGGACAATAGATGGTGCTGATGGAAATGTGACAAATATAGCTTGAAAAGAAAAATCAGGTCCAAATATAGCCTAGGCTGTGGGCAGGCCTGCTTGGAGCCCAGTAAAGTGGTGCTGGTGGTAGATTTCTCAAGCAGTGGAAAAGGTAGGGAGCTTAGCTTTGTCTTCTATGCCATTTTACTGTATTTTCTGCTTTTTTGGGAAAGTTTTTGATTATTTTTTCAATTTTTTTGTATTGTTTTTCAGAGGTTCCGGGCCATTTTTTATTTTTCAGTGCATTCCTATGGGAAAACGTTCTTTGGTTTATGATTTTTCTGGTTTATTTATTTATTATTTTATTTATTGGTCACGTTTGTATTGCTGCCCAATTGACAAGTGACTCTGGGTGGCATACAACACTTCCATTATAAAATGCATAAAACACCCACCTTAAAATTATAAGAACCTTTAAAAAACTCTTAAAAACACTAAAACTACTCCCCAGCCTTTGTTTACGGCGAAGGCTGTTGGAATGGACCTAGGTCGTAAACCAGGGTTTTACTGTACTAGATCTGGTGTTCTCTTGTCCTAAAGAATACTTTTGCCTGGGGAGAAACAGCTAAATCAAGTGAAAGAAAGTAAAACATTAAATTATTTTTTTAAAAAAATTCCAGATAGCTAGTCTTCTGAAGATAAACCAATCCAAGATCCTATGGCACCTTAAGAATTTACTGGTTTATACAATTTTGTAGATTCTATTCATGTCATGAGGAGCATTGTTACCTTCAAATTGTTAGGTATATATATACATCCTTTGGCCTGAGATGGGAATGGAGGACTATAGAAAGGTCACATGAATCTGAAATGCAGAAAGTCGAAAGTTACTTCTATCAACAGTACCCAACTATAGCTGAAGAAATTGTTAAACGACAATTCCTAGGCACTTGCTTGTCACAGGCCTTGTTTGGTAGGCTTGTACTGGCTAAGAAAACAAAAACAAAAAGGAACTGATTACCCAGCAGCAAAAAACCATGTAATAGAAATCCAGAGAGAGAAATTAGATCCTGTGGCAAAAACAAATGCCAAGTCTGTCCTCTTATTCACCCTGGGATGCTATATATATATATATGGGATCTTTATTACAGTACCTAATGATACTATTCAAGACATCCGACGTTCATGAACCTGCTCATCTTCCAACATGATTATGATTCCCTCTGCCACTTCCTTGACCTGGGACAGCAAGGCTGTGTCTTCTCAGGGCTGCTGTTCTCTGTTTATCATGCCTTTATCATGTGCTGCCACTTGGCATCTTTGTCTTTGGGTTGTCCTGTGATTGGTGTCTTTGGATAGTCTACTAGAAGAACCCACAGTCAAGGATTACTGTAATGCGCTCTACATGGGGCTGCCCTTGGTGACCATTCGGAGACTGCAGCTGGTCCAAAATGCGGCAGCCCGGGTAGTGATGGGATGCGGGCGTTATGCTCGGGCCTCGCCACTGCTTCAGGAGCTGCATTGGTTGCCAGTTTGTCTCCGGGTGCAATTCAAGGTGCTGGTTATTACCTTTAAAGCCCTATATGGTAGTGGGCCAGGATACCTAAGAGACCGCGTCACCCTAAGAACATCTGTCCGTCCCACCAGGGCGGATCGGAGGGGCTCTCTTGTTGTTCCATCGGCTAAGGAGGCTCGCCTCGCTAGCACCAGGAAGAGGGCCTTTTCTGTGTTCGCCCCAGCCCTCTGGAACCTCCTTCCAACTGAGCTGCGCATGCAGACAGAGCTCCTGTCCTTCCGGAAGAACTTAAAGACCTGGCTGGCAGGACAAGTGTGGGGTTCCAGGGATGGGGGATCCCATGTGGGGTGGTTAGTCTAGGGATACTACCCTTGACGACACCCCCAGATACTGTTTTTAGTTTATGAATTTTAAATTTTTATATTGATGTGTTTTATTTGTGCTGTAAGCCGCCCAGAGTCGGGCTTGCCCGATTGGGGCGGGTTAGCAAGTGTGAGAAATAAATAAATAAATAAAATAAATATAAATGGAGACCTCCCTCTTGCACTGATAATTGCCATATTTTGTCAACAATGTCCTGCTCCATCTTATTTATTTATTTTATTTTATTTATTTTATTAGATTTGTATGCCGGTCTCCTTGCCAAGGCAACTGAAAGCGGCTAACAATATTACAACAATGCTACAATTTCACATATAAATGCAACTTAGTATAAATAATACAGGGAAATAGAATACAAAAAATTCAATACAAAAAATTCAGCAGCAAAACCTGAAAAAACAGACAAGCCCACCATGTCTCCGACAGAGCCTGGGGCTCAATGTCCATGATGGAGCCTGGGGCTCGACGTCCACAACGGAGCCCGGGGATCAACATCTTCGACGGACCCAATGGCTCAACATCGTCCTCCTTTATCCTCCCAGCCGGAAGGATATTGTTTTATCGTGTATTATTTTGCATGTGAAATCAGAAACAACAGTATTCAGACTTCAGTATTTAACCTTGAGAAAACTCAGTCACTGATCATAAGGCAACAGTTGTAGTACAGAGAAGCATCAGTGTGAAGCAGTTGAAGAAGAAATAATGAAAAAAGGCTGGATTCTAGTTACGTATCTGTGGGACACAATGGCTATAATCCTTTGTACTGCTAGGCAAAATGTGAAAAAAAAATGAGGCAAATTGCGTCCATTTAAGAAATCTTTGTTGACATTGCCTGTTGCACACTGAGTCAGATGACCGTATGCAACAGAAAATATCTACTGAGATTCTTTGACTTAAGGCAGCTGACCTGCAAGAGTCACACCTTTTGCACAGCAGCCCAGCAGGATTTGAGCCAGTGGCATTTTTGTTGTAATCACACTGCTAATGTGATTATGTTTCAACAGTCGTTTCCTGAGTGATGCGCAGCTTGGAAGTGACTGGTTGCAAGTAAAATTTTTACCTGCAATACATTGCTTTTCTCTCTCTTCAAAACAATATTGTTGTTCAGTCACACAGTTGATTTTGACCCTTTGCGACCCTATGGACCATTGCCCTCCAGGCACCTCTGTCCTCCACCATCTTCCTCACCCCATCCACCTCTGTGCCCATTGCATCTACAATACCATCTAGCCATCACATTTTTGGCAGTGTAACAAGTAAAACAGTGTAACAAGTAAAATTTATTTCTTGCATCTAAAATAGTATTTGGGAGATTTCTGTTGTTTTTTCTATTTTTAACTATTGAGTGTATTTCTTAAAAAATAATAACAATAAAAAGTGGTTAAAAACTAAAAAACAGGCCTTGCCATATTACTTTTTTTTTAAAATAATGTTCCAGGCTCAGACTCAAATTTGCTCCTATCCCAGAGATCAGTGGTGTGTGCTTATTTGACCTTGTAATGGGAGGACTCCATGAATTCTGTTTTATGTCTGAGTGGACAGTAGCATTTTTGGTATACTTTTGAGTTAAGTTGGTTTCATACCTCAAGGTCACTGTTTTACTGCTTTTCTTGTCTTATTATTTTCTGTATTGAGATACTTGTGATTTAAAAACAGATTGTTAATTCTCTAAATGAACAAACTAACCTTCACACATCATGGGATAGTTAAAAATATTCTACTTGGTTGCTCTGAAAATATGGCCCCAAGGTGTCTTTTCTGTTCAGCCAGGACTATGTGGGCAATTCTAAGCATTCCAGTCGTGGCGGCAGCCTCAGTAACCCAGTAGAATGAGACAAACCTCACACTACCCCGACTGACACCTTGCTGTGTGACATGCGTGCACTCCCTTTTAAGCTGGGGGGGGGGGGAAGGGGGTAGAGAAGTGGGTCCAGACAAACCAGGGTGTCTAGTTGGGTCTTGAGATAAAATGATCACTTTCCTGAAGAGTGTTCACACACAGTGTCAGAGGAATGTCAAAAATGAAAAGTGTTAACTTTAGAAATTCAGAAACTTCAGGCCAGACATTTTTTTCAGATGGTGTCATAAGGCACACTTCGACACTAGTGTATTTTTTTATTCATGGCAATTGTATCATGTCCCAGGATTCCAGGCTTTTCGTGGGTAAAGGGATCTGAGCATGAGAATCTATTGGGCTGACACTTGAGAATGTGATGCCACTGGTTGAGAAGAGCATCTTCAGAAAGGGAAGCTGACTTTTCTGTTTAGCTTTAGAGATGCAGGAATGGTGATCTGCTCTCTTTAGATCAGACATAACAGCATTCTGTTGATATTTGAATCATATGACTGAAACTGGCTTGTCTGTCCCTAAGCGAACCCCATAAACCATTGAATTACAGCTTAAGAAAAGAATTAGGACACACTCCTTACAAAACTTAAGGAGAATAGTTCTTACTCTTTGTTTCCTGGACATTGTTGAACTAAATTTTTAAGAATCCCTGGCTGATGCTGTCTGGGGCCTTCTGGATTTTGACCCAACAACATCTGGGTATCTACCTTTGGGAACCATTGCTCCAGGTTCTTGTCTATAAAAGGGGGTGATAACAGAAGCTCTGCTTGGATGAGCTGAGCATGAACCAGTGTCGACTGGAGTGGTTTGGTGACCCTTGACAATAGTTCTGTAAAGCTATGGCCTACATCCAAGCAAAAGTCATGAGTCAAGCACCCTCTTCCTTAACCCAACATATAGCAGGTGAATAGTCATATAAAACAGACTGCTGTTAGGAAATTGTGTGCTTTGTTTTTAGAGTTCAATCATTGTGTAGTCTGACTCATGGGTGTTTCCTGAATGTGTGGAATTCCTGCAGGATGACTTGCTTTGATCTGCTTTCTATATACCTATTTGAGTGGAAACTGTTTATAGATTTTATTAAGCAGATTGCTTTGATGATGTGATGGAAGTTACCATTAGCAGCCAACAGCATATGACCTGATTAAGGGGCCTGAATAATGTTTAAGCCATAAAGCTCCACACAGCCCACCAGCCATGTAGGGCAACCCATTGAAGGCTCAGGTCTGGGCATCTTTAGCTTTCTCATTGATTGCATGGAACTGACTAAGCAAAGAGCCGTAAAAGGTCTTGGCAGAGAATGTGAGAGAATGAGCAAGTAGTCTAACCAAGCAAACTACATTTTTTTCTGCCAATGTACCCTGGAGCTGTCTGAAAATTGAGAATTCTGATCTGCAGGATGTGGTAATGATTTCACCAGAGATTTCGTCAGTGTCTTTTTTGAGACTGGGTTGATTTCTGTTCAGGCATTCCTGGAGAAGAAAGATCAGTCAGGCACTCTGAAGGTGTCAAACCTGCCTTAAATTTGGGAATTATTAAACATGAATGAAGCTACCCTCAGCTGTTCACCCACCCACAGCTAGTAAATGAGCTTACTTTTCCTGAGTAGGCTTGGGTTTATAAAGTCTTAATATCACTGGATGTCCAGGAAGCCAATGCATGAAATGATGGTGATAATCAATCCAAATGGAGACTGCAGCCAAGAAATCAGGAGATTGAGATTCTGAAGGACAACTGTGAAGAAACTAGAAATGATCATCAAGTGGTAGGATGTGTCACTAGAGACCAAGGTGAAGATCATTGCCACTATGGTCTTCCCAATTACTGTTTACAGGTATGAAATCTGGACAGTGAAGAAAGCCAGTAGGGGAAAAATGATTTGTTTGAAATATGGCACCAGAGGAAAGCTTTATGCATATTGTGGACTGCAAGAAATATGACCAAGGTTCCAAATAAAATCCAGTAGGAACTTGGTCTAATGTAGTGTTTCCCAACCTTTGTTTTTTTGTACTTCAATTCCCAGAAGCCCAAGTCAATTCCCCAAAGCGCTGATCAGCCATTGTACTGACTTAGGCTTCTGGGAACTTAAGTCCTACTGTGGGGCATGTGCCCCATGTTGGGAACCACTGATCTAGAAGCAAAAATGATGAAACAGGCTGAAATAGTTTGGACTCATCACAAGAAGAAAAGACTTGCTGAAAAAGAGTGGCAGGTAGAGTCTAAGGACACTACCGTCAGGGATTTAGTTCGTGAATTTGATTGTGTACTTTTGACGAGTTGCCACAGCGAAACTACAGCACTGACGAAAATAAGGATTATGCCATGTGAAAGATAGTCTTGACGACTTTCAGAAATGCTAGGACTCAATGGCCGGGAATGCAAATTGATGACAACATTACACTTGGAAGTTGCCCTGTAAAAATGACATTTTGGCTGGGGGTGTCCAGTTGTTGGTGAACCAGCGACCAAACCACTCAACCGATTGTAGTGATCCAAAGTGTGTTAGATAGAGGATAAAATGATCTATGTTCTGGCACTATTAGAATTTTGTTTGGGCTTTCCAAAAAGTTTTTATGACAATGTTTATCCAAAGGTCCTTGACCAGAATCCCGAAAATACTCAGATAAAAGGGACAAATCTGTCTGAAATCAACCAAAACCACTTTCCGTGGTTGATAGAGGTTGCTGATGAGGACGTTGGATGGTTTTGCTCAGCAACTCATCAAAAGTGCACAATTTTCATTACATGCCAAACGGAGTCAGACCACCCTACCAAAACATAAGATGTTCATTGAATTCACATCAAAAGTCAATAATGCTAGGAAAACAACAGGAAAGGGGAGACCAGATAGAACCTGGATTGGTTCCATAATGGAAGCCATGTCCTTACATTTGCACGGGCTGTTAATGACAGGACATTTTGGAAGTAACTCATTCGTAGGGTTGCCATACGTCAGAGGTAACATAATGGGATATAACAGCAGTAGCAACATCTCCTTAAGACGTTGACTGAATTATGCACTGGCTTTAGCTGCCAGTGCCTTTTTAGTTGGGACATAAGCAACAAGTCAAGGGACTCAACTAGGGCCCAGATGAGCTTCCTCTTCAGATATCACTTAAATAATGAGAGGGCTGTGTGCACTGCTTGTAGATAAAAGGATTCTGCTAGTACCTGGAAGGGAAATCCTTTCAAAAGCCAGTTGATTTTTATCCGTAAGAACAGTAAATGGGTGAACAAAAGTGCCTGGAACCTAGAGGAGCCCCTTCCATGGCTTATCTTAGTTTTATGCCCAGTTTGCTCCCCTGTGCCTTTTCTGAAATTAAGAAAAGAGTGGGAAACAAAGCAGACTCCACAACAGCCTTGAAGGGACACTCCTGAAAACCGTAGCTGGCTGAGTTTCATTCCCTTTTGCTTCCCCAATCACAGAAATAAAAAAGGGAAGCAATGTTGATGGAGCACACTTGCTCTTTTTCTCTTCTTCTGAAGGAGTGTTGGTGGTGGGTTTTAAGGAGGCAGAAGGAATTGGTTAGAGGCAACCACAGATGGCCATGAGCTAAATCAAGGCCTGAAGGAAGGGCCAAGACAGGGTTGGACAACTTTGACAGATCCAGAGGCTTCAACAGGCAAGCCACCCCAATGCCTTGGTCTGTAATGTAAAACAAGCCTCACATGGGTCAGTTTTGCCACATTCGTGAGCCCTGTTGCTGCAATGGTTAAACTGCTGTACTGCAGCCAAAACATTGTGAATTCGGTCTTGACGTGACTCAAGGTTGATTCATCCTTTCAAGGTTAGTAAAATGAGGACCCAACATGTTGTAAGCAAAATGTTAATTAACTTGTGAACCACCCAGAGAATGGACTAAGTGCTATGTATATAAATCTAATTGCTCTTCTTCCCCAACCTGTTTTATCAGAGGGCCACCCCCACCCTGCACCAATGAGAATTATATCCACACACACACACACACACACACACACACACAGTATGGAAGTGTTGAGTGAGCACCCTCAAGTGTTGAGTGAGCTGGAGATTGAAGATGTCTGGCAATTGGTACAAGGAAGAGAGTACCTGCTATTATGTTGGGAAGTTGCTGAAAACAACTATAGAAACAATATACTGGTTCAACAGATTGTATAATTAGGAAAGAGGAAATATTTGTAAATGGCAATGCTGTAGTCTCTGCTTAATTATTGCTTCCCCGTATCATTCCTGCCTTTTGTACTTTTGGAGAAAGTAGCTATGCAAACAAAAGAGTAGAGTTTGCAGAAAATTTGAGGCACTGAGGAATACAGTGGAACCCTGTATAACTAATGTCCCCTATAGCAAAAAAATTATATGACAAAAAGAAAATGAAAAAACATGGCGTCCCATACAACGAAAATTTTCACTATGCTATACAGCATCCCTATGGAAAAAGTTGTACAACGAAAATCTCTATGGGGAAAATCACTTAGCGGAAAAAAATCATTCTATGATTTTCCCCATAGAGATCTTCATTGTATGATTTTTCCTTAGGGATTTCTGTTAGTATAGAGGGGAAATCGTATAACAAAAAAAAAGTGCATAGTGAACAGCCCATAGAACGAATTATTTTTGTTATACGAGGTTCCACTGTATATTGAAAAGGATCTTCCAATAGTGGCATTTTCTTTGGAATTCTCTCATTAAAGAGGCTTGCCTGTCACCATCTCTCTTGCCTTCTCAGTGTGAACTGAGGATTTTTCTATGTCTCCAATCCTCCAAAATGTTTTTATATTACTCAGTCTTACTCTTGTGAGTTATATAGCAATTTTAACATAGCTGTTGCCACTAATCCTCTGTTGTATTCCTTTGACTGTATTGTAATGATCAATTTACCTTGGTTTGAATTGTTAGCTCCTATGGAAGCACTTTTTGGGTGTTGAAGAAGTCTTGTTAAATTTTAATTAAATAAGAACTACTACAACAAAATTATTTTGTGAATTTCAAGCTCTCACTGTTGTTTATTCCATCTTTCTCCTGCACCCCCTACACAATGGCCTTGTCCCGATTCAGTAGACCATTTCCAGCATGTGTTTGCTGTGCTAGCAGGGAAATAAGCCAGCAGTGATGTGTGCAGATTTCTGTGTAAAATCTACCTTGCCTGGGGCTACCAGGCCAGAAATATTTTGCTGATGCATCAACCAGCCTTTATTTTATTCATTTGCAATCATGCTTAAAGATGGTTTAGTCAAGATTTCCTGACAATGTTGAGTATTGTTAGAAGCTCAGTCATTGATAGGAATACAGTTGTGTGTTCTGTTAAAAAACCCAGATGACAGAAAATCATGCGATCCTTCTATCTTTGGTTAATTTTATATAAGCTGTGGTATTTCTAGAGTGCATATGTCAGGAACGATGATTAATGCTTTGCAAGCAACATCTCTGTAATCAGTCAATCAATCTTCATTGTGGCCGATGACCAGTGCAGTAAAAAAGGGTTTAAGTGCATGAAATTCTGTCAAAATGCATCCCCACAAACATATTCGTTTGAATTAAAACAAAAGAAAATAACATCAGTTTTTTAATTTATGCTACATTTGGGACAGGTATCTGGTTCATAAAGAATAAAACAGCACATAAAACAGTTTAAAAGTTACAGTTATAAAATAATGATAAACATGTCTCTATATAAATGCACATAGTGGATATAATTACATGAATAGAATATAAAACAGAATTACTAGTGCAAAATAAAATTCGTTATTGTTGGTTTTTAACCTGTAATCTGGATATGCCAGGATTTTTAACCTGTCTCCTTGATGACAGTAGAAATTTTCCTTTGCCATTTTTTGGGGTGGATACATCAAGGAAGAGTGATATTAACAATCCAGGATGCACAGAGGAAGAAGAGGGGGATTTCCTGGAGACTTTGTGGAATAGTAGAGTCGAAGGCTTTGCTACCATGCTGATATCTTGAGCAAACTGCTTATGTTAAGCGTCTGTTCCCTGAATTGGAGAAAAAGATGACTGAGCTACATCCTGTCTTTCTAGCAAAGTGGCGGCAGCAGTTCCCAAATATTAAATGTCTCCCTTCCTATTATTATTTTGGATATTATTTCACAATGCTTCTCCTGTCACCACAGGTTTTAGATATTCTTGTAATTCCTCTAAACCTCTACTTGTGTTGTCTTCCATCCTATATATCTTTCAGCAGAGGAAGTCATACCTGGAGCGGAGCGTGAAGGAAGCTGAAGATAATATCCGGGAGATGCTGATGGCTAGAAGAGCACAATAGAGGCCTCTGTTTGAGCATTACTTACTTGCCTCTTACGTTTGGACTGAATAGTAAAAAGCAGCACATGCCATAAACCCTGGCAATAGACACCTACCTGCATGTTGAAGACTTGAGGAGCTTGAATTATGTGGCCATGTCATCTGAAAACCAATAAATTCTACCTAGTTTACATCCTGAGGTTGCTGGACCTGGCCTGTTGGTTATGTGCTTCTCTACCGTCTCTTCTATTTGCCTTCAGCAGGTTGTCAAAGACTCCAACCTTTTAGAAGGTGCAAATGTCTCTGTGGTTTAAGATTAGAGCAGGGCACATCTTCATCTACTTTGCATTCTCTGCCATGTGGTTTGTGTAATGGAGCTTTTGTTGTTTTATGTTTCAGAATGTCCTCTTTTGTACATGGATCGAGAGTTAACCTCATTCAGCGCCAGTTACACAAGGAAAGAGCTGTAGTAAGGTTCCAGTATCAGTTTATCAATAGGTTAGGAGGCAAGTTGGAAGGAGAAGTTAGAAGAAGTAATTCGTTCTACAAGGCACTTTGTTCTACGATTTTTTTCCCGTTATACGATGCATGCATCGTACAACGAAAATCCCTATTGGAAAATTCGTACAACAGAAATCTCTAAGGGAAAAATCATACAATGAATTTTTTTTTGTTGTACGACTTTTTCCATAGAGATGCATTTCATCATATAACGAAAATTTTTGTTATACAGGGCACTGTAGTTTTTTCATATCCTCTTCTTTGTACAGTTTTTTTTTTTCTGTAAGAGGCATTCGTTATACAGGGTTCTACTGTATTAGAATCTTTGTTCGCAATTGCATCTTTCAGCTGAGGATACAAAGTCCAAAGTAGAACTAATGTCTTTATTTAAGAACGGGGGAAATGGGAGACATTAGTTGTGGGCTGAGTGGATTGAGGGGATGGTTGCCACAATTGGGGTATTATAGCATGGTTTCCAAAGCAGAGCGACCAGTCTCTTGGCCAGTATTCTCTCCAAACAGCTTATTGCAGCAATGAGTCACTCCCAAACAAGTTATAAAACTACTGCATTCTTAGCCATTATGAAAGGTTAACAGAAGACTGTGATGTTGCTGCCACCTTGTGCATGAAATTTTATTACTTGTTTAATTTTTTATGCTTTCCTCAGGGAGCTCCTGTGGTCTTGCTTATATTTCTTCCCACATGTTATTTTGAGGTAGCATAAAAAAGTAGTAGTAGTAATGTTGTATAAGGGAGAAATCCAGTATTCATATTAGGCAACTCAAAACTTACAAAATACTATGTGATTTTTTATGTTCTCAACAATTCATCAGTTGGGATGCTAAACAAAGAAAATTTAAAAGGGGGAATAGAAGGAAAACTTGCCTTTCTTTAATCATCTTGCCTGAGGATGTGTTCTAGAGGACATGAAATCTTGTGCAATATTTTGTCCTAATAAAGGTGTTAGCATAAATAGATCCAGCAAAAGTAACATGGGATGAGAGACAATGACTAGATTCCCAGTCTCTTGGTGAGCTTTATGAACAAATAAGCCTTTGAACTTGGGTCTCTCCAGTTTTTAATCTAGTCCTGTTTTCCCTGACTGCCACTTTTCACCAGTCCTTCCTGGTTGTCCAGGAGAAAATACACCAACCCTTCATCTAAATTAATATTATCCAAATAAAGAAGCAAATTTAGAGTAGTATTCTGTTTAGCTCTCAAGGACATTCATCTCACTTCAGGGGCAATCTGAAATTTATGCTTTTAAAAACATAGGGAGTGTAAATCTCTTTGTAATGTTCAGCATTTCCAACTTCAGTGGGCAATATATCTTGAGGTTGTGTGTGTGTGTGCGTGCGTGTGTGTGTGTGTGCGTGTGCGTGCGCACACACACACACAGATGCTAAAATGCCGGGTCAGTGTGTTAGGCAGAGTCTTGTTCTAGGGTTCAGGAAACCTGGTTTTGAATACATGCTCAACCGTAGAAACTCATTGAGAGCTGGTAATGGTAAACGCACTCCTTAAATACTTCACAAACCCTGAAGATCTTCTGTTAGGTCTGCCAACCATCAGAAACAGCTGTACAGCACACAATACCTTATTGCTTGCAGCTTCTGCAACAACTGTTGTTTGTGTCTTGGGAAGAAACAAGTTTCCAATCAAAACTATAAAAATGTTGCCAGTTACTTGCCAAAGAGCATTCCAGACAAGCCGATTATGTGTAGTGCTTTATTTAGTTTCTCCAGAAGGACTAAGCACTGAGAAGGTATAAATTGTAGGTTACTGCTAGCAGATTCCTCTTCAAAAAAGATATTTTAAAAACATGAGCTGTCAGTGCACACACTGTTCTGAATTTGGCAGTGCTACTCCAGCTTGTATTCCTTTCAGTGTTCCTGCTTTGGTTTGGGTCTTTGATTCCTTCACTGCGGTCGTCGCAGAGGGGCTGCTATGAAAAAGCATTGAAATAGGACCATTAGAAAGTATTACATGGGACTGTGGTACCTCAGTGGTTAAGAAGCTCACCTTGTTAGCTGGAAGGTTGGCATGTCGACAGTTTTAAGACCCGAGTACTGCATGACGGAATGAACGCCTGTCTCTGCCCCAGCTCATGCCTCACCGCTGCTCCGGGAGCTGCATTGGCTGCCAGTATGTCTCCGGGTGCAATTCAAGGTGCTGGTTATCACCTTTAAAGCCCTATATGGTAGTGGGCCAGGATACCTAAGAGACCGCGTCACCCCAAGAACATCTGCCCGTCCCACCAGGGCGGATCGGAGAGGCTCCCTCGTCGTTCCTTCGGCGAGAATGGCGCATCTCGCCTGTACCAGGAGAAGAGCCTTCTCCGTGTCCGCCCCGGCCCTCTGGAACCTCCTGCCCACTGAACTGCGCCTTCAGACAGAGCTCCTGCCCTTCCGGAAGGGTGTGAAAACCTGGCTGGCTGGGCAGGTTTGGGGACCTGGGAATACGAATTCCCTTACCAGGTGGCTTATTTAAAGGACTGCCAACCTGGGTCTGGAAGTGGGACTGTGTACTGTTTTTAATTTTTGTGGTAATATTTTGATGACCTTTTAACTGATGTTTTATTGGAGTAAACTGTTTCTTATGCTTTTACTTTTATTTTTAGTGTTTTGTAAGCCGCTCAGAGTCGGGTTCTCCCGATTGGGGCGGGGTATCAAGTGTAATAAATAAATAAATAAATAAATAAATAAATAAATAAATAAACCTAGCAGTTCGAAAACAAGAAATTGCAAGTATATCAATAGGGACCACTTTGGTGGGGAAAAGATCTTAGGGACATGAAAGGAGCCTCATTGGGGGGGGGGGTCCTCTGAGCGGAGTTCCTCTCAGAGAGAGAGAGAGAGTATCTGAGTCTGCCATCTGCTGGTGGAAACCTGTTTTAATCCCATTGCAAAATATTTGATTATTCTGGCTATTGTCTACTCTACACAGAAAGGGGTACACTCATAGCCCAGAATATAATTTGGAGATTCAGAAATGGGCTGCCTTTTCTCCTCCCCTTTTTCTAATATGTGAAGAAATCCTAGGGGCTTGCCATGAGTGACAACAGATCAATTATCTTTCTAAACTTCAGTCAGTTCCTTACTATTGTATAGTAAAACACCAGCTAATGATTGGATCGAATAATGCTAAAATCACATAACGTTAAGTAATCTGGGGAGGAGAATTGGATCGAATAACGTTAAGGTTCTATGGGATGGATCGGATAACAACCGCTAAAGCCTATGCGGTTTCAGTGTATCTCTATGGAGCTTTAACGTTATCCGATTCATCCCATAGGATTTTAACATGGATCGGATAACACTAAAAATCGGATAACACCAAGACTTGTGGAACCAAGTTTTAGTGTTATCCGATGTTTTACTGTATTTGTTTTTAAGGAGCTGGCGTTTAGACCTATCATTAAAGGTTTGCTAGTGCCCTTTCATTAAGGCAAAGCATGGGGAAAGACTCTTTACCATTATGAACTTCAGAATATAATTAATTATATTCTGAATGATGTCTATTGAGCTAGTAACATAGATCTTAGATTATGTGATCTGTTTAATATCCACAGCTGTATGAAATTGTGAATTAATCCTGTGCAGTTGTATCTCGCTTAAAAAGCATAATGTGTTCCACAGGATTGCTCTTTAAGTGAGTTTGCTCTTTAAGCGAAACACCATTTTAAGTGACCAATTGTGACTTCTTTGGGGGGGGGGGGATTGCAAACCCCGATTTATTTGTTAAGCGAGTTTTTGGTTGGTTTTATTTGTTAAGCAAAGCGAACATTCAGAGAAAATTCTGCTTTTTAGGCAAATTATTCTTTAAGCAAGGCGCTCTTTATGCAAGGTTTGACTAATTGCAAATCTAGACTGCAACACAACAAGCTTAAATCTAAATTGTAACATTCAGCACAGCATGCTTAAATCTGAATTGTAAAATTGCTGCTGCTATTCCATCTACTGTTTCTTGAGCTTTATAGGCTTAATCCAGTAGGTGGGGCAAGCTGCCCTTGCTCTTGGTTTCTGGTACTACTGCTCTGGAAGACTGTTAAATACGCTGTGGGAGCAAATATGCTTTGCACCTCACCTCAGCCTCTTTACTGGGGACCACTCTCTACTTCCTTTCAGTCCTGTAGCCTGAGTCTTCCATCATGAAAGTAAAGGCAAAGCATTATCTCCTAAATTGATGAGTAAGTGCCCTAATGCAGAACAATACTGCTCCATTTTTTTAGGAATGTGTTTGCCCAAACTCTGCATCAAGGAAATAGGCCCTTAATTATTAAGCAGCTAAGTACAGTACTGCTAACATTTTTTTCTAGTTAAACAAGATGTATGTTGCATTTAGATAAAGTGTTCTTGGAGATGGGGCCCTGGCACTTAATGTCTTACGCCATTGCCTGCCTGCCTGCCTGCCTGCCTGCCTGCCTGCCTGCCTGCCTGCCTGCCTGCTTGCTTGCTTGCTTGCTTATTTATTTATTTATTTATTTATTTATTTTCATATTTGTATACCACCCTATTCACGAACAACTCAGGGTGGTTTCACAACAATAACGAAACACTTAAAGAATCCCACATTAAAATTCATCCATGGCCATAAAACCCCACAACATGTAGATTAAAAGAATTTTAAAAAGTTAAAAATCAACAAGTTAAAACCAAGATTAAAAAGGTTAAAATTACACTGAGGGGTGGATCAGATCACCCAACAGGCTGGGGTCATCGAATGCCCAGGCCCCCATACCTGCCCCGCCACCCATGTTTTCACCCCCTTCCTAAAGGACAGCAACACTGTCTGGAGATGAAATTCCGTGGGTAGGAGGTTCCAAAGGGCAGGAGCGGACACAGAGAAGGCCCTCCTAGTGCTAGAGAGATGGTGTTGCAGCTTCTCAAAAGAAGCTCCTTAGAAGGTCAAATTGTAAAGATGAAGCTAAAGTACTTTGGACATCAAATGAGAAGATTCACTTGAGAAAGCTTTGATGCTGGGAAAGGTGGAGGGCAAAATAAAAAGGGGGCGGCCAAAAATGAGATGGCTAGATGGTATTGTAGAGACAATGGGCACAGAACTGAGCGAGTTGAGGAGGATGGTGGAGGACAGGAGTGCCTGGCGTACAGTGGTCCATGGGGTCGCGGAGGGTCGGAATCAACTGTGCGACTGAACAACAACAACAACAAAAGCTTCTCAAAAGTACATGAATTTCGTTACACTGCAAAAGCTGTCAGACCAGCCAACCGAAACGTAAGACGTTCATAGAATTCACGTCAAAATAACAAGTACCTAAGCAGTACAATCAATTATGGATAGGAAACAAACAATGATAGCAAAATAGTGGGGGAAATGCAGGTTCTGTTGTCCTTTAGCAGATGAGTGAACAATTTCTGATGGTGGAAAGATTGCATTACTCTGACTTAAGTCTGAGGTAAAGGCACACCTTATACTGCTCTTAAGTTTCTGGGTAGATATGGCACTGGAGCAGCAGAAGCCACCATCAAAATAACTGATAGGATGAGTTTAACATTAGGCAGAAGAAAACATTAATCATCCTTCTGCAGTGGCTCAGTGGTTAAGAAGCTCACCGTGTTAGCTGGAAGGCTGGCAAGTGAGCAGTTCGAGACCCAGGTACTGCATGACCAATTGAGCACCCGTCTGTGTCCCAGCTCCTGGGGACATGAAAGGAGCCTCATTTGGGTGTTCCCTGAGCGGAGTGTCTTCTGCAAAAACCCTTTCAACTCAGAATAATTTCTGACACAAAATTATGATTATAAGGCAATTCATAAGGTTTTACACACTATTTGGCTTAAAAGGTACATGTTGTAGTTATAGCTCTACTTGAGTCCTGCCTGCTAATCTCTAGCTTGCATTTACTGTACTGCTTTTAAAAGAGGCATTTTGTTGTCGTTGTGGAAGGAGGGACTGGGTTATGCAAGAGGACACAGAATCGACTGTTTTAGAGTGTGTTCCCTGGCAACTAGATACTGATCCAATATGTGTGCTAACCCATTTTGCTTTAGTCAAATCACGGCTTTGCAATTTGAGCTGTTCATTAGCAACATTTGGAGAGGTGCCGATAGAGCGGCAACACATTGTCCAAATCTGTTTTACAATTCTTGAAGTAGCAATATAATGAGCTTCAATTTCTGTGTTACTGCCTGAGCTTCAGTAGTCATTGTTTGGAACAGGTGTATAAATAAACCATGAAACCTCTGAAGACTTCCATGTTCCTTAGAGATTATTAGGATATGCTCATTTGTTTTTTGGACTCCAGTTTCCATAATCCTCCCAGAATTTCCCAAACAGAATTCCAGATATTTCAGCCCACAAACACCCACTTCTAGACACCTACATTTCACTCTCTTGGAACTTCCAAGGGTGCCTGACCTTTTCCTGGCCTTGTTGTATTTTGAATTCAGGGAACTGCAGTCTAAAAATATGAAATTGAGCATGCCTGTAAGTGTCTGTCCTGCAAGTAGGGATAATGTAGGAACGCATGCTTCTAAAGAGAGCTTTTCAGTAAAGTACTCATTACATTTTGTAATGAAAATGTAAATCTGCAAGTAAAGTCCTTCAGACTCGGACCTAGAGTCCAAGGAACTTAGTATGTTGGTCCTAGTGGTGTGTGCGCATGTGCATGTGCCGACACAGCCATTCTGGCAGCAACTTTGGCTATTTCCAAAGAAGATTCCATGGCCTGGCAGGCAGCTGAGAACATTGTCCCCTCCTCTGGGCCCACACCAATGGCCTGAGGGAGAAGACTCAATGGCCTGGCAGGTGGATGAGAACATCGCCCCTCCTCTGGGCCCACACCAACGGCCTGAGGGAGAAGACTCAATGGCCTGGCAGGTGGATGAGAACATCGCCCCTCCTCTGGGCCCACACCAACGGCCAGAGGGAGAAGACTCCATGGCATGGCAGGCGGCTGAGAACATCGCCCCCTTCTCTGACCCCACACCAGTGGCCTGAGGGAGAAGACTTCATGGCCTGGCAGGCAGCTGAGAACATAGCCCCCTCCTCTGGGCCCACAACAACGGCCAGAGTGGAGTTAGTCTGTGTTCTGCTTTGGTTGTTTTGTTAGGTTGTATTTTATGATTTTTACTGTACAGTTGCTGTATTGATGGAAGCCGCCCTGAGTCGCCTCAGCGAGTAGGCAACAATATAAATCTGAATAAATAAATAAATTTCCACAATGGATGATAACATGTTGCAATCTGTCTTACTAATTTTTTTAAAGAAAATACAAACTAACTTTTGATTCCTAGCACTTTTTATTATTTAAAATGAGGATATTCCACATTTCCATCCTACAGGAAATCACAAGCAGCTGAACAGCAGTACAGATAAGCATGCCAAGTGCGATTCTGCTTCAAACATTTAGAATGGTGTCTGCTTTTGAAGCCAACATTTCTTCCTCAAAGGGATCAGGCCATACCACTGCTGCTATTCCTAACAAAAGGTGTGCCTGTTACATCATACCCGAGTGCACAGTGAAAGATGTTTGCAGAATCCTTAAGTGCAAATATGACAAATATATTAGTCTGTGTTTCAAGCATATCAGAGAGTAAACAAAACAGAAAAATGTTGTGGCACTTTAAAGATTAACTGCTGTATTTTTAATGTTAGCTTTCGCAGCTCAAGTGATGAAGTGAACTTGATACACGAAAGCGAACGTTAAAATAAAAGTAATTTTTTTATGTGCCACAACGTTTTGTCTTTTTGTTTTGTTTACTCTGATAAAATTAATTTAGATACTCAAGTTTTACCTTCCAAATAACAGCCTTAAAAATATTAACCCCAAGCATCCATATTTCTATGATCGTGGATATATAGTAATAATAATAAATGTCCATAATTTTGGTAACTATAAGGAAAGTCACAGCTTTGTTTAGTTTTCATTAAAACTTAAGTTTCCATAAGTGATGGGAAAATTAAAATATATACAATATTCTATCAAAACTACTTTTTAAAAAAATTGGTGTAACATGAAATTATAGCTTTGTACAGGAGTGGGGAACCATCTATTTATTTATTTATTTATCAAATTTATATTCCTCCCTACTGTTGGAAGGTCACATGTTCTTAATAATAATAATAAAAAACACCCTTAATTTTAAAGTTACTAAAGTAAAATAAAAAATATAAAAACCAAAGGAAAAGGATTGGTTCTGTAAAATGTGGATTCAGGGAGACGGCTGCACCGAAAGCCCGAGAAGGCCACAGGTTCCCCGCCCCTGGAAGTAAATCAGAAAACACACACAGGATTGCAGTCTCAAGAGTCTGAAGGTCTTGGTTTCTTATAAGCAGGACTGCAAATGTGCCCACTATGAGAGAAGGCTGTCTGCCAACTGCTGCTCGGTAGACTATTCGAGGATGTGTAGTTTGATATTTGCTACTTGAGAAGAAGGGGGAGAAAGATGTTAAAAATAGGAACCACTAGACCAAAGGTCACTGGAAGGCATTTTGGATTTGTGTATCAGTATCTGTCTATATTATTATTATTTTCTAATGCTATACATTGTCTTACACAAAAACCTTCATACATTGGTACCTCGCTTAAAGAGCAAAATGCGTTCCATGAGATTGCTCTTTAAGCGAGTTTGCTCTTTAAACAAAACACCATTGCAAGTGACCAACTGTGACTTCTGAACGGGGAATTGTGAAACCAGATTTATTTGTTACGTGAGGGTTTTTTGGTTGGTTTTATTTGTTAAGCAAGGTGACCATTCAAAGAAAATTCTGCTCTTTAAGTGAGTTACTCTCTAAGCGAGGCACTCTTTATGTGAGGTTTTACTGTAATATAATTTTTGTAAGATAAAGCCTAAACAATTCATACACTTCAAAACACAAATTATTATTTCTTAGGTATTTCTTCCCTCTACCTTTTTAAAAATGGTAAAAACTGTGGCAGGAGAAGGGGAAGGCTTTCAGAGTTTTTTTTTTTAAATACTCCCAATATTTTCCCAGTTTTTCCCCAACCTTCCACATATATGCACAAAACAGCCAGTAGGTACATGCTTATGATCAGTTCAATACAGTAATACCTCGGATAACGTTTACCTCGGATAACGCTAAAATCGCATAACGTTAAGTAATCTGGGGAGGAGAATTGGATTGAATAACGTTAAGGTCCTATGGGATGTATCGGACAACAACCGCTAAAGCCTGTGCGGTTACAATGTATCTCTATGGAGCTTTAACGTTCTCCGATCCATCCCATAGGATTTTAACATGCATCGGATAACACTGAAAATCGGATAACACCAAGACTTGTGGAACCAAGTCTTAGCGTTATCCGAGGTATTACTGTATGTTCATAATAATACTGTAATTACCTAACAATTTGCCCATGGTGGTATTTCCCTCTTTAAATGCTTTTGGGTATAGCAATTTAGTTTCATAGATGAATCCCCAAAAGCAGTTTCTGTTTCACTGTTTGTGGACAAGAAGTAACTAAGAGAACAGTATTCTGACTCCTGAACTTACAGGAAACATCAGAAACAATTATAATTACCATTCAGATACTCAGTCCTGTATGATATGGTGCTCAAAAGCACACATGCAAAACGCCAACTTGTTCAGGGAAATCCTTGATTCCTAAAGATGTCATGTAATAATATACTCATTTCCCAAGCGGTGTTCCAATTCTGGAAAATAGAAAGTAACACTTAACATAAGGGCTCCTATTTAAGCAGCAAAGTTATTGGCAGCTGCTCCTGAGGAGCTGGCTTAGAGTAACAGAGCAGTTTTGGACATCCCTAGAAGTGATCTAAACAACTCTTGACAGAGGTGAGCCCCACTGAATTCAATGGAAGGATGTACTGAATTGGACACTACGTTCCTTGTTTTGAATCTTGCATAAAGTTTTTCCGTGCTTCTTTGTATTTTTGGAGGAGTTAGTACTACAGGTTGCTTCATGTCCTAATCAGGAGCGTTTCAGATGGTGTATATACATCCCTGCATGCAAGCCCAGCAAAGTAAGCTATCCAAATCCATGTAACTCATGCTAACAACCCTAAACTGATCGCCTTTGCAGTGAGCTTCAACAGTTTCAATAGCACAGGTTATGAGTGTATTTGGTGGATTACCCATGTTAGAACTTTTGTGGACATGTAGAGAATGCTGCTTTAAGTGAAGACGTAGCATCAACTTCTTCTATGATTTCCCCAGGAAAGTTCAAGAATCAAAAGGGCACCGCATTCAACAAACTGTGCAGAAATGACACAGCACAAAGAGAGAGCGAAGCTTTCAAAAGTTATCTCTGGGCAAATATTTGGTGTTACTGCCTTTGCTATCTCTCAAGCCCTTGTGAACAAAAACTGACTTATAGCTTTCATGTTACTGGCCCATACCTTTATTGACAAAGTTTATTAAAACAAGTGGAAAGCAAGTAAGAAACACACAAATGATTGGCTTGAATTATTGCATATTGTTCAATTTCTAAAAGTGATAAAAATTATAAATACATAATTTGTAGTAAAAGCTTTTTTTTTTTTTGCAAAAACAGAAAAGAAAGATGTTTAGCACATTCTTTAAAGAATCACAAAGTCTTAGAAACATATGCTACAAAGAGGTGGGCGGGGGAGGTTTTCCTCCATTGAAACTAAAAAGTGCACAACCAACGTCATGATGCTACCTCTACGGCAGACGTGGATTACTGTCACATGTGCAAAGCAGATCATTTATTACAGTACTAAAAGCTGTTGAGAACAAGGAGAAGATTGGAGGAAGAGAAGAATGCATAGCACTCCACAGTAGAGGTATAGAGAGACGTAGCATCTCGGAGCACTCAGGTCAGCATATCCCAAAGGCAGCAGCAGCACAGCGCAGTCCAACATGCTGTCAGGCAGGTACTTTCGCCAGAGGTGTCCCTTCGCCGCTCTTCCACAACATAGACTGGAAAAAAATATCCATCAGAGATGTTAGAGTTGCTGCATACAGTGGTCACATTCCGAATGCAAGAACATACACCGGATTTATACAACTGGTTTTCAATGGCGTTATTAGCAAATCTTGAGTTGGAAGAGCCACGTAGAGCAGGTTTCAGCTGAACGAATTCTGCAAGATTTCAACACATCGGCTGAAATCCTGTTGCTTAGTGTTGTAAGGCACATTAAAGTAAGTTCTGCTGATTCAAATGAGGCTACTGTAGTTGTGACTCAATAAACTCACAACTAGCACAACATACTGTGCTAAACCACAGGATTTTAGCCAGTATTTCTTAGCACTCAAGAAATGCAGACACAGAAGCTTGGAGTACATTGTTGTTGTTTTTTTGGGGGCATAGGATTAAAATTAATTGTAAACAAGACAATACCTTTTCCCTCCCCAACCCTCCTCTCCCAAATACAGTATTGAAATAATCAAGACCATGAGCCGAACCCTACAGCTGTTGAGAAATACAGTGACATCCAAGTCATAATTATAAATACAGTAGAACCCCATATAATGAAGAAGCTCCGTTCTATGGAGCTCTTCATTATACAAAATGTTTTGTTATGCCAAGTGCTACTGGCGTTACCCTGTATATTGGGGGGGGGGGGGAGAGAGGAGAGATGTTCATTATACAGGGTATACCCTGTATAATGAAAAAAATTTTTCGTTATGCAGGGTATCGTCAATAGCGCAAAAATGCTTTGTTATACCATTTTTTCGTTATACAAAGCATTAATTATATGGGGTGCCACTGTTCCTTAATTTTACAGTACCAGGAGTGGGGTTATCCTGTCAATGCAATCCAACCTAAGACATTCAGATTTGGACTGTTCTCCCATGGCTACAATTCTCCCCTCAGTGTATCTTTTTGATCACTTTCCCAATAACATCTCCAGCTACGTGCCTATATGGACTTATTGAATCCCACAAATGGCTCATCCAAGGCAGGCTGAAACAAGCTGAACAGGTTTGCCCTGAAATGTATCCGGACCTTTCTTTGTCTTATTAGGCTGACTGAAAGAAAAGGGTCTAGCAAATACCATTTTGGCTTGTCTGTACACAGGTCACAAATTGTTTTGCTCAACTCCGGTATCAACTGGCTCTACAGCAGCCCCATTTAAACAACCCTCACAGAATCCTGACTGGCACAGCCACTGAAAGCTTGGCAACATAGTGCATGGCGGCCTACTCAATATGGTGCCCTTTTAATGTGATGGACTACACATTTGATAGTGCAGTGTATGTTGTTGGGGCTAGAAATCTTACTAAACCAGGCTGATCGGGGCTTCTTGGAATTGAAGTCCAAGAACATCTGGAGAGCCAAGTTTGCTGACCCCTGTACTACACCATCAGTTTCCCACTACTGTAATTATTTAATTCATCGTTCAAAAAATGCTAGCACAGCTTGAGCACTATGGACTACCAGCTCTTAAGGAGCTTTAGCACATATGTTTTGCTGAGAGAGGGACATTACTATTGAATCCAAACAAAGATAATAAAACTCATTGTGTAAAAGGATAAAATAGTTTCCGACATAAAGGGAACTGTTACCTTCCCTATATAAGTTAGAAAAGCTGTTAGCCTGCCAGGTGATTAACAAGCTGGCACTATCATGCTTTGTGCCCATCAGTACCTTTCTAGTCTTGTCTAGGTATTCCCCTGAATGAGTGAGGAGTACAGGAGTCCCAGAGGAAGTCATGCTAGCTCATCCCAAACATGGTTCCATGCATTGCCGTTGTCTACTTCATTTTTGACATTTGTGTGTTCAGCACAAAAGTCTGGCATGGCAAATGCATGCATTCAAGCAAACATGTTTAGAAGCCTTTGTGTGTTTAAGAAAATGCACTGAGCAGGATCCCATCTCCTGAGTGTGCACTTTTGCTGAGGCACATGTTGTCATAGCTCCCTTGAGGCTTTTATTGTGAAATTAAATGCACTAAAGATGGTCGGAGGAGATGAGGCTGTAGGAGTGTGCCTAACCTCACACCTATATCTCATTCCCTCTTCTAGTCAGTCTTCATGCCCTGTGCAAACGTCTGGATAGGATACCTGAGAAACCTTGCTCTGAATTCAGAGTGATAAAGACCAAGGCTGGACAATACCTCTTCTGGATCATTAAAGTCACAATTAAGATGAGCTTTCTAGGTCTCCAGAACTCTTCATTACACAAAGATGGTATAAAACACGGAGTGAAGGTAAACAGTTCTGGCCAGCTGTAAAGCCCTTGGCCAGGAAGATAAAGCAAAATGAGTTTAGAAGTCACATGAGAGACAAATAACTGAGATACCAAGTGACATTTGATCCCCACTATATAGATCAAACATTGAAGTATAGTCTCCCAAGACCAGTAAGATACTAGTCCGCCCTAACCCCATTCAGCACTAGTAGACCACGTCTATAATACTGTGTCCAATCCTGGGCAAACTAAAGGAAACCAGACTGGTTTATATGTAGTGGACTAAAGAAAACTGTATAAGAAACTTCATAAATTCCCATTCATAACTGGAAGCAACATATTTTCCTGTGCTATTGGGGTTTTTAATTTAAAAAAACCACTCAAGAGACAGTCAAGCCCATAAAAGGGCACCAAAACACTTGTACACCATGCATAAATGTTGGCAGTTTCAAGGATTGGCATATTTTGTACAGTTGTTGATTGAAACCACAAAATAAACAACAATATTGTTTGTATAATTCATCCAATACATCATATGGACTGTTTTTACTGAGTATTAGTTTTAATTAAAGATATGGGAATGCCAGAACACCTTATATGCCTCATGAGAAATCTGTACATGAATCAAGAAGCAACAGTTAGGACAGAATATGGAATGACGGAGTGGTTTGGAATAGGAAAAGGAGTAAGATATTTTGTCACCGTGCTTATTCAACTTATACACAGAGCACATAATGCGCAATGCAGGGATGGAGGAATCACAATTTGAGATCAAAATTGCTGGGAGAAACATCAACAATTTGAGATATGCAGATGATACCACCCTAATGGCAGAAAGTGAGGACCTAAAGAAGCTCCTGATTAGGTTGAAACAAGAGAGTGAAAAAGCTGGCATGAGACTCAATATAAAGGAAACCAAGATAATGGCAACAGGCCCTATCAGTCCCTGGAAAATAGATGGGGAAGAAGTAGAAGCAGTGACAGACTTTACTTTCCTAGGATGAAAGCTCACTGCAGATGGTGATTGCAGCCATGAAATAAAAAGGCGACTGATTCTTGGGAGGCAAGCAATGAGAAACCTGAGGAACATAATGAAAAGTAGAGACATCACCTTGCAAACAAAAATTCGTATAGTCAAAGCAATGGTATTCCCAGTGGCAATGTATGGTTGTGAGAGCTGGACCATTAGGAAAGCTGAGCACAGAAGAATAGATGCCTTTGAGATGTGGTGCTGGAGGAGAGTTTTGAGAGTCCCCTGGACAGCGAGGAGAACAAATAGGTCAATCTTAGAAGAAATCAACCCTGACTGCTCCCTTGAAGGTCAAATAGTAAAGATGAAGCTAAAGTACTTTGGACATCAAATGAGAAGAGAGGATTCACTTGAGAAAGCCTTAATGCTAGGAAAGGTGGAGGGCAAAAGAAAAAGGGGGCGGCCAAAAATGAGATGGCTAGATGGTATTGTAGAGACAATGGGTACAGAACTGAGCGAGTTGAGGAGGATGGTTTAGGACAGAGGTGCCTGGCGGACAGTGGTCCATGGGGTTGCAAAGGGTCGGAATCGACTGTGCGACTGAACAACAGCAAAAAGTTTTAATCATCATCACCATCATCATCATTACTGAACTGCCACGGAAGCTTTTAGTTATTACAGACTGTAGAAATGGAGTTTATGACACCATTTAGAAACTTAAACTTTATGAACTTTCTCAGAATCTTTGGGCAGCAGAAAGTATTTCATAAGAAAGAAACTTCTTTTCTTAAAGAACATTTATTCTTTAGACGGCAACCATTTAGGACAGAGGTGGCTAAACTTGGTGCTCCAGCTGTTCCTGGGCTTCAATTCCCAGAAACCCTGATCAGCAGGTGTACTGACTTGGGTTTCTGGTGATTGAAGTCCAAGAAGAGCTGGATACCCCTGATCTAGGATCTTTCAGGAAAACATCTGGATCTGAGCTATCAGAACCTTGGACGCTTGTTATCCAATGTACTACTGGTCAAAAAAAGTCCTGCTTTATCACTTAAGGGTGTTGATGGTGACGCCAAGTACTACTCACTGAAATGCAAACAGTATGCACAGGCTTTACTGTAAAAAGAAACACATCACCTTTCCATTAATATACAGATTTTTATCTTCAATGTGCACATTTGGTTTCTGCCTGCCCAGATAATTAGTTACTGATTAACTTTAGAAAAAAAATATTATTGAGATGTTTTGCTCTGGATTATGGAGCATTAATGAGAGGCATATCAGAAAATGGATCATCTTAAATCATATAGATGTCAAAACAGTTACTCTTCCTGCAGGGACAAAACCAACTGCCTAGTTACATGGGGTAGCAGTCATTCATTAAAAAAAAAAAGAACCTTCAAGGAACATGTGCCAGCTTAGGTATAGGACTGGCCTGAACATCTGTTTTGTGATCCTGTGGTAGGAAACTCGGGGGGGGGGGAGAGGAGAGTAGCGCATGGATTTCAGCCGCCTGGGGCATAAGCCAAATTTGCTGCCCCCTGGTGGACGCTGGAGCCCGCTCCTGCTAGGGCTTCTGGGAAATGTAGTCCAAGAACACCCATACGCCCAAAGTATACACCGCTGAGCCCCTCTATGCTATGCTACAGGGGGGGGGGATGCTCAGAATTCTAAACCTTTTTGAAACCAACAACTTTAGTGAACAGACAATAGTAGCAATTGGGAAAGTATCCTTTCCTCAAGTAGGTTTTTTTCCTACCTCATGTTTAATTTAGATATTTATGGGTCTTGGCTGTAGTTAGTTAGACCCATAATATGCTATGAGTCTTGTTATATCACACGAAGATGGGTGTCAAGATTAGGCTGGGCAGCAGGCTAACAATATGAATTTCCAGCATAGTTTTTGTTTACAGGAAAAGGAAATGCTTAAAAACAGTTAAAATACTGATAACACAAAGACATCGGTCACAAAACAAGAACTAAAAGGCAGCAAAACTTTGAATGCTACATTAAAAACTAGCCAGCAGGATTGTTGTTGAAAGATCTACTGAGAGCATATAGAACAAAGGGAAACCAGGCACTTTTATTTCACATCCCTTCTGAATTTGAATTTATCCAAATAACCATTAACCCAATCTCCTGCATAAAATACCAACCTACCTCATGAAATTATATCTCAGGCTAAAATGAACTATTTGGTGCTTTTTAAAAACCTTACTATAGCCTGTCAAAGGTTCTCACCACATCTAAAAGTGGAGTGCTTTTTCTGAAACTAATTTAGGTTCAGTTACATTCAGTAAGGTCACCAGCATCCAGAATTACATAAATATGAGCACCATCTACTTTAAAAGAATTGGATCTACTGAGAAATTGAAGGTGACAACAAGTGACATTAGGACTTCATATATTGACTGGTTTGAGATCACTCTATCATTCCCATATCCAGATCATCAACTAATGTTATTGGGGAGTGAACATGTATACTTACTGTTGTAGAATAGCACATCAAATGAATAAGAATCAGTCTGAGCTATTCTGGAGATGTGGTACAGAAAAAGGAACATATCTGCATATGTGGTAGGGGTGCTGTTATACAATAAAATTTTGGAATCAAATAGAAAAGGAATTAGAAAATATTATGGGTATTACAGTAACATTAAGTGCAAAAATAGGATTGCTAGGAGAGGCAGATGGAATTAAAATGGACAGAAATAAAAAGGAATTAATGCTTACCCTGCTATCAGTGGGTTCGAGGGATGCCGGTGGTTGATTGTTTTTTTATTAGTGTATGTTATCTGTATGTCAATTTTATTGAAACAATAAAAATATATATAAAAAGAATAGCTACTTCTGGGATCTTTATCTACTTTTCTCCTGAACCTCCATGCAACTCATTTGCCTGGTCACCCCTGAAGAGCTGCAAGAACAAGGTAACATTTGGTTCTCATTGTCACCATTTGAAGAACCAGCAGCTCTTTAAAGTCAGAAGAACAGGAAGGAAAGCTTGGTGCATAACCACCATTGTTCAGCTGGACATAAAGACAGGACTGCTGCCCTTTCAGCCTCAGAGGAAGGAGTTCAATTTCCACTGCCAAGATACAAATGGAGACTAAACATTCCCTATGAAAGGAGGAAGTGAGAACCAGCCACGGGGAAACAAAGCAAACTTTGGATAGAGTAAAGGTCACCCTTGCTTGAAAGCCAGTTGTATCCTACTCTACGGTTCAGTGCTCATCTCTGTTTATAACTGAAGAGCCAGCGCTGTCTGCGTTTTGCAGATGTTTCCGTGGACATGTGGCAGGTATGTCTAGACACCGAAGTGCACAGAATGCTGTTTACCTTCCCACCGAAGTGGTACCTATTTATCTACAGTACAGTACTTGCAATTTCTTGCTTTCGAACTGCTAGGTTGGCAGGAGCTGGGACAGAGATGGGCGCTCATTCCGTCATGCAGTGCTCAGGTTTTGAACTGCTGACCTTCCGCCTCCCAGTCAGCATCTTAACCACATGAGCCACTGCAGTCCCTTTGGATAGTCACCCCCTAAAATTGCTGCATAGTTTTGCATTCAGTGCAATGTGTAGGCATGTTTTGAGAAATCTAAAGTGCATGAAAGTTCACGACAACTTCAGAACCTGTTGAAGAAGTACTACCAGGTGCCTCTTCCCCTGGATAAATTTGGAAAGGTTATTTTTAGTCCACTGCCATAAAGTACACAGTGCTAACCTAGCAGAAATTTGTGGGGAGGAGATTCAATGTTTACAGGCTTGCTTTTGACAGCAGACGAAGTGGTGGAAAGAATAATGAGAAACATGCTATTAATGCTCATGAGTAAATGTCCTTAAGTATACTTTGGTTGTGCAGTTTAAAGGTTAAAAAAAAGTATTCCTGAAAGATGAGTTTTCAAAGGGATCTAAAGACAGTGAATTGTACACATGATCAAAGACAGAGTTAAAAAAAATGATTAAGAGAATAGGACACCTTCAGTCAATTGAGGTGCAGATGTTGGAGATAGATGATGAGAATGCAGTAGAAACGTCTCCCCGTTAGCAGCAGAGTCCTGGGAGAACGTGACTGACAGTTGATTGAATATGGGGAGGAAATGCAAGTTAGGAACTAAAGATAAAGCCTTCGTGTCTGGTTCACAGATTGATGTTATCAATGTAGGGAATAAAATATGAAATATGTATAACTTAGTCTTAGATATGCTGATCTTGACACAGTGATGAAGACATTCTAAGCCAGGGATGTCCAAACTATGGTACCCCGTACGGGTGTGTTTTACTTCCGCTTCCAGGAGTGATGAGGGCTTTGTGCGCCGGATGAATTGGCATTAGGGGTTGGATCTGGCCCCAGGACCATAGTGACTGGCCCCCTGAACCACGTGACTGGCCCATGGCCTGAAAAGTTTGGGCACCCTTGTTCTAAGCAGATGTATTAGATAGATCATGGAAAGTGTGGGTTAGATATTAGATAAGAGTGCTTGGGTTAGAGAAGGATGGTTGTGAGTCAACAACTTTCAAGAAGTACATTACTGAAAACCACCTGATCTGATAGCTTCCACAGAAACAGAGTCCAGAGAGAAAAGCAGAAGGTAAAAAAATACAATACCCAGCCATCCCCACAAAAAGGAACCAGTAGACAATGAAATTGTTGAGCAAGAACATAAGGAGCAAGTCCAGTAGTACCCTGGTTAACATGTGCACTACACAGCATTAAAACCGGATAACGTTGGGGAATTTGGGGGAAACTTTTACACTGCACAACGTTAAAATAACGTTGTGCAATGCAAAAGTTTTCCTCAAATTCCCCAACGTTGATCTCTGCCTCAAAGCCGGCAGGGCTGGAGATCAGCCCTGCGGCTTCGGGGCAGAGATCTCTGGAGGCCCCCTTGCTGGAGGGGGGAGGGGCTCTGTAGACCCGAGCGGTTTCCTCTGGGTGAGTGGGCGAGTACACCCTCACCCCAAGGAAACCGGCAATCAGACGCTCTGAGTTTTTTTTTAACTTTGTGCAATCAATGTATTGCACAATGTTAAAAACCGGATAACACTAAGTCTTGTGGAACCATGTTTTAGCATTATCCAAGGTATTAGTGCAGGGGTGCCCAAACTTTTCAGGCCGTGGGCCGGTCACATGGTTCAGGAAGCCAGTCACTATGGCCTGGGGGCTAGATCTGACTCCCGACACCAATTCATCCAGCCCATGAAGCCCTCTTTGTTCCTGGAAGTGGGAGTAAAATGCGCCCGTATGGGCATGTTTTACTTCCACTTCCAGGAGCAGCGAGGGCTTTGTGGGCCGGATGAATTGGCATTGGGGGCCACATCCGGCCCCTGGGACGTATTTTGGGCACCCCTGTATTAGTGTATTGTTATTGTTATATAACATCAATTTGCTTCTGATGTATGGAAACTCTAAGAATGAGTAACCTCCAGAAGGTCCTATCATTAACAGATCTTTTCAGCATTTGCAAGTTCAAGGCTATGACATCCTTTCCAGTCAAGTAGATGTGTGTGTGTGTGTGTGGGGGGGGGAGTTGTGATAAAATTTAAGGCAAGTTACAGCTCAAGGAGAACATTATTTCGGGATCAATTCAACTGCCAGAACTGAAATCAGCAATGCTTCAGGGGCTAAAGCTGCAGTTTTTAATTTTGGTCAAATTTTGAGCCACCTGAAAGTTAATCTGATGCATACATTCATACATGGCAGTAAGTCAAGGGTTCCCAACCTAAGACCAGTGGGCCAGATCTGGCCCACGACACCATTTTGTGTGCCCCCTACCCCTCCAAGGGCATTTGAGAAACAAAATGGCCACCCCTTGAAGCTGTTGGGTCAAAATGGCCACCCCCATCATGCAGACAGGGCAAAATGGCCATCCGGCCCTTGAAACTGACTGAGAGAGCATGACCCGGCCCCTGGCTTGAAAAGGTTGGGAACCCCTGGTGCAATGATGGGATGTAACAGGTTCTCACCAGTCCACCAGAACCGGTAGTAACTTTTTCCAGTGTCCCGGAGAACCGGTAGCAGCTTTTGGGGGGAACCACCTTCGGGGCTTACCTTTTCACTGGTTCCCACACTGCGCATGCGTGCCAAGCACTTGGTGTACATGCACGACTACAGTGCTTGGCGCGTATGCACGGCCTTCTTACTATCCTCCCAAGCGGGGAGGAGGAAGAGAAGCTGCTAGCCTGAAGCTCCCTATAGCCTGCTCCCCAGGGTAAGTGACTCACCTTTGGATGTGGTGTGTCTGTGTGTATTTTAATGTATATTTAATATCTTTACCTATATTGGCGTACTACCACAGTTCCTAAAAAGGCCTGGCGGCTGGCAGGCCTGGCAGCCTGGCTTGGGGTTTTTAAGCAAAGTCTTGGAGTTACCTCATCAATAAGCTACACCTGTGCTGTTCCAATTGCTGTTCCAAATGAAGAACCCTTAAGGAGTTACAACTGTTTTACATTTACATTAAGGCATATTATCCTAGAGAACTGGTTAGGCAAAGACTTAGTAACTAAGTTCTTTAACTGTTGAAAAGTGCCAAAATGAAGCCATCTTGTGAGTTCATTCTGTAGTTCTTTCCATCTGACCTAGTGTGAGAAAGATTAGCCAGAACAAGCTTTAAGCTCTGGTTTAAAAGCTCTGGTTGATTTGTGTTTGGGTGGGTGGGTGTTTGGGTGGCTGTATTTTAATGTATTTTTTATTTTATTTTATTTATTTTATTTTATTTTATTTACGGGTTTCTGTTGTGGGTGGGTGTGTGGGTTGAGGGTGTGTGTGTGTGCTTATTATTTTGTATTTTTTCTTTGGCCCTGCCCACGACATCATAACATCATGACGTTCGCTCCGCCCACACTGTGATGACATCATGGTGAGGTCGTAAAATTTTTGACATCCCACCACTGCCCTGGTATATGTGATATGGCCAGCTAGTTAGGATTCACCTTTAACAGGTCTGCCTTATAAAAATCCACAAAGTGGAGCGTCTCCACTATTTTGTGTTCCAGTTACATGATTATATCTGGCAGTAAAGAAACAAGGAAGTCCAGAAATGATTTCCATTATCGTGCAGCCTGTTTGCATAACTGCTTGCGCAGTTATGCAAATAGCATGAACTAAACTTACATCACTTGGTTTTCATATACTCAATCGGATTGTGAGATGTCACTGTCAATGAATTTGGGGTTGCTTTTGACCATAAAATCCCATTCCCAATTTCCCAGCCTTTGAAAACTTCCAAACAAAACTCATCACAGTAAACTACTTTCTCAGGATAAACGTTTAACTACCAGTCAAGATGTGTATTACGGAATTATAGGGCGTGACACACTAGAAAGATAAGCACTAGTGCTTGCTCAGTTGCAGCCCACTCTCCACTCCCGAACTGCCCAGAGAACTGTCACCATTAGAATAAAAGGTGGCTCAGTGGTTAAGAAGCTCGCCTTGTTAGCTGGAAGGCTGGCAAGCCAGCAGTTTGAAACCCAGGTACTGGATGATGGATTGAGTGCCTGTCTCTGCCCCAGCTCTTGGAGACATGAAAGGAGCTTCATTTTGGGGCTCCCTGAGCAGAGTTTCTTCTGCAAAAATCCTTTCAACCCAAAACAATTTTCTGACACAAAATTAGTATTTGAATAAATTATTGGAATATTAACATTTATTAATATTTAGGAGACATCTGTTCAGAGCTTTTTCACATTACGCTTGGAACTTTTATTATTTTGCACTGATAAGGTAAAGGTAAAGGTTTCCCTTGCTCAAAAGCCAGTCGTATCCGACTCTAGGGGTCAGTGCTCATCTCTGTTTCTAAGCCGAAGAGCCAGCGCTATCTGCTTCTGCATACGTTTCCATGGTCATGTGGCAGGCATGACTAGACACCGGAGCGCACGGAACGCTGGTACCTTCCCACCGAAGTGGTCTCTATTTATCTACTTGCAATTTCTTGCTTTCGAATTGCTAGGTTGGCAGGAGCTGGGACAGAGACGGGAGCTCATTCCGTCCTGCAGTACTCGGGAATCGAACTGCTGACCTTCTGCCTCCCAGTCAGCGTCTTGGTGACTTGAGCCATGAAGTGGGTTAAATAACACTTTTTACTCATTGAGATTCTGTTTGCAGTTTCTGCTGCAAAATGGTAATGTGCCACTCCTTGAAATGTCTGGAGGCGAACCTACAGAATGTTTGGACCACAAACAGATAAGAGGCCTTGCCTGCCCTACCCAAGGATGTGGCTCTTTCCCAATCTCCAGCAATGCTGCTGCTAGACAGGGGAGAGAGCCTCTGTCCACACAATTTCAAATTAAAGCTGGGAGAAGATAAGCAGAACTAGAAGAAGGAAAAAGACCGGCTCTTCATGTTATTTTTTATTAGTATTATACAGTACAGCAATACCTCGGATAACGTTTGCATCAGATAACGCTAAAACCGCATAACATTAAGCAATGGGGAGGGGATTGCATCGCATAACGTTAAACCCGATGGGATGCATCGGATAACGTTCACTAAAGCCTGTGCCGGTTACAATGTATCTCTATGGAGTTTTAACGTTATCCGATGCATCCCATAGGATTTTAACATGGATCGGATAACAGTAAAAATCGGATAACACTAAGACTTGTGCAACCAAGTTTTAGCATTATCTGAGGTTTTACTGTATATACTATCATATACTATTTGGTACTGCTGTTACTGTTTAAAGCAGGAGATCCCAACCTTTTCAAGCCAGGGACCAGTTCACGCTCTCTCAAGTCAGCTTCGAGAGCCAGATGACCATTTTGCCCTGCCTACACGATGGAGGTGGCTATTTTGTCCCAACAGCTTCAAAGGAATGCCCATTTTGTTTCTTGAATGCCCTTGGAGCAGTGAAGGGGCCCCATGAAAAGGCACTGTGGGCCGGATCCAGCCTGCTGTCCTTAGGTTGGGAACCTCTGGTTTATAGTTCCAGTGTCTCCCAACCTTTGTTTTTTGGAATTCAATTCCCCGAAGCCTAAGTCAATTCTCCAAAGCACTGATCAGCCAATATACTAACTTAGGTTTCTGGGGATTAAAGTCGCCAGAAGCCTTTACCACTGGTTAAACCATTCATAAACGTTATCCAGCATTTGAGATCTGTGCTGCATATTTATTTTTAACACACCCACAAAATTATAGGTAAAGGTCACCCTTACCTGACTCTAGGGTTCAGTGCTGATCTCTGTTTATAACCAAAGAGCTAGTGCTGTCTGTGTCTGCTGGTGTTTCCATGGATATATGGCAGGCATGACTAGACACCAAAGTGTCTAGTCATGGTGGCAGTTTTAATTGGGTTTTTATTGGTTTTTAAGATTTTAATTTAATTTAATTTAATTAATTGAATTTATATTCCACCCTACTCGCACAAGCAACTCAGGGTGGATTACAACCAATCAGATGTGATTGGTTTTATTTTCTGTGAGCCGCCCAGAGTCTTCGGAGTTGGGCGGCAATATAAATCAGAAAAATAAAATAAAAATAAATAAAACAAGTCTTCGGAAGTACAATCAGCATACTTTGCTACTCTCCCATGATAATGCATTGTAGCTAATAGTTGCTAATAGTTATTTGTAACATGTGACTTCAAGACTCTGAAGAGCAGAAGAGCAAACCAAGAGAAGGTGAATGCCCACATTGCTGCTACCCATCATCAGATCCTCCTGCCGATAACAGCTCTTTCCTCTTTTGAAGAAGCTGGGTAGCTGCTGAACTAACATTTAATACCCCAGTGCAGATGTAGGCGAACCTATGGCACCCTTTTCTGTTGGCACGCATGCCGTCATGGTCAAGCCCCGCCCCATGCTGCTGGCACCGTTTCCACATCCTCCCATCTCCCTCCACCGATGGGGAGCCTGAAGGGGAGATGGTGGCCAAAATGAGGTGAGGCGACAAGGCACCCCTCCCTGGAAGTGGAGGAGGAGGCATCAATGCACCCACCGGGGGGGGGGGGATGGGACCTGTGCACCATTCTCTCTGTGTGGCGGTGGTGGGCATGCAGACCCTGCTCTACTCTGTTGGCAAACCCCACCCTACACTGACGGTGTTTCTTTCCCCATCCATTCCTCTCCGTTTGCCAATGGGGAGGCGAGAGAGGAGGCTAAATATGATAATAAACCCTTAGAAAACAAAGCCAACATTTTTAGCTGAATAATCATTTTCTGTCACTTTTGCCATCCTCCTCCATTATTAACAGACCTTTTTTTGCCAGAATGACAGAGGAAGACCATTAAAATGGGTGCCCAAAGTACCAACTGTAAAAGAAATCTGGAACTTAACTTGCAGGGTCCATCAACTTCCTGTGACTCGAAAGCTGCCATTCCCCACCTTCCTCTGAGGATGTCTCAATGTGAAAGACCAGTGTTGGAAAAAACCCACATACCAGAGATGAGAACCCACAATTCAGAAGAATTATAAGGATGGGGAACAATCATAAGAATACAAAGAAGCACCATTCCACATTGCTACCAGGTCCCATCATGCTATTTAGTTCTGTTCAAAATGGGGAAGCTTTCCGGGGGGGGGGGGTGTCACAAAATCATCATTCTTCCACGCACGTGCTAGTCGTTACCTGTATTCTTAGGTCCCTCTCCATAAACTTGTCCTGGAGGTGGTTGTGGAGGCGGAGGACCATTCTGCCATCCGTATGCTGGATAGGCCTGGTAGCCCGGGTAGCCAGGATATGGGCCAGGCCCCGGTGGTCCAACTGGTTGCTGGGTATATGGTGGGTATGGGGCCCCTGGGCCTGGGCCAGGATATGGTGGAGGATGTTCGTGGTTCATGTAGGATGCCGAGTGTTTCCTAAGGATACAGAGATGGATTTTACTTTAACCTGTTTTGATATAGCCACATATCAGGAACATGCATTATTAATTGCAGCTGTGCCATCTTTCAAACATGGAATGCCTATTGCTGTCCTCAGTCACAATCATGATGTTATCTAATAAACAGAGTACAGTAATACCTCGGTAACGTTTGCATCAGATAACGCTAAAACCGCATAACGTTAAGCAATCGGGGGGGGGATTGCATCGCATAATGTTAAATCCTATGGGATGCATCGGATAACGTTCGCTAAAGCCTGTGCCGGTTACAATGTATCTCTATGGCGATTTAACGTTATCTGATGCATCCCATAGGATTTTAACACTATTTCATGCATGCATCGGATAACATTAAAAATCGGATAACACTAAGACTTGTGGAACCAAGTTTTAGCATTATCTGAGGTTTTACTGTACTAGACAGGAAAGTGAAATCTTACTTTAAATCATCTACATATAAATTTGAAGCTCTGGCCAAATAATTTTTAAAAACATTTAAAAATATATTATAGGAACACACTGGTCAGAATCCAACGGCGTATTTATGATGACACATTGATATTTTCTTTCAAAATATCCAGGGAAAATGACCATCAGATTAAAAACAACGAAAGATCACATTGTTAGCATTATTTTAATACATCTACTGCATATGCTACTGTGTTTTTATGCCTCAACATAATGCCACAGTTGAGCCCAAATAATGTCAGAGTAACTTTATCAAAGCCTTTGAATCACTAAGGAATGGTATGACTACTGATACGGGAAGCCGTGTTTGTGAACGCAAGTCCATAATCCTCACGTCTCTTAACACTGATGAAAAAAACTATGGTTTGTAGCTTTGCTTCTCAAATACATATGAAAGTTTCAGCCATTATTTCAACCAATCCAAAGGAAAAGATATCACAACATTTTAGAACAAAAACAAATGCCTTACAGTAATACTGGAGCAAGTTATTTCTGAACAGGTTTGTTTGCTCCTTTTGCTGGCAACCAGATGACCTAAATACTAGTGTGAATCAGACCATACCCAGAATATTGCTACTCTTTTGCCTTTCCGGCTTCCGGTCAAGGGCTACTCTTTGTTAGTTGTGGCAGATAATGATCCAGACTACTGTATATGAAACAATCCAGCCTGGAAGAGCTCAAGGGCCACCTAAAGTCTGAACTTAAACTGAGAGATGTCTGACAGGTGTTGAAGCAGGGACTGGTCAGAAGGAGGACTTGAGCTGTTTTCACCAGGAAAGAAAGAACTGCCAGTTCGGTCCGTTGCCGCAGGATATAAGGAAAGGGTGACTGACAGTGGTTGTCTTGTGCACTAGAAATTAGCTGATTCCCCATTACTGCATTTAGGTACATAACTTCCTGGTGGCTATTGTTCAGTTTTTTTTCAGTATATTCCAACTGCAGATTTCTTAATGTGCCATATATGAAGATATGCTCTTACCTCTCAGGGACTTTTCTACTTTGTGAAATGGGTGGAATATAACATTAAAATGCAACTCTGTGTGCCCTTTAAAATATCAATGTTATCAGACGGGGTTGAAAGGCAACTCTTTCATCTGCCGAACCATTTTATGTCCTCTAGCTACCAAAGTTCTGCAGGGTGTTAGGCCTACTATATACCTTGCAAAGGGCACAGAAGAAAGCTCGAAGGCAGAGACAGAGAGAAGGATAAGGATGGCTTGCAAGTATGATGTCTTATGCCAGTAGCCTCCATTGGGGAGCACAGTTGGACTTAAGAGAAAACTGCTACCTGGAGTGAAGTACAAGGACAGAATTTGGAGAAGTTTCTTTGGGTGAATTACAACTCTCAGAACCCCGTTAGCTGGTTAAAGAGATCTCAGAATGGCAGGCCCCCTCAAACAACTGTTCCAAGCTCTGGTCACAAGCCTGCACAATATAAACTGAAAACACAGTTTCAGATTCTGCGTAGCAATAACCACAAATACCCTCTCCGTCTAGTCTCATAAATAACTTAACAGCAGTTGCAGGGAAGGGAAAAAACCGAAAAGGGATTACATGCTGGGAGCCTGATTCCCAGTTCCCAAACATTGCAGTAGCCTTTGGGCCAGTGATGGGCAGCAACAGGTTTGCAAACCCCCCCCCGAGGGGTGGTGGTAGGAAAATTGGGTGGCCTCTGGACAGGGGGTGGCGAAATTGGGTGGCCTTCGGGCAGGGGGAGTAGCGAAATGGGGGAGGGCACACCCACCTCCCTGCCCTGCCCCGTCAGGTATTGTCCTTGCAAGTGGTACAAGGTCTCCCTTGCTCAAAAGCCAGTCATATCCGACTCTAGGGTGCAGTGCTCATCTCCATTTACAGCCAAAGAGCCAGTGCTCCCTGTGTTTGCAGATGTATACATGGCAATATGGCAGGTATGACTAGATCGCCCACGGCGTAGGCTCCGCCCATGACATAGGCTCCACCCACATCAGCTCTGCCCACGGTGTGGTAGTGAAATTTTTTGCTGCCCACCACTGCCTTGGCCATTCTGAGTACAGTAATACCTCAGATAACATTTACCTCGGATAACGCTAAAATCGCATAACGTTAAGCAATCTGGGGAGGAGAATTGGATCGAATAACGTTAAGGTCCTATGGGATGGATTGGATAACAACCGCTAAAGCCTGTGCGGTTACAATGTATCTCTATGGAGCTTTAATGTTCTCTGATCCATCCCATAGGATTTTAACATGCATCAGATAACAATAAAAATCGGATAACACCAAGACTTGTGGAACCAAGTCTTAGCGTTATCCGAGGTATTACTGTATCTTCTTGTTTACTAAACCCATCTGCAGCCCTAGTCATATGAGTCAACCTACAATACTAGGGTTATGCCACATAAAGAGTAGTTATATATGCTGTCCCAAACTAAGCATCTTAACCCACATAGCTTGTCTGACTACATAGTTTCAGACTATCAGTTAGGGTTAAAAAAAACCAGTGACTCCTGTAAGCATGTGGCCTTTCAAATGCGTCTGGCATTGACTTCCTGTTTGTTAACGACAGGTAGGTGGAAACCAGCATCACAGCTCCACTGGCCTACTTCAGCCTTATGAGAACAGTAGTTACCTCCCACTGGAAAAAAAAATAACTAGGTAGGTTTTAGCCCTTGTGGGTCATAATAAGACTGAAACTCTCTCAGCTCAGTTTCCTCCTTTGAACACAACCAGCTTCCTCTCACACAAATGGTTGGCCTCAACTCCCAATTACCCACTAGCAAACAGTGGACATTACACACAAGTAAAGACAGCCTCTGTTTATGCTCTTTTACACCGTTATCTCAAGAGGAAGAGTGTGGCTCATTTGCTTATTTATAGTCCACCTTTGCTATACACCAAATTGAGGGGGCTTTGCTTTGTCTGATTTGCCCAAAACCCCAAGGAGCTGAAAGAGGTCCTACATCAGAAACGAACTTTACCAGCCCACAACAGTTTTGGTAAGCGCAGTGTGATCCTGGGCTATCGCCTGTACACTAGACACACATTAACTTCACATTACCGATTGCCCATTGGAGTTATAACTTTGTTTTTAAAAAATGTGAGGACCACAGCATGAAATGAAAAAGAAACCAACTCAGTTGCTTGCCACTTGTTCCTTACAGAACAATAAATAAAATTAATCTCAACCCCCTTTAAGCAGATAATATTCTTCAAAATTACCCAACAACAGCTACAATAAAACTTCTAAGTCTTAAACTTTTAAGCAGATAAAATGGCAGCGTAAAATCTATCCCATCCTGTTGCAAAACACAGGTCGCAAGGTGCGTTTTACTTCCGCTTCTGGTGGGAAGAACCATGTGACTGGGCCGCTGAACCATGCGACCAGCCCACGGCCCAAAAAGTTTGGGCACTCCTGTCAGTAGCATTGCCTGGGGCTTAAGCCAAATTTGCCCCCACCTGGTGGATGCTGGCGCCTGCTCCTGCTAGGGCTTCTGGGAATTGTAGTCCAAGAACACCATTAGCCCAAAAAGTGCCACCCGGGGCGGGCTGCCCCCTGCCCCCCCCCCCCACGCTATGCCACTGACCCCTGTTCTAAGACAATATGATGGCTGAACTAGACTTGGCATTGGATATGCATCTGCATTCTGGAGTCTCAGCATTTCTGACATTGTGTTGTGCGTTTTTCTACTTTCCATCACAAGCTCAAACGAGGAAACAAGGCAATTTTATGCAAGTGACCTTAGGGGAAAGGAGCAGTTAGCAGCTGCTGTTCTTATAGCAGGCCCATATGGAGTCACATATAGTCCCCACCTCTATCAGGTGAGTAATACATGAGCTTATAAGCAACATTTTTTTCCACTTCGGAAATGGCTTGTCTATATTCTTCCTAATGAATTCTTAACTGGGACCAGAGTCAAAAAGGGGTTTTCCCAACTCAAACAGAGCCTCTAGGGAGCTACTGATGAACTGCGCAAGATCAGTTTTCCTTATCTAATAAGTCAGCTTCAAGTCACCTTAAAAGAATGAAGATTTTTAACCTGAAAAGAGACTGCCTTGGATGTTAGATCAGGAAACTAACACAACCTTCACATTCATGAGAACAGCTCATAAACATACTACCGTGTTTCCCCCCGAAAATAAAACACTGTCTTATATTTTTAAAAACTCCAAAATATGCACAAGGTCTTATTTTCAGGGGATGTCTTATTTTTCCATGACAAAGAATACAGTACACATTTATTGCTGATACAGCGGATTGCCAGGGCAAGATTTAGGTGAGTGCCTTATTTTCAGGGGGGGCCTTATATTTCTGAGGTGGGGAAAAATAGGGGGGTGCCTTACTATATGAGGAGGTCCTATATTCAGGGAAACAGGGTATTAGAAGCACAGGTTTTGTACGCAAAGTAGCAAGTAGAGCATTCAAAATGCTTCCCTGTAAGCCAAGTCACAAAACAGCAGGGCATTGGAGCAGGAAGACGACTTTGTTCTACCCCACTACAAACCAGAAATACAGTAGTGCATATACTCGAGTATAAGTCTAGTTTTTTTGCCCCCCAAATAAGGACCAAAAAGGGGACTCAACTTATACTCGGGTCAACGACCCCAAGGGTCCCAAAATGAGGTGGTGCAAATTCAAACATACAGTACATTTTAAAAAAAGCACTAATACGACCATAAAAACTGAAAAACATACCCACACAAATGTCTAAATTAATTAATTTTACCGTATTTTCATGTATTTTAATTATTGAAACTCACTAGCAGCTGCTGCATTTTCCACCCTCGACTTATACTCGGGTCAATCTATTTTCCTAGCTTTAGAGGTCCAAATTAGGTGCCTCGGCTTATATTCGGGATGACTTATAGTCGAGTATATTCTTGAAGTAGGTTGTAGGTTTGCTTTTGGGACAGATCTGGATCTCTTCCAAAAACGCAACGGGTAGCTGTACTGTCATCTAGGACATAAACGGGTCATGTTATGCTCCATTTGAATGCTAGCAAACATCCATGGATTTGGAGAGAATGCCTATGTTCTCAAAGCTGAACAGATGTATTGACCCTCCTGAACTCATTTTGAAAAACTTCAAAGTTTTAAAGTGTCTACAATCTATAGAAAGACAGGACAGCCATTTGAACTCACAGAACAGATTGTGAAATTAATTTTGGAGGCTTTAGTCCACTCTGAAATTTTGGAAAAGTAAAATCATCCCCTAAAATATCAAAGTGAGAAACAAAATATTATGCAACTCTGTCTGGACCACAGGAATGACATCATTATTAGCAGTAGATTGCTGCCAATTATTCCATGACTAGGCATATTTCCAGACATGCACAATTTGCACACAAAGTGAGGGAAAGTTGCATGCACCGCGATTCCTATTGCTCACCTAACATAACTTTGCCCAATAATTTCTTTCATTTCTAAAAATTTCTGTCCTGGTGTTTAATGCAGAGTTTTAACAGCTGTGAGCCAATTAAAAATATCTTAAGTAGAATAGGAAAGTTTTAATTGCTTAATTAATTACATTTGCATATACAGTAATACCTCGGATAACGCTAAGACTTGGTTCCACAAGTCTTGGTGTTATCCGATTTTTAGTGTTATCTGATGCATATTAAAATCCTATGGGATGTATCGGATAACGTTAAAGCTCCACAGAGATACATTGTAACCGCACAGACTTTAGCGGTTGTTATCCAATACATCCCATAGGACCTTAACGTTATTCGATCCAATTCTCCTCCCCAGATTACTTAACGTTATGCGATTTTAGCGTTATCCGAGGTAAACATTATCTGAGGTATTACTGTACAGTGGTACCTCATACTATGATTTTAATCCGTTCCATGGGGCTCGTTGTTGTACGGAACAATCGCTATACGATACATGCATCGTAAACGCAAACCCTCATCGGTCCATGTCTCTGGCAGCAATCAGACGACCAACAAATAGGCCATATTCTGTGTCTCTCCAGATTCACACTATGTGTTGTCCATCAGCAGCCCCCACTTGAGTATGTTGTTCTTGCATTTAGGGACTCCAACCCTCAGCCTGTTCTGAGTCCTCCACGTGACGTAGGGGAGTTTGAGATCTTCAGCTATATCCACCTTTTATGATGTTCCTTTCCCAGTAATCTCCTTCCTCCATCTCTAATTTGCTTTTGCTCTTGTGTACCCTCAAGAATGTTTGTTCTTCACATAAAACTCTTCCTGGATCTGAGCCGGTGGACTTGAGGCTCATATCCATTCAGAAGGTGTTGAGTGTCATTCTCTTGCTTAGTTCTCTCAGCATCTGCTGCTACTCCTCTCCTGATCTTAGGTGGAACAATAATTATGAGCTAATTATCCCCAAGTAACTATGTACAGTATTTGTTTTTTCTTCCCTAGGCACAGAGCTCTGTACATGTCCCTGTTAACTTTCATTCTGTTGTTTTCAACCTTATCATGACCTTCTGAATTCTCCTCCTGTCTTCCAAAGTATTAAGTATTCCACCTATTTTTTTTGTCATCTGCAGATCTGCTAAGAATTCCCTGCACTCTCTCCTTCAAGTCATTAATGAAAATGCTGAAAAGCACAAGGTCCAGGACTGAGTCTTGTTGTACCCCTCTTGTTACCCCTTTCCCAATTTGAGAAGGAGCCATTGATAAGCAGGACCTTAGTGGTGCAATGGTGAATTTGCTGTATGTAATTTTAATTAAAGCCATGTCATTCTGATTTATATAACACCTGTGACCAACCAACAAGCCAAGGTGTGAAAATCCTACCTCATCCCAGCATCTTTGCCGGTCCTTGGTTGGCAATTTATTTACTGGGAAATCAAATCATAGATATGGACCAGTTCCTAATCTCCAACAAATGCAGGAGGGCAGTGGTTGTGGTTAAGCTTGGTTACCACATATGTTGTTTGGTGGCCAGTATGCTTCTTCCTTCCTCAAATGTGCATGGATCTTTCAGACATTTCCCATTCAAAATAGCAAATGAAGTCATGAATACAGTAAAACACCGGATAATGACTTGATCGGATAACGCTAAAATTGCATAACGTGAATTGGAGAGTTGGATCAAATAACATTAAGGTCCTATGGGATGGATCGGATAACAACCGCTAAAGCCTGTGCAGTTACAATGTATCTCTATGGAACTTTAACGTTATCCAATCCATCCCATAGGATTTTAACATGGATCAGATAACGCTAAAAATCGGATAACACCAAGACTTGTGGAACCAAGTTTTAGCATTATCCGAGGTTTTACTGTACAGTATATCTCTAGTGTAAACAAAGACCGATTGCTTTTCTTGTATCACGGATTTGGAGATAATATGAAAAAATGTGTGCATGTGCAGACACGTGTGTGCGCACATGCACACAGAGGAAAGCAATCAATCTCAGTTTTCCTCTCCAGCTTCCAGTACAATATGCTCTTTTAACATCTTTTAACTATGGACTAACATTAACGGGAGGAAACTGGACAGGTAATCAATGAAAGAAAACAGGCCACAATCAAAAGTCCATTTCTTATTTTCCAAGACAAGAGATGAAAAAGGCCAAGTAGGAACTAGGTGACTATTTATGGGCAAACATTTGCAGTGTGCCATTCCCTTGTCACTTGGTAACTACAACACAAAGGGTCCCAGATGTCTAACTACATTTGATGGCAAAGCAGAAAATGCAGCATTTGAGCCACAGAAAATTACTCCTGAAACCCTCTCATGCACATATTGCTTACAAGCCCTTCTGAATTCAATGGGACTTTCTTCCCTGTATTAAAATATGCACCTGGCGTGCAGGAGAAGCAGTATGTCGGTGGCAAGAGAAACACAAAGGGGAAGAAAGTGATAGTGGTGTGCAAACAACAAGAAACAATACTAAGAGAAGATCAAAAAGGTATACTGTACTACGGATTACATTAACTGTATAACTAGCAGTTATTTCTGAAGGGTCAGTGGGTTTTTGTTTACAGAAAAGTGAGGCTAGTGTGAGAGTCAATGTCAACAGAGCATTGGACTAGGACTCGGAAAGCTTGGGTTCCAATCTCCACTTGCACCAGCAAACCTCTGCCTCATAAGGTATTTCCTTATACAGTTGTACCTCGCTTAAAGAGCATAATGCGTTCCACAGGATTGCTCTTTAAGCGAGTTTGCTCTTTAAGCGAAACACCATTGTAAGTGACCAATGGGGGGGGGATTGTGAACCCCAATTTATTTGTTAAGCGAGTTTTTGGTTGGTTTTATTTGTTAAGCGAAGCGAACATTCAGAGAAAATTCTGCTCTTTGTGTTATTCTTTAAGTGAAACGCTCTTTATGCAAGGTTTGACTGTATTATAACAACAAATAGCTGAAACCTAACCCTTTATTTATTTATTTATTTAAAAAAACAGAAGTTAAAAAATATATAATCAAAGAACACTCATAATACAACAGTAAAATTATATTTAAAAAGAAGCAAGTGGCAGGCGTGGCTAGGAGGGCTTTTGCACAACTTCATGTCATTTGCCAATTACGCCCACTCCTGGACCGGGACTCCTTGCTTATGGTCACACATGCTCTGGTCACCTCCAGACTAGATTATTGTAATGTGCTCTACATGGGGCTGCCCTGGATGACCATTCAGAGGCTGCAGCTAGTTCAGAATGCAGCTGCCCATGTAGTGATGGGGTGCGGGTGTTATGTCTGTGCCTCACCCCTGCTATGGGAGCTGCATTGGTTGCCAGTGTGCCTCCATGTGCAATTCAAGGTGCTGGTAATTACCTTTAAAGATCTACATGGTAGTAGGCCAGGATACTTAAGATACATCACCCCAAGGACATCTGCCCGTCCCACTAGAGCGGACCAGAGGGGCTCTTTAAAAATACCAACTGCTAGAGAGGCTCACCTCTCTAGAAGAGCCTTTTCGGTATCCCCTATGGCCCTATGGAACCTCCTGCCAGTTGAACTGTGTCTCCAGACAGAGCTGCTGCCCTTCAGAAAAGAGCTGAAAACCTGGCTGGTGGGGAGGTGGAGAGGGAGCAACCATCACCCCCCCACTGGCTCATTTATAGCAGGATCACCAATGCTTTTAAAAGTTTTAAACTAGATTTTTAATTGGTGCGGGTGGGAGGTAGTTTTTCCAGTGTTTTTAGGAATTTTAAGGGTTTCTATAGTTTAAACGTTGGGGATTTTATGTACGCCGTCCAGAGTGGCATGTCAATTGGGGCGGCTATACAAAGTGAATAAATAAATAAATAAATAAATAAGTGCATTCATCACCAACTCTTAATCTCTTAACAAGTAATATAAACGATTATGTCACTTATTTATTCTTATCCCCTATTTCCAAAAACTTAAATATTCATGCACAGGTTTTATCCCTTTAGTTTTTTTAAAAAAAACCATAATCAATCTCCCCATATCTCTATAAAGTCATTTTTCTTTATCATACCTTTCTTTAATTTTATTTCACATGTCAATTTATCATTTATGGCACTGTTCCACAGTTCTTTATCCCAGTCTTTTCAGCTAAATTTCATGTAAATTTTCCAATTTTAGCTATTAACAACCTTGCTTCTGTTACCATAATAATAACCATCTCTTTTTTTCCCTTATCTACTTTTATATTGTTAAAATCCATTAACAATGCAAGTCTAGGAGACATTTCTAGTTTCAGTGACAGTATTTTGATTGCTAATCTTCTCTGTATCGTTCCAATTTTAGTAGATGTGCTGCTGAAGTGTCTTAAACCTAACCCTTTAAAAAGTTTGAGCCTTCCACTTAAGGAACGACAAAGCAGAGAAGAAGTGCCAAGTTAGCTGGGAAAGTAAGAGTTTGGAACACTGTTCTAACCCAAAGTATTTGGCATCACTCTGGAATCTGGATCATACCCTTACCTACAAAAAGACACTGTCTAAACCTCAAACAGAAGTAGCATACTGAGGAAAGTGGCTTGTTCACACTGGCATGCACACTCACAAACAATAGAACAGATCTGTGCTTGTGCTACAAAATATGCTAGTGCCACATGGCATAAATCAGTACATGCTAAACAAGTGGACCTAACTCTTAATGAATTGTGCAGGATTATTACTGGCTGCCTGAAACCTACCCTACTGAAAAGTCTATTATTTGAGTGACATTGCCCTTCCAAAAAGCCACGTTGAGAGGTGCTAGCAAATAACAAGTGAAATATGGTACCGGTAATACAACACCAAACCCAACAATACATGGACATCAACGCTTGATGATGGCTAAAATTGAGGAAAAAAGTTTTCTGCATGCCTCTCAAGCTCTAAACCAGGCATGCCCAAACTCCGGCCCGCGGGCCGGATCCGGCCCGCCAGGCCATTTCATCCGGCCCCCGACATGGTATAGGAACTCTTATTATTTTATTTTTTTAAAAATTTTTTGCGGACTTTTTTTTTTGCGGAGGGATCACAAATCAGTGCCTAGTTCCTTCCTTCTGCTGCTTAGTACTAGGACTTCTGCCGAATCTAATTTAGAATTGCTGAATCCCTCCGCCTAGCTGATTTGGCTGTTAAGAATGGAGAGAGAGACTGAGCCTGAGGCCATCCGGGAGCTAAAAGTAAGCGTCCACCATTTTGTCTTAGCCTTCCGCTTATTCAGGGCTGAGGGGGGGGGAGAATGGTTTCTTCTGGGAGAGGGAGAAAGAGGGGTGTGTGTGTGTGTGTGTGTGTGTGAGAGAGAGAGAGAGAGAGAGAGAGAGAGAAAGAGAGATGTGTGTGTGTGTGTGTGTCCAGGATTACAAGCAGTTTCTTCTGGGAGAGGGAGAAAGAGGTGTGGGGGGGGGAGAGAAAGAGGTGTGGGGGGGGGAAGAGAAAGAGGTGTGTGTGTGTGTGTGTGTGTGTCTCCCGACCTCCCTAGAGCTGATGCGCGCTACTTTTGAACTTCCCCCACCCTCTTTTATGCTGCAGCAAGCTAGAATGTCGGGATTCGAATCCTGACATTTTGCCTTGCTGCAGCCTCCAGGGAGGTGGGAGAACTTTGGAAACAGCTTGGATAGGGTCCCCACACCTCCCTGGACCCGCGGGGGGGGGGGGTCAGAAACCCCAAAATTGGTAAAAAAAAAACGTCCGTTTTTTTTACCAATTTTGGGGTTTCTGAGCCCCCCCCCCCCCGCGGGTCCAGGGAGGTGTGGGGACCCGATCCAAGCTGTTTCTGGGCTTCCCCGACGTCCTCAGCCAGTGCAGCAAGCCAGAATGTTGGAATTCGAACTCTGACATTCTGGCTTGCTGCACTGGCTCAGGACGTCGGGGAAGCCCAGAAACAGCTTGGATCGTGTCTGCCCACCTCCCTGGACCCGCGGGGGGGGGGTCAGAAACCCCAAAATTGGTAAAAAAAAAAAAGTCCGTTTTTTTACCAATTTTGGGGTTTCTGACCCCCCCCCCCACTGGGTCCAGGGAGGTGTGGGGACCCGATACAAGCTGTTTGTGGGCATCCCCAACGTCCTCAACCAGTGCAGCAAGCCAGAATGTTGGGATTCGAACCCTGACATTCTGGCTTGCTGCACTAGCTCAGGACGTCGGGGAATCCCAGAAACAGCTTGGATCGTGTCCCCGGCCTGCTCCAGAGAGATCAGAGGACCCGATCTACAGCTGCAGGGTGGCTGGGAAAGCTGACGGGGACTCCCTGTCGGCTTCCCTAGCCACCCGCCCTTGCCTCCGTAGCTGCAGGATGGCTGGGAAGCTGAACGGAGAACCCCGTTCAGCTTTCCACCCACCCTGCTGCTAAGAACGACTGTATCGGATAACGTTAAAATCGTGTTATTCGATACAAGATTTTTCCGAAAATCTTGTAACGTTATACGGTTTTAGCGCTATATGATACTCACGTTATACGGGGTATTACTGTATTGGTATAAGTTGGAAGTCAAAATTGATTTACAGTATTATGGCTGTGCATTGTGTAATTCCTGATTTTAAATTGATTGGGAGACCCAATGCGCGCTAATTTTGAAGTTCCCCCACCCTCTGAAGCTGCAGGAAGCCAGGCAGGACATGATGTCAGGAAGCAGATCTTTTCTAAGGCTAATGACTTTTCATTGCTAATTAAAATCTAAAGTTTCAGGTAGGTGGGGTTTTAATTGGCAATGAAAAGTCATTAGCCTTAGAAAAGATCCGCTTCCTGTCAGGAAGCGGATCTTTTATAAGGCTAATGACTTTTCATTGCTAATTAAAATCCAGAGTTCCAGGTATGTGGGGTTTTAATTGGCAATTAAAAGTCATTAGCCTTATAAAAGATCTGCTTCCTGACATGATGTCAGAAGCAGATCTTTTCTAAGGCTAATGACTTTTCATTGCTAATTAAAATCCAAAGTTTCAGGTAGGTGGGGTTTTAATTGGCAATGAAAAGTCATTAGCCTTAGAAAAGATCTGCTTCAGGAAGCGGATCTTTTCTAAGGCTAATGACTTTTCATTGCCAATTAAAATCCAAAGTTTCAGGTAGGTGGGGTTTTAATTGGCAATGAAAAGTCATTAGCCTTATAAAAGATCTGCTTCCTGACATGATGTCAGGAAGCGGATCTTTTCTAAGGTTAATGACTTTTCATTGCTAATTAAAATCCAAAGTTCCAGGTATGTGGGGTTTTAATTGGCAATGAAAAGTCATTAGCCTTATGAAAGATCTGCTTCCTGACATGATGTCAGAAGCAGATCTTTTCTAAGGCTAATGACTTTTCATTGCTAACTAAAATCCAAAGTTTCAGGTAGGTGGGGTTTTAATTGGCAATGAAAAGTCATTAGCCTTAGAAAAGATTTGCTTCCTGACATGTCAGGAAGCGGATCTTTTCTAAGGCTAATGACTTTTCATTGCTAATTAAAATCCAAAGTTTCAGGTAGGTGGGGTTTTAATTGGCAATGAAAAGTCATTAGCCTTAGAAAAGATCCGCTTCCTGACATCATGTCAGGAAGCGGATCTTTTCTAAGGCTAATGACTTTTCATTGCTAATTAAAATCCAAAGTTCCAGGTATGTGGGGTTTTAATTGGCAATGAAAAGTCATTAGCCTTAGAAAAGATCTGCTTCCTGACATGATGTCAGAAGCGGATCTTTTCTAAGGCTAATGACTTTTCATTGCTAATTAAAATCCAAAGTTCCAGGTATGTGGGGTTTTAATTTGCAATGAAAAGTCATTAGCCTTAGAAAAGATCCGCTTCCTGACATCATGTCAGGAAGCGGATCTTTTCTAAGGCTAATGACTTTTCATTGCTAATTAAAATCCAAAGTGTCAGGTAGGTGGGGTTTTAATTGGCAATGAAAAGTCATTAGCCTTAGAAAAGATCTGCTTCCTGACATGATGTCAGAAGCGGATCTTTTCTAAGGCTAATGACTTTTCATTGCTAATTAAAATCCAAAGTTCCAGGTATGTGGGGTTTTAATTTGCAATGAAAAGTCATTAGCCTTAGAAAAGATCCGCTTCCTGACATCATGTCAGGAAGCGGATCTTTTCTAAGGCTAATGACTTTTCATTGCTAATTAAAATCCCACCTACCTGAAGCTTTGGAACACAACAACAGCTCCTTGGATGCCACAATGACCAAGCTGGATGTGAGTTTCTAGGATCTGTCATATTTTTTTAAAAGGACATTTTTAAAGGACACCGCGAAGGCGGCGAAGGAGGAGCCGGTGAAAGAGGAGCCGGCGGCAAAGGCGTTAGTGGCGGCGAAGGAGGAGGCGGCGGCAAGGCTGGGTGGATGTATGTACCATGGAGAGATAGTTCGGCCCTCGGAGCCTCTGATAAAATGTTATCCGGCCCCCGGGCCGAAAAGTTTGGGCACCCTTGCTCTAAACAGAAGAGGCTGGTCTTAAGCCTGTGGAGAGCAAAAACAACAGACCTTGATGAGTGGATGGCTACAGAAGAGTATCTCTCGCCAAGACAATATTCTGCCTGGAAGGCACTTAATAGACTTTGAAGCAAAGGAGGAAGATCAAAGAATAATCAAGTAAAATGGGGCTACTTGGATACAAGACAAATTCTCTATGAAAATGGAGAAATTCAATAAATGAAGCATTTATGTGCATGTAATTTATGCTTCTCCATGCGTACAAATGGTTTCTAGAAAATAGCTGAGATAACGCTAATGAAGTAGAACATATACCAAGAGTGCCCAAACTGCGGCCCATGGGCTGGATCCAGCCCCCGATGTTAATTCATCCGGCCCACACCACCCTCGTCACTCTCGAAAGCGGAAGTAAAACGCGCCCAAATGGTGCGTTTTACCTCCGTTTCCAGTGGGAGGAACCACATGACCGGCCCGCTGAACCATGTGACTGGCCCACTGAACCACATGACTGGCCCGCGGACCTGAAAAGTTTGGGTACCCCTGCCATATATATTCATAATTTTGGTTTTTGCAATGCAGACAAGAAAGAATGGCACATAACAACTGTAACCAGGGGGTGTATTTTAACTGGAGCTCTACACAGTTTTTCTCTTCCCAGTAGAGATCCCAAGGAAAATAAGTCTTGCTCACTTATTCTCTCAAAACCAACCTAAAAGGGGGGGGGGGGGAATCTCTCTGCAAACCAACCAGTTCCTTAGCCCTACCTTTTGTGCTAATTTGTGTACAGGAAGAGGCTTTTGTGGGAAATGCTGCTGAGGAAGGAAGGGTAAAGCCTCATTGTATACTGCAATCTTGATGAAAATCCCCATCTCCAGCATACTATTTCTTAAAATCATTTACAAATGGCCCAACTGACTAAATATGCAGCAGGGGAAGAATTGCTCAAATCTTGACAGATACAAGGTAAATACCAAAGACAGAACATCTCTTATCTAGCCATAGCTGCTATCTTCTGATCACACAAAAAAAGGGAAGAGGTACCATACATACTCGAGTATAAGCCGACCCGAATATAAGCCAAGGCACATAATTTTGATCCAAAAAACCAGGAAAATAGATTGACCCACGTATAAGCCGGCGTTGGGAAATGCAACAACTGCTAGTGAGTTTCAATAATCAAAATACCTGAAAATATGGTAAAATTAATGAAATTGTTGGTGCATCTCGAATCCGGCGCGGTCTTGGGACCCTTGTGGTCACTGACCTGAGTACAAGCCAGGTCCACTTTTGGGGGCTAAAAACTCAGCTTATACTTGAGTATATACGGTATATTGCAGTGCTGCCCAGTTAGGTAAAGGTCGCCCTTGCCCAAAAGCCAGTCATATCTGACTCTAGGGTTCAGTGCTCACCTCTTTTATAACCAAAGAGCCAGCGCTGTCTGTGTTTGCAGACGTTTCCATGGACATGTGGCAGGCATAGCTAAATACCGGAGTGCACGGAATGCTGTTTACCTTCCCACCGAAATGGTACCTATTTATCTAATTGCAATTTCTTCAGTACCTGAATTTCTTCTTCTTTTTTTACAAATAGCCCTCACTTTTGCCAAGAGTAGACTCACCAAACGGTAAGGAGCCTGCAATTATCAATTAGCCTATTTTTAGGGTATAATTTCAAAACAGACTGTTTCCCCAAAAGAAAATGGATGCCAGGAAAGGAAAGGAAGATGTCCGGCTTAAGCCTTTCACAACTTATTATCTCATTATAGTTCTTTAGGAGAGGAATCTGGGAGGAAGAATCCATGACGTGAATTGATTACTTCCTTCCCTACAAGATACAAGAATGCCTAAGGCCTCGTGGAGTCCCAGCCTCCAATCTGTTTCATAGACCACTGCAGTCAAACAATGCTTGTTTCTTTTCTGATTAATGACTCTCTGTCTCTTTCGGTGCACCGGGGTTGATTTTCAGGGTGGATTGCAAGTAGCGAGGGAAGCATTAACTCTTTGAGAAGGTTAATTCTCCCAGCTATATGCACCATGCGGTTATTATATGCCAGGGAATCTCAACCTGTGGCCCATGGGCCAGATGCGGCCCACTGCACCATTTCATGTGCCCCCCACTGCCTCCACCACACAAGGAAGTGCCATGTGGTGGAGGAAGGGCAAAATGGCCATCCGGCCCACGAAGCTGTCTGAGGGAGCATGACCCGGCCCCCGGCTTAAAAAGGTTGAGAACTCCTGATCTATCCACTGCACCACAATTGCACCACAAAATAAATATCTTGGCATTTTCAGCTCAGGCTGCAACCCTTGCTTTTCATTCGATTCCTGAGCATGATTTTTCTCTTTCATGACTAACCAGGTTCCAATCATATGCTTTAAAAGGTTGAGAGCTCCTGTTATATGCGATCAAGTTGTCAAGTTCTACTGAAATCCCATCTATCTCCCGGTGATGCTTTCCCCCCTAGTGCTTTCAGAGTAACTTTCACTTCACTTTCTAGAACTGCAGGCTCTTAATCATAGGATTTCCCCTTTAAAGGAGCCTTTTATCTTTTCTGTCTAAGTCTTCAATAGTGATAGCGATAGCAATCACACTTATATACCGATTAGTGCACTCTCTAGGGAGTTCACAAATTAATTAGCATTTTGCCTCCAAAATGCTGGGTACTCATTTTACCAACCTCAGAAGGATGGAAGGCTGAGAACCTTGAGCCCTGATCAGGAATACTGTTTCCACTCTCTTCTCTTTGTGTTTCCCCTGCTGGTCTTTCAGCATCCCAAATCTAAGTTTAAATTTCCTTTTAATTTCTTATCTATTTTGGACAAGATATCTTATTTTCCCCCTTTAGTAGTTCTCCCCTATTTCTTTGTGCGGGTTATTGTAATACAAGTACAGTAAAACACCGGATAACGATTGGATCGGATAACGCTAAAATCGCATAACGTTAAGTAACCTGGGGAGGAGAATTGGATCGAATAACGTTAACGTCCTATGGGATGGATCGGATAACAACCGCTAAAGCCTGTGTGGTTACAATGTATTTCTATGGAGCATTAATGTTCTCCGATCCATCCCATAGGATTTTAACATGGATCGGATAACACTAAAAATTGGATAACACCAAGACTTGTGGAACCAAGTTTTAGCGTTATCCGGTGTTTTACTGCAGTTTTTTTTTGTCTATACATGACAGATGCTGAAAAACTTTGTTCAGGGTTCTGACTTTATTTCTGTCACATTTTATTTTTGCCCCCCCCCCTTTACAATTTTAAGTTTAAATAAATGGGATAATTTCTGTGCAGAACAAATGGACACAAATCTGACATCAAGAATGGCAACACAGAGACCAACACCCTGTCCAGGAATTGCTAATCGAAGTAATTAAAAGTTTAATTGGTCTATCCCTTTGTCCCTTTGTCTATTATTGGTATCCTAATTAGGTCATGATGATATTTATAAATGTTTAGCTAGTTATATGATGTCAAGTTGTAGCTGACTTATAGCAACCCTAATAGGGTTTTCAAAGTAAGTGAGATACCTACAGTATTTAAAGAGTGGTTTTACCAGTTCCATACACCTGAATGAGTTTCCTTGGCTGAGTGGGGATCTGAGCCCTGGTCTCCAGAGTCCTAGTATGTCACTCTACCCACTATACTACACTGGGTACACACATATAAACATACAAGACCTATATTTGCATTCCCGTGGTCTGAGGAAGTGGATCCACAAAATCTCATTTTGAAATAAAAGTTGTATAATTGGTTTTCTCCCCACTTTTTCTTTTGCCGGCACCCTATCATGGTCACTTCTTTGGAAACTGCTAGAGGAAGCAGCTGAGGAATGGCTCCTGAAGTCTGTATATCTTCTATCCTGAACTGTTGTGGACAAATGGGTGGTACTTATTATGATGCTTACAACCCAGCTTTGTTTCAATCTTTTCAAGCCAGGGGCCGTTTCACGTTCTGTCAGTCAGCTTCGAGGGCTGGATGGCCATTTCGCCCTGACTGCACGATGTGGCAGCCATTTTATGCCAAAGCTTCAAAGGAGGTGGCCATTTTGTTTCTCGAATGACCTGGGGGAGACCTAGGTTGCCCCCAGGTTTTTCCCGGATTCAAGCTCAGGAAACTTGTCTGGGACGGTTCAAGAAAAAACATGTAAAAGTCCTGGATTTTTAAATTTGAGCAAAGGAAGCAAGATCACCCCCCAACAAGGGATTTTTGTAAAAAGTTAATTCACTTTCTCCCTCCCTTTCTTTCAATTATCCTGCTTGCAAGCGGTGAAGGCAAAATGGCACCCTGAGAAGCCCGCTGGTGAGGGGGATAATTAAAAGAAAGGCATGGAGACAGTGAATTAACTCTTTACAAAAATCCCTTGGCTCACCTTGAGCAATGGTGCAGGCAAGAGATGCGCTTGAGCACCAGCCCAAAGAGCTCCAGCTCATGGAGCCATTGGAAAAGGGGAAAAAAAGAAGGAGGCTGCCCGCCCCAAGCAGGGATTCCATGCGGTCTTAGAGCCACAGCCTCCTCAACAGCCCCATCAGATGCATGCACAGTTTGAAGAATGCAATGACTCATGTGGCTGTCCTGGTTTGGTGGGAAAGAATTATGGCAACACTAGGGGGGGGGGCACATGAAATGGTGCTTTAGGCCAGATCCCGCCCATGGGCCTTAGGTTGGGAACCCCTGGTCTATGTCTATGTGTTTGAGTTAGAGTATAGTACCCAATCCAAAACTCCAAACCTGTGAGGGGGGAACCCATAATCTTCAGCCTACTTTGTCTCTTTCCCTTTCTTCTTTTAGTCCACCTCTATCTCCCTCGTGCTTATCTGACCTGCTCTATCATTCTGCTCAAAAGGGTCCATATACTTTCTCCCTCTCCTTGAAATATCACAAACACCAGTCTGTAGGGCCATCGGCAGTTACTTTACACCATTTAGACAAGAATTTGTATCTCACATCCTATCCTCTAGCTCAGGCATGGGCAACCTACAGCCTGCAGGCCAGACCCGGCCAGTGGGGCCAAATCATCCAGCCTGCACTGCCAGAAGCAGACATGTTTACAACAGCTGTACATGCACCTGCGGCTGTTGTAAACGCATTTACGACAGCAGATGTGTTTTATGGCAACGTTTACAGTGGAAGGAACCACCAGTCCGGCCCGCTCAATTCTCTGAGGGAGCGTGATGCGGTCTCCGACTTAAAAAACCCTGATCTAGCTGCTAATGATCCCACTAGGGAAAATACATATTTTCCGTAACAAAGGTAAACAGCAGAGTGTGGTGTGGGAAATTATGGAAGGTGATTTGACAGATTTCTTCTGAGCAATGCAGTTCTGATTTGGGCTGGGCCTTTCTATTGCTTTTAAGAGAGGCAGGAAACAAATCCACAAAGACAACATGGAACTGTTTGACCTTGTAAATCACAACTGAAGCTTCTACTGTATTTGCAATTTCTGTATCATAAAAAACCCCACACCTTTCATAGATAAGATAGTGTAAGTCCTACTGGCTGGGAGGGAGCCTACTATTTAGTTTCTGCTTTTTTCCAAGCCGATGGAAAGGATATCTCACGTCCATTGTCAGTAAAGATACCTACTTTCTTTTTTGAAAAAGTCCTGTACAGTAATACCCTGGACAACGTTATGACATGGTTCCACAAGTCATGACGTTGTCCGGTTTTTCGCGTTGTCCGAACAATGCTAAAAAAAACCTGAGAAGAGGCGCTCGCACGCGCACGAAAAGGCGTGCCAGTGGGAGCCTCTTCTACCAAACGGGTTTAGCAACGGGGATCGCACGTCAAGGCAAGGGATCAAAGCGGGGGGTGCCACCCCCCGCTTTGATCCCTTACCTTAACGTGCGATCCCCGTTTCGCGCACCTGGGCAAGGGTCGGCTTTTCCGAATTCCCCCCTCCCCAGGGGAGGGGGGAATTCAGAAAAGCCGACCCTTGCCCAGGCGTGCGAAACAGGGATCGCATGTCTAGGCAATGGATCAAAGCGGGGGGTGGCTCCCCCCGCTTTGATCCAGTGCCTTGAAGTGCGATCCCCGTTTAGGCGCTTTGCGATGGGAGTTAAACTCCCATCACAAAGCGCCTAAACAAGGGTCAGCATTTCCAAATTTCCCCCTTCCCCGGGGGAGGGGGGAATTCAGAAAAGCCGACCCTTGTTTAGGCGAGCGAAATGGGGATCGCACATCAAGGCAATTGCCTTGACGTGCGATCCTCGTTGCTACGGCGCGCCCGGGAAAGAGGCGGCTTGGTCAAAATCCTCACCCCCGCGCAGGGGGAGGGAATTTTGGCCAAGTCGCCTCTTTCCCAAGCCGGGGAGACTCCGCGGACAGGCGCCTCTCCTCTCCCGATGTTCCGAAAGGGTAAAGATCCTTAGCCTTTGGGATCATCGGGTGGCTTGCAGGCAAGCGCACGTTGGTGGGGGTTAGTGCAGGGTACGGAGGTCCCCCCCGTATCCTGCGCTAACCCCCACCGACGTGTGCCGCACGCCTGATGTTCCGAAAGGGTAAACACCCTTATCTTTTGGGAACATCGGGTGGCTTGCAGGTGCGTGCGTGTTGGTGGGGGTTAGCGCAGGGTATGGAGGTCCCCCCCTATCCTGTGCTAACCCCCACTGACGCGCGCCGCTCGCCCCAAGTTTCGAAAGGGTAAAGATCCTTATCCTTTGGGAACATTGGGTGGCTTGCAGGCGCGCGCGCGCGTTGGTGGGGGTTACCGCAGGATATGGAGGTCCCCCCGTATCCTGTGCTAACCCCCACCAACACGCGCCGCTTGCCCGAAGTTTCGAAAGGGTAAAGATCCTTTTCCTTTGGGAACATCGGGTGGCTTGCAGGCGCGCGCGCGTTGGTGGGGGTTAGCGCAGGGTACAGAGGTCCCCCCGTATCCTGTGCTAACCCCCACTGACGCGCGCTGCGCGCCCAATGTTCCGAAAGGGTAAATATCCTTATCCTTTAGGAACATCAGGTGGCTTGCAGGCGCGCGTGCATTGGTGGGGGTTAGTGCAGGGTACGGAGGTCCCCCCCTGTATCCTGCGCTAACCTCCACCGACGTGCGCCGCTCGCCTGAAGTTTCGAAAGGGTAAACATCCTTATCCTTTGGGAACATGGGGTGGCTTGCAGGCACGCGCGTGTCAGTGGGGGTTAGCGCAGGGTACGGAGGTGTCCCCTCCTGTATGTTGCTCTAACCCCCACCGACATGCGCCGCATGCCCAAAGTTTCGAAAGGGTAAGGATCCCCGTACCCTTTCCAAACATCGTGGTGGCGGGCGCTGGGGGGGGGGTTGGATTGGGTAGATGTTCTACCCAATCCAACTCCCCCCCACGCATACGCTTGTTCCAAATAACGTTAAAATCGCGTTATTTGATACAAGATTTTTCCGAAAATCTTGTCACGCTATGTGGTTTTCGCGCTATACGGTACTCGCGTTACCTGGGGTATTACTGTACTGTATTTAGATAGTTGAGTGACTATCTATGGTAGGAGTTCTCAACCTTTTAAAGCTGGGGGCCGGGTCATGCTCCCTCAGACAGCTTTGGGGGCCAGATGGCCATTTTGCCCTTCCTCCACCACATGGCACTTCCTGGTATGGTGGAGGTAGGCCACATAAAATGGTGCTGTGGGCCACATCTAGCCCACAGGTTGAGACTCTCTGGTCTATGCCATACATATGTGAAAAAAAATATTACATTTCAAATTTCAAAACATATGGTGCATGAGTAGAGAGGTTCTGAGGCCCATTGCTCTCTTGTGTTATATACTTAAAAAGAAATCTGAGACTAAATAAAACAGAACAGCAAAAAAAAAGACAAAAAATGTTGTGGCACCTTAAAGACTAACTCTTGTATTTAACGGTGAGCTGGACTGATAAAAGTGGACTTGGTCCATGAAACCTCACAGTTAAATTTTTGTTACTGTGCGCTGCTTATCAATGCAAGGCAGTAATGTGCAACTACATTCATTAATTACTCTGTGATGTCCTGTTCACATCAAGTGGAAAATCATGGCTTCTGCGCACACATGCCTCTTTTCCCCTTTGCGCATCAAAAGCAGCATCAAACCTTCTACAGTACTTTCTATTTTAAGGCAAAAATAATTCCCCTGTAATGTCTCAGTTTGGGTGACTGTGATTGTTTAAACTATTCTTGGGGAGCACAAGCCAGGATGTGAAGTTACATTCTGGATCATTTTGAAGCCACCCGCCTTTTTCTTGCAATGTCACCCGGCCATCCCAACAGCACAGCCAGAAGAGACGGCCGACACATATGAACAGGCTTCACAAGATCTATGCAGCCTAGTTTACTGTAAGCAAACCCTGTGCCCATCTCAGATAGCCTAGGACCACTCCCACCCACCCACTCCCACCCCATCCCATTCAAATGCACCAAGTGAACCTTATTTTATGGCCACAATGTGACATCCCTTGTGAAATGGAGTTTACATTCTGCCATGTAAAAAATCAATATTTATCATAATAAGGGTCAATTTGTTACTTAGTTATTGGGTTGGGGAGGGGGTGAGGAAGGGAAAGTTCACTGTCTTCAAAACCTCAACTTTCCTGTCTTAATGTTCTACTGGTGCCACTACTTCTCCATCGAGCATTTCTTAATGGAGTTGCAAAACTGGTCCTCAAATTTCTGTCTCAAAAACAAGAAGGTAACTTATTCCAGGTTGAATGACCTCACTTGTTTATCATGTACACCAGATAAAGCAGGATTCTTAAGAAGAACAGGATGGAACAAGAGTGATATGAAGTGAAAATCATTAAAGGTAAAGTTTTCCCTTGCTCGAAGGCCAGTTGTATCCGACTCTAGGGTTCAGTGGGCATCTCTGTTTCCAAGCCGAAGAGCCAGCGCTGTCTGCTTCTGCAGACGTTTCCGTGGTCATGTGGCAGGCATGACTAAACACCGGACCGCACAGAACGCTGTTACCTTCCCACTGAAGTAGTCCCTATTTATCTACTTGCAATTTCTTGCTTTCGAACTGCTAGGTTGGCTGGGACAGAGATGGGAGCTCATTCTGTCCTGCAGTACTTGGGAATCAAACTGCTGACCTTGTGCCTCGCAGTCAGAGTCTTAGCCACTTGAGCCACTGCAGTAGTAATGCTTAAATAATGCTTACATTTATATACACATTCTCCATTTTTGTTAGTTGATAGCACATTCTGGTCTCCAGGATGAAAAATCCCATCCCCTCCTCAAAAGTGGAGATCTTCCTTCCTTCCCTCCTATAAATGTTAGGCTTGCTTTACTGTGCTCCTGCTGTTTTCTCTGGAGTTTTATAATGTTCCCCTTTACATTGTTTTATTTGCTGCTGAACCAGCTGGTTTTATCCAGAAGTGTCATTTTATGCTGTTTTAAATTTACAATATTTGCTTTATCCCATTCCTAGTAACTAATTGACAAGAAGAGGTGAAATGCTAAGTAATATGGCTAACAATGTTGTCAAGGTAAAAGTCACCCTTGCTCAAAAGCCATTCGTATCCAACTCTAGGGTTCAGCGCTCATCTCTGTTTATAGCCAAAGAGCCAGCGCTGTCTGTGTCTGCAGACACTTCCATGGACACGTGGCAGGCATGCCTCAACACCAGAGTGCATGGAACGCTGTTTACCTTCCCACCAAAGTGGTCCCTATTTATCTACTTGCCATTTCTTGCTTTTGAACGCTAGGTTGGCAGGAGCTGGGACAAAGACAGGCGCTCACTCTGTCCTGCAGCATTTGGGTATCGAACTGCTGACCTGGTGCCTTCCAGTCAGTGTCTTAACCACTTGAGCCACTGCAGTCAATGTTGGGAACCTCACATTTCAGATAACCCTCAATACATTTCATACTGTGGCTTATCTGACCACAGGTGTGAAAATGCCTCTTTTATATTTCCTGCTATAATGCAAATTCTCACATAATGGCAGGATGTGGAACAATCTCTGGCCTACTGGCTGTATAGAACTATGGGGCTTCTTATGGCTCCCAACAGTTCCGGCATCAGGGCAGCCTTGTACACTTGCCATGCAGGGAAGAAGGAACCCCGGAAGCTGCTCCTACTCCAGCAAAAATAATGTTACCCACTGGCCAGAGTAATGGATGGGGAGTGACTCTGTTCTTGCTTCAGAGACAGCAGCAGCTCTGTCTCTGCTGCATAACAAGCCACACTCCTGGCACCATTGGTACCTGGCAAGCCTCCCGGCACTGCCTGATCAGGATTGAAATGTCAGTGTGGTTTAGAAATAGCACCAATGCACCCTTTGTAAAATACAACCAAGGTTTCCATCATGAATGTTTAAAATATGATTGGAAGCTGCCCTGAGTTGTGCCTGCACCAGAAAGGCAGGGTATAAATATGAATGAATGAAAGGGGGGGGGGGACCCACCGAAGTGGTTTTGATTCTTTCTGGAAGAGGAGTTGTGGCTAATGTTCTCCTGAATAAACCACAGGCCTCTTGTGCATGCAAGCATAAGAATTGTTGGGAGGAAAAGATGACTACAGTGTAGTTCCTCCAAACACTTTACAACAGGAATTCTCAACCTGCGGTCTGTGGACCAGATGCGGCCCTCAGCACAATTTCACGTGTATCCCCCCACCCCCACCACACCAGGAAGTTCCATGTGGTGGAGGAAGGGCAAAATGGCCACCAGGCCCCTGAAGCTGTCTGAGGGAGCATGACCCTGGCTTACAACATCACTTCAGCATTATCATGATAAAACTTAAGAGTGGTTCCTTGATCAGATGGGTTAAGAAGAGAGACAAGAATGGGCCAGACACGGATTTCTCATCAGACCAGTGAAATTCATGAAACCACTTAGGCTACTATATTTAACACATGAGCAACATCCTGGTAATTGAAAATGGAGAGGGAAGTGCACCCTTTCTTCTCTTGCAAGGCAGGTGAAAGGTAACAACATTCGTTTCAATCTTTAGGAAGAAAGAGGAAGTGGAGGCTGGCCACAAAATATATTTCTGAGGAATCCAGGAAGTTAATGCAACCATGAGATCTTTTCTCAAATATAGGAACTTAGCAATAAGAGAACAATGGAACTATCTAATTTTGCAAAGAATTGGGATACCCAATGAGATGTAGAGAACAGAGTGAGTGATTCTTCAGGGTTGGGTTCAAATCTCTGCTGAGCCATGTAAAATCATGGGTGGGTGGGTTTGGAACTGGTAAAACTATTCCTTAAATATCTCAAATACCTTGAAAGTCTTACCAACTTTCTCCCAAATAAATGGAATGACCACATAAAAATTTACTGACGGTACAATGACCCCAGCTTGCTGGTTAGTTTGAGCTCTATCTCTCCCTTAGTCTGTTAGTCTTTTAATCTTTTTATTTCTAAGATTAGCTTTTAATTTTTGATTTACTATTTTATTTTTAATAATTATAAAATTTTAAAGATTTTTATAACTGGAAACTTGAAGTTGGATTGGTTTTGGTTTTATGATGCTGTAAACTGCCCTGGGTCGCAGTTCGAGTAAATAAACAAACAAACAAATAAATAAATTGGAGTCACCACAAGTTGGTTCCAATGTGCAGAAGGCACATAACAACTGGGGAGGTGAAAGAAACTCTAGATTACAAGGGGTGCAAAATTATGTCAAAACACAGGAATCCATATTTATTCCATGAATGATGCCTTGTATCCAGGTGTAATTTACATATCTACAATTAATTTGTACTACAAAGTCAGAGGTTGACAGTGTTTTTACTGGATCACTAAAAACTTACAACTAAGATGAATTTTTGAGTTTTCCAGAACAGATAGGCTAGTATATACTTGCCAGGTCAGCAAATAATTCCAATAATTTATACTGGTCACAGTATTATACTATCATTGCATGATGAAGAATTCTTAAGAACTCAAAAGCCCGTCTTAGCTGCAACCTTTTATGGATTCAAGAGTATTGCTCAATATTGGACTCTGACACTGTGAATTTGATTACACAGCCATTACTTAAGACATGCACCATTCAGGCATGCTAATAAAACCGAATCAGCATAATTTCAGACTTTGTTACCACAAATTTTATCAGCTTCTTAATGTTTTAAGAGTAGCTCAACAGCAAAATGTCTATTTTATAGTTTCCCTTGCTCGAAAGCCAGCCGCGTCTGACTCTGCTAATACACTGCAGTTACTGAATTTTATTCTATAAAACATCTGTTCATTTTCATCCCGCTAATGTGACTGCAGGTAATATATATGTTCTCCTACTCCCATTTTATGTCTGTGATAACTTGATGGAACAATGTATGCTGCAAAGGTGTCACAGGGCCATGGACACCTAGTCAGCTTCCTAGTAGACTGACGATATAGGTAGACATTTTGTCTCCAACGCACAGGGTAATGTTAAAGAACTTCCTTCGGCATAAGGAACGGGTGCCCAAACTACGGCCTGTGGGTCGGATCCAGCCCCCAGTGGGTCGGATCCGGCCCACGCTGCCCTTGCCGCTCCTGGAAGTGGAAGTAAAATGTGCGTTTTACTTCTGCTTCCAGGGGCGACACAGGCTGTATGAATTAGTGTTGAGGGCCAGATCTGGCCCTCGGGCTGTAGTTTGGGCACCCCTGGCATAAGGCCTAACTTGAAGACTTCAGGGTCCACATTTTAGTTGTGGAGGACGGAACCAAAGGTAAAAGGGCGAGGCCAAAACTTGCAGCAAATTGTAACTTAAAGCTCTGCGGAAGAAGCACTTCAACTCTTTTAGAATGGGGGAGGGGAGTGTGCACAAATGAGAAAACAATAAAACTATAGCGTCATGGGGGAAGGGAGCATGGTGGCTTAGGAATTCCAAAGGGCCAAACCGCACAAAAGCCAGTCTGAAACTCAAAGGTTAAACTTTTAAGGTTTCCTTAACCCAGCCCAGATCCCCAAAGATAAAGAGGAGTTGGCTGGTCAACATTTGCAGTTGATTCCACACCCAAGACCTTCTAACCCTGCTTTCCAATTGCCTCTCCAGCCAACAGTCACCAGCCTGAACCACCACCTTCTAATCGTCCCCTACAAGAAGGTGAACCTAAGATGGGGATCCCAAAGCGCATATAAATGTGACAAGAAACAGTGAGCTCCCATAACACCTGTCCGGGGGAGTTGACTTTGCCCCGCCGGCGCCCAGAGACTACCTGGGGATAGGGGGTGGGTGTTCGCCGCAGCCGTACTGGGACTCGATGGCAAGTGTTGGGGGGGGGGATGTGTATGGGCAGCGGGACGCTGTTTCGTATTATACATTACTTAATCGATTACTGTATGGTTATTTTCTTTGTATTAGATATGAATTGTATTGTGAATATATTGTTCATCGTCCATTCGGTATTGTATATTGTTTATGGACTGTATTTTGATTATATTGTGTTTATATTTATGTTGTTGCACTGCATTTTGGGATGCCGTGATTTTGTATTGTTGATCTGTTGTATTGTACAAGTAATACCTCATATAACATTAGTATCGAATAACACTAAAATTGCATAACATTAAGCAATCTGGGGGGAAGAATTGCATGGGATAACATTAAGATCAGAAGAGTAGCGTGCCTTGGCGGGGCCCCGTATAAAAATTTGTTTGGGGGCCCTTAGGAAGGGTAAAGATTTGTTTTGCTTACGCACGTTGGGGGCCCCCGTGGCCCTGGGGCCCCGTATAATTGATACGGCAGATATGGCGGTAGCTACGCCTCTGATTAAGATCCTATGGGATGCATCGGATAACAACCGCTAAAGCCTGTGTGGTTACAATGTACTGTATCTCTATGGCTCCCATAGGATTTTAACATGCATCGGATAACACTAAAAATCGTATAACATCAAGACTTGTGGAACCAGGTTTTAGTGTTATATGAGGTTTGACTTGTATTCGATTTTATGTTGTAAGCCGCCCTGAGTTGGTTTTCACCAACTAGGGAGGCATATAAATCGAAATAATAATAATAATAATAATAATAATAATAATAATAATAATAATAATAATAATAATAATAATAATAATAATAATAATAATAAACTCAGATGAGCAAAGGGAGCCACAGAAAGAGCCCCCTCGAAGATTGTGGTGTTTTTGAGCCGCAACCAGGAGTACCCTGGTAAAGGCAACCTAATCTTTCTCACACTAGGTCCGAACTGCAGAATACACCCACCCAAAGGTGCCTTCATTTTGGGAGCTTCACGTCTGGCTTTGGCACAGAAGGAGCTGCTTTTTGCAAGAGTAACCAGTACCTTTTGTTGGAAGGGGCGGTGTGTGTGGGAGAGAGAGAGAGGCAAGGGTCCAGATTTAGGGGGTCATTTTAAAAATCCTTAATACTGGAAGTGTCGCTCCAGAGCAAAACAAGAAAGCAGCTTCACCAGGAGGCAGGGGGGAACCTACGCCTTCCGTTTGAATTATACCAGACGGGGAGCAGAGAAGACGACATTTTACGCCCCCCCCCCTGACAGATCGGGCTCAGGAAATCGTGTACTCATAATAAACCCGACACAGGGCTTGGCCATGCGAACCCCAACCCGTTATGGGAACTGGGGCTGGGGTGGGGTAACCTCTTCCCACACCGCCCCTTCTTCATTTGCCTGGGGGGGGGGGAGGGTTTGCTTTGGCTTGCCTGGCTTCGAGGAGGGGTCGAGGGGGGAGAAAGTGGAGACAGAGGGAGAGAAGCACACCACCCATCACCCACCCCACGGCGCTTGTCTGAATGCGAAGGAGAAGCGAGTAGAGTTACCTTTTCGGTGGTGCTGCCCCGGGCAATGGCCAGGCGCTTTCCGTCTGGGGTGGCGCAGCAGCTCCCCTTCCAACCACTCCGGGGACACACACAGACACACACACACAGATCGGTCGTACCTCTCTCACACACACACACACCGGGCGCGTACCTGTCCGCCTCGCAGGGGCTCGTCCTCCGCCGCCTCTCCTGCTCCTGCCGACGGTAAGCAAACCACCCGGAGAGCCGCAGACCGCACGGGCGTGATGTCACCCCGGGAAGGCTGGTCACCCACTGGACGGGGAGGGAGGTGTCACTCGCTGCCTGCACAAGCCATGCTCTGAGCATGCGTGGGAAGCGATGCCTCCAGCCCGGGCTGCCTTGTGATACGCGCGCAATCCAGCTTCCCGTGGGTGGCGTTGCAAGGCGTGACTGGTCAGTCGGTCAGGGGCTGCTGGGTGCAGCTTGGGACTATTATTTCTTTTTTAAAGTCTTAGAATGAGCCTTTGTCCCAGCTCCTGCCACAACCTAGCAGCTCGAAAGCAAAGAATTGCAAGTAGATAAATAGGGACCACTTCGGCGGGAAAGGTAAACAGCGTGCAGTGCGCTCTGGTGTCTAGTTATGCCTGCCACATGACCGCGGGGACGTCTGCAGGCGCAGACAGCGCTGGTTCTTCCGCTATGAAACAGAGATGAGCACTGAACCAGTGATGGGATGTAACAGGTTCTCACCAGTTCGCCAGAACCGGTATTAACTTTTCCCAGAGTCCTGGAGAACCGGTAGCAGCTTTTTGGGAGGAACCACCTTCGGGGCTTACCTTTTCACTGGTTCTCCCACTGCACATGCACGCCAAGCACTTGGTATGCATGCACACCTACAGTGCTTGGCGCGTATGCACAGCCTCCTTGCTGTCCTCCCAAGCAGGGAGGAGGAAAAGAAGCTGCTAGCCTGAAGCTCCCTATAGCTTGCTCCCCAGGATAAGTGACTAACTTCTTTAACTGTTGAAAAGTGCCAAAATGAAGCCATCTTGTGGTGAGTTCATTCTGTAGTTCCTTCCATCTGTCCTAGTGTGAGAAAGATTAGCCAGAATAAGCTTTAAGCTCTGGTTTAAAAGCTATGGTTGATTTGTGTTTGGGTGTGTGTGTGTATTTTAATGTAGTTTTTAAAAAAATTATTTAATTTATTTACGGGTTTGTGTTGTGGGTGCGTTGAGGTGTGTGTGCGTGTGTGCTTATTTTTATTTTATTATTTTGTATTTTTTAATATTTTTATTTGGCCCCGCCCACGATATCATGATGTCATGATGTTAGCTCCGCCCACACTGTGATGAAGTCACGGTGGGGTAGTAAAATTTTTGATATCCCACCACTGCACTGAACCCTAGAGTCGGATACGATTGGAGCAAGGGTGACCTTGACCTTTAGTTTCACTCATTAGGCTCTTGGCTAAGTCGCTCTGATCGCTCAAACAGTCCCTTGCCTCTTGTCACCAGTGTGACGAACATTATTGAGGGTACCAAATTAGAAGACGGAGGAAGGAGTTTGCTGGACAAGGGAGGAACAACATTAAAGGAGGATGTGGCTGAGGAAAAACAAAGGTATTCCCAGTACAGTATGGCTGGGAGAGCTGGACCCTAAGGAAGGCTGAGCGCAGAAGAATAGACACCTTTGAACTGTGGTATTGGAGGAGACTCTTGAGAGTCACCTGGACTGCAAGGAGATCAAATCAGTCCATCCTGAAGGAAATCAAGTTGAGAACCACAGCTCTAGCTGCTAATGGTCCAACTAGGGAAAATACATGTTTTCCATAACAAAGGTAAACAGCAGACTGTGGTGTGGAAAATGATGGAAGGTCATTCAACAGCTAGATCAAATTTCTTCCTTCTCAGCAATGCAGTTCTGATTTGGGCTGGGCCTTTCTACTGCTTTTAAGAGATTTAAAAGGCAGGAAACACATCTGCAAAAACAACATGGAACACTTTGGCCGTGTAAAACACAACTGAAGCTTCGTTTGCAGTTTCTGTATCATACACAACGTAGCCTTGATGGAGAAGATAAATAGTGTCAGTAAGTCTTGCAGACTGGCAGAGAGCCTATTATTTAGTAGGCAGTCCAGGGATTTTTTGGGAAATGGAAGAACTAATGTGTTGAGCTTTAGAAATAAGCAGGCCAAAGCAAAACAGGGGAAGACTCTCTGGCGCCCCTCGCTGTCTGGTTTTGATGCTGCACCTTATTATTTATTACGTTATCATTTATTCAACTTATACCCCACCCATCTGGGATATACTCCCACTCTGGGTGGCTCGCAATGTTAAAAAGAGCAAAACAAACACCATAAAAATATAGAACATAAAAAACCCCAGTCCAATCAGAACTGAGGACTGGTAGCTCAAGTGGCAAAAAATGATGGGAGGGTCTCCTGTTTGGACTTCAACAAGCTGCTGAAGGCACTCCTCGAAAATAAAGGTTTTCAGTTGTTTCTTGAAGGTCCCTGAAGAGTCAATCAAATGCAGCTCCCTAGGTAGAGCATTCCAGTTAGCCGGAGCTGTCACCGCTCCGAGAAAGCCCTCTGATGGGTAGTGGATTTTCTAGAACTTGAAAATTTATTTATTTATTTTTGTCAAATTTCTATACCGCCCTACTTGCACAAGCAACTCAAATGCAAAGGGCAAAAAATAATAATCATAGAATACAGAACAGTAAAACCTCAGATAACACTAAAACCTGGTTCCACAAGTCTTGGTGTTATACGATTTTTAGTGTTATCCGATGCAAGTTAAAATCCTATGGCTCCATAGAGATACAATGTAACCACACAGGCTTTAGTGGTTGTTATCTGATGCATCCCATAGGATCTTAATGTTATCCGATGCAATTCTTCCCCCCAGATTGCTTAATGTTATGCGATTTTAGTGTTATTCAATACTAATGTTATCTGAGGTATTACTGTACTTCTCTGCCTGTTTAGGACTAAGAAGAGAATGACATGACAAATTCTAAATACTGTACCTAATAATGCCCATTAAAAGTGACTTCTGGGGATGACTGTAAAATACTATTTGTTACAATTAAAGGGAACTTTGTAGCAGCTTAGTGCAGTACCTTATCTGCGCCTATTTGTTACATTACTCATTATCCAAGAGCAATTAGCTAGAGGAAGCCACTTGTCTTGTAATTGTTTCCATGCTCTGATTTGAGAGGTGAGAACAAATGTGCCAATTATGCTAGGTGCGATGCCAGTGCAACAGATATTCTTAATAGCTGACCTCTCACAGAAGGAGACTGATGCTGTTGTTTCTGAAGAATGGTTGGCCAGTTTGAGGCAGAGATGAGATTAAGAAATATGCAATCCTCCAGATTTTTCATGGCTGCATCTCTCCTTGTTACTGGTTATGCTGACTAGAACTAATGGGTAATGCATGGGCTCCCTTTTCCTCAGTGAGAGGATGAGCTGCACTGTTCTTCTCCCTTCTCCCCTCCATGTCAAGGAAGTACTTCTGACTCTACTAGTGTTTACTTCGGCCTTGGCATGTTTCATTCTTTTAGTTCTTATGTCTTGTCAAGTTGCCACCAACCTATGACAATTCTATGAATGGGAGTGTGCCGACAGCTTTGTCCAGCTCTTGCAAACTCAAAGTCTGTTGGCTTCCTGGAAGAAGTCAATTTTCCCCCCATCATATTTGGTCTTCCTCTTTTCATGCTGACTTAGAATTTTTCCAGTGTCATTGAATGAGAATCTTGCCTTCTCTATGTGTCTGGGGTTTTCAATTTCTTCATTGTCAACATTAAGGTTGAAATTTCTGAAGTGGTAGCCGTGTTAGTCTGTTCAAGCCTATCAGAGAGTAAACAAAAGGGAAAAAAACATTGTTGTTGGTTCTCAGGACAGTTGACATAGCAGGGTGGGTGATTGACCTCTATCTGGGTCTGTCACACAGCATCTTCCGTTAACTCATTAGCAGATGTGTAATGCCAGAATGTTTATTTTGCATGCACTAAAGATTTCCAACTCAACAGAACCAAGTTTCAAGGGCAACCAATCTAACCCCAATCAGGGATCTTCTGTTATTACTGTTATATATAGCTACACTGTTTTTCTGTTATTACTGGTTGTAAATAGCACATTGACTTGCAAAATTATCTGTTATGTCAACAAACCATTATGTATCTCTGCACCTGATATGCATAAATTGATACTATGAAGTTTCACTCTTATGTCTGATGAAGTAGACTTGGTCCACAAAAGCTCACCCTTAAGGTGCCACAAAGGGATTTTTTTGTCTTTTTTTTGTCTTGTTTACTCTCTAACATTAAAGGTGTAATATCTATTAAGTCCAAAACTCTCCTTGTCAGCCCTGCCATATGCCTTCCTTTCAAAAAAAAAACCCCCCACTTGATCTTTATTTATATAGTTGTCCATAAAGCTGTTTAGTCTATTTGCCAATATTGCAGTAAATATTTTGGCATCATGATTTATTAGGGAAATAAGTCTATATGAATCTACTTTTTCTAAAACTTTTCCAGGTTTTGGTATCAAAACAATTATGGGTTTATACCATGAAGTCGGAACCAATACATCATCTAAAATATGATTAAACAGCTTCAATAATCTTGGGACCACAACATTATTAGACTCTTTATAAAAACCAGCTGGTAGCCCATCCTCCCCTGGTGATTTATCCATCTTCAACTTTGCTATCACATCCTTAATTTCTTTCTCCGTTATCCGTTCTTCCTTTCTGTTTTTATGTTCCTGATTTATCTTATTTCCAGATTGCTTTTCTAGATGTTCCTTTGATTTTTCTAAATTTATTTCCTTTTTAGAATATAATTCCTGGTGAATTCCTTCACTATCTTAATTTTATCCTTAGTCTTATTGCATCTTATTCCTTGTTTGTTAATCAGGACTCCAATTTCTCTTTTACTTTTCTTTAACTGCTCTTACTAATAACTTTGAGTTTTTATTACTATACTCAAAGTATACCAGGTCTCTTTTCACTTTCTTGATGTCTTTCCCTACCAGTTCCATCCTTAGTCTTTGCATCTTATAAAAAACCTTCATATTTTTTGTCTTTGCATGTTCTTTTTGGCGCTGTTTAATTTCCTTTTCAAATTCCTCTTGTTTACTCTTGAGTTGTTTGTTTTTAAAATTTGCTAATTTAATACTCTCCCCTTTAAATACTAACTTTATGGTATCCCAGATCACATTATAGCTAACCTCTTCCATGTCATTCCAATACCAACTTTCTTCCCAATTTTTAATTATTTGTTCTTTGGATCTTTAAATAATTTAGCATCATATCTCCAGTTATTTCTAGCCTTCATTGCACTCTCTATTTTTAACTCTAATAACACTTTCGCATGATCTGATTCTTTAAAAATTCCAATTTCTATGTCTTCCAAATTCTTAATCAAATTATCTGTAGCAAATATATAATCTGTTCTGAAATATGAGTTATATACCTGTGAGAAAAAAGTATATGCCCTTTCTGATCCTTTAAGCTCCCTCCACATATCTCTTAAACCCAGAGATTTTATCCATTCATCAATTATTTGCATTTTAAACCCACTTCTGCTCCTAGTTATATTTGTGCAATCTATGTTCGACCGTATTAGATTGAAATCACCTCCCACAATCATTTTTGTTCTCTCTTTTTCTAGAAAGTGTTGTTCTCTCTTTTTCTAGAAAGTGAAGTGAAGGCTTCTCTGAAGGCACTGGGAAGAAATAAATTACCAGTGTTAGATGGGATGTCGATATAACTATACTATTTCAATCCAAATGAACTGTCAAAATTCTAGCAAGACTATGTTAGCAAATCTGGAAAGCAAAACAATGGCCCACAGACTGGAAACATTCAATATACATTCCAATCCCTAGAAAGGAGACACTAAGGAATACAGCAACTATAGGTCCTTTACTCTAATAATTTCTCAAGTAAGCAAAGTGATGCTCATGGTGTTGTAACAAAGGCTCCCTCTAGTGGTTCTTGTAAAATACAACTTTTGGAAGCACAGTCATATTATGACCTAATAATTTCGTGTCAGAGATTCCTCTGAACTAAAGGGATTTTTGCTGGAGAAACTCTACTCAGGGGAAGCCTGAATGAGGCTCCTTTCATGTCCCCAAGAGCAGCCCTCAACTATCAAAACCTTCAGCACTGTGGTGGCTTAGTGGTTAAGACGCTGAGCTTGGAGCCTGGAAGGTTGGGTTTCGATGCCCAAGTGCTGCATGATGGATCTTAGGGACATGAAAGGAGCCTCATTTGGGCGTCCGCTGAGTGGAGTTTCTCCAGCAAAAATCATTTCAACCCAGAGTAATTTCTGACACATTATTTATTTATTGATTACCTGATGTGTTGGTTGGGATTGTAGAAGAGAGACTTAAAGAAGCACCAGAGTTAGCAAAAATGTGGGGCTCTGGTTATGATTTGCCAGGAGTGGGGTCTTTGGAGAACCCTGCTTGGAAAAGACTTATTTTAAAGTCTGATTCTGTTGTGGGAGCCGAAAGCTGAAATCTGGGAAGCTTTATTGAAACAGACAAGCTCAGTGGTTAAGACGTTCACCTTGTTAGCTAGAAGGCTGGCAAGTCGGCAGTTCAAGACCTGGGTAATGCATGACGGTTTGAGCTCCCGTCTCTGTCCCAACTCCTGCCAACCAGGCAGTTTGAAAGCAAGAAATTGCAAGTAGATAAATAGGGACCAATTTGGTGGGGGGAAATCTTGGGGACATGAAAGGAGCTTCATTCGGGCGTCCCCTGAACAGAGTTTCTCCAGCAAAAATCCTTTCAACTCAGAATAATTTCTGACATGAAATTATTATTATTATTAATTCTAGAGATGTTTTGAGCTCTACCTTCTTGGGCAAGATAAAGAGCGGCTATATCTTCCCTATGTTTATTGCTTCCTGTAAAAAATTAATGCTATTTCCCTTTCTCTAGCTTTTATTGAAAACCAATGTATAACACAAACCACAATTATGATCACATGGCCTAGAATAGATGGCTATGACAAAAATCTCTTTACAGTTGCAGGTAGTCACCCAGTGTGTGAGATTTGACATCACTTAAGTGCAGAAATTGCGACCTGTTATCCCAGCTATGCTAATCCCTTGTGATAAGGATCTTGTCCCTGTAAAATGAGAGAGAGAGAGAGAGAGAGAGAGAGAGAGAGATGAAATTAGAGAAGCAAAAGTATTGTGGTACCTGAAATGACTCTCCTCCTATCTTCCTTCTCTTGCGTTAGTAGTGGGCAAGCTCTTTTATACAACATTCTGGCTAAATTGTAAATTATTAACTCACTCAACAGATTCTGCTATTATGATTTGGTTCTAGTTGTGAGAATTGCCTGAAATATATGTTATTTATTAAAAGGGTCTATTGCTAAAGTATTGTCTGTAAACTGCCCTGAGTCGCCATGGCGAGTGGGCGGCAATATAAATTTGAACTAATAAATAAATAAATAATTGCTAGAATAAGAAAACATTCTTTAAATGTGCATTTCTTTTGATCTTGACTTTGATCTGTTTCCAAGAGACGGGAACTGAAAAGTTTAATATTCTATGCAAATGCACACAGTGAATCCTCAACAGGAATGATTTCTGAGAAAGTAACTGTTGTTAATGGTGTGGAAAAGCACAATAGAGAAGAGCAAGTGTTTAACCCTTTCCCCTCCTACTATTTCTGCACTTCTAATCCTAGCCAAGGCGGAAAAACTGGCACTTTGCTCCAGGGCTCCAACATCTAGAAGTGAATTAATTGAACAATGTCATCAAAATAAATGGCACACCCCTTGCCCCTGTTCACCTATCATTTATCTGCAGACAGGAATGTTTTCTGCTTTCTTTGAAGAGCCACAAACCACATTTTTTCCCTTCATTTTCTTGAGCATTTCCTGCACATGCACCACGGTGGAGCGTATGAGAAACGGCACCAATTTTGCTAATTAAGTATTTGCAAATGTATTTTAATCTCAAGAAACAGTAGTGGAAACGTATCATCTGCACACTTGGCTATATGCATGCCTCCAAATCTTTCATTTTTGAGAGATTGCCTGGGTTGGATACTTAGTGCCATCCTGACTTCTCTAGCCTGAATCCAGACATTTATCTAAGATTGCTTGCTGAAATGATGATGGATGTTTTTGTTACAGTACACATGACTGTCCATGCCAAAGGGTGCTTTAAATGGAGATGATTCTATGGGCTGTGTCGTATTTGGAGCAGAAGGGAATTACAGAAGTGTTCTTCTCGCTTTGGCAGGTCCCCACCACATTAATGGATCACGTGAACAGTTATGGAATTGATTTTGCAACAGACACCTGAAAAGGATGCTGCCCGAGCAGAGGAGGCAATGCTTACGCATCAGTCTTCTGCTGTAAACAGGATACTGTCCCATATCTTGCTGAGTTTCTGAAACAGTTCTTGCAAAAGCTGCTATCCTGGCTATAGGGCAGGGGTACCCAAATTTTCCGGGCCACGGGCAGGTCACATGGTTCAGAGGTGCCCAAACTACGACCTGGGGTCTGAATGCAGCCCCTAAAACCAGTTCATCTGGCCTGTGCCACCCTCGTTGCTCCCAGAAGTGGAAGTATGGGCATGTTTTACTTCCGTAGTCATAGTTTGGGTACAGAAGCGTAGCGTGCCTTGGCGGGGCCCCGTATAAAAATTTGTTTGGGGGCCCTTAGGAAGGGTAAAGATTTGTTTTGCTTACGCACGTTGGGGGCCCCCGTGGCCTGGGGGCCCCGTATAATTGATACGGCAGATACGGCGGTAGCTACGCCTCTGTTTGGGTACTGCTCCTATAGGGTGATGACAAAACTGGGATATTTCCTGCTACTGGCAGGTGATGTATTAGGCAAGGTTATTTTCCTTATGTTTTGTTTAAATATGATTTGGTCACCAAATATTTTGCTCAATCAGTCAGCTGTATGTCATTGTTCTCTGTGTTGATTTATCTGATTGTACAAGCTCAAGTGTGCGTCACCTGAACGTGGGCTCAATTATTCCAGTCTCGTAGGTGAAAGATGGACAAGCGATTCCCATTTGTCCTTTTAATGCAATCTGAATAAAGCTAGCCAAAATTACTCTTTCTCCTAACGAGAACTCTGTGCTGTGTTTATCTTTCTTAGAGGGTGAAAGAGAATGGCTGAGATCCTGATACTCAGTGTAGTAAGTTGACTTACTATGTTAAGACAAATCACAACTAGAGTAGGCTCACTTGAATACGTGAAACGCACAGAGGAGGTGACTCACCAAATCTCCACTGACTCCATAGATCTATTCTAGCTGTAACTTACCAAACTTGGTTAAAAAGTTTAACTGTTTTTATTTTGGCAGAAAGCATAAATCAATATACACAAAAATAAAAACATAATGACAAATTATAATACAAACTACCACTGAGCTTGGTGACTGGAAGGTCAGGTTTTGATACCGGAAGCTGTGCAGGGATATGAAAGGAGACTCATTCGGGCGTCCCTGAGCGGAGTTTCACCAGCAAAAATAATCAAGCAAACACACAAAAAATATCACTATTCCATACAAATTATGTATATATAAATTTATATTAACAAAGCAAACCTCTTCGTGCTCCCCACCACCTATGGGACTTATATTCTCAATTCATGATTGTTTTGTATTTCTATTAACAATATTCTATACATTCAAGCCTATTTCCCAAAAAGTTATGAATTCCTATCTTGGTTTTGTTCCTTTAGCTTTAATTTAGACACGATCTATAAATTCTCCCCAAATCTCTTTGAAGTAGGGTTTTTTGTTTTTGTTTTGGTAATCCTTTCTTAAACTTTAATTTGCATGTCAGTCTGTCATTCATCGCAATGTTCCATAATTCTTTGAAGTATCTAACACACTAAAAAGATATAAAGAAGATACTAATCTGGACCTATATCCCTATATAAACAGTGCAAGCTTCATAACTGTCTTATCAACTGTCAAAATAAAAATTAATAATGCACTGTCTGCATCTGTAAATGTGATCATGTGGCAGGCGTGACTAGACGCTGAAGTGTACAGAACACTGTTACCTTTCCCACCGAAGTGGTATCTATTTATCTACTTGCAATTTCTTACTTTCGAACTGCCTGGTTGGCAGGAGCTGGAACAGAGATGGGCACTCACTCCATCACACAGCACTTGGGTCTCAAACTGCTGACCTGCTGACCTTCTGGTTTTCAAGCTCAGCGTCTTAACTACTATTAATTGAGAAATTGGTTTTGAAGAATTCAAAGAAGTGATGGCAAATAAAGTTTATGGCCTGTGGGGAAGAATTTGGTGAAGTTGAAATTAAACATGGAATTTTTCAAAGTGATTCACTATCACCTTTGCTATTTGTGTTAATGATGATACCGTTGCCAACTATTTTGCATAGAATGAACTGTGGATATGAATTGGCTTAGAAAAGACTGAAGGATTTCACACTTGCTCTATATGGACAACCTCAAATTATTTGGAAAGACAAGAGCTGAATTGAAAACTTTGGTGGAAAGTACAAAGGAATTTAGAAAACACATTGTAATGTAACTTGGAATTGACAAATGTGCAACAATTACTATTAAGGCAGGCAAGAGTGATGGATTCCAATTAGACGAATATATAAAAGCAATAACATCAGAAGAAGGATATAAATACCTTGGAGTTCTGGAAGCTTCTGACCAGCTGCACAATCAAGTCAAAAAAGCTTCTTCTACAAAATTTATAAAGGAGGTCCAGAAAATCTTGAGGTCAAAGCTGAGTGGAGGCAATATCATAAAGGCATTAGATATTGGAATTGGACAACCTAGATTGAAAAACAAGGAAGCTAATTACTATGCATTCTGCCTTGCACCCAAAAAGTGATGTTGATCGTTTGTACTTACCAAGAGTTGAGGGTGGCAGAGGACTCCCACAGGTGAAACAGACCATAGAGGAGGAAAACCATAGCTTGAATGGTTACGTTAAGAAAAGTCGCAAAACCTATGCCTCAGAGAACCAGTGAAGAAGAAAGTTGAATACAGAAAGGAAAGGATCAAAAGTTGAGTTGCAAACTGGAAAAACAAGCCTATGCATGGCCAATGCTTAAAAATTATAGAAGGAACGGCTGACCAAAAGCTGACATGGGGATGGTTATTTAAAAGTGAGATGGCTCTGTGGCCATCCTCAGATAATGGTTGCCTTTCCTTTTATAAAGGTGGATAATTGTTGCATCTTTGAAATCATGATGGGTTTTTTCTTCTGTCCACATTTCTTGAAATAAGTGTGTCAATTGCTGGAGGAATTTATTGTCACTTCTTCTCAGGGGCGTAGCTACCGCCGTATCAGCCGTATCAATTATACGGGGCCCCCGGGCTACGGGGGCCCCCAACGTGCGTAAGCAAAACAAATGCAGAGCGGGAGGGAGGCGACGGCCAGGGAGCCTTGGGAGAGGGCGCCGGAAGCGGGCTGGGGGCGGGTGCCTTTCTGGGAGGCCTTGGGCTGCCCCCTCCCACCTGCCCAGGACAAAGAAGGGAGGGCAGGGATCTCCTTTCTCCGCTGCTTCTGTCGCCTCCACTCACGCGAGAGAGCGGGGGTGCGCGCGCGGCCCCTGATGAACCAGGGACACTCGGACCGCCGGACGCTCTGGGACCTTCACTGGGGAGGGGGCGGCACGGGGAGAGGCCGCCGAGCGCTGGCGACACCTCCGGCGGGACCGCAGCAACAGCAGCGGAGGGCACTCTGGCCCGGGAAGAGGCTGGGAGGGCTTTGACGGTCTCTCCCGCTTCCCCGCCCGTGGACCCGCCCTGCCAATGGTGGCAAAGGCCACGGGCAGCAGCCAGCAGCGCGGGTTGCAGCGGTTCCCACCTCTCCTGTTTCTGCCGAAGCCAACATCATTGTGGGAAGGCCTTAGAAGGGACGGTCTCCTTTGGTGCCCCCCCAACCCCCAATTCCTCCTGCCCGTTACCCGCAAAAGGGTGGCGCTGCTCTTCAGCGCCTGCCTGCCCGCCCTGGACAGGTTTTCTAACGGGAAGCAAAGAGATAACGCAAAGGGGAGGAAAGTTGGACCAAAGGTGGGAGGAGGGCCACGGGGCCCCCAACATGCGTAAGCAAAACAAATGTTGTTGTTGTTCAGTCGCACAGTCGATTCCGACCCTCTGCGACCCCATGGACCACTGTCCTCCAGGCATTCCTGTCCTCCACCATCCCCCTCAACTCACTCAGCTCTGTGCCCATTATCTCCACAATACCATCTAGCCATCTCATCTTGGGCCGTCCCCTTCTTCTTTTGCCCTCTACCCTTCCAAGCATCAAGGCTTTCTCAAGTGAATCCTCTCTTCTCATTTGATGTCCAAAGTATTTTAGCTTCATCTTTATTATTTGACCTTCTAAGGAGCAGTCAGGCTTGATTTCTTCTAAGATTGACCCATTTGTTCTCCTCGCTGTCCAGGGTACTCTCAAAACTCTCCTCCAACACCACATCTCAAAGGCGTCTATTTTTTTGCGCTCCGCTTTCCTAATGGTCCAGCTCTCACAACCATACATTGCCACAGGGAATACCATTGCCCTGACTATGCGAATCTTTGTTTGCAATTTAATGTCTCTACTTTTCACTATGTTCCCCAGATTTCTCATCGCTTGCCTCCCGAGAATCAGTCGCCTTTTTATTTCATGGCTGCAATCCCCATCTGCAGTGAGCTTTGATCCTAGGAAAGTAAAATCTGTAACTGCCTCTACTTCTTCCCCATCTATTTTCCAGGGACTGATAGGGCCTGTTGCCATGATCTTGGTTTTCTTGATATTTAGTCTCAAGCCAGCTTTGTAAAGCGTGCGTTCAAAAGTTGGCAACACCCTACATCGGTTATCGCAGGCTGCGGGATTTCCCCGTTTAAGTAATTTTATGCATTTTTTTCTTTTGTGAGAAATCTTTACCCTTCCTAAGGGCCCCCAAACAAATTTTTATACGGGGCCCCGCCAAGGCACGCTACGCTTCTGCTTCTTCTGTATGGGGAATTGTGTACAGCCCCTGGGGCTTTCCCTCCGGGAAATTGGTTCTTCTACAGATGAGGAAGGTCCATTGAGCTGTTGGTTGGCACTTGTAGCAGTTTGTCTCCTTTATTGCCTCCTCACTGATTGCCTCTTCACTAAGTTCAAATGATCTGCTCGGCACATATGGAAAATAATTCTCAGCCCATCTTTGCAAAATCAGTGTTTTCTCTGTGATGAGCCCTGGGCAGTCAGAGCTACGGAAGGGCAACAGTTCTACAGGTCCAGGGGGGTGGGGGAGAGGCATAGATAATTTTGATTGCTTCAAATCAGTAGCATTGCGTGGATTTCAGCTGCCCAGGGTTTAAGCCAAATTTGCCACCTCCTGGTGGATGCTGGCGCCCGCTCCCGCTAGGGCTTCTGGGAATTGTAGTCCAAGAACACCTATAGCCCAAAAAGTGCCACCCATGGCGGGCTGCCCCCCCCCCCACCCTACACCACTGCTTCAAATAATTTATTAGTTCTGCTACGATTAGCAAAGTCCTGATCCTCAGTTTTCCTGCTGAGTCATTTCAAGCTCTTTAAATGTCATGGAAGTTCTTCATCATATATTTCAAGGGCTTCCTCGTTGTCTTTTGGCATTAGGAGGGGCCAAATTTATTGCCACCTTAGAGATCTAATTTTCCTCCATACGAAAAACTTGGTCAGCCATTTGGATTCTTTTTTGTGCAACAATGTTTTGTAATTTGCACAAACCACTCCTTCAAACTCCAACTCCTCCGTTGCTGGATGAAAACGGAGGAGGGTTCTGGGCCGAGCTGGCAACCTATTCCTGTAGAACTATAGTGGCTACAGAAACAGGTATCACCTGATACACCTGTATAGATTATCTCTACAGATAGCCATTGTGTTAATTCATTCCAGTTTGTCTGAAGAGCACTACCTGCTTAGGGTTTGTGAAATGTGGGTAAACTGGACTTAGAGCAGGACCCACAGTGAAAGCTCTTGTATAAGTCTGGCGAAAACACTAAAGTATGATACAAAAAGCATTGAAAGCAAGTTTGTTCTTTGTAAAGCTCATTCCTTCTTGCCCACCGAAGGCTTCAAAAGCCAATAAAATGGGTTCTTATGCCAGTTTGTTTTGACAATTTGCCACGGTCCATTTATAATTGCAAACATCCAAAGACAGCTTCCTAAAATCAAGCATTTCTGTCAAAGGAATGCTTTGTCACAAGTAACAGCCAATGTCTGAAAAGAATGATTAAAAGGAGTTTTTTAAAGCACCAAGCCTGGTTTGTATCCAGCTTCAGAGAAAAGGTTGGCCTGTAGCCCCCCTCCCCAGGAACCCAAAAAACGTCTCTCTACCAGACTATGGACAAATGACTTGTTTTGCATGCAACTGTTAGCAGCATGCCTATTGATGCCAACAAGAAATGCTGTAGACAGGAAGGCTAAGGGAAGCAGTAGGTCCATCCTAGTCTAAGCATTCTGATTTGACGTACAATTTTCTTTTGTTTTTCTTTTTTTAAGAATTTAAAATCATCTTGGGGAGGGGGGAATTAATATAATATTTTGAGTAAACAATAGCCAGGGTTTAATTTGGTGGTTTCTGGAAACAAGGTTCCTCTTATTGCAAAATCATTGCTGTTCCATACTGTACTTGAATTTTTTGGAATAGTAGCCGTTTTAGTCTGTGGTTCAGGCATATCAGAAAACAAAATAAAATAAAAAACACTGTAGCACTTTAAAGACTAACTGCTATATTTTTATTGTTAGCTTTCGTGGATCAAGTCCACTATCTGTTGTTGTCTTCATTGTCATTGTTGTTATTTGCCATCAGATCACCTCCAATTAATGGTGGCCTTATGAATGAGAGGTCTCCAGAATTTCCTGTCCTCCACAAGCTTGCTCAACTCTTGTCACCTCAACCCTGTAGCTTCCTTTAGGAAATTAATCCATTTTATAATTGGTCTTCCTCTTTTCCTGCTGTCTTCCACCTATCCAACCGTTATTTGTCTTTTCCAGAAAATCTTCCTCCTCATGATGTATCTGAAATATGACAATCTCAATTTCATCATTTTTGCCTCCAGAGATAGTTCAGCCTTGAACTGGTCTAAAACCTACTTTAATTTAATTTAATGATTAAATTATATATATATAATATATATAATATATATAAAACTACCAGGGCAGTGACAGGCAGTTGGGTTGGAGCAATTATAAATTCTTCATTGCAGGAGAGGGTCTTTCCAGCATCATTAAAACATGTTTTGGTGTGCCCCCTCCTGAAAAAGTAATCACTTGACCTCACAGTGCTTGCCAGCTACTGGCCTGTATCCAACCTGATCTTTTGAGTAAGGTTTTGGAGAAGGCAGTGGCACGGCAGTTACAGGAGATCCTAGATGAAGCGGATTATCTGGATCCTTTTCAGTCAGGATTCAGGCCCAGATATGGTACTGAGACTGCATTGGTCATTCTGGTAGATGATCTCTGGCGAGAGCGGGACGGTGGTCATCTGTCTGTCTTGGCTCTTCTTGACCTCTCAGCGGCTTTTGACACTGTCAACCATGGTATCCTTCTGGAGCAACTCCGAGGAATGGGGATACAGGGCATTGTTTGATCCTGGTTATCCTCTCTTCTGAAGGGCTGAACCCAGTTGGTGTGGTTGGAGAGCAAGAGGTCCAGCCCTAGGCCCCTCCAATATGGGGTGCCTTAGGGCTCGGTGCTCTCGTCTCTCCTATTTACTATGTACACGAAACCGCTGGGTGAGATCATCTGTTCCCATGAGGTGAAGTATCATCAATATGCAGATGATACCCAGTTATACATCTCGGCATTATGCACATGCCTCACCACTGCTTCAGGAACTACACTGGTTGCCAGTGTGCCTCCAAGTTCTATTCAAGGTGCTGGTAATTACCTTTAAAGCCCTACATGGTAGTGGGCCAGGATACTTAAGAGACCACGTCACCCCAAGAACATCTGTCCATTTCACCAGAGCAGACCGGAGAGGGTCTCTAATTGTTCTATCGGCTAGAGAGGCACATCTCTCTAGCACTAGAAGGAGGACCTTCTCTGTGCCCACTCCGGCCCTATGGAACCTCCTGCCAACTGAGTTGTGCCTCCATACAGAGCTGCTGCACTTTAGGAAGGGCGTAAAAACCTGGCTGGGAGGGTAGGTGTAGGGAACTGGTAACACAGTGACCCCAGGCTGCTGGTTGAGCTGATATTCCCCTCTCTTAATTTCTTAATTTTTTTAACTGTTTAAAGCTTTAATCTTTTAAATTTTTTATTGGATTAGCCAGGGCTTTATTGATAAATTTATTATTGAATTATTGTGTTTCTGACATTTGTTCTGCGATGCTATGTCAGCCGCCCTGAGTTGCTCTGCGAGTAGGGAGTAGGGCGGCATACAAGTATGAACAAAATAAATCAATAAATATTTCTCTCTCTGTGTCTGTGTGTGTATTTATATATGATATATGTGTGTGTGTGTACATACAGACATACAGACATACATATACATGTGTATCTGTGTGTGTACACAGAGAGAGAGAGAGAGTGGTACCTTGCATAACGAACACATCGTATAGTGAAAAATTAGCACAACAAAGCATTTGTTATGCAATGTCTATACCCCACATAACGAAAAAATGTTTCGTTTTGCGGGGTTTTTGGTAACCGGGGTATACCCGCTTAATGGGAATCTAATTCTTTCATTGCTGCCTTCCCAATGGTCAATCTTCTAATTTCTTGGTTGCTGTCTCCATTTGGATTGATCCTTGAACCAAGGTATGCAAAATCTTTCATTATTTCAATTTATTGTCAACATTAAAGTTGTGTCATTCTTCTGTAGTCATGCTTTTTCTCTGGTTCATGGTCAACTGTAGCCCTACTTTGACACTTTCTTCTACCACTTTCTCTAAAAGTAGTTTCAGTGTGCAGTTACATGGTTAAAAGAAACAGCTTTGAAAACACTATTTTGTCAATCTGATTTATGGTCATTTTGAGTCTGAGTCTATGTTTGTGTCTGTGGTGAACTCTTGTACCTCAGTTTATTTCCTCTACACTGTGGCTTCAGTGGCTTAGCAAATCATTTCTTTTTGTATGGTTTTGGAGTCATTTGTCTAGGTTTAATTTTTAAAAAAATTATTCACACTGGCATAGTATAGCAGCAATCTGTCATATATTCACACACACCACCAGATGTCTGAGCGTGTACTGATTTGTCACTTAATGAAATCTGAAATTTCCAAATGTTGCGTGAAAGGAATATTATTCAGTAAAAATGACAGACTGTGTACAGGTCAGGTAGCCAAATTGCACGCATTTGGTTACACTTCTCAGTGTTGCAGGCAGTGGTGGGTTGTCAAAATTTTCGCTACCCCACTGTGACGTCATGGACGTCGTGGGCATAGCCAACGTCATGACGTTGTGGGCGGAGCAAAAATAAAAAATAAAAATGTCTGCACATGCGTCAAACCTCTGTTTGACGCATGCACAGTTCTTTTTTTAGTGTGCATGCGTCAAACCTCTATTTGACGCATGCACACTAAAAAATAGAACTGTGCATGCGTCAAACAGAGGTTTGACGCATGCGCAGTTCCGGGCAGCCATTTCTGGAGGGGGCCGGAGAGGCGACCGAACCGGTCGTCTGGGGGTTTACCACCACCCTGGCGACCCTCCTGATGGGGTGCTACCGGTTCAGGCGAACCGGTCCGAACCGGTAACATCCCATCACTGGTTGAAGGGATATAGGGGAAAAAACATGTTAAAACCCACACATATTCTTTTTAGCCTCATTGTTGAAACCCTAGAGGAATCACACTGACACAAATGCCCAATTAGAGAAATGTATTCCAACACAAATATTAGTTTAAAATAAACCTCACAGCACTCCAGGCCATTTCAGATAATGCTTGTTTCGGTCCATTTACTGTGAGATTATCTGTGCATTGTATAATCTTCAATTTTTTAATTGATTTCACCACTATCAACTCTTGATGCAGATGTATGACTTTTGATGCACAAACCCATGCCCTCAGGTCATTGCTGGTTTCTGACAGTATAATCTGCATACCTTAAATTATTGATCTTTCTTCCACCAGGTTTCACTCCTTCATCTGAATCTAGTTAGGTTTCCTATATGTTCTGTGTATGGATTGAACCAATACTGTTGCTCTGCATCCAGCTCTCACATTCTCCCTTTTTGCTATGGCTGTCTCTTCCATCACCCCACCCCTATCTTTCAGCTTCATTGTGCATGCTCAGCATGTCAGATGCTTCTTGAAGTTGGTGCATCTTCTCTCTTTTCCTACCTGTTTGGGTGGCAGTGGCAAAGGTGGTGGGGTGGTAGTATTGCCTTTGTGGGTACTGCCACTACTATCAAAAAGGGTGGAGAGCTACTGTAGGCACTTATGACTTGGGTGCAGACCCTGCTTGGGTCTTGAATGCACTAACACAACAATCTTGCATGTACTAACACTGGTTACCAGTGGAAGTGGGCTTTACAGTCTAAAGCAGGGGTGCCCAAACTTTTTGGGCCATGGGCCGATCATGTGGTTCAGGAAACGGGTTTTACTTCTGCTTCCAAGAGCGACAAGGGCTTCACGGGCCGGATGAATTAGCATCGGGGGCCACACCTGGCCCCTAGGCCTTAGTTTGGGCACCCCTGGTCTAAAGTGATTATCTTTTGCCACTGACTTGAGCGGTAGTCCTTTTCCAGGCTCCGACTTTTAAGACAAGTCCTTCCCCCCTCTTCCTGTTTGTTTGTGATTCCATTTTCTACTGAATGTAATTACAAATGGCAACTGTAAGTGGTGATACTTTTTCTCTATTTTAAATGCTTCTAGAGTGTCTTTACCACACAAAAGGGCTAGTTGGGGTAGGTAGGTGGGAGAGCCAAATGAGAACTGAGTTAATCTCTCCACATTTCTTTGTGTTGCTGTTTTTGTACCTCATACTATATTAATTAAGAGGAATAAGCAAAATCCCCTAAAACTTGATCCATTGCTGCCAATGTTTCCTCCTCTTCTGGCTCTGAGTGCCATCCACTTAGTACAGCTGCTGGAACTCCTCCATCTTCCTGCCTCTGCCAACTGGAAATGGAGAACTGCTGCAGCCAGTGCACTGAAAGCTGCTGCTGGCATTTCCTTCTTCTCCCTCCTTCCATTTTGGCTCTATAGAGCAGGGGTTCCCAACCTTTTCAAGCCGGGGCCCGGGTCATGCTCTCTCAGTCAACTTTGAGGGCCGGATGGCCCTTTTGCACTGCCTGCATGATGGGGTGGTCATTTTGTCCCAACAGTTTCAAATGGATAGCCATTTTGTTTCTTGAATGCCCTTGGAGGGGCGGGGGACCACATGAAATGGCACCACGGGCCAGATCCAGCCTGTGGGCCCTAGGTTGGGAACCCCTGCTATAGAGAGACATGCTTGTTGCATCAACTTCTTCTTCTTCCATGTCTAGGCCAGATGTGAAACTGCCAAAATGAAGCCACCTTTTGGTAAAGTCATTCAGTAGTTCCTTGCTCCTGACCTAGTGTGAGAAAGATTAGCTGGCACAAGGTGGTCGTTGCCTCAGGGTATGCCTGATTGCGCAGGATGTATAATAATGGGCTCAAAATAAAGGAAGTCAGATATAGGCTGAATATCAGGAAAAACATCTTAATGGTTAGAGCGGTATGACAATGGAACCAACCGTCTTGAGAGGTGGTGAGCGCTCCAACACTGGAAGCATTCAAGAGATAATTAGACAACCATCTGCCAGGTCTGCTTTGATTTGAATCCCTGCATTGAGAAGGGGGCTGGATTCGATGGTCTAAAACAGGCATCCCCAAACTACAGCCTGTGGGCCAGAGATGGCCTCCAAAGCCATTCCATCAGGCCTGTGACGCCCTTGGCAAACTATAAGGTGAATATGGACCAGTGGTGGGCTCAAAAAAATTTTACTACCACACTGTGGGCATGGTATGGTGGGCATGGCCAGGGAGAAAGGCCTGAGTTGCACCCGAATTCTGACTACTTTATTTCAAAACTTGGATGGGCGGAGCCAGCCAGAATTTCTGCTACTGGTTCTAGCGAACTGGTGCGAACCTGCTGATGGCCCACCACTGATATTGACACTTCTGCACCTGTGCAGATGCATCCATATTTGCTTCCTGGTTTGGCGTGGATGTCCTTGCGCATCCACAGAAGCATCAGTATTTCCTTCCTGGTTTGGCATGGACGTGCTTGTGCATGCGCAGACGCATCCACGCTGAACCAGGAAGTAAATATGGCCACTATCGTGCGTGCACAGAAGCGTCTCTGCTGAACCAGGAAGTAAATATGGAAGCACATGTGCAAACATGCCCTGTTCCAGTGGGTGATCTGTGCCGCCCAGCTGTTCCGAGAGTGTGGTGAGGCCTCCAGGCCAAAAAGTTTGGGCACCCTTGCCTTGGTCTAAAAGGCCCCTTCCAAATCAGTGATTCTACAACTATGAGAAATAAGAGAGCAACAGTTGAAAGAGAACTCACAGCTTTGAAGCAGCATGTTTGTTTTTGTTATTATTATTATTATTGAAATTTTCAAAGTGGTAGCCCTGGTAGCCTATGCAAGCATATCAGATAGTAAATAAAGCAACAACAACAAAAAAAGGGGGGGGGGACAAAAATGTAGCAACACCTTAAACACTAATGACTATATTTTAATGTTAGCTTTTATGGATCAATTCTACTTCGTCAGACATAAGAGTGAACGTATTTATAAATCATTTTCCTGCCCACCAGGACTTTCTTACCCATTTGCAATAAAATCACAATGGTAAAAATAGAACAGAAACAAACATTCTTGTGAAGATGAACTAAGAAAACTTGTAAAAGACAAAGTTTGAGTCAATATTTTGACTGCCTGTCAGGAGCTCAATAAGTCTGAGAATTTTCTTCCAAGAAAAGTTCCTAACTCAAATATTGCTATCGAGGCGGGAGGGGGGGGGGGAGAGCCCTGTCTACATGCTAACAAATTCTACGTTATGCAGTCTGCCTTCTTACAGAGGCCCATTGTTGTATGTGCAGTATATTTGCAGCTGTGTAAGAGCCGACACATGTGTTGGCACCATTCAGAGGTTAAGTGCTTCGTCCCCCCAAAAGCAAACTTGGTGATTCTGGCTTTCGGGTATAACATCTTTAGGGGAACGTCCCGCAAACAGTTCTGCTGTACCTCTGCAAAGAAGCCACAACCAACGACACATTAGGAACAGTTCAGATCATTCTACTTGCGCAATGTATATTCACACTGATGTTTAGTTTTTCCAGAACAGTTACATGGATGAGAGGAACTGTATTTCAAGGTTGTAGTTCTGTGATGCCAGGAATGTATTTCTGAGGCCCCAAAAGTCCTCCTCTGAGGTAGTTTGATTATAGATGGGGAGATCCAGTGATGGGATGTAACAGGTTCTCACCAGTTCGCCAGGGTGTGTGTGTGTGTGTGTGTTTATTTTTATTTTATTTAAAATTATTTTTTATATTTTTCTTTGGCTTCGCCCACGACATCATGATGTCATGACGTTAGCTCCGCCCACACTGTGATGACATCACGGTGGGGTAGTAAAAACTTTGACATCCCACCACCGGGGAGATCCATCATCAGACTCATATTCCAGACCCACACAGATGCCTCATAGGGTTTTTCCCTCTAGGGCAGTGGTTCCCAACATGGGGCCCTTGCCCCACAGGGGGGCTTCAATTCCCAGAAGCCTAAGTCAGGTCAGTACATTGGCTGATCAGTGCTTTGGAAAATTGACTTAGGCTTCTGGGAATTGAAGTCCAAAAACCAAAGGATGGGAAACACTGATCTACGGCTGGAACCTCCATCATCCTAACCTAGGGGATTAGTGTGGCTATGCTGTTAAATGGGATTAAGAGGATAGAATCCACCAGGTCTACAGCCTCCTTAGGGCTTCACTAGACCATCCTATCTAAAGGTAAAGGTCACCCTTGCTTGAAAGCTAGTCATATCTGACTCTAGGGTTCAGTGCTCATCTCTGCTTCAAAGCCAAACAGCCACCGCTGTCTGCTTCTGCAGATGTGTCATGTGGCAGGCATGACTAGACACGGAACACTGTTTACCTTCCCACCGAAGTGGTCCCTATTGATCGACTTGCAACTTCTTGCTTTCAAACTGCTAGGTTGGCAGGAGCTGGGAGAGATGACGAGAGCTCATTCTGTCCTGCAGTACTCGGGAATCGAACTGCTGACTTCCCGCCTTCCAGTCAGCATCTTAGCCACTTGAGCCACTGCGGTCCCATAGACCATCCTATCTAGAAACAATACATTGTTAAAAGGGGAGGGAATGACTTTATTCTCCCCTAAGCATTGTCAAACAGCAGCTGCATGGATAACGTTGTAAGAGAAGGAAATATATTTTTGCAAAGGAACTGTTTCCTTAAATCCCCCACCCCTAATTTTTCTCTTCAGAAGCCAGGATTACTGTACCATGTTAGCTTGACAGGTGAATTGCCTCTTTTATGGTGAACTGCTCCACCAAACTCAAAAAATGTGAAAGCTTATTTTCCACAAATCTTTGCAACAAGGATGAACTAAATAGCACTTACAATAAATTACCTTTTTAATGCACACGATCTAGTCAAATTGTCTAACTGGGTGATGATCGCATTCTTATGGAGTTTGTCTGATGAGAAGGCTTGCTGTGCAGGGAGCCGAAACACACCATCTACCTTCCCCCTGAGAGAACGCTGCTCACTTTGGCTCAGTCATCTCCTTTTCCCTCTACAACCTCTGAAAGATGACATTGCTATCCTATGCTTTATCTCCTTAAAAAATAGTTTTTTAAGTATACTTTTTCCGTATCTAGACCAGACTTGAAACTGCCAAAATAAAGCCACCTTTTGGTGAGTTCATTCTGCAGTTCCTTTTGCCTGACTTACTCAGAACTGGGAAAAGATGGGGCAGTGACGCCAACATGTGGACACAGCAGAGAGAGCAACAAGCACTCTGTGAGAGCATAGAAAGGCCTCCGTCCAAATACTACAGCTCAACCCAAACTGAGTAACTGATTGTTGTAAGAAAACATAAGCTCCCAGACAGTAGTGTAGCCAGTGATGGTATGTTCCCGGTTCACACCGGTTTGCCCAAACCGGTAGCAACATTCCCGGGTGGTTCGTCGAACCGGTAGCAACCACCCAGGATTTTTTTTTAAGTGTCCGGTTTGGACACCTGACTGGGAAAAAATAATAAACCTTCATTTGACTCATGCGCAGTTCTATTTTTTTTTTTACTGCGCATGTGTCAAATGAAAGTTTGACACATGCGCAGTTCCTGCCAGCCATTTTGGGGAAAGGAAGGGCACAGGGAGCACCTGAAGAAGTGGCGGTGGCGGTGGCCTTTCCGCACCTGGCCCCACCGCCCCGCCAGGATGCTGTGCCGTTGCAGCTGTTTGCCACCGTGGCAGTTTGCCACTGCTCCATCGCACCACCGCCTCTGCTGCTTCCAAGGGTAAGTGAGGAGTTTGTGTTTGGGGTGGGTGGGTGGGTGGGTGTATTTTTATTTAATTTTTATTTTATTTCTTTAATTTATTTACGGGTTTGTGTTGTGGTTGTTTGGTTGGATGGGTGGGTTGAGGTGTGTGTGTCTGTTTGTTTTAATTTAATTTAATTTAATTTAATTTTTTTTAAAAATATTTTATTGGCCCTGCCCACAATGTCATGACATCATGATGTTGGGTCTGCCCATGATGTCATGATGTCATAATGTCATGACATTGGCCACACCCATGACGTCCATCAGTAGAAGTCCACACTGGTGCCCGCTCCCACTAGGGTTTCTGGGAATTGTAATCCAAGAACACCCATAGCCCAAAAAGTGCCACCCAGGGCGGGCTGCCTCCCACCCACCCTACACCCCTGCTCCCAGATTATGGAGGGATTCCACATTTCACTCAGGATTCAATATGCTGCTGATCATTGCCACACGCATGCTCGTAAGGAAGTTGTATCCCAGATAAATGTATAATTTAGCACATCCTAAATCAGAGATTCTCAACCTGTGCCCTGTGGGCCACATGCGGCCCAGGGAACAATTTCATGTGCCCTCCCCCACCTCCACTACACCAAGAAGTGCCGTGTGGTGGACAAAGGGCAAAATGGCCATCCGCCTCCCCCCTGAAGCTGTCTGAGGGAGTATGACCTGGCCCCCAGCTTTAAAAAGTTGATAGCTCCTGTCCCAAATCCTTATGCGTTCACTGGATGGCCCAGTGAAATGGAATACCTGGCTGTGGATCCAGGTATCAGGAGATCGATTCCTGACTGTACCTTTCAGGAAAAGAGCCCATCTCTGTACAAATTCCTCTGTTAGGGAATGACAAACCACTTCTGCGTGTGCCGTACCTAGAAAATCTTGAAAAGGGATGTCAAAAGTCAGTTTCAGCTTGGTGGCCCATAGATTGATTGGTTTAAAACAGGGGTTCCCAACTTAAGGACCATGAGCTGGATTCAGCTCATGGTGCCATTTCATGTGCCCCCCCCTTCCAAGGGCTTGCAAGAAACAAAATGGCCATCCCTTTGAAGCTGTTGGGACAAAATGGCCACCCCATCGTGCAGCCAGGGCAAAATGGCCATCGGGCCCTCAAAGCTGACTGAGAGAGCGTGAAAAGGTTGGGAACCCCCAGTTTAAAACATCATAGTGACGTCATAGTTAAACAACTGCTAGGATGATGGATTTAATATCCCGAAAAGATCAGAGACGTGGAATGGCATTAAGCATTAAAAACAGCCATGCTGTTAGTGTTAACATAAACTGTAAAGGGAAAACAGTTTAATGAGGCTTAGTTTTCAAAGGGGTGGGAGAGCAAAAATTAGGGGGAATTGAACGGCACCAACAATTGCCACTAGAGGACGCTTATGCCAGATTTCTCGGTCATAAATTCCTCCCCCGCACAGTGCAGAAAACTCTCCCAGTCGAACTTCAGAAGCCAGATTCATTGTTGGCAGGATTTTTAGAGCATCAAGCTCCAAAAAGGAGTTGGGTAAATCATGCACAAAGGGAGATTCAGTAGCAGGTCTCAGAAGATTAAGCCTTTAAAATAATGTTTTTGGAAAGCTTGACGCGTCTCCCAAATGAGAAAAGCAAAAAAGAAGGGTCCCATTGAACCACACAGCCAAAAGGCTTTGGTTCGAAATTGATTTAGATGTGGTTATCTGCTGCCGCCTTGCATACTCCGAAAGCTTTTTCGTTCTCATGAGCCAGAATAGTGCGGCAGACTCCAGGCTCCTTCAGCTTCTCCAACTATAGGTAAAGGTAAAGGTTTCCCTTGCTCAAAAGCCAGTCGTATCCGACTCTAGGGTTCAGTGCTCATCTCTGCTTCAAAGCCAAAGAGCCAGTGCTGTCTGCTTCTGCAGACATTTCCGTGGTCATGTGGCAGGCATGACTAGACACTGGAGCACACGGAATGCTGTCATCTTCCCACCAAAGTGGTCCCTATTTATCTACTTGCAATTTCTTGCTTTTGAACTGCTAGGTTGGCAGGAGCTGGGACAAAGACGGGAGCTCGTTCCGTCCTGCAGTGCTTGAGAATTGAACTGCTGACCTTCCGCCTTCCAGTCAGCATCTTAGCCACTTGAGCTTTACCCGAGAGATCAAGAGAGGGTGGTGGGGGCAAACAAATATCCTCTTGTCTCCTACTTCCCCAACTGCCCTGCTTGCCCCTTCTAAAAAGCCAAACTGCCTCCCCCAGAGACAGAGGGATGGACAGTCTAACACAGGGATTCTCAACCTGCAGCCTACTGGCCGGATACGGCCTGTGGCACCATTTCGTGTGGGGGGGCCCACCGCATCCACCACACCCAGAAGTGCTATGTGGTGGAGGAAGGGCAAAATGGCCGTCCGGCCCCCAAAGCTGTCTGAAGGAGCATGACCTGGCCCCTGGCTTAAAAAGACTAAGAACTCCTGGTCTAGCACATGTGTGCACACAGGATGGTTTGGCTTCTCAAGGGTGGACTAAACACTTCCCTTGACTTGAGGAAGAGTTTAAAATGTGCCAATATCATGAATTGGTTCATTTATTAAGCCACTTCACAATATTGGCAAATTTGGACTGGAAGGCTTGCTTGGTTCATTTCCAGTGATCAAATGTGCTGGAATCAGTCCAACAAACCTAAAAAATAAAGGCTCCTTGACAGGGACCCAGAAGGGAGCAAATAGAGGTGCCCCAGGGCCAGGCTGGTTTGCTCTAACAAAGACATCATCTGATCACCATCTTTAAGAGTGCATCAGCCCATCTCTTAGTTCAGATGACCAATAATTAAGTTTCAGAGAAAGAAATCTCAAACATCCATGCTAGCCTTATCCATAAACTTAAATGTACCAAAAATATTTGACTTGGGCAAGGAGCAGTCGACTTTCTTATCTTGTCATGCTCCAAGCCACACAACTGTGGTGCAAAAGAAAACACAAACACCTTAACTTGTGGCAACTCACTGCTGAGTCATGTCATCGGAGTTACATTGGCAAGGCATCAGTAGCAGAATTCTGCTTGGTGCTCAATGGTCAATTTGATGAGTCAGCTTTCTAACCTAATGACGAGACATGATTTGCCAAATTTTGCCGAATGGCCGTATTTATGGTTATAACTTTTATTGATATCAAAGTATGGGTCTGGAATGTTGATTCTTCAGCCTCTCTGCCAATTTGTGATGTGCCCATTGAATTAGTACAGGGAAACAAGCTCCCACAATTAATGCATAATCATGTCATTCGAGTCAATATGTAGGGTATACAAGGTAATAATAATTTTGTGCCGGAAATTGTTCTGGGTTGAAAGGATTTTTGCTGGAGAAACTCCACTCAGGGGACACCTGAATGAGGCTCCTTTCATGTTCCCAAGATCTTTTCCCACCAAAGAGGTCCCTATCCAGTGGTGGGCTCAAAAGTTTTTTACTACCACACTGTGTACATGGTATGGTGGCCGTGGCCAGGGGGGAAGCCCTGCGTTGCACCTGAATTAGGACTACTTTATGTCAAAACTTGGATGGACAGGGGCAGCCAGAATTTCTGCTACCGGTTCTGGCAAACTGATGCGAACCTGCTGATGCCCACCACTGTATTTATCTATTTGCAATGTCTTGCTTTCAGACTGCTAGGTTGGCAGGAGCTGGGATAGAGATGGGTGCTCAAACTGTCATGCAATACCCGAGTCTCGAACTGCTGACATTCTGGCCTTCCAGATAACAAGGGTAGCTTCTTAACCACTGAGCTACCACACCCCCTTCTGTTATTCAAGGTGAGAGGCAAGTATGGAATGAAGAATTGAATTGTTCTCTATTGCCCACCCAATTAATCTAGAGATTAATCGCTGCAGTTTATTGAGCAGAAAAATATATCTTCTGTGAATACTAAATGCCACAATGACTTTTAACAAAAGATTTGGATAAATATAACAATTGTTGGCAATGCAATATCCTTGTCAATCTCCTGAACAGATGCCCTGCCTATGCTCTCTTTCTGGGAAAATATTGTTATGCATATTGATTTTCTATTGGTGTAATCTTTGAATTCTGCTCATGTGCATATTTCGTACATTATTATATATCATCAGTGTGGAGGAAAGGACAGAGGGATGGACTAGGGCTCAGGTGACCGGGGTTTAAATTCTTTCTTAGCCATGGGAACCCACCAAGGGGGTGGCGGTGGTGAAACCACTATTTCAATATCTCATATCCTATTGGAAATCATGTTGACATTGTCATATGTTGGATGCGACTTCATGGCACACTACAAGGAGAACATATTTTGGCAAGCTATCTTGGGGACATTAACCAACGATCAAACGAAATTGACTCTCAATGCCCTCATTGAGATTGCAACAATGGAAAGACAAAAGCCGTCCTCTATTAATCAATGGATTGAGGGGCTTGAAATATCAATCAACATTTTGAAAGAGATATACATTATTTATTCACATTTTTATACCGCCCTCCTCACCGGGGCGACTCAGGGCGGTTTACAACATTATAAAAGCATAACACAATACAACCCGAACCCATTATCATGTAGCATATAGATGGCAATTGCACATGGACACCTAATTGGCTGTTTGGTGATCTTTCATCAAAGTTCATGATTGGATTATTATTTTTTTGGGAAGGGAGGTAGGACTTTTAAACGAAATGGTTATTATTGTTCTTACCTTCTTCTTCCCTTTTAAAATTTGGATACTGTGTTTCTTGCTTTTCATATGTAGATAATTTTTTCTCCTTACTTGCAGGCTTTAGTTTTTGTTGTTATTTTCTGATTTACCACAATAAAAAAAAATATTTTTTAAGATTACTTCTTGGTGATTTGGAACGTTTCTTGAAAAGCCCCTCTCCTCATCCATGACAGTAGTCAAATGAGCTACACATTGACTCACATTACGAGCTCTATCTCTTTCTAGTGAATAGTCATTATACAATCACCAGAAACAAATCTAACATTCATTCTATTTCTGGCTGACTCATATAACCAGCAGACTGCAAATCATTTCCAAAAAAAGTTAGATATTTGAACTTCTATAGAATTAATAAGTGGCTTTGAAAGCAGTTGTGAAAACCAAGTTCAAGTCTCCTCAGCAATTTTCAGAGAAAGTTCTTTCAAGTTGGTCTACTGATGGCATCTAGCTCAAATGAAGTCATATCATATTTCTGGAAAGTATCTCAGGGTCTTTCTGCTACACCTAGAGGAGATGTATGATTATTCAGACATGCCAGAACCATTAATGTCCAAGGTGCAATTATTAATTGTTTATTAACAAAAAAAAATCATCAAGAAGCGTTCTACCCATATCTTGATAAAGACCTTAAAGCAGAGGGGGATAACTGTAGCCCATTGGGTCCCATCAGTCCCAGCTAAGAGAAAGGAATCATGGAAGCAGTACTTGAGCAACATCTGAACGGGTACCATTTTCCTGTCCCAGCCTAAAAGAATTTTTAAAAGTACTTTATCATTCTTTTACTATTTTAGTGCTACAGGAGAAGTAACAGTGAAAGGAAACAACTACAGAAAAGGGATCAGGTCCCAGTGCTTGGTTGCAGGTGATGGCCTTGTGGGATCTGCATTCCAATCCCCAGGCATTATTAGATCAAGAAAGCTAGAGAGACAGTAATCTAGCTAGTAATGAAAAACGTGACACAACTGAATAGTGTAGCCTGTGGCAGGCTAGTGTGTGGTACTGGTAACCATTAGCCATTCTACAGATGGCAGCAAAACAGTCAGTTTAATTTATGCATGTAACTCAATTGATTTGGGTTGTGTTTTTCATCATCATGCTTTACAACTACATTAACCATCAAGTCACAATTACATGGCAAGGGGGTTCACCTGAGAATTTCCCGTGATAAGTAATGTCAGTTTTGAGAATCGATTTTAGTTCATTATTCCAAGTGCAGTTCTGTGACTCATTTCTGTGTGTGGAAATCACCTGGCAAACACTGCAGGCATTGGGCAAAATCCTGATGGCACAGTTCTACTGGCATAAACAATCAAGTCACAGGAAAGTATTAATGTAAATTAATTTGAAGCTTCCTTTTGCCCATTTCTGCTTCAAAAGCTCAGCTTTTGCCCTTGGGAAGCAGTTGGTAGCTTCTGGATTGGGAGAGAGGAGCTTTTAATAGTTAAACATCATCACTGGAACATTGCAGTGGTAATTTGACAGCCTTGCCTCCTTTCAAAATGTCAGTCTTAAGAGTGGGAAGTTATTGTATTTGTATAGCCCTTCCTGTGAGCTAGAACCCCCATTTCTGGGCTAGGATTTTTCTGCTTCTGTCTCCAAAACTTGTTATAATTTAACCTAAATGATCTACTTGACCATTAAATATTAGCTCCCTACAACTTAACCCTTATTCAACAGGATTTTTCATAATTAACTTGGGGTTAAGGCAGCTCAAATGTTGGCCAAGATGTGACACTGATGGATTGGGAAGCCAGTCTGCCAACAAAACAAGAGTTTAGATTCTACATGAGATAGATGTTAACCCAAGTTTTACACCATATTTCCTTCTGAAGAGTTCTGAAGCACCTGAAACCTCATCTGATTTCTAACCCCTTAATGCAGGGGTGCCCAAACTATGGCCTGGGGGCGTAATCCAGCCCCCGATGCAAATTCATCAGGCTCATGACACCCTTGTCACTCCCGGAAGTGGAATACAGGCACCCTTCAACCACGTGACCAGTCGCAGCCCAAAACGTTTGGGCACCCTTGCCTTAGTGATCCAAACAAGGTAATGCCTAACGCTAGACCCATTACTATGAATGAATTGTTGGAATTTTATTTACAACTACCCATGCTGCCTGTAATTGCAAGGACAGGACTGGAAGGAAATTTTCTGGCCTGGGGTAACTGTCCAACTGTCCAACACTAACCAATAATTCCTTTCAGCCTCTGAAATTAAAAGAACTCTGTGTTCTTTCCCTCTCTTTTGTCATTTGGTGTCTGCTGTTGGTTGCTATTGATCTGTTTGTTTGTTTGTTTGTTTGTTTGTTTGGTTGGTTGGTTGGTTGGTTGGTTGGTTGGTTGGTTGGTTGGTTGGTTGGTAGCATGCATGCAGCAAAGAAAGCAGCATTCACGTGTATGTAATTCCAAGTACAGTACCTGTAAGTTAAAGAGCCATTTCTTACTCTTTCTCCTATAAATGTCACAGAGTAACTTATTGAAATTTTGAGTGCCATTGATGAGAAAGAGGTGGATTCTGGAAGACTATAGTTATCCTTCTCTGTGCAGCTCTGAACTTATACTGTATGGTTGAAAGGAATTTTGCCAGAAATTCAAAAGTCTGCCACATGAATCACATGGCCATTTTTAACATTTGTGGTGTATAAAGTAACTTTATTCTGAAGACCCTTCAAGGCTCTCCATAAAACAGGAGTGCCCAAACTACAGCCCACCGCACCAATTAGTCTGGCCTGTGCCACCCCCAGAAGCGGAAGTAAAATGTGCATGCGCAGAACATGCCCACCCATGCACAGAATGCTGCCATAAATGACCCATGGCTGTCATAAATGTGTTTGTGACAGCATCAGGTAATTTACAGCAGCATTCTGCATGTGCGCGGGTGTGTTATACACACACACATGCGCATTTTACTTCTGTTTCCAGTTGGAGGAAGCATGTGACTGGCACGCTTAACCACGTGACCGGCACGCAGCCTGAAAAGTTTGTGCACCCACCATAAAACAAGAAACTATGTACTGTACCAAGTGTCTTTAGAGTTAATCCACAAAATGTCAACACCCACATGCTAAGAGAATGTTGCTTCATTATACACCACTATTGAAGAAAATACATTTTGTGGTTGTTACATTAAAATAATGGACTTCCACTGTTAGGCAGAGTACAGAGAAATCGTCTGCTCAAGGTGCTAAGTGAAGTTCTGTTTCTCATTGTGCCTTCTTGACAGGGGTTGACCCAGTGATGGGCTGCTCCCAGTTCAGACCGGTTCGCCTGAACCGGTAGCAGCCATCTGGAGGGGATCGCTGGGGGGGGGGGTGTAGCAATATTGGGCTGCCCGTAAAGGGCGCAGGCAGCGTCTGGAGGAGCTGCAGCAGCAGTAGTGGCCTTTCCTTGCCGCAGCGGTTTACCACCACGGCGGTTTGCCACCACAGCGGTTTGCTGCCGCACAGGTTTGTCACCGCGCAGGATTGCCGCCGCGCCACTGCAGTTCTTGCCTGCCTGTCTGCCTAGTGCCTGCTCCCCGACCCCAGGCCAGGTAAGTGACAGGTTTGTGTTTGGGGTGGGTGGATGGGTTGATTTGTGTGCTATGTATTATGTGTATTTAATTTAATTGTAATATGTATTTTAATTTAATTTTTATATTATATTTTATTTTTTATTTTTTCCCCTTTGGCTCCACCCACAACATCATGATGTTTGCTCTGCCCACAACGTCATAACATCATGATGTTGGTGCCACCCATGATGTCGGCTCCACCCATGGTGGGGTAGTAAAATTTTTGACAGCCCACCACTGGGTTGACCTAACCCACAGGGTCCCTTCCAACTCTGCAATTCTAAGATGATGATAATTAAAGATACCAGATCAGTGTGTTATCCTGAATGCAAGCACTATTACACTTTCAATCAGAATCATAGAACTGTAGAGCTGCCAGTGACACTAAGACTGTTGATTTCAGTTCCCAAGGAAACAAGATATCCAAAACCTAAATATCCCTGACCGATGGGCATCCAAGATCTGTTTAAAATCTTCCAACATAGAATGCCCATCACCTTCTGAGTAGTCCACACCATTTACTGTCAGAAAATTCTTCTTAATGTTTACTGAAAATTATTTCTCTTTTCATATAATTTGAACCCACTGCTTCAGGTACTACTACAGAAAACAAGCTGGCTCGTCTTCCAGGTGACGGCTCTTCAAATATTTAAAATTGGCTATCATGGCTTCCAACTGGCTGTATAACTCGGTGAGTTGGGTATCTGGCTGTGGAGTCAGATGTTAGTAGTTCAATTTCTCACTATGCCTCCTAGGAGAAGAGCCTGCCTATGTGGTCTTGGTCAGTCTGCACCGCCCCAGGACGCTCACAGAAGAGGAGTATGATACACCACCTCTGACTACTCACTCCTTAGAAAACCCTGAAAACAGATGCCATAAGTTAGAATTGACTTGGCAACACAGCACACAATCATCATCATCTCCAGACATTTTAGCATCTTGGTCTCCCTCCCCCTGGATATGTTCCAACTAGTTGACATCCTTCAAATTTGGTGGCCAGAACTGGCCATCTTATGCCAAGTGACTTATTGTTCCTCTTCGTAAAATTTGCCTTGTGATCATTGTAAATTCCAGAGTTTGAGATTATTATCAGGAGCAGACTTTTTTTACATTACATTAACAACTTCTTTGGGCTTGTTATGAGGCCCAGAATCCAAACAGCTGAAGACTCTGGCTGATTATTCTCTATTTTGGAAGGTTTATTGGTCACTACAGTTGCCATGGGTAGAGGTTAAGCCACAATAGAAACAGAACTCTTTGATGTCATTATGATGTCACACTCTGAATAGGTGCTGTATCTTGGCCAACAGAGTGACAGCTAAACAAAGAACAGTCAGGCTAGACCATAATGTTGTCAAGATGAATTTCCAGGGCAGGTAATGAGAAATGTGAGGGCAGTATTAACCTTTGCCATGAGGAAATAGGATCTGGAAGTATTGTTAGAGAAGGTTCTTATGGTGTTTTCTGTGTGCGTTGTTAAGGAAAGAGCAGTCATTTTCTCCTTTCAGTTTCCATAACATTTCCCCAGTTCCTAGAGGTGTTTCTTTTTAAACCACAGCTCCCAGAATCCTTTGGCCAATGGCTGTACAGACTGGAGAGTTTTAAGAGTTATGCTTTTAAAAAATCCCTAACTTCTGAAGCTCTTCTTTTTATCTATGAGATTTTATAGCTGGATGGCTGTAAGTAGGGGAAAAAAAGAAGCCATCTTTCATAATTGCTGAATTATGAAAAACGGATCAGAACACTGCAAAAGGCCAAAATCATTAGTGGAGAACATGTTTGTTGAATGAAAATCCAATACAAAAGCAGACAGACATCCGAGATAACATTTGCTGTAAGATTTATCCCTCTTCCTTTTCCTGAGCCCGTTAGGTCTGAAACAGCCTTACCATGAAGAAGAGAGGACAGAAGTTTTGGAGTCTTACACAAGGATAATAAATGATTTTATATTGTATGTTGTTTCCCAGAAACATGCATTTGTAGGGCCCTATGACTTCTGTGACAGAATAACCTGGTTAGTCTTGTGTGCCATGAGCCTTGATTTTGATCAGAGTACAGTCAAACTCCGACTTACGTAAAAAGCCCATTCCGTAGGCTTTTGCTTAAATCGGTTTTTTAAGTAACTCGAAGCAAACCCACAGGAAAAATGAAATTTTTGTGTAAATCAAAGCAAACCCATAGGGAAATGAATTTTTATGCAACTCAAAGCAAACCCATTGGAAAAATGTTTTTTTTTAATGTAACTCAAAGCAAACCCATAGGGAAATCGTGTTATGTAAATGTATGTAAATCGTAAGTTTATGTAAATCGGGACATGGTTTTAGCACAACATCATTATGTAAGTCGAATTTTATGTAACTCAGGGCATGGTGTAAGTTGGGGGTTTACTGTACATGACTATTATTACACACAGGGTAAGGCTGTGTATTTGGAGAGTCTTCCAATGCACCAGAAATGGCTAATATTATTTTCAGAGCATGATGTTTGTAGAAGCAAAAAGCAAAGCAGTCACACTAGTGCACTCTCTGGGCGGTTCACAAGTTAATTAGCACTTTGCCCCCAAACTCAAAAGGATGACAGGATGAGTCAACCTTGAGCCCGGCGGCTCATGATTAAACTCACAACTTTTTGGTTGCAGTACAGCAGATGATGTAGAGTTATCATGGTCAAGAAAGAAAGAGAGCAGAAGATAAATTTGCTGGAAGAGAAACATGATGCCTCATGATTCAGCGGGGGGGGGGGGGATGGGAGGTTTCTTACACATGAACAAGACAATTTCAAGCAGTCTTCTAGAACCCTGGAAAGAAATGTTATAGCACAATTTTATTTGAGTATAGAAACAGCTAAGTTTTTTTTTCGGCTGTTGTTTAGTTTGCAAACTGTTTTACAAATATTTAAGATGCTTTAACCCCTAGCCATTTTCATTTCAGTTACTTTTTCAAAGAGCAATGCTGGAAGGAGCATTTTTTCTTACATGCCCAGCAATTGTATCATTTATTTGTATTCTAATTTGCTTTGAAATTTGCCCAGCTTTTTCTGCAAAATGAGGCCAGCATCCCGTTCAATAATATTTGCACTGCAGTCTGACAGCAGTTCTGGCCCTGGGCCTCGTTGTGTTCTACTATTCCTTGTTAGACTACTGTAGGAGCTTCCACACTGGAGCTCTGCATACTTATAAATATTGAACAAGATAATTATGCAAAGGTTTATCATGAGCAGGACAGCATGTCAAGATCAACTGAAAGTAGCCTTAGGTCAGGGATTGTCAACCTGTGGTCCATGGGCCAGATATGGCCCATGGCAAAATTTCTGGGGGGGGGGACTGCCTCCACCACACCAGGAAGTACAATGTGGTGGAAGAAGGGCAAAATGGCCATCCAGCCCCCAAAGCTGTCTGAGGGAGCATGACCCGGCCCCCAGCTTTAAAAGGTTGAGAACTCCTGCCTTAGGTGATGTGAAGGTTATTGCTGAATATTCTGACATATACAATATAAGCAGTTTTCTAACAACCAGTTAAACTCTTTTAATAACCAGGCTCTTGATCTCTGAGATATGTTAAGGAAATTATTAAGACCAAAGTGGATCATTTTGTTTCATTCCCGTATCTGATGTATCCAGGGAGGCAGAGAAGGCTCCTCACTAACAGGCAACATCATATGCTTTCCATTCTCCTAAGACAGGAGTTCTCAATCGTTTTAAGGTGGGGGCTGGATGGCCATTTTGCCCTTTCTCCACCACATGGCACTTCCGGGTGTGGTGGAGGTGGTGGTGGTGGGCACACAGTGGTGGGATGTCAAAAATTTTACTACCCCACAGTGATGTCATCACAGTGTGGGCGGAGCTAATGTCATGATGTCATGGGTGGGGCCAAAGAAAAAATAAAATAAAAAAATAAAAATAAGCACACACACACACACCCCTCAACCAACCCACCCACCCACAACACAAACCCGTAAATAAATTAAATAAATCAATAAATAAAATAAAAATTACATTAAAATACACCCACCCACCCAAACACCCACCCACCCCCAAACACAAGATAAGCCCCGAAGGTGGTTTCCCCCAAAAGCTGCTACCGGTTTCCGGGACACTGGGAAAAGCTACTACTGGTTCTGGCGAACAGGTGAGAACCTGTTACATCCCATCTCTGCCCCCCACATGATGTTATAGCATTTAAAGATAGGACAAAACAGCATTCCTTTGGTCAAACAGAGAAGAGTTTATTATGCATAATAATGATTCTCATGAATGTTGTCACTCCAAAGATGAGAATAACATCCATTGAAAGACAGAGCATTTTTATACAGTTTTCCACGCATTTCTGTTTACTCAAAACGTCTTGACCTGATTGGCATGACATGTCATTGTCAAGTTATACAAATTATTATTTCATACTTTCATCATAACATTTGTTTACCCATTACAGGGGTCTCAAAGGAAACTTAAGCAACATCTATTATTTGCAATCAGGGAATATATACTTCTTATGACCCAAGTCCAGGTCAACCTCACCATTTCTGATCATGGGTTATTTAGCAAACATTACTCATTTGGGGAGCATAGTGAAAAGTAGAGACATCACATTGAAAACAAAAATTCGCATAGTCAAAGCAATGGTATTCCCTGTGGCAATGTATGGTTGTGAGAGTTGGACCATTAGGAAAGCTGAACGCAGAAGAATAGACGCCTTTGAGATGTGGTGTTGGAGGAGAGTTTTGAGAGTCCCATGGACAGCGAGAACAAATAGGTCAATCGTAGAAGAAATTATCCCTGACTGTTCCTTAGAAGGTCAAATAATAAAGATGAGGCTAAAGTACTTTGGACATCAAATGAGAAGAGAGGATTCACTTGAGAAAGCTTTGATGCTTGGAAGGGTCGAGGGCAAAAGAAGAAGGGGACGGCCCAAGATGAGATGGCTAGATGGGATTGTAGAGACAATGGGCACAGAGCTGAGCGAGTTGAGGGGGAGGGTGGAGGACAGGAGTGCCTGGCGGACAGTGGTCCATGGGGTCGCAGAGGGTCGGAATCGACTGTGCGACTGAACAACAAAAAAACTCATTTAATCATCAAGACCTTATTCTGGTCCACGTAAGCATTGCAGTTGCCCTTTGTAAGCAGAATTTTCTAAATTGCCACGTCGCCTTAGTGCGGCCTTAGTTTCTTTAGCAGCAAGCAGCGTTTTGATTTCCATTTTATTCACATTTTATTTCTATCATTTGATTATGCCACATCAATGAGATGGTGCTGCAGGCCACATCCGGCCTGTGGCCCGCAGGTTGAGAATCCCCGTCCTGGGAGGTGATGCATAAAGTGGGGTCCTTGCCTTCTCTGTCGTTCTTCCAGTCTTTTTTGTGGCATCCCCAATTGCCTAAAAACATGGATTTAGGTATGCCCTTAATACACTCCCATTTCCCATGACCTATCCAGTCTTTGGCATGGGCACCCAGAAAAGCTAGATCTGCCAGTCTATTAATGGCGTGTGGTGTTTTTTTTTAAAGCTGTCCTTTTCCGCATCTCTCTTCCCAAATCTCTCCTCCTCCGCAAAACTGGACCCGGGGATGAGGAGGAGAGGCAGCCCGGGATTCTGCCACGTGGGCCAGAAGAGGCCTTCTCACATTACCCATGAAGCCTCCAGTGGAGCCACGTTGCAGTGGGTGTAAAGGGGGGTGGGGGTGCGGGATAGGAAATCGCCTTTCAGGGCAGGAAGGATGCAACCCAAAAACATACGACGGGAAGCAATGGAGAGACGCTGCCAGCCCCTGCTTTTGCCTCTCACACACAACCCAACTCCGGGCCTCTGCCTTTCGGCATTTCCTCTTTTCCCTCTCCCCACCCTTCCTGGCTTTTCCCGCCGCCGTCCTTCGTGGGTGGTTTTCAGAAAGAAAAGCCCAGAGCTTCCCTTCCGGCAGGTCAGCAGTTCGATACCCGAATATTGCAAGACAGAATGAGCTCCCGTCTTTGTCCCAGCTCCTGCCAACCTAGCAGTTCGAAAGCATTGCAAGTAGATAAATAGGGGCCACTTCGGTGGGAAGGGAAACAGCGCTCCGGTGTCTGGTCATGCCTGCCACATGACCACGGAAACGTCAGACAGCGCTGGATCTTCGGCTATGAAAGATGAGCACTGAACCCTAGAGTCGGATACGACCGGCTTTCGAGCAAGGGTCACCTTTACTAACTCTCTGTCCGCGCTGGGGGGGGGGGGGATTGGATTGAAAGGACGCCTGTCCTCTTAGTCGAGCCCCTTGTTCTTTGAGCAGTGAATTGGGATAATAATTATAATTTTGTGTCAGAAATTCTGGGTTGAAAAAAATATTTTTTTCCCCCTGGAGAAACTCCGCTCAGGGGACCCCCCAATGAGGCTCCTTTCATGTCCCCCCCCTTCAAGACCTTTCCCCCCACCGAAGTGGTCCCTGTTGATCTATTTGTAATGTCTTGCTATCCGTCTGGTAGGTGCTGGGACAGAGACGGGCGCTCAGTCCGTCATGCAGTACCGAGGTCTCGAACTGCCGACCTTCCAGCTCACGAGGCGAGCTTCTTAACCACTGAGCCGATCTGTTTCCATAAAGCTTCCCAGCGTTTAGCTTTAAACTCCCACAACAGAAATCTGCTCGGTTGGGCAGGAGCTGGGACAGAAACAGGTGCTCGACCTGTCCTGCAGTACCCAGCTGACAAGGCGAGCAGTGAATGGGGTGATTTTGTATTTGTATTTTCGACTTATATGCCGCCCCACTCGCAGAGCGACTCTGGGCGGCTTACAGAAGAAACAGTTACAATTACATACCATAATCCATAGCATAAAAATAATTACAGATAAGTTAAAAATATCACATATATCTACAATAGCAATTGCAATTACAAAACATCAAGACATCCTAAGGAATAAAGCAAAAATACTATAATATAAATAATTACAGAATCAAAATTCAATAAGCAACAATAAAAAAGCAACAACCAAAAATTCAAAATATCAGTCCTGTTTACACAAAGATTACAAAAAAAGAAAACTAAACAATATCAGGACCTCGTAAAAAACATATCAAGACTATTGCAAGACAATACATTGGGGCTTGGACAATACATTGGGGCTTGGATGTGGGGCTTGGACGCGCAAAGGGACCTGCCTGGCGAAGGGCGGGGAATAACAGGTGGGAAGGGCTGGCATGGGCCAGAAGGAGGGTCTCAGCCTGGGCTGTTGCTGCTGCATGTCTTGGTGGTAGGCTGGTGTGTGCTGTGAGGTCATTACCTGGAGGCGAGGGTCTCCTTGGTGGCTGCTCCTCTTGCCTGCCTAGCCCTCCCCTGCAGCAGTTTAGCAGCTGAGCATTGATTTACAACAGAGGTGCCCAAACTTTTCGGCCCACAGGCCGGTCATTTAGTGGGCCGGTCATGTGGTTCCTCCCGTTGGAAGCAGAAGTAAAACGCACCTTGCCATCTGTTTTGCAACAGGATGGGATAGATTTTAGGCTGCCATTTTCTCTTCTTAAACCAGGGGTGCCCAAACTATGGCCCATGGGCCGGATACGGCACCTGACACCAATTCATCCAGCCCTTAGCACCTTCAGAAGCAGAAGTAAAACGTGCCCATATCAATTGGCATCGGGGGCCGGATCCAGCCCATGGCCTGTAGTTTGGGCACCCCTGGTTTACAAGGCCGGTGTCGAGTTTGGAGAAGGGTCCCTTTTTCCTGGTCTTTTTGCATTTCGGAAATGCCAGGGCATTCTTTGGAGTCTTGGGGCTCAGCCGAGCTGTTTTATCTGGAGCGTGCAGTGATGGCTAACCTTGGCGCTCCAGGTGTTCTTGGACTTCAATTCCCAGAAGCCCCTGTCAGCACTCCTGCTGATCAAGACTTCTGGGAATTGAAGTTCAAGAACAACTGGAGTGCCATGGTTAGTTATCACTGATCTAGAGCAGGCAATTTGCACACGCAGCAAGCGGCAGTGGTGGGGCAACTTGCAAGGGTCCCTAGGTGTTCTTGGACTCCAGTTCCCAGGAGCCCAGGTCCACAGGTGTGCTAACTTGGGCTTCTGGGAATTAAATTCCAAGAACAGCTGGCAGACCCAAAGGTGAGACACACTACTGGGGTTTTTCTAAAAGTTGCTTGCCTAATCCTTATTGGGTTTTTAATAAGTCATTTGCGACCCAAAATATTTAATTGGTTACTTTGAAAGGCGTATAACTTGGTAACTGTTTTGAGACTATGTATAGCTAAGAAATTGAAAAACTGAATTAGGGTGGTATAGGGAAATATGGCATATAGTAATAAATGATAGATTAACATCAGAAATAAGAGTTTAAAAAGGAATTTTAAATACATCAAACTTTAGTGAAATATGGGAAGGGTTTTTTGGACTGTTTTGGTAAAAGGGAAAGGAATAAAACCAGGACCAGAATATACATCGTTCTGTAAAGAGGGGACAATGATAAGGTAAATAGATTGTAGATTGAATAAACTAAAGTATTTACACCAGGGGTGCCCAAACTTTTTGGGCTGTGGGCCGATCATGTGATTCAGGGAGCTGGTCACTAAGGCCCGGGGGCCGGGTGCGGCCCCTGACGCCAATTCATCCAACCCGCGAAGGCCTCGTCGCTCCTGGAAGCGAAAGTAAAATGCACCCGTATGGGCGCGTTCTACTTCCGCTTCCAGGAGTGATGAGGGCTTCGCGGGCTGGATGAATTGGTGTCGGGGGCCGCCCCCGGCCCCCGGGCCTTAGTTTGGGCACCACTGATTTACACTGTCCTGCTGGGTGAAAGGTGCACATAGTATTATGGTATGTTGTTCTTGTTTTGTTATTTATTTTAATCTTGTCGCTATTTTGTATTTTAAATAAAAAATTTAAAAATGGTGTATAACAGTTTTATTTCTCACATCAAAAGGGGTACGGCAGCATATAATCTTCATGTGAAACTGTTTTTCACTGATCCATTGTGTCTAAACCGACAGCTCCTTATGGTAATAAGGCTGGTGTCCTTTTTCCAGTCATACAGTCCTGAAACTGGTTTAACTCAGGCTGTCAATTGAACCTGGAAGCTTCCATTATTCAAAGAAGGGCTTCATAACTGAGCTATTTCTTATGCAGTTAGTCTCATGCTGCTTTGGCAATTATGAAATTCTGCAAGGTTGCACTGAACACACTTTTGGGCAGTACAATTGCCCTTCCAACCACATTGATATTGGGCTTGGGGAGGGAAATTGGGTTGTTATCTGAATCAATCTAAAATCTTAGCCACTTGTCTGGTCAAATATTGTTAAAATGATGGAATAGTAATTGTGTATAAGAAACACTGATTTAGTAGAAATATTAAAAAAGAGACGGTCATTTAAAAGGCAGGTTAATTTACTGTGGTAAAACAATGACATTATAATAAGTTATTATCTAGTAACATGTACAGTACTACATATATGTAAACATGCAAGAAAACTTTCAAAGTTATTTCTGGATGGTATTGCAGATCATTAGGAAAAGTCTTGAAATATACAATTTTTATTCAAAATCAGATTGGACAAATATAACTCATATTGAATATTTTGGAATAGTAGCCGTGTTAGTCTGTGGTTCAGGCATATCAGAAAAATAAACAAAATAAAAAACACTGTAGCACTTTAAAGACTAACTGCTATATTTTTATTGTTGGCTTTCGTGGATCAAGTCCACTTCTTCAGACAAGGAGTAAAACTTACAGGCATGGTTTATATACACCAAATGCAGGGGTTAAAGAAAGAAGGGTTTGCTCAAGCAGAACGACAGACAAGCAAGCTTAACAATACAATAAGTTTTACTCCTTGTCTCGTGGACTTGATCCACGAAAGCTAACAATAAAAATATAGCAGTTAGTCTTTAAAGTCTACAGAGGTTTTTATTTTAATTTTTTTGTTTTGTTTTCTCATATTCTTCTCTGTTGCTTATTTTATTATTGATTATATTTGTAGCTTGACATCTTTCCCAAAGAATTAAAAGCAAACTGAGCAACTTTAAAAACCAAACATGAATCCTGAAGTGTGATAATGAGCTCTAAATTAAGTGTAGCACATATAGCAGTTGAGGGACCTTCACATTCAGTTTAACTACTGTAGCAGATTTGATCCTGCAATGGAATCAAAAAGGTAGAGCAAGAACCTCATAAGGCCATTGAAATATTTGTTTCAATGCAATATTTTCAAACACTGAACAGCGCTCTTTATTTAAAGGGATCGTGTCTTGTTTATCTTTGGATATCTGATGCTTGAGAGGGTCTGTTTAGTTACTGTAGTTGTTGACTGAGCTACAATGCCACTCTGTACATGTAAAGTCACAAGTAAGTCTCGTGCAACTCAGTTGGACTTACTCCCAGGCAAGTGGCAAAAGGACAGCAGCCTTGCTCTCAATGAATGTGTATTTTATTTTTTAAAAGTCAGCTGACCCAGCCATATGTAATCATACATTTTATAGTAGTAAATTCTGGGTAGTGAATTCTGTAAGTTAATTAGGCACGTGTTGTATGAAATTGAAGGATTTCCCCCCTTTCTATCTCAACTTACCACATACGAAGTTCATTAAACAATCCTTCCAGCATAATGAGTTTCTTTATTGTTTGCAGTGTTCATAATTTTAGAAACAATTTGACAGTTATTGTAAACTTCCCTTTACTGTCAATTGAAAAGTCTTCATATTAGAACATTCAATACATGACAAGAACTCTTATGTGCCTCAGATGTTTATGTGATGGCATTATGATACTTGCTATTTTATTTTCTGTCTTTTCCTTCAACATATTTAACATTGCATTTTGCTTTCATTAGGATGGAGCCTGTCAAATGATTTGCCAATCCCCAAAATGTTAGCATTTTCTGTGCTGGTAAGTACTGATGGAAGTTGCTATAATATATGGAGGAGCATAAATACTTCATCTCTGATTTATTATCCCTCTCAATATTTCCAAACCAGCCAGAGCTGTTTTAGGCCCTAATGTGGAATTAGGAAGATTTGCACTTATACATTCTCTCTTTGCCATGATGACTGTTCAAAAACAGCAAGTAAAGATGGTTATGCCATATAATTTGGACTTTGTGGTCATAAACCCTAATCAAGTATGTCACCTACTTTGTAGACATTAAATGACACGTGACCGCGTATATTTCTGATCCCTACCACACATAAGCTCTGCTTGGACCTCAATGGCATTAAGTTGAATTCTGTACTACAATCTGAATTTGCTATTTCATGTTTTGAAAAGCAAAAGAGGAAGCATAAATTTTATTAAACAAATAGAATACAGTATAATGAACAAAAAGCAAGCAAGCAAACCCCGAATCTTTTCCACTCATTTGCTCATACATTGTATAATGTATAGCCACCCTGAGTCCTCGGAAAAGGGTGGGGTATGAATAGATATAATAATAATAATAATAATAATAATAATAATAATAATAATAATAATAATAATAATAATAATAATAATAATAATAATAATAATAATATCTTGTTGGTAGAGGGTGGTCCCAGTAGCAGTGATTCAGCTGAGATTTTTTTACTATTAAAGGCTCTACTTCCTGTTCCAAGGCTCCCAAACATTTCCCTGGGCAAAAAAGGAGCCCCAAGAAGCCTCAGAACCCACCCACCCCCCTTACCAAAGGAGGATAGGAAGCTTTATATTTATTTAAATTCAAAATCCTGCATTGAGTACAGGATTGGACTCAATGGCCCAGAAGGCCCCATCCAACTCAGCTATTCTATGTTTCTATGAAATCAGTTATTTCTGGCACCCGAGTCTGGTTTATGCCGGTGTAAACTATGCCGAAAGATTTTACCCAGTGAAATGTAATGCGGATGACAGGCAAATGTAAGTTAGCATCTGCCACATATTTTATGCTTATGGATCTTGAAATCCTAAATGAGTAAAACTTCCAATAAAAAGAATTTTTTAAAAGACTGTGTGTTGGTCTTAAAGATGTCAGCTAGAATTTCCACCAAGGATTAATTGAGAATTATAGAGGTCAGCAATTATCAGTCTTGTCATGTATTGCTGTGTCATCGTCCAAGGCACGAGTCATACAAGTTTCACAGTAGATCGCACAAGAACAAATACATGCTAATACTTTCTCAGTGTGCATCTGACCTCCAGGAGGTCATCTCTAAGATGCCATTATAGCTAGGAGGTATCAAACTCTGACATGTGTAAAAGGTATAAATAACTCTTTAAAACTACCATTTATTATCTGGACTAGAAGCCTGAAAGGTCACCGTTAAATTAAGCAAGTCAAAAGTGAATAAGAACTTCTGTTAGAAGAGAATGAAACAGTCAGTCCCTATTACACAGCTCACGCTCCCAGATGCTGATCCTGCAAAAACATCTGCCCTTCTTTGTTAATCTAGAAATGAACCTGCCAGATTTTGTGTCAGTTGTGCACTATGGTGGGTTTTTTCCCCTGAATACAAGTGATGTCAAAGATAGTATTTTATGCATGCCCATTAGCTGTTGAACTATGAACATGAACTAAAAAAAAGCCACACGCTTCTAATCAGTTAACCTCTGACCCATCACATTTTTAGCTAAAGCCATGTATGTCTGAGTATATGAATTTGTGCACATTCAGCCTTCTCTAGACTTATTTTTCCCTTCCCTCCCTCTTGTTTTCATAGTTGTCTGTTTGTGATAGTAAGTGCCTCTGGAACTATCCAATAATAAGAACTTGCAGTACTAAAATACAACACAACAAGCTCCCAATGTAATTTGGCCTGCTGAATACTACTACTAAATAATATCACTGACAAATAAGTGTCCCTTCCCCAATTTTTCCTATGTCTTATATTTATGTTTAAAATTAAGTTAAAATTAAGTTTAATGTTTCTATGTCCTCTTTTTGTACTTCAGTTGTTTATTTCATTCCTTTTAAAAGTAAATATACAAGTGGAACTTTTTAATGAAACTAAATCAGATATTCTTCTTCTTGTGCTGTATTCAATTCCCAATATTGGCGATCATCATGGCGATCAGCCATGGAGACTATCCTGCAAATATAATGCAATGGCCTTTCGTTCTGCCTTCCGCATCACAGCATGAGACCCGTACCACTGATCCAGCTCCGCGAGTCACTTTCTGGTCCTGAGCCCTTTTGACACACAAAGTCCTCCTCAGCCCCAGGCCAGTATTGATGAAGCTTCTGCTTCATATATATGTTAGGAAAATAAATATTTATTTATTTTATTAAGAATATTCTAGGGTCTGCATCCTATTGAGTTGTTGAATAGATATTTCTAACAGAACAAATTTCTACTTGTATAGAAGAGAAGGACGCTGGTTAAATTGATCTGTGAGTTTGGTACATGGCTGAGGAATGACAGCTTAGAAATTAACTTCTCTATTGTGCATTCTGGAAGAAGAGCCAGTCTGTGTAGCCTTGATCAAGCTGCACAGTTTCTACAATGCCCATGAAAGAGAGGAATGGTAAACCACTTCTGAGTACAGTACTGTACTCCTCTACCTAGAAAACTCTGGAAACCCCTGCTATAAATTGGAATTGACTTGACAGCACACACAGATATTAGTAGTGGAGGATTGTGCTACTCACCCAATAGGAAAACTTGAACAAGCAGTGCTGTTTCACGTTACTGCATTAGTGGATCATTCTGCTCAGTGGAAGTGTAATAGAACATTGGTCTGCATTTAATATTCTTTTAGTCTCCACTGACATCTTTTTGGTCTGTCTTATCCACTAGATCACAAGGTGAAGGATACTTTTTAGATTATATAATCCAAATTAGATGGTCTCCAGGTGCTTAAAGTAGCCTCCAACATCTTCCAAATGTGCCCCGAAGGGTTCAAAACTATTCCTGAAAGTTTGATGCTATTGGTTTGATATCATTTTATGTGATTTCTTGGCATGCCAGGAGAAGCAGTGGGTCTGCACAATCCAAAGCCCTTTCATTTCTCTGTTATAACCCCTCTGTGGGACAGAATTTTCACAAGACCTGGAATTACTTGCAATGGGAATGAAATCGTTACCCCAGTTCTTTCAATTCTCCTCCTGCTCTGCTTATCCTACCAGAGCTTAGGATATTTTGGAGGTTCTGGCATCTAAGCACGCAAAACCAGGTAGGATTGTCTCTTTGGCTGCCCAGTGAAATACATTATAAATTGATATTCCTTTATTGTTTGACACCCATACAGTTTAATAGGATTTTTGTAGAAATACAATTTAAATAAGGTCCATTAGACTGTCTTCTTCCATCTATGGGAGGAATTGTTGACCTGAATTATTGGCAACACGTCATGTTATGTTATAAACTTCTGAATTTATATTAGATCATTACTAGTGCTCCTTAATGAAGTAAAGGTTAATTTCCAGTTACTGAAAATTTGGGGAAAACATGTTACTCTGTATTACATTTTAAAATTTCTATAGTACAGTGGAACCTCATACAACAATCGCCCCACATATTTATTTATTTATTTATTCAGATTTATATTGCCGCCCACTCGCTGAGGTGACTCAGGGTGGCTTATAGTCAAAACAGCAACAAAACTGTATAAAAATTAGGTTTTTGGGGAAAATGGTGTCCCGCATAACAATTTTCCGTATGGAAAAAAATCGTACAACAATTTTTCAATGGGAAAAACCACTTAGCAAAAAAAATCATTGTACGATGCATCCCATAGGGAAAATTACTATAGGATGCATGCATCGTAAAACAATTGTTTCGTACAACAACAAGCCCCGTGGAATAGATTAAAAACGTTGTATGAGGTACCACTATATTTTCCATTTTTAAAAAAAAAATTTTTTTTTTACAAAAGCAGTACTTTATGATTTTTTAAAAAATATAAGAATTATAAGCATGACAGAAAATGAAGATCCACAAGGAATGGATGCAAGAAAAGAAAGCAAAACTTGAGGACAGCCCCTCAGCACTGGATGGCAAATAGGTCTTAAAGCCATCATCTTTATCTGTAGACTACATCTGGAGAGTTAGATGCATGTCCAGATTACTCAGAATTATGGCTTTACAAAAATTCGTATAGTCAAAGCAATGGTATTCCCGGTGGCAATGTATGGTTGTGAGAGCTGGACCATTAGGAAAGCTGAGCACAGAAGAATAGATGCCTTTGAGATGTGGCGTTGGAGGAGAGTTTTGAGAGTCCCCTGGACAGCGAGGAGAACAAATAGGTCAATCGTAGAAGAAATCAACCCTGACTGCTCCTTAGAAGGTCAAATTGTAAAGATGAAGCTAAAGTACTTTGGACATCAAATGAGAAGTGAGGATTCACTTGAGAAAGCCTTGATGCTGGGAAAGGTGGAGGGCAAAAGAAAAAGTGGGCGGCCCAAAATGAGATGGCTAGATGGTATTGTGGATGCAGTGGGAACAGAGCTGGGTGGGCTGAAGAGGATGGTGGAGGACAGAAGTGCCTGGCGGGCGGTGGTCCACTGAGGGTCGGAATCGACTGTGCGACTGAACAACAACAAAAGTTAGGGTAGCATTAGATCTCTCATAATCAAAGCAGACATATGTAAGCTACAGAAAGTACACTGAAGTACTGTATATACAGTACCTACAATAGTTGTGCCATCCACTTTCCTTTAAATCCGTGTTTCCCAAATGCTGGTTTTTGGACTTCAATTCCCAGAAGCCTAAGTCATTTCCCCAAAGCACTGATCAGCCAATGTACTGACTTAGGCTTCTGGAAATTGAAGTCCACTAGTGGGCTGTGTACCCCTTGTTGGGAACCACTGCTTTAAATAAAACATCTTAAGTGTTCAAAAAGGCTTTTGTATCCATTTTCCCAGCAATCCTACAGAAACCATGCAAGGGAGCACAGTACTTGTCCACATCCATCAGAAGGGTATATGGGCTGATGCTAAGAAAATAATGAAGTACCTGTATAATGTTATAATGTTTTAAACTGTTTTAAATTGTAAGCCACCCTGATTCCTTGGATAAGGGAGGGGTATAAATATAAATAAATAAATGCTTTATTAGTTTGGGGCTGAAATAAGATTTAAAACATGAAAGTCCAAACTCATGCTTCATTGTAGATAGCTATTATATTTACCAGATTTGGTGTGCAATGTAAAGGTTCTTTCATTCTTGTATCACTATCATTACCTTTGATATTTTGAGTGCTCTTCATATACTTTGTAATAAGAATACAGTTGTACCTCACTTAAAGAGCACAATGTGTTCCACAGGATTGCTCTTTAAGCGAGTTTGCTCTTTAAGTGAAACATCATTGTAAGTGACCAATTGTGACTTCTGGCGGAGGGGATTGCGAAGCCTGATTAGTTGTTAAGCGAGTTTTTGTTGGTTTTATTTGTTAAGCAAAGCGAACATTCAGAGAAAATTTTGCTCTTTAAGCGAGTTACTCTTTAAGCGAGGCACTCTTTATGCGAGGTTTGACTGTATGATGTTATTTCTGTACAGTTCAAATAGAAATGAGTGAAACTATCAACAGAAAGGGGGGGAGAACTGTTAAGCATTTAAAAATGTTTCCCAACCTTTGGTTTTTGGACTTCAATTCCCAGAAACCTAAGTCAATTCCCCAAAGCACTGATCAGCCAATGTACTGACTAAGCTTCTGGGAACTGAAGACCGCCCCATGGAGCGTGGGCCCATGTTGGGAACCACTGATGTAGATCCATAATGTCCTTTAATGGTTATCCAAAGGACTCATTAGGAAAAATTCAGCACAACCATTTTAGAAAGGTTCTTATAAGCCACACAATTAAACATGACATCAGGCTCAGAACTAAAAAAACAGAATGGACACATGTGAAGGGGGGGGGGGGGGAGGCTGTACTGAACAGAAAGTCAAAGAGAAATTGAATTTAGCATCATTGAAATAACACACACTACACTGATTATGGTGACAAAATGGACTTTGAATATGAAATAGCCTTGCCTTCCCCTAATTATAAAATAAAAAAACATGCAAGGAAAATAGCACAGAAGTGATAACTCACAATACTAGCCTATTATTTTGGTGGGAAAGGATGTCTTGAAGGCAGGTCTCCTCAGATATTATCACAAGTTGTGTTAAGGCCATTTTTAATTTAGAAAGTTTCAACTGCAAATGTTAAAAATTAGAGTTAGCCATTTTAAGAAGTAAATGTATACATTAGGGTTAATATTGATGTTTAAGTTTATTGTACAGCTTTTATAAATACAGATAGTACTTTATACATCTTGGGTCAACTAGAAGAAGTAAAGGCATAAGAAAGAGTCCTGTCAAATCGGACACAAGTGTATCCTGTTTCCCCATATTGACCAAACAGATCCCTTTGGAAAAAAAACCCAGGCACAGGACATGAAGTTAATAGTTCTCTCTCAATGTTTCAGTGCAAAGGAATGCTGGCAAAGATCCTGGCAGTAGCACAGACATCATGGCCAGCAATCCCCGATAAACCTTTGTCCTCCATACGTTTTCCACCAAGAAATTAAAGTTCACATTTTTATTTATTTATTTAATTGAATTTATATTCCGCCCTACTTGCACAAGCGACTCAGGGTGGATTACAACCAATCAACAAGCATACAAAACACAGTTTAAAAACTCTAAAACCAATTTAAAACCATTTAAAACAACATCTCATTCCTTTAAGTAAAGGAGAGGGAGGGTAAGTATAAAATGTTAAATAAGCCAGCGGGGAGGGGTCAATAAGCCATCATTACCCCACACCATTCCCCGCCAGCCAAGTTTTCACTCCTAAAAGCCAACAGCTCCGTCTGGAGGCGCAACTCCAAAGGCAGGCGGTTCCACAAAGCCGGAGCGAACACGGAGAAGGCCCTCTTTCTAGATGGCACAACTAAGGCACCTCTCCGGTCTGCTCTGGTGGGACGGAGAGATAACCTTGGGACAGATAACATGCAAGTTACAGCCTGTCAGTTAACAAGCATTGATAAGGAACAACTGTCTGTCCCTCATTATAATCTCAGCTGATGCACTGGTGGTTAAAAAAAGATATTTTAATACTGTAGTTCATTATTTTGTAGTTCATTCTTCTGGCAGTTATGTTTGGTAAATTAACAATTACGGTAACAACTGTTTCTTAGCTTAGACTTTACGTTCTATTACAAAGAAGTTCTACATTAGTCACTCTGTAGCAGTCACTTCTATATCAGGAGATGCTCTGCACAATCCAAGTATCATGAAGCACATTAGAATACTGAAAACCTTCTGAGATAACGTATCCATTATGTACTTCATATGCATTTAAAGATTTGATTACTCAAATATCGTTAAGAAGATACATGTAGCTGTATTCCATAGCCACAATGAATTCTGCTGACTTTCAAAAAAGAAAACAATGAGTGTCTTTCCAATGGCAAAGTAAAATCTTGTTTAGGCAAGACTTTGACAGCAGGGGCTTTTAATGAGATGCTGCACTTTTCCACTGATAATTTCTCTACATTACAACAAAGTAGTAGTAAAATGTTTTTCAACTATTGGTTTTTTTTTAACACTGAAGCTGGTTTAATAATGTTTTAAATGTATTTTTAAAACTGCTTTTTAAAAAATTATACTATAAGGTACTTTGTGTCAAGTCTTTGGGAGAACCATGGGATATAAGTCAAATATGACAGGAAGGACTTGAATGAAACAATAACATTGATACGTTACATTCAATGTGTTACTTTGTAGCTTGTCAAGAGGAATAATTATAGTGCTACAACACTTTAATCATGTTCATTTCACAAAGACCCTACATCACACACACACAAAACAAACCACCACCTTTCTCTCTTGATCCTTAATATGAAGAAATACAACATTTAATAACTCTGCTCTACTAAAGTTTGTTTATAGTGCATATGACAGTGTAGGTCAGGGGTGCTCAAACTTTTCAGGCCGTGGATCGGTCACCTGGTTCAAGGTTGTCCAAATTACAGCCCAGGGGCCGGATTTGGCCTCTGATGCCAATTCATCCAGCCCACACCACCCTTGTTGGTCCCAGAAGCAGAAATAAAACATGCCCATCTGGGGGCATTTTACTTCCACTTCTGGGAGTGATGAGGGTGGCATGGGCCGGATGAATTAGCATCGGGGACTGGGTCCGGCCCCCAGGCCATAGTTTGGGCGCCCCAGTGTAGGTGAATCTATGGCATGTGTGCCAGAGGTGGCATGTAGAACCATTTCTGTGGACACGTGTGCCATTGTGGGCAAGCGCTGCACCACCCAGCACCAATGGCAGTGCCGCTTCCCCACCCACTCCTCTGTCTCCACCAATAGGGAGATGAGAGGGGAGGCTGAAATCCCACCCAGGGCAGGGACGAGGTTAGGGGACCAGACAGACCTCACACACCCCACCTAGGAGGTGAGGAGGAGGCGGTACCACACACACAGGGGATGTTGCCAGAGGCATGCCGGTGACATAACATGGATGTGTTGGCATGCACAGTGTCTGCCTGCATGCCTCCTCCTCCTCCTTGGGCACTCCGTCTCTAAAAGATTCACCATCACTGGCATATGAAGTACTTTCATACAACAATTCCAGAGGGGTATTCATACAAATCAGTTGTGCTAAAACCACTTTAAACAGCGGACCTTGCCGCCCCTCCGCCTGTGCCTACACCAACTGCCAGGGGAGGAAGAAGCCAGGGCAGGATGAGGACCGTGCTGCCCCTTCCCCTGTGCCTACACCAACTGCCAGGGGAAGAAGCCAGGACAGGTTGAGGACTTCACCGCCCCTCCCCCTGTGCCCACCCCAACATATTGTATTGTAATGTAATGTACTTTTTGTAAGCTGCCCTGGGTCGCCACGGCGAGTGGGTGGCAATATAAATTTGAACTAATAATAACAATTTGCTTTGTTGCACAAGCTTTTGAGGACTACAGTCAGAAAGACAAATGTTTTCCTCACCTGCCACTTCTATTAGATGCAATGTAGAGAAAAGAAAGACCTTGTCAATGGGGTGTGTGTGTGAAATGTCACAAGAATGCAGCCTGATCAGTGAAGTTTAGTAAAGGTAAAGGTCACCCTTGCTTGAAAACCAGCCATATCAACTCTAGGGTTTGGTACTCATTTCTGTTTAGAGACAAAATGCCAGTGCAGTCTGCATTTTCAGACATTTCTGTGGACATGTGGCAGGCATGACTAGGCACTGGAATGCATGGAATGGTTACCTTCCCACTGAAGCGGTAGCTATTTATCTACTTGCAATTTCTTGCTTTCAAACTGCTAGGTTGGCAGGAGCTGGGACAGAGATGGAAGCTCGCTCCATTGTGCAGCACTTGAGTCTCAACCTGTTGACCAGCTGACCTTCCAGTGGTCAAGTTCAGCATCTTAACCACTAAGCCATTGGAGTCCATTAATGTTTAAAAGTATGCAAAATAAGGACAGTGAAATTCATAGTAAGTCCCTGATAACACAGTAAATTATGTCAGATTACTGATGTGAAAGGTCACTCTGCTTATTCTGCATACATTTAAGGTTGCAGCACAATTGTTTTCACATTTCCATTTCTACCTGGTGTCACTGTTTACCTTCCCCTCTCTACACCTGTGCATCTGTCTCCTCGGGATAATAGACAGTGCATCTCATGAAGTAAGATTTAAAAGGGGGCAAACCATGGCCTTCCAAATGTGGTTGGGTTTCATCTTCCAGCATTTCTCATGACTGGCTAGGACTGCTGGGAGTTACAGACCAATGTATCTGCACTTTGCACGCTTCTGCTCCACAAATACATATGGCCAAATAATTAAGATGTCATATTCATTTGCTTTCACAGAATATCACGGCAATTCAGCAAACCTGTCTAATGGATAAGATGAGAACACTCTGATTACTTGCCCCCTGTAATCTCTATAGGAAATTATGAAAACTTTGGGGCAAAACAGATGCCGCTTCCTCCCAAATCTTTCCTGTATTACGTCAAATTGAAATTACAGAGGTATATTCTTCTCCTAATTTATTGCTAATACTACCTCCCACCCCCTGATTTTACGCACAATGGAGTAGGTAAGGATAATAGCTCTGATAGTCTGTTTTGATTTGTTTGATTTAGAACAAAGGGAGTTAAACCTGGTATAAGACACGGTATTGTGACACTATATCACACTGTAATGTGTTCAGTATGATGCAAACCAGTCAGATAGTCCCAACTGATTGGCTAAACTAAACAAATAATTCAAGTTGCCCCTAATTTGTCATTCTTGTGTTACAGCAGTGATATTCTCATCTGTAGAAGAAAATCTATTCAAGGCACTAAGGTTCATTGGCCAAAATCCTGTAGCACAAAGTGCCAACACAGCAACAGGGGAGGAAGGAAATGCTCTCATTGGGCTGCTGGGCAGAGGGGTGGGTGAACTCTGTGCTGGGGGAGGGAGGAACCGTTCCCATTGAGCTGCTAAGCAGAGGGGTGGGGCAAACTCTGTGCTGGGGTAACTGCATGGGTGCCCACAGAGGGCTCAGAGTGGCACCTATGGCACGCATGCCATAGGTCCACCATCACTGCTGTAGCACAATTATGCAAAAAGCATATCAGTTGGAAGTCAATTGCTTTAAGTTAAGAACTCCCCATAGACATTATCTGTTGTACACCACTTTTCATGACATAGCCTGCAAATGATAATGTCTACTGGGATTTTTTAGCTTACAGAAATTTGCTTCCAAAAGGTACACCTTTTACATAAGGGGTCATTCAAATACCACGTGACCATTTTAGGGGGGGGCGAGGGGGTTGACCAAAAGACACAGAAAGTCAATAAAGGGAGGGGGTTTGGCATGAAGTCATGTGACTCCAAAATTATCATTGCTTTTCGCATCCAGCTGGCCATAGATCTATCTTCAAACCATGTGATTTGGGGTGTGTGTGTGTCAAAAGTCACAGAGGGGGGAGGGGGTCAAAAAGTGGCCTATTTTTGGTCACTTGGTATTTGAATTTTTTGGAATAGTAGCCGTGTTAGTCTGTGGTTCAGGCATATCAGAAAACAAAACAAAATGAACAAAATAAAATAAAAAAACACTGTAGCGTTTTAAAGACTAACTGCTATACTGTATTTTGTTTTGTTAGCTTTCGTGTATCAAGTCCACTAAATATAGCAGTTAGTCTTTAAAGTGCTACAGTGTTTTTTATTTTGTTTTGTTTATTTTATTTTAGTATTTGAAAGAGTATTTTATTTTGGTATTTGAAACTGTTAACCATTCTGTTTTATAACTTTTTTCCATATTCAAAATGTGTATGTGAAAATGTTACAAATTATGATACATTAATAAGCCTGTCAAAAATCTTGTAGAAAATTATGCTTTGTGCCTTTTTCAAAAAGGAAAGTAAATGAGTATACTGTATATCAAAAGATATTGAAGGCAATATGAACTGAAAAGAGAAAGCAAGTGTTCCCAATAGTTGTGACTTGAAAATCATCACTAAGATTCATATTAAATCAAATAATTTATTAAGTAATTACATGTAAACACTTTATATTGACTAGCAAATACATTTCTCAAGTACCCCCCCCCCATCTTTCCCACAGCAAAGGAAAATACCCTCTTTATAAACTGACTAATAATATACATTCTACTGTACAGTGAATGTATATAGAATTGACACCTTGATTTTCCTTATGTTTTATTCATTTAAAGTGCAAAGGAGATAAATTTGATCAGCATTGCAAGACAGTGTCAATGGTAACTTTGGTCTATCAAGTGAAAACTAGATAAAATGCCCACCCCATTGTTTTTAAAAAGCAGAGAAATCAGATCTTGCATGACAATTTTTAAAAAAATAAATAAATTCCTTTTCTCATATAACTGAAAATATTTTTAGACAGGAGAGATACTATTCTGAACAAACAAAACAAGCATGTTTCTTACTTACAATTTAGAGTTAGCACTTACATACAAACAATTACACAAATACATAAGCCACAGAATGTCTGAACATTGTCCATTATGGCAAAATACAACAGTTGTGAGATGGTAGCAAGGTTTGTTAAAAACAAAAGAGCAGCAGCTATTTACATAAATAAAAATAAGTATTTTTGCCTTCAACATTCCAATCTTCTAATAAGTGTGTACTCTTACAGTATATGTTTAAATGATAATTAAAAAGTTACAAGAAAACATAACCACCAATGAATATTGGCACATCTAATAAAGATTAACTTGCAAAAAAAATTGTAGAGACTTGAGAGATATATTTAGTCTTTCTTGAGAGATATTTTTCTAATCTTTCCAGAAACCTCACACATACTATCCTCACTTTCTGGATGGAAAATATAGAGGACTGCTTGATATTATCAAACCTTCCATAATGACCATGTACATGGATGAATAAATATGGAAAGTAACAAGAATAAACCATAGGCATGGCTGCACTTTCCCCACCAGCTATGATCCTAGATGTGGCTGCAAATTCTCAACATGATTCCTGTTATCCTCTCTTCATACTGACATGCCATCCGCACGTGTGATTGCATGAAGGAACTGGCTCACAACAGGCCGCCATTTTGTTGGAATTGCTTTAAGTCTGACATTAAAATGATTATGAAATTAACAACACTTTATATTAAAATGCTGAAAGGTTACCTGTCTGTCATTAATGTAACTGAAACTATGGACTTCTAGGATTACGTATGTAGGTGAATGAGAATAAAGTACTCCCTTGAACTAACACAGTTTCCTTAGAAGTCAAGAGAATGTTTGTCATGTATCTGAAATGTATAGGAAAGGTTTTTTTTAATTGATTACAAATTAGGCTCTTGCTTGCCCTTTGTTGTTATGCACCAGGAAGAAAAAGCCTGAAATGCATATACTGTGCACATGGTGTTAAAACCTAATTTATAAATGCAACATTTGTGTAGGCCTCACTGGAAATGAAGGATTTCACTGGCAGAAAGACTGGTGAGATTCTCACCTCATTGAAATATTGCAAATAAATTATAATCACCTGTTGTTGGAGAGCTGGAAGAGGAAAACATTTTGCTTAGAATTACACAAAAACTCATTTTATTGTTTACTATCTTTCTCATACCCTAAAATAGATAGATTTGCTATTTCACTCCATAGCGGCTAGTGGTCTAAGCAAGGTAGGGCTGCCCTGCAATAGTCATAAGCCAGCTCCGATTTCATCAGTTATTTTATATATAATGGAATATAAAAAATATTAGCCTCATGCACACTTGATTTGCTTCTGTTTTATTCCTTGATCCTGTAAGGAATTTGGAAAAAAAAAGAAGAATTCAGCATGGTTACCTGTGTTCCAATTAAATGGAAACTAGAACTATAGTTGGGTGCTTCTAAGCAAGGCTGCACCTGCTTTCAACAAGTGTTTGAAGATGGCTTATAAATCTTGGTGTATTTGGAAGCATTAAGCACCATTCCTGGCTTACTTTTAATCAGCAGCTAATGATTAAATATCACATCCTGTCTTGTTTTTGCAATCACAAAAGAGAAGAGCAAAAAACACAGGAAATGGGCTGTGTGATGCCCTTTGAGACTACAGACTCAGTACAAACCACATCCATGTTTTACATGGCTGACTTTTTAACAGCCACTCAAATTTTAAAACATAGCATAAATCATAAAATCTTAACAGATTTTAGAATACTATTACTTATATTTTAGGCGTATGTGGGAAATTTCAAAAATCACATACGAAGCTACCGTCACTTTTCTAATAAAACCTGTTTTGGAATAATACAAGGTAAAATTACCCTTGCTTGAAAGCCAGTTGTATCCAACTCTAGGGTTCAGTGTTCATCTCTGTTTTGTGGACATGTGGCAGGAATGACTAGATACCCGAGTGCACAAAATGCTTTTACCTTCCCACCAAAGTGGTACCTATTTATCTACTTACAATTTCTTGCTTTCGAACTGCTAGGTTGGCAGGAGCTGGGACAGAGACAGGAGCTCAATCCATTGTGCAGTACTCAGGTCTTGAACTGCCGACCTTCCAGTCGTCAAGTTCAGTGTCTTTACCACTAAGCCACCGCAGTTAATACTGACTGCAATATAGCATGGGAATGTGAAGCATCTTGGAATAGAACTTAATAGATTTACATCTATTATCCCTGGTAAACAATTTAATGAAATATTGACAGTTTTACAAAATTACAATAGTACAGTAAAAAACCAAGATTGATATATACCATTGACAGACCCTTGTTTTGAATTTGAAATTGAAAATGAATTGTTTCTATAGGAAAGGTATATAATACAGTATTGTATTTTGGGTTGTTTAAATTGTGTTGTAATTTATCAGCGTTGAAGAGAATTTGTCTTTGACCATTAGATGAGTCATTTCACCTGTTGTATACATGTTTGTGTTCCCAAGTGACAACAGAGCTTCTCCTCAAAGCTTCTGCATGTTTTGAAGAAGAGCTACTTTGCCAGTTGCTCAGATTATATTTGTTGCTAACTATATTGCACAAAAAGGGAGGCTGCAGCAAGGGAGGAAAAGTAGTTTTCAGTTGGAAAACACAACACTGTTTCAACAACATTAATCCAAAGAGGAAGGGATTTTGATTTGTGCCAATAAAATGAACACAAGAGAACTCTTCAAAAGAGATCAATTCACATATTCACAAAATGGGGCAAGCAATGGATGATGAGGCAGTAGGGTCATGCTTCTCCTTGGTCTCTTCACACCTCCAGGAGATGTAATCTATAAATGATGCAGACGTGCACAGAATCCTAAGCTGAATGGCCAATACATGAGATCCCTCCCACAAGCATAGGTCTCAAGGAACGTACACACCATTTAGGAAAAAACATGAAGCACACAGAGGTGATGCCGTGTGATCGCACAGCCTCACTGTCTGTGGAGGTTACCTTGTTTTGCAAATAAGAGGTCATAGGATGACACAGATGGTACTGAAAGTTCTAAAAAAAGAAAGATAAAACCAAGATTTTATGAGAAAGAAAGGGTGCTGGGTATAAACAATTTGTAGTTAACTGACATTAATAGCTATAAATTATTATGTTACCACGATCAGTTGACATAACTGTTCCAGCATCACTGATTTCAGTATCAGGTTGCTGTCAATGATTTCAACATTGGCTACAAGTATGTGGAAATTTATAATAAAAGTGTACACATTAAAATCCCACTTACACTAGAATAATTTTAGAGAATCTACTTCAAATCTACAGCTAAATTTCACAACTTGCCTGCAGCTTGGTGCTTTACTGTTAGAATTTACATATTGCTTTACAAGCAAGAGAAAATCATGTTTAGAATTTAAATCTTCCACTCTTACTCTTTGCTAAATAAACAATTTGTTCACTTTTTAGTGCAGGCTTTCAGTTGTATAGATCTAGAAAATATTTGGCTCTCTAGGCTACATCCAGTGGCTGTACTTTTGTGGGCCATACATCCATATATATCAGTGGTGGGCTCAAAAATTTTTTACTGCCACACTGTGGGCATGGTATGGTGGGCATGGCCAGGGGGAAAGCCCTGCGTTGCACCCAAATTATAACTACTTTATTTCAAAACTTGGATGGGAGGGACCAGCTGGAATTTCTGCTACCGGTTCTGGCAAACTGGTGTGAACCTGCTGATGCCCACCACTGATGTATATACAGTAATACCTTGGATAACGTTTACCTCAGATAACGTTAAAATCACATAACGTTAAGTAATCTGGGGAGGAGAATTGGATCGAATAACGTTAAGGTCCTACGGGATGGATCGGATAACAACTGCTAAAGCCTGTGCGGTTACAATGTATCTCTATGGAGCTTTAACGTTATCCGATCCATCCCATAGGATTTTAACATGCATCGGATAACACTAAAAATTGGATAACACCAAGACTTGTGGAACCAAGTCTTAGTGTTATCTGAGGTATTACTGTATGCACAAATATATCTCTGCAGATGGAGTTAGGGAGTTTTCAACTTTTCCATCCTGTTTCTGAGATTAAGGAATCTTCATTGTATATTGCTATTTTCAAGTACTGTTAGTGGAGAGGATAAAGTAATCTCAGAAAGGATTAATTGTTGAGATCCTTTCCATTTGAAAGATTCCAAGATGTACATTCTGCTCTAACTCATTTCCACTACAATAGTTGCATTATGATAAAATGCTTTTCAGGATTTGTTTAAACATTGTTATCTGGTTTGGAAATTTTTGATACAAAAAACAAACTTTCTGAAGATATACATTTTAAACCATATTTAAATCCACACAGGCTGGCAAAATGAAGTGAGGCAGCAAAAATAACATACTTTCGATTACTATGAAAAACAAGAGTTTGCAAATAGATGTGGAAGGACAGAAACATGAAATGAAGACTGACCTTATAAACAAAGATATGTTTAGGGCTTCTGGTTTCAGGAATAAACCGATATTTACTGGTAAAAGTCTGCCAAAAAACAAAAATAGAAAAACAAGATTACTGGTAAATATTGGTTTATAAGGAGAAGAAAAACTGTAAGTGAATTTCCCATTTTCACAAAACATTTTATGTTATCTAGTCTAGTTGCTATTCTTATTATTTAAAATGCCAGAAGGACTTGGGATAGGGAGAGCTAGTTCTGAACAAAGGGTACCACACGTAAATTTCATTTGGCAAGTAGCTGCCCCAAACCAGAAGCTACCTGAAAAAATATATTAAAACTTACACTAAAATACACATCTCGGTTTTCTAAACATTTTCAACGCACTCTATTTTCACCAATATTTGAAACAAATACCATTTCATTCTACTCCTGTTTCCAGAGAGTCTCATTAAGATGCTAAAAATCTATTTCATAATGATCTACAATTATTCATGTAAAGAAAGTATTGACATTTTGAAATTTGCATATCAAACTAAGTAGACAATTCCAATCAACTAGGAAAGTTCAAAATCCATTGTCAGGTGATATTTCAGGTGATAGTCAACTATGCTCCAAATTTTGTGTAGGTTTGCAGGATGTCTCAATCTCTTTATCAGGCCTGATGTAGCATCTTGACAGATGGAAGAGGCCTGGAAAGCTTGCCCACAATTTTGGGCATATTTACTTCATCAAGATTAAAGAGATTATATAATCAGGAATTTAAACACTGTTTTTTTGAAAGTAGCACAATCCTATTGCTTATAGAAAGCTGGTTTACAGTGGTAAAAAGCAACTAACAACTAGAATTTTAACAACTCTGCAAAGACATGATTTTTTTAACAGTTCCACAAATATTTCAAAATCTATTCACAATGCATATACAAGTGGCAGATAACAACTATGTATTTCTCTAAACTTCATCCTGTTATTCTAAGTTTTTAGAACTAAATCAAAATGCCTAGCTTCTAGACCAGGAGTTGTCTTCTGAATCTTTTTTCTTTTCATTAAAATACAGGGGGAAAAAGACAAAAAATAAAAAAATAACACAACAGCAACAAATCCCAAACAAATATACAGACATATATAATACAATATAACTTTCTACATGTACCCATCACCAGTGGGATTTGTTAAGCCTTCTTCATTAAATATTCTCAATATTATTAAAATGTTATATTCTGCCCCTCATTCCAAAAAGATACTACTGTACATCTTGTTCTGGTTTTACTCCTTTCCCTTTCACCAATACATAATCTAAAATGTCTCCCCAAATCTCTCTGAAAACACACTTTCTATTTTGCTAATCCCTTTTTTTACCTTTAACTCACTAATTAATTTATCATTTATAACCATACTGTATTCCATAGCTCTTTATAGCAATCATCCAATTCAAATTCCCAATTTAATTTCCATTTTTAAACAATATTCAATCTTAATGCTTTTACAAATACAGTAAAACCTCAGATAACACTAAAACCTGGTTCCACAAGTCTTGGTGTTATACGATTTTTAGTGTTATCCGATGCATGTTAAAATCCTATGGGATCCATAGAGATACATTGTAACCACACAGGCTTTAGCGGTTGTTATCTGATGCATCCCATAGGATCTTAATGTTATCCGATGCAATTCTTCCCCCCAGATTGCTTAATGTTATGCGATTTTAGTGTTATTCGATACTAATTTTATCTGAGGTATTACTGTATAACAATAATCTCTTTTCTCATTCTATCTGCATATTCCCATTCTATCTTCATATTTCTAAAATCCATTAAGAATACTATTTTAGGACAAATCTCTCAGGACAAATTTCTTAGGATCCAAGATCACTGCAGATGGTGATTGTAGCCATGAAATAAAAAGGTGACTGATTCTTGGGAGACAAGCTATGGGAAACCGGGGGAGCATAGTGAAAAGTAGAGACATCACATTGCAAACAAAAGTCCGCATAGTCAAAGCAATAGTATTCCTGATGGTAATGTCTGGGTGTGAGAATTGGACCATAAGGAAAGCTGAGTGCAGAAGAATAGATGCCTTTGAAATGTGGTGTTTGAAGATAGTCTTGAGAGTACCATGGACAGTGAGGAGAACAAACAGGTAGATCTTAGAAGAAATTGATCCTGACTGCTCCTTGGAAGGTCAAATAGTGAAGATGAAGCTAAAATACTTTGGACATCAGATAAGAGAGGATTCACTTGACAAGGCCTTGATGCTGGGAAAGGTGGAGGGCAAAAGAAGAAGGGGGGCAGAAAATGAGATGGCTAGATGGTATTGTTGATGCAACGGGCACAGAGTTGGGTGGGCTGAGAGGAATGGTGGAGGACAGAGGTGCCGAATCAACTGCAGTGATTTTTCAGAAGATATAGACCTCCTCCACCCCATGGTTCCCAAAAGCCCCCCAATGATGTAGTGGTGAAACAGATCAAGGGCCCTGGTGAAGATTTCAAATTCACAGCAGGTTCACATGGGCGGGGGCAGACTTTCAGATACCCTGGCCTAATAATAATTAGGGCAAGCCAGTGGTGGGATGTCAAAATTTTTACTACCCCACCATGACATCATCACAGTGTGGGCAGAGCTAACATCATGGGCAGAGCAATGTCATGACATCATGATGTGGGCGGGGCCAAAGAAAACAAATTAAAAATAATAAAAATAAAATAAAAATAAGCACACACACATACACACACACACACACTCCTCAACCCACCTACCCACCCACCCACAACACAAACCTGTAAATAAATTAAATAAATAAATAAAAATTACATTAAAATACACCCACCTACCCAAACACCCACCCACCCACAACACAAATCAACCAGAGCTTTTAAACCAGAGCTTAAAGCTTATTCTGGCTAATCTTTCTCACACTAGGTCAGATGGAAGGAACTACAGAATGAACTCACCACAAGATGGCTTCATTTTGGCACTTTTCAACTTTTCAACAGTTAAAGAAGTTAGGTACTAAGTCTTTGTCTAACCAGTTATCTAGGATATCTAGGGGAGCAGGCTATAGGGAGCTTCAGGTTAGCAGCTTCTCTTCCTCCACCCCTCTTGGGAGAACAGCAAGGAGGCTGTGCATACGCGCCAAGCACTGTAGGCGTACATGCACACCAAGTGCTTGGCGCGCATGTGCAGTGGAGGAACCAGTGAAAAGATAAGCCCCGAAGGTGGTTCCCCCCAAAAGCTGCAACCGGTTCTCCAGGACACTGGGAAAAGTTACTACCAGTTCTGGAGCACTGGTGAGAACCTGTTACATCCCATCCCTGGGGCAAGCATGAACAAACTATGGCCAACAGGCCAGAGATGGCCTCCAAAACCATTCCATCAGGCCTGCAACACCTTCGCCAAGCCAGGAACTGAATACGGATACTTCTGCATATGTGTGGACACATCCATATTCACTTCCCAGTTTGGTGCAGATGTGCTCACGCATGCACAGAAGGGTCCATACTGAATCAGGAAGTGAATATGGACTCTTCTGTGAATGTGCAGAAGGGGCCGTGCTGAACCAGGAAGTAAATATGGGTGCGCATGTGCAAACACACCCTGTTCTGGGGCCATGGTCAGGCCTACTCATCTGTTCTGGGGGTGTGGTCAGCCCCCCCCCCCGCTGCCCAAAAAGTTTAGGCATCCCTGATTTAGGGCAATGCCAAAACATTGATCTGAGCTAAGAAATCCATTATAAACCAAATCACTTTGTGCAAGACTAGTGATATACTGTACGGTTTGCATAATGCATACAACAGCCAGGACTCTGCAGTTTGCACTAGATATATCATCTGAGCCCTTTTCAAGAGCAACCCTATCTATGGAGTATTACAGTAGTCTATGTGGGAGGTAATAAAGGCAGAAATCAATGAGGCCAAACCTTCCTTCTCTAAGAAAAGGGCGAGTTGGCACACCAACCAAAGCTGGGCAACCAGTATCTGCCTGGTATTCCGAGAGCACCTCCAAACGGTAAATGTGTTCCTTCAGAGGAAGTGCAAGGGTAGGTGGCTTAGCTGTAACTGTTGTTCTTTGAGTGGTCACCTGTGAAGCCATGCTAATGGTTACACTATTTAAACATGTAAAATAGTATAACCATTGGTGTGACTTCACAGGGACCACAAAGAAGAACACATCCACAACAAGTTGCAGTCTCTAAGGATGGTTTTCCTGCTAATCAATGAAACTTCAGTTGTGTCTAAAGTGAGCCTCAGTATTTTTTCCACCCACCACAAGTTGCTCACCACATTCCAAGATATATGCTGCAGATTTGAGGAGGGAGAGGCTTTAGCAGTGCAGACACTGACCTCACTCCAGATGCAGATTCTGGGTTATTTCAAAGGAAAAGGGAGTCTAGTGTCCCTGAATTCTCTAGGGCTGGGGTGCCCAAACTATTCAAGCTGTGGGCAGGTCACGTATTTTAGAGGGCCGGTCACTACTGCCCAGGGGCCGGATCTGGCCCCTAACACCAAAATATCCAGCCTGCAAAGCCATTGTTGCTCCTGGAAGTGGAAGAAAATGCACCCATACGGGCGTGTTTTACTTCCACGAGCAATGAGGTCTTTGTGGGCTGGATGAATTGACATCAGGGCCCGGGCTGTAGTTTGGGCACCCCCTGCTCTAGGGCCTGGAGGAAAGAAGGGGTCAAAGTGCAATTTAGATTAGAAAAGGAAGAGGCAAGAGAGTTGGAAGTTTTCAACGTTTTCTCTCATGCATCTTTAAAATCTGATTACAATTTACATGAAATCTACTATATTTGATTGTTACTTTTCTTTTACTCAAAATAGTGAAAAAGCAATATGTAATATTAGAAAGATAACACATCAAAAGGCTAAAAATAAAATAGCATTGGAAGGGGGAAATTGTGAGTCTATAATCCATTTTAGTCCTGTAGATATTAGACTCAAGACTGACAAATTACATCTGCTGTGAAGGCACATCTCCCCTAGTCTTCCCAACCCCAAAGAGTAAACACAGATTTTTCCCCTCCTCAAAAAGACTATACTGTATATTAATTTGAAATTAAAAATCAAAATAGTAGTATTACAGCACAATTTCATAATCTAGCCAATATTTTAGATCCAAGGGTCAAGCTAACATGAGGTTCCTTATAAAATATTTGTTGGATAAGACTCAAGAAGTAACACTCAGATCTTGATATTGTATTTTCTAATATTGAAGAATGAAGACTATCTTCAAGTATCTGATGCAGGAATGGAGTCCACATGACTCCTGCAAGAAATTGGAAAAATCTTTCTTCTACGATGTTAAGACTTCTCTGATTTTCACTTGTGTCAGGTTCCTCCATCTTCTGATTCAGACAAAATAAATTGATGACGTTTCGAAAATACAAACATCCAATCAAGAACATGAGACCCTTAAAGAAAGAAGCTAGTTTCCCTTTAGACAAAAATCCACATTAAAGGTTAAGAATCAGAAGCTGAAGACCACACTAGAACAGTACATTAAAAGTGTAAAAACTATGTTAACAATTGCAGTTGTCCAATTGGAACAGGAGTGATACCAACAAGAGCCAAAGATTATTATTTTCTTTCAAGCCAATAAATATACAGTACATGATTTCCTCAACAAACTACTTCCTTAAAATGTGCAGGTGTGGTGGTAGGGATGGGGAGCCAGGCTTTTGTCTGCTGAGGGGAGAATGGGTACCTTTATAACTTCTGTTTCATGCAAAACCTAAACATCCTTTTGCATTGTTGGCAGTCTGGCTTCATAAGCTTACTGCATTAATATCTGGCGCAATTTTAGAACCACTTGCTTCAACCCCGAGTCTTATTCCGTCTTTGCCTGATGAAAAGTTCTGGAGAGACAAAGAGATTGTCTGAAATTTTTTGGTGATCTAATGAACGAATTGTTCAACTTTGGACTTTATCCCTTCAAATCACTCTTTGTGCTTCCTCCAGAGGCAAAAAAGAGGCAGATAAGGGGGAATCTCTGTTTCGACAATGGTACAGATTTAATAAGCAAAACAAACAAATAAGAGATGTTTTTAAACACCAAGTGATGCTATTTTTCACCACTGTCACAAAATCAGCAGTGGTGTGGTGTGGCTCCCCACTGGATGATGCCCATACCTGAGTTAAACAATCCTTCACTCAATGCCACGTTCTTAATCTCCATCAATCTGTCCCTAAACTTATTCAACAACATGAACTGGAAGGTAGTGGGGGCTGTAAGGACACCTCTTGTGTATTACATGAGGAGCAAGCTTTTTTCTTAGTGTATCCATTTGAGATTACTCCAGCATTAAGCTATGCAAGTAAATTCTGGTGTGAAACGGATTTGTGAAATGCTAAGCTTCAAAAAACAGCTTCCTGCACATCACACAGCAGCTTGGAATCAAAATTAGGGGAAATAGGTTTTGGGTTTGCTCAGTGATGGGATGACAAAAATTCTACTACCACGCCATGACGTCACGGACGTCATGGGCGTGGCCAATGGCATGACGTCATGACGTCACGGCCGACGTCATGACGTCATGACGTTGTGGGCGGGGCCAAAATAAAAATAAATAAAAAATAAAAATAAACATACACACACACCCCTCCCTCTCAGCCCACCCACCCAGACACAAATAAATAAATAAAATAAAAACAACCACCCACCCAAAACACAAATAAATTACCCACCCACCCCAAATAAAAACCCCTCGCTTACCTTTCTTGGGACCCGGCACCCCGATTGCTGTCCACAGTCGCCGCCGCCGCCGGAGCTGCCTGCACCCCTGTGGCGTCCTCCTTGGGCCGGTACCTTTTTAGCCCGGCTCCGGCCATGGCGAGGGGCGACGGGCAGCCGCGGCTGCCGCGCCTCCCTGGGCCGTCCCCATGCCGCACCGCCGCCGCCTACAGCTTCCTCCTCCGCAGCGCGCGGCAGCCGAGCTCAAAAGGGACCGACCCAAGAAGGAGTCCACAGGGATTCAGGCAGCGGCAGCTCCGGCGGCGGCGGGCGGCGGCTGTGGACGGCGGGTGCAGGCACCCGGCCCACAGGCGCCCGGCGGCGGCGGCGGCAGCGGTGTACCCCGCCGGGCATCCCCAGGGCATGGGGCTTGTCAGCAGCGGACGACCGAGGCAGCCCTCAACGTGCCGCGGGGAGGCGCCCCCCTCAGAGGGCTGCTGCCGCTGCCGCTGCCCTGAAAGTTCTAAATGTTTTGAAAATCGGAGCGAAAATGGCTCTAATTGACTGCGCATGCGCAGAAACTCAATCTGACGCATGTGCAATGCGTCAGATTGAGTTTCTGCGCATGCACAGTCAATTAGAGCCATTTTCGCTCCGATTTTTATTTTTATTTTTCTTTCGGTCAGGCGTCCGGAACCGGACGCCCCAAAAGTGGACTTCCCCTCACGGAGAACCCTCCGGGATTGGTCTTACCGGTTCCAGAGATCCGTCTAGAACCGGTGACATCCCATCACTGGGTTTGCTGTCTAACAGAAACCTCCTAGATTCAAGCTTCCTGAATGGAGATGGTCACTGGAACACAATAAACCTTTTTTCTACCTTTCTCCTAATATTGTGTTGAAGTTCTCTGAGCAAAAATACATACTAAATTGAGTGCATTTAGGAAAAAATGCATGCAGAAGTAGCAAAAATTGTACAAGTACACCTCTATTAGGGAAATAGGTGTGCAAAGTCGATGCAAAGCTTAGCGGCATTGAAAATGCATAGATATTTTATGTAGACATGTAAACAATGGGAGCAGAAATACCCTCGGTCAAGAGTGGCTATATGGGCACTGTTACTAGCAGGTAGGAATGAGGGCTATACACTGCCCTCCTGATCTCATCTGTAGGCCAATTCACAGCTTCTACACATATCCCAATTCAGTCCAGAGTGATTTGTGCCACCTCGGATTTGTGCCACCTCGGATTCAATTTATATCCCACAAACTCTTTGATCTAGAAAACCAAAACAGTTTTTGAACTGATGCACAAGAAATCTGGAGACTTAACAGACTCTTTAGAAAGAGCTAAAATAAGATCATTTTGTGCTATCAAAAACTTACAACTTATTATGTCCCTAATAAGATTGTCCAAGCAAGCAAGATATTCAAGGAGTCACTCCCCAGCCCCTTTTCAGGTAGAGCAGGCATTTAAGACCTGAGTCTCTTGAGTTCTTATTTTGTCCACAATATTACACTTGTTCTCAACAGAGATATAGTTTGGCACCTGATAATAAATCAGCCTGCCTTTCCAAAACTGAGTTTATCTGTCATTATCACTTCAAAATATTTGTATTTTTAATTTTGTAAATACCTCAAAATGTGCTATATAGGTTGGGAAACATTAAATCACCTGATATTAGCCCTGAAATAAGGACAGATACCCACTGAACCCAAAATGAAGAGGTCCCGTGCAAATGGTCAGTGACCTGAGATGCTTCCAGATGAACTTCTAGTACAATGGTACCTCACTTAAAGAGCATAATGCATTCCACAGGATTGCTCTTTAAGCGAGTTTGCCCTTTAAGCAAAACACCATTATAAGTGACCAATTGTGACTTTTGGCAGTGGGGATTGCAAACCCCGATTTAGTTGTTAAGCGAGTTTTTTGTTGGTTTTGGCTGTTAAGCAAAGCAACCAGTCAGAGAAAATTCCACTCTTTAGGTGAGTTAGTCGCTAAGCGAGGCACTCTTTATGCAAGGTTTTACTGTACTTCCAATCAAAAGACATTATATTTCAATTCATTCTTTTCCTCCTTTGCGGTTATTTTTTCCCCTTGTAGATCAAAGATGAAAGAATCAGGAAGAAGACATAAGAGGGTACAAATGAAAGGAAATTGTGTTTGGACTATCAATAAAATTCTGTGTTTGAAGCAAGACAAATGCAGAATAAACTCCTTGATTGGAAGTCATGGTCACAAGTGAAAAGTGGGTATTGTCTTTGCTTCCCGTAACCTCAACACTGAGAATGAAGAGTGCTTTGTTGATTCAGAAACGATTGTGGCACCGTAAGATGGTCATGCTGGGGAACAGACATTATGTATGTCTATTTTAAACCTACACTTTTGTCCACACCCAAAACTAGTGCTTCATTAACTCTCCTCCATGTTTTAATGTTGATATGAAAAAAAGATAAGTGGGTGATTTTTTAAAAAGTCCATGAAACCTTACTTTTTTCATACACAAATGTACTCCTTTTCACAGCCCTATTCACTGATTCAGTGCTTATCAAAAAAATTTATAGACCACCACATAGCCAACCTCACTAAGTCCAAATGAAAAAAGCACTGTTTACATGCATATTCTCAAACTCCCCCCACTTGTTTAATTTTGGCAAGCTGCAGAGAAAGACTAACATGCCTACATTTTTAAAATCCCTGCAGATGCAAGCAAACCTGATTATAATTTGTATTTGTCTGCCCAGCCTAACACGTTAATTGATTGACTCATTCTGCTAAACTTTTAGGTTGGAGTGTATGCTGTTAATCTGGTCCGAGTCTTGTGTTGTTACTTTTTATAGATATTTTAATGTTTTTATTTAGATAAGCTTGTTAGGGAAGAACAGCCAGATAATTAAAAAAGAAACAAATAAGACGGGGCATTGGATATTTTTTTTTTCCTTTGGCCTAGTAAAGGAGACCTTTTGTGGACTTTTTTAATGATTCCAAATAGGCAACTGTTCAGGAATGCATAAAAGCTAAAAGAGATTGAGAATGGAGCACTGAAAGGGACATAAATATGTGCAGACACAAGCAGTGGCATACTGGAGGACATGAATAATTTTATCTCTTTCACAAAGCTAGAAAAGGCAAAGCAAGATACATTCACCCCACAAGCAAAGATTCATAAGTATTATCCTACATTTACTAACAAAACAATTACAGTAATACCTTGGATAACGCTAAGACTTGGTTCCACAAGTCTTGGTGTTATCCGATGCATGTTAAAATCCTATCGGATAACGTTACAGCTCCATAGAGATCCATTGTAACCGCACAGGCTTTAGCGGTTGTTATCCAATCCATCCCATAGGACCTTGAACGTTATTCAATGCAATTCTCTCCCCCCCCCCCCCGATTACTTAACGTTATGCAATTTTAGCATTATCCGAGGTAACCGAGGTATTACTGTATATTACAAAGATATGTCACTAGGATGTTCACGGACTAGTTTGTAAAAATCCTAGTGACAGGAGGGGAATGTCAATTTCTATCGTCATTACAAAAATATACCAAATGCAGTACTTTGCACTTCTCCAGAGAAATGACTGGCAGATATCTGCTTGGATAAAAATAATATAATGTATGGTACTCAGGGACACTGGTACGTGCTTCCGTTGACTGCAACACTCATCAAGTATTCTAGAAAGAATAACATATTGGTACCTGTGGGCTTCTGTGCCCAACTCAAGGTACTGGTTTGAAGATACAGTTTGGGTCCTTGATACCTTACAGAGCACGCTATCTGACTAAATTCTGCCCTGATCACCCACTCTTCCTACCCTGTTTCCACGAAAATAGGACCTCCTCATATAGTAAGGCACCCCCCCTTTTTCCTCCACCTCGGAAATATAAGGGCCCCCCTGAAAATAAGGCACTCACCTAAAAATCTTGCCCTGGGAATCCGCTGTATCAGCAATAAATGTGTACTGTACTGTATTCTTCATCATGGAAAAATAAGACCTCCCCTGAAAATAAGACCTTGTGCATATTTTGGAGTTTTTAAAAATATAAGATAGTGTCTTATTTTCAGGGAAACACGGTAGGTGTTGGGCTTATGGATTCCCACCCTGACGGAGCCCAGAAGGATGCAACAAGGAAACAGATCTTCTCAGTAGTAGCCCAAATGATTTGGAATGCCTTACCAAGTCATATTTATCTGGATTCCTTCCTTCAGTTCTGCAATTCCATTAAAGCCAAACTCTTTAGGGAAGAATTTTATAATGCTTTGCCAACCCCTTCCCTTAATATTTTACTTGGTTAGTTTGTACTTGGCCCAGTTTATTTTATAATCTAGATTTTAATTTTCAGTCATTCTTTTCTGTATTTCCCCCTTGATTTTATTATTGTATTTTATGGTCTGTTTATCTGTTTGTTTGCTGCCCTAAGTGACTTATTGGCTAAAAGGGTTGGACAACAGCAACAACAATAAGGAGATATTTACCAGTAGATCAAGACACTCCTGATTATAACAGATTCTAGGGGAAGTCACAAACGTCATAGGATTACAGGAGAGGGAAGTTTAAAAAAGTTAATATAAAGGAGATTGAAAACCAATTTTAAATACTGTACTGCCATGACAATTACAGTAATACTTTGGATAACATTTGCATCAGATAACGCTAAACCCGCATAACTTTAAGCAAGGGGGGGGGGAGAACTGCATCGAATAACGTTAAGATCCTATGGGATGCATCGGATAACAACCGCTAAAGCCTGTGCGGTTACAATGTATCTCTATGGAGCTTTAACGTTATCCGATTCATCCCATAGGATTTTAACATGCATCGGATAACACTAAAAATCGGATAACACCAAGACTTGTGGAACCAAGTTTTAGCGTTATCCGAGGTTTTACTCTACTTACATGTACCGGTATATATCTTCTAAAACATGTAGCATTGGTTAACTATGTAGCCCTCATTAGCTCCCCTTCTCCTAAAACTTGCAATTTGATATTGTATATTTATTGGTTCCTTGTTCCTTAATTTGTTACTTGACACTGATAAAATTGAGTACCACAAACTACTGTAAAGTCTGAAATTAGTTGCCCAAGCTCTTAAAAACCATTACTGAAAGCAGAAACCCTTGGGCCTTTTAGAATAACTTCTATGTTTCTAGTCAATACTCCTAAAGAAGGGGAGTGGGGACCACTTTAATTTCATGCACATTCAAAGCTGCACATAGCAGCTTTATTCTCTTATTCGGCATTCTAATGCTCCCGTGTGATCACATAAATTTAAAGCTGCTTTCCCAGATGTGCCTATCATTATCAAGTCCCACCATATCATCTCTTTCAGTGTTTCTGTTTCTCAGACATACTCCATGAGTATCTGATAGTATTGAGCTATATAGTACCTATATTAGTTTATTCTCTAACATACTCATACTTATATCCAATATTACCACTTACAATATCTTGTAGGTGTGATTATCCTACTAACATTATTTGCAACAACACAATGTGCTTTGAAACAACAGTGCATGATCTAATCCAGCTTTCATCAAATTGGTGCTCTTCAGAAGTGCTGGCCTACATTTCCCATCATTCTCCAGCAGATCTGTCAAATGGACGATAGGTAGTGTATTCCAACACATCTGAGAGATACCAGGTTCAGAAAGATTTATCTGTTTCTGAAAAATAATGGTAAGATACATAAAATTTCCAGAATCAGACGAGCCACAGGTTAATGATATCCCATTAACTGTTGTTCCTGTCTACTTCCTAAAACGAATAAAGCTTACCTTTCTATCATCACCTTCCTCAAAACCTCAAAAAGAGATAGGACACAGTTGTTCTTTTTTGTTTATGTGTGTTTGGAAACACAACAGTTAGGCCATAGGAAATATGAAGCCAGTATCCGAAAAAAGTATCAGCAAACATTATTTGCTACTGCAAAGAGATACAAGCTTGAAAACCTAAACTCTCATGCATTATTATCACATAAAGATAGCAGGCAAAAGTGTTGCAAGCCTAAAATGTTAATGCAATGAAGGAACCCCCTGGACTCTGCAACATATTTTGTAGCTAGCAAGAGAATTTACTTCTCTGAAAAAAAGACTGCAGAAAAATGGCCTGGAAAAATACAACATTACATTTCCGATCACTATACAGTAAAACGTCGGGTTATGACGGAGGTCGGTTCCAACAGCCTCCAACTGAAATGGTTGTAAACTGGATCATGATTTCCCATAGGGATGCATTGAAAATTAAAAAAAAAAACAACGACCGGAACAAAAATAATACTGTATTTAAAAAATACAAAAGCACAAAAAAGGCCAGATGCGACCATCCCCCGTCCTCACAAAACCAGCGGAGCAATCTTCCTACCTTTTCCACGCTGTTTGGGGACCTTATCCAACGACAACGATGGGACCTTCAGAGCAGTAAACACTGCATCCCGAGTTCAGGTGTGGTAGAAGGCAGCCATATTATGTCCAAAAATGGTTGCATTGGTCATTTTGTTCTGCAAAGATCTCTGGGAAATGTAGTCCTGAACAACAAAATGGCTGCCTTCCACCCCACCCACACTCAGAATGCAGTGTTTACTGCCCCAAAGGTCCCCAAACAGCGTGGAAAAGGTAGGGAGACTGCTCCACTGGTTTTGTGGGGATGGGGGATGATTGTATCCCGGAAACCAGTCATAACCTGGGATTTTAAAAAAATTAAATGTGAGGTTGTAAGCTGCAGCAAACATAACCCAGGGCAGTCGTATGTCGGGGTTTTAATGTACAGTAATACCTCGGATAACGTTTACCTCGGATAACGCTAAATCACATAACGTTAAGTAATCTGGGGAGGAAAATTTGATCAAATAACGTTAAGGTCCTATGGGATGGATCGGATAGCAACCGCTAAAGCCTGTGCGGTTACAATGTATCTCTATGGAGCTTTAACGTTATCCGATACTGTATCTTACATTCACTCACAACAACTATATTTAATTTTGTTTATTCACTTTATATCCCATCTTTTTCCCAATGAAGGGACTCAAGGTACTATACAATGACTAATGAATATATATTTGAAAACAAAATAAATTAAAACATTAATATTTAAGTATGTAAAACCAAAACAATGTTTAAAACATTAATGCTAAAAATTAGAACAACTTTAAAACACATAAAAATATACGGCCAAAGCCCTACCAAAAAATTTCCAAAAGCCAATCTGAAGAAGGGTTTCACTTGCCAGCAAAGGGACTGTAAGGAGAGGGCGTAACTCAGCATGCAACAGGCAGCATTTACATATATTCCTTAACTTACAGCCACTCACTTTGAAAATGTATGCCTTTGGTATAAGTGCACAATAAGATTTTGGTCCTCAAGTATGGTACCTACCAATCTGGCCAGGTTATTCTGCTATGGTAATAGAGTAGACCATATTGCCACAACTCAATGCTGATCATCAGACGGCAGTTAACTAACCTGACAACCCTGAGGACTACCAGCCTTAGGTGGCAAAGGGTAATGGTCCCCAAATAGATTAAATCCCACTTGAATCCATCTTGATGGAGGGCAACAGCTTAATCAATATTTGCTTAGGGCAGAGGAAGATTTTGTGTGCCAAAAGGACTCAGGCCCAGAAAGTGACTCACAGAACTAGATCAGTGGTATGGGTGTCATGTTGTGACGGGGAAGGCAAATGGAAGGCTGCTGCATTATATTGCCCCCATGACAGTCCCATTGGCTGATCATCATGTTGATCGCCAATATTTGGAATCAGATACAGCACGACAACTACAAGGCATGGTACCTCTCACAAAAATGAAAATGTAGCAATCTCATTTCCAACTATCTAACTGAAGAAAGCAAGAAGAAGCTGTGTGATGTTAACAAAATTTCATAAGCTACTCTAACATGGACAGTTGAGGAAAGAGATTTGGCAGGACCAAGATTCTCTGTCTCCTATACATCGAAGTCTAAAAGAGGTTTGTTCTGTGTAGACTCCCATGTCTAAAAACAATTCACAGGTGGAATTAATTACTTTGCTTTGAACTAATATTTAACCATTTCAAAATACTCAGTGAAATTTGCATTTAATGTCAAATAAGGATTTGATCGCTTTAGAAATACTGCACTGCAATAAAAACAGCAGATCATTTTTATATCAGGAATCTTCCTCACCATAACACTTAAAGCACCTTTTACTTTCTCTGGAACGTTTTTTTTTCCTGTTTTGCAAGTTAAAATGACTAGTTTAGTTGTGCAGGAAGGATTCATTCACTCATGTGCTTATGAACTTAACACTCTGTGAGTCTAGTGTTTATACACTATTCAGGACAGTAACAATAGCTAAAAATCTATTGAACACGATAAAATTGCCAAATATTATGCTAGAGATAGGTAACACAGGTGAAATAAATGCCTGCCTTAAGACTGTTTTGAATCCATTATACCTTTTCATTATATCTAAAACCTAAAGACAAACATTTACAGATACTCCAGTGCTCAATTATTACTCTTCAAACAAATCTCCATATACAAGGGTTTTGAACATGGCAAAACAGTCTCTTCCTCCAACTTAGTCTTCAGGTCTAGGGAAGAATAATATTCTGAAATTAGCAGGGAAGTTTTGACATCACCTTAATTGCCCAAAAGAACATTTTGAAGTGTGTTTAAAATTACCAAACAAAAATTATCTCCAGCTTTCAAGGAAGAAATATCTAAGTTTCTTGCAGTTCTACTGAGAGAACATATTAACAGATGCCAACAAACATTTCTTCAAATACTGGATTTGCACCCAGTCCATTTGTGGTATTATGTTTTCAAATGGACCCTACTGGACTTTTGGAGTATTTTTACATACTAATGTATGTACCTTGTGGAGAGTCCTCCCCAGAATTTTCAACCTGATTTAAGAAACAGCATGAATAATAGCTTAATTCTAGAGAAATATTAACACAAAAATACAAACTTAAGTCAATAAACTGAACTAAGCTGTTTCTTCCCTTTACCAAATTTCCAACTTAATTCATAACTTAATTGATTTTAATACATTAGTTCCTAACACTGGTTGTAGAGCTGATTGTAAATATAGACCTAACATAGACCTACTAAGACCATCTACCTTTCTAATCCCAAATGATGTGATCCACAGCTAGAATTAAAAGACGCACACCTGTACCACTTCCACTTGACACTTTTTTCTTCAAATGAAAGGATTAAGAACTATGCTTTCTGGGGCTTTACATATTGCCAACGATATAATCACTTTTTATACATATTCCTTAAGAGGCTCAGTTTTAAAACACTTGTGAAGCAATTTAAAATGAATTATCTTTTGGTCTAGAAAACAGTAATTGACAGGACTGCTTACCTGACAAAAAGGGGCTGCTTTTGGAGATGAAGTTATGAGAACTTTAATGGAAAGACTTCTGTACTAGAATATTCTTTAATGAATAACTTCTGGTGGTCCCAATTTTGGGAATATCATCAACTGAAGCAATGTTTAATGTCAGTGGCACAACTAGTTAAAGCATTTAAACCAGTATCCAAAGTGGTTTAAAAATAGTGGCCATGATCCAATAGAATTATCCCACTGATGACATTTTTCCTGTTAGTGGAACTAGGAAGAGACATCACTCTCCTCCGTGCAAATCCCCCCTCCCATGACTTCAAAATCTGCACTGGGGAGCTAGAAAACCCCATTGGAGTAGGTCCTTCAACAGAGGGAAGAAAACCCATTGCACTAGTGACCAAGCTTTAATGCAACATTGGAGTTAAGTCAATAAGTATTACATAGAAACAGAAAAATTAAAACAAATCAAAACATGCAAAAAGAAAACACCTCAACAATTGGGTTTACCAAATGAAGTTGTAATAGAAAGATCCAACACTTCCAACTCATGTTCCAGAAAAGAAAGAAAATCACTTCACCAGGAGCAACTTTAATTAAGTCAATTAGCAATCAATGTGCTGAATGCACAAAATAAGGATTCACAAAGTATGGTTTGATCTGCCAAACAAAGATAATGCAGAATTTATATAGAACATGGTTGTCCCTAAGTAATGTAGATTACAAGATGAAGGTAGACATCCCCAACTTTTATGGGCTGTGAAGAAAGCAGATAACCAACAGTCTTGCAACTGTATGTATCCTTTCCCCAAATACTGATCAAGAATTAAATGACAGTAGTTTGCATAAACCTAAAAGCAATGGCTTACATCTGGTGCTAAATCTGTTATAATAATCCTACCTGCAGAAATGAAAAACCAGATCACTACTGGCATTACATTTCAAGGCAGTGATCCCCAACCTTTCTTGAACTAAGATATTGGACAGAATTTTAGTCCCAAGAATATCTGGGCATCCAAGGTTGCCTTAAGGCAGTGATGGTGAACCTTTTAGAGACCAAGTGCTCAAACTCAACAGGTTGCCATCCATGCTGTAGAGGGGCGGGGCAAACTCTGTGCTGAGCAGGGGAAGTGCTCCCATTGGGCTGCTGGGGAGAGGGGAGGGGAAAACTCTGTACTGGGGCGATGGCACACATGCCCACAGAGAGGGCTCTGAGTGCCCCCTCTGGCACATGTGCCATAGGTTCGCCACCACTGCCTTAAGGTCAAGGTTATGATACACTTTTGCAAAAGTTACTGTTCTCTATACTTTGACATAAAGAGCTTTAAAACCATGTCACACCTAGAAAACTACTTCTTTCTTGGGCCGATCAAACCCTGGACTACCAAAATGAAGCCACTTTCTTGGCTTTGTCATTGGCCAAACTTACGTCCTCATAGGTGCATGTTTCTGGCAGTAATTGGCAGACCATTAAATGAGCCGGATTCTGCAGCTCTCCACATTCACACAGTGTATTGTTGCCTGCTAACATGCCTCACTTAAGCCTGTTGGTCTTGCATTTAGGGACTCAGAACCTCAGACTATTCAGGGTCCTCCAGGTGACATAGGGGAGGTCGAGATCCTCAGCTATATCCTCCTTCTGTGTTGTTCCTTGTCTAGTGAGCTTCTTCCTCCATTTTCTAATTTGGTTTTGATCTTGTGTAACCTCAAGAATGTTTGTTTTTGCTATAAAGCTCTTCTTGGATCTGAGCCAGCGGACTTGAGGCTCATATCCCTTCTGATGATGATGAAGGTCATTCTCTTGTTTAGTTTTCTCAGCATCTGCTGCTACTTCTCCCCTTATCTTAGGTGGAGTGATACTAAGAAGAGGGTATATTTTCTCAATTGAAGAAGGCTTGAGGCATCCTGTCACTATACACATGGCTTCATTAACAGTGATGTCAACTTCTTTTGTGTGTCTGGATGCACTCCATATTAGAGCAGCATACTCTGCTGTGGAGACACTCAGGGTGAAAACTGATGTAACACAGTGTGGATGGTTGAGTTCCTCATTTATAGTTTGTGAGTTTCCTGATTATATTGTTCATCACATGGAATGTCCAGTTCTGAAGGAAGTTGCCAGTGACACTAGTAAGCTTGTTATCTTTGATAAGTTTATTTATTTTAGGGAGCAGAATCTTATGATTGAATCATATGCTGCAGTTAGGTCAATGAAAGCCATCCCTGTAATTTGCTTTCTTTCAAAACCATCTTCAATGTGTTGCATAAGGTTAAGGATTTGACCACAACATGATCTGCCCAACCTGAAGCCAGCTTCCTCCTTTATGATCTTTCCATCAATAAATGTGGATATAATTGTGAATCATCCGTTTCAGTGCATTATAAAGGTGGCAAAGGAATGACACTGGTCGGTTACTTTTCCAGTTATCTGGGTCTTTGCCGGGTTTCAGTGAAGCAACAACTCTAGCCTATCTCCACAATTTAGGAATCTTAAGTTCATCTACGCAGTTGTTAATTAATTGCAGAAGGCATTCCAAAGTGTGAGGACAGAACTGCCTTATCTGCGCTGTTCTTATGTTAATGATACCTGTCACTTTATTTGGTTTCATGCTGTTTACAGCTTCCTTAAATTCAGATGCCACAAAGGGACTATTAAGTAAATCCCCTTCTTGTTCCTCCGGTCAGATGGCTTTTTCCCACATCTTTTTGCCTTGCGGTTTCCCATTCTTTAGCAACTGACTAGCTATTTGGTCTGCTGTTACTCCAGTATAGTTTTGCTGTGGCTGGGTTAAATCTCCACCTAAATTTTTAAGGAGTTTCCAAGCTCGTCTCCTGTTCTGCTTCATATCCAGGTTCTCAATTAATGTGCACCATCATAAAATCCAATTTTCAGCTAGAGCCTGCACCAGTTCTTTCCCAGCTTCAACAGTATCTTCCTGAAAGGGATCTTGGTTGTAGAATGACTGATATCTATCCAGCAAAGGTTTGATGTCATCAGTCAGGCCCAGGATGTACTGGGTGCGGCATCCTCTTGGAATATTTTCCCTTGATATTTCTTTCACAAGATGGACAAATTAATATTGATGTGTGTGTGTGTGTGTGGAGGATCTTCTCCACTTTTATCCAGCTGCTCTCGAAAATTCACCCATTTAGCCTTCTTAAAGTTAAAACGTCTGTGAAAAAGCACTTCTTGGGGTTTAATTGCAGTATTTACTATGCACACAATGGGGCTGTGTTGAGTATGTGGGGTCGGATCATCAACAACTTTCAAGCACTGTGCTGCTATCTACCTAGAAAATTGATCTGAAGAGAGAGAGATGAGAGATCACTTCTCAGACAAACCTTAACCACTTTAGACTTATTTTCACTAGTCATAGAAAGAACATGATCAGTACAAAATGTCAATTGTTAGTAGAACTAACAGTACATATTGGAATTGTGGTTTATCAAACCACATAAACAAATAATAATGTATTTGAAGCTTTAGAAATAGAAATTTACAAAATCTTGTTATCAAATACCAAATTCCAATTCACTGCAGCAAGTGGCCTGGGCATGATTTAGCATCAGCCTGTCTGGTGTTGAGGACAAGAAGTTGCAGCAAATTTCTACTTTTAAAACTGCATTAAGCAACTGAAAATATATGCTGCAGGATACCAGAACCTTTATTGACAAAGTAGATCTTCTAAAGCTTTTTTTTTAATGCCAGTAAGAACTCACAAGGGGTTTGGCAAGATACATGTATATCCCAGAAACAGTTTTTAAAATCTATTCTAATGACAACTTTGTATTACCTCTTCATTTGTCTTGAAGATGTCTTCAAGACACATCACAAACACTGTTGTTTTTGCAAACATTTTAGAGCCCATGAGTGAATCTGGGCATATCTATAAGTAAACCTCATTAAGATTCAGTACCATTTACTTCTCCACAAATAGGAAGAACATCAATTTTGTTTCTAAGTGTTCTGTGACACGTGAACTGGCCAAGCTGAGAAAATTACAGTTTCTTAGAAGTTGAAATTACTTTCTAACTTCATGAAAAAGCATGTAAAATGGCTGACGAATATTCTCAGAACAAATTTGTGACAGTATTCAAAATATATCAAGCTAGCACACACCAAGGAACTCAAAAGATGTAAACTATAAACTGTATGACTACTTCTACACGGCCATGAGAAAAGTAGATTTCCATTTCTCAAACAGTTCTCTATGTCACTTTATATACTTTTAAAAAAACTGTGTAAAATGTAATGGTCATTTTTAATATGGCATGGAGGATTTGCCATTCGTGGGGGTGGGGAGCTAGATATCCTGAAGGCCATGTGCAATGTCTGAGCAGACCTAAATGAGCTCCGAATTGTTTAAGCCTGCTTTACCTGATAGATGTCAGAATTCCCATGTTTGGCCTTTACAATTTTAAACAAGTCAATGTATATTAAGTGTGCTATGGAAGGACAAAACACAAGACCCCAGATATTTGAGGAATTCAGTCTGAAAGCAGACAGTCAGACAAATGTAAGGACTTTGTGTCCTTGATTCAGAATGTGAGATCTTTTAATTCTAAAACAAATAAACAAAACAAAACCCAGTGTTTGATATTAACACATTAATTATCAATACAATCCTATGTATGTTTACTTGGAAAGGAAAACTTTACTCTCAGGTAAGTGTGCACAGAATTACTATTAAAAGAACTTTGGTAGAAGAAAGGTAATTTAAAAAGAATATAGTCCTAGACAGGCTAAGCACTTAATAGTGATTAAAATTATAGGCACCAGGAGAAAAATTCCGGTGGATATGTGAATGTTTGTATCTTCAATGACATATTTAAATTAAAAAATCTAGTAAATGGGATATGGGCAGAAAAACATAGTTACATTTAAAAGTCAGCAATCTAATTTTCTTACTCACTGCTACCAGGTCAATTCAGCTGAAACTCAAAAGTTTGGGGACAGCATGATGCTACTTCTTCTCCTCAATTATATACTGATTCTTCCTGTAGTGTCTAGGTATCCTCTATCCACAGTTTGCCAGACTACTGAAAACAGGCTATGGTTCATGCTAACCTAAAAACCATGTTTTGAAGGCCTACAAGGCACTGCGGGAAACAATAATGTTAACTTTACTTATACAATTCAAATGAGGTAGCAACCTGTGGTTAGAGGAAACCCAGCCAGGACTGGAGACAGAAATGATCACATGGGAGGTAGGAAGGGAATTTGGCACATTCCAAATCCTTCAAAATGTGATTTCAATGACTGGGACAAAATGTCTCAACAAAACCACTCATCACTCCTAATAACTCAGATACAAATACACTTTAATTTTTAGTACTAATGTCATCATTTACCTCCCTATCTCTTCATTCCTTTCCATGTTTTCTCAACAGCTCCTCAGGAAACATCAACACCATGGAATTAGAACATAAATTGTATGTCTTACAAGAAATGAGTGAGTACAACCGAAAGGGATCAATCTTTTTAAAAAAAATTATAAATGAACTTGATCAGTTGGCTCAAAAAGATATACCAATATCCTATTTATGCCAGTACCAAGTTAAAAATACTTTACAGGTTAAATAAAAACTGACAGAAATAGTATTTCAAAGGAAAACAAATATAAAATTTCATAACCCCATTTTAGAAAGATCTTTATTCTTTCCAAACAACCAGATGGTCGAAGGTATATTTACTCATTCAAAATAGGTAGACTTAATAGGTTTGTTGCCAACATTTAAAAAATCCATACTAATAACTAGTATATATACTAAGGAGTCACAAACCTCATCCAACTGTTAACTGTCCACAGTAGATACAATAGTTTGCATAGCTCAAAAGGAACATGGATGATCAGAACAGTTACTACAGTGCTGTTTTGAAAATAGAAAGCTGTAGTTGTTCTAGAATGAATTTACTGGCCTACTAACACATTTTCTTCATTACCTAACATAACATAGCAGACAACATTTTACGAAGTTCTGTGTGTGCAGTTGTTTGTAGTACTTCTCAAAGAGTGCTATGCAGAGCAGACAGCCACCTTCACAAAGGATACTTTTAAAAAGTGACACTGTCAAGTATTTTTAGGTTAAACATTTACATCTTTACAAGTTCTCCATAACTGTATGCAAAGCTTCCCTGTGACCTTCAGAAATATTCCTACCTCCACGCTGGATGATTTGTTTAGTAAATGGATTCCCTGCTTTCCCTCCTCCCTGCTAATTTCCTCTGGCACACAGTCAAATTCTACAATTTCAACACTATTTATGTTTGAAATTACTTTAGCTCCCCCTCTGGTTGAAAACTGTACAGCATAAAACAATAAAGAGGCATGAATCAATAGTGTCTAATTTGTAGCTTGTTTATTTAATTTCTCAGACAGAGCAATTTAAAAAAAAGAAAACAAATGGGACTTAAACTGAGGACATTTGCCATGCTGTAATCACCTGAAAGGGAGGTCATTTTTAAAATGTACATTACTTGACAGTGTCCTTTTCGGTTACAGAACAAAAATAAAAATATATTTGTATTGCAGTGGATTTCAAGTTTTCTTACACTTTACATAGTAGCATTATGACTGTGGATCAAGACACTGAAAACATACTTGGGAAAATAAGGCATATTTTCCGAAATATGGATTGCTTGGCACATTTGAGCATACTGTTTTTGGAACATCAAATATGGTCAAATATACCGCTACTTTGACTCTTCTAACTTTAAAACAAAGTTCCCTCACTATTGCTTATTTTAACAGCAAGCAATGGAAACTTGATAAAGTACTGAGCACCTAAACTGGAAGAAAATGAAACTCAAAGCAAGGTCATTTATAATTAATGTAACATCTTATTATCACTGAACAAGTCTTAAAGTATCTCACGTGTGTCTACAAACCCAAAAACCCTTGAGATAAACTTCATTGCAAAAGTGGCTAGTTATGATGCTATAAGGAGCACTATATAACCCACATATTTTGACCCAATCTTATCAAAGAAACCTGGGTCAAGAAGAGTTCCCTTTTGTGATTTTTGATTCTTGGGGAAAGGAAGTACATACACAAAATGATTCTATGGACCTTTAAGTCTAAAACCAAACATACATTGGCTGGAAACAGATAATATATTTTCAGAGAGTCAAAGATGGTTTGAATGAGAACCCACTGTCGTAGCATGCAGATTTGCTTTGCTTTTGCCTCTGATAAACAGATGTTTTATTTCATGAATCTGCAAAACTGGTTATTTGGCCAGGGCCAATACTAGTACAAACAGAATATATATTCACATCATGACCAGTGAAGATACTTTCAAATCTCTTTCAACTCTCTTAAAATTTACTATACCTAACCGTAAAACAAAATAAGGATTTCGTTCTTTAACAATGTTTGAATTAATTCATCAGGGACAAAAAGACACTGAGACTAGCCCATAAAAGTTATTGCTAAAACACAAAACTTCTGCCAATTTTCATTACTGCAACTTTTTAAAAAAAAACTATGCTGAATAGCAGAACCAAGACAACTCAGTTGCAAAGGCAAAGCAATTGAAACTTCTTTAACTAACTGTACCATGGAGAATGCAGTCCTTTCCACATCATAGTTCAAATATAGTAAGAAACTGCACAACAGGCCCTTCAATTAAAACTAAGTAGGCGTATTATTAAATGTTTACATGCGGTCCAAAGCCATCACATTATGCACTATGGAAGCTTATTTTTGCTATGTTGCAAAGTGCATCTTAGAAAATAATGTAATAAATTCCAGTGATTCTTAGAACAAAAATTGCTAAAAACTATAACGTTATTGCACATTTGGTGCTCTATGGGCACCAGTAGCAAAATTGTTGAACCAGAAATGGATGATACAACAGATTTTATATTGACACTTACAGTACATCTCCAAAACAGGGAATTATACTTTAATGAAAACAGAATATAATTTCTTTGAACAATCTTTGTCTCCCCTAGACCCAACCACTTACAATCAATGAGAATCATAGAAAGTTCCTGTTCCTACAGGCGTCATCTTCTACATACATCAGTTAAATCTACATCATTAAAATTTTCAAGGATGTTAAGAAAATGAGCATACTCCAAAACTCAAGAATCAAGTAGATTCTTATTTTGTCAACTTTTCCTACAGAAATCCAACAAAGATTTTCTAGTGCTTTAAGGCATCGTTTATAACATATTATTTTCACTTGCAATAATGATAGTCATGCAGCAGTTTAATGATAAAAATATATTAATATTTTTACTATACAGCAGCAAGAAGTTAGTCAATTAAAAGCACACAAACATTTCAAAAGAAAAACCTGTAAAAGTATATTAGTACAAATAAATGAAATTTGGAGAACACCTGTTGACAGATTAGTGTTCTGATAGACCATTTTCATACCCTACAGTTTTAATATATCGCACAAAATACATACTTTTAACTGAAGGCTTGCACATTTGGGTGTCACTACTACATATATAAAGTATGTAGCCAGTAATAACTAGCACCACAGCTACATGAAATTTCTTTACAGCACACCAACTTGGCTTTTACTTTTAAAGAAAACTCAAAATCCATGGCTCAGTAGGATCACACTATAATAATGTTGCATTGACTTCTAGGACAGGCCTACATATGTTACTTAGCACTAGCACAAACTAGAGTTTTGATTTAAACTTAAAACAAGCTAAGAGGATAGTGCTAGTGGCCACACAAACAAAACCCTCATCACCTGTTATTCAAAAACAGGTTCACTGGAAATTGCTGCATGTTAAAGTACTTTAAGTACACATCATAAAAATATATATATTATGAACAATACAAGTACATCTCATATACACAATAATGACAACATACCTACTTAGTTGTAAACCAAACAGGTGCAGAAAATATATTGGAGATCATTTCTCTCTCTCTCTTTCCCCTCTTTACTATTTCAATAACTTTGGTTCAAACCATAAAAATCACAAGTTAGCAAATTTCATTTAAATGCCTTTTTAATAATTTTTCTTCATGTTCACAGAAGTTTCACTGACCATTTTATATGTTTAAGGTCCAGATGCAATGCATATTGTATAAAAGAGAGCACTTATTGTTTACCTTGCATGAATTAAACCTACGTACCTTTTTTTAACTCTACAGACTTCTGCATAACATTTAGACAAAGCTCAGACACACAGCATGCCTAGCCCTCATATATATATACACATCTCTAATCACAGGTATATAGGGTGTCAAATATACTATAATAACCTCCATGAAAGGATCTGAAATTTGGTAACAAAATGAGAAGAAAAAACTAAAAATATTATTTTTACGTGTTCTAAAATATCTCTTTTTTGTGCTAAAGTCAAATGTTAGCTCAACATGAAAAGGACATTTTTCTCTCTTTTTTTAATATAATTTCAGCAATATTTTAATCTTGACCATTTTTGCAAACACTTTTTTTTTTAATAATAATAATAATAGCTTAAACGTGTACAAAAGTTCTTGGTTAATTAGGGAAATAAACACTCAGTTCTTTATATTTTTAATCAAGTAGGAAACACAGTTCATCATATATATAATGTTATTACTTTTTTGTAATATTTTTTTTTGTTTTTGTTTTTTTAGCAGCTGCTTACTGTTTTATACGATGGGCAAGAGTGGAAGGAACAATCCAGCGATGGGGTGGAGAGAAAGGAGTTGCTTGCGCGCGCGGGCTGTCAAGTTTTGGTGGTAGGTGGCTGGGGTGGGTGGGTGCTCCCCTTGGAGTCACAAACAACAGGTATAGTTTAACGGCATGTGTTTGTTGTTCTCGGTGTGTGTGGGTGTCGACTCTCTTTCTCTCTCTCGCTTACGGTATAAAGTCTCTCTCTCTGTGTGTTGTTGTTGTTGTTATCATTCATCATTATTATTTATTATTACGAGTGTCTCTGTGCAGCAGGGCAGGGAGGAGGCAGCCAAGTGGAGAGGAGGGGAAGTAGGGAGGAGGAGGAGGAGGGGGAAGTGGAGAGGAAGGAGGGATGGATGGATGGAGATCAATCTTCCTCGGGCTCCTCGGCCTGCAGCAAGGCTCCTGGCGGGCCCCCGGTGGTGGTGGTGCCGGTAGCGGTGCTGCTGCTGCTACTCTCGGTCTCCGGAGGCGGCGGCGGCGGCTCCCCTGCCCCGGAGGAGGACGAGGAGGCGGCGGCGGCGGCGGCCCTCTTGTCCCTCTGCTTCTCCTGGATCTTCTTCATCTCGTCGGAGTACTTGCAGAAGGTGTGGCCGAACTTGGCCCACACCTTGTAAGGGACGGTGATGGAGTTGCGGTAGGTGGGCTTGACCTCGCTCACCCGCATGAAGACGCCGTACTTGTTGGAGCCCACGTCGAAGAAGAAGCGCTTGTTGTCCACCGTCAAGGAGGTGCCCTCGGGCAGCTCGGCCGGCTCCTCCTCCACGCCGTAGTCGTCGATGAGCTTGGCCAGGGCGTCGCGGAACTCGATCAGGCCCTGGGCCGGCAGGGCGATGGTCTGGCCCTGCGCGGAGCCCAGGCCGGGGCCCCGGTTGACCGTCTGCCGGACGCGCAGGAAGCGCCCGCGCTGGTTCTCCTTCAGGTCCATGTAGTACTTGCGGTTCTCGCGCACCAGGAACTCGCTCTTCAGGGCCCGCCGGGGCTCGTCCGCGGCCTGCGCCAGCTCGGGCGGCTGGCTGGGGCCCAGCTGCGCGTAGTGCTCGATGAAGTCGCCCAGGTAGTCGCGGAACTCCACCGCCACCGACATGGAGAGCGTCAGGCGGCTCTTGCTCCCGCCCGCGCCCACCTCGGCGATCTTGAGGAAGCGGCCCTTGGCGTTCTGCTTCACGTCCAGGTAGAAGCGCTTGTTCTGGATGTCCACCCGCTTGGAGGCCAGCTCCTGCGTCTCGTGTTGCAGGCCGCTCCCGCCGCCGCCGCCCGGGCCCGAACCCGGAGCGCCGCCGCCGCCTCCACCGCCGCCTCCACTCCCGCTGCCGCCACCCTGCTCGCTGCCACTGTCTCTGTCCGCCATGATGCTGCCGCCGCCGCCGGGGCCGCCCGACACCCGCCTTTCCTGCCTGCGCGCCCCCCTCCTCCTCCTCCCCCGGCCGCCGCCGCCTCCCCGCCGCCTCCTCCTCCCGCTACTGCTCCGGCTGCTGCCTCTGCCGCCGCCGCTCCAACCCCCTCCGCAGCCGCCGCCGCCACCAGCAGCCGGCCGCTCTCGCGAGAACTGTGGAGGAGAGAGGGAGGAGGAGAACTGTGGAGGCTAACATGGCAGAGCGGGAGGGGAAGGGCGCGCGGCGCTGTGTGTGTGTGTGTGTGTGTGTGTACAGTATAACAATTCGCCCCCGAATTGGAGGCCGACGCTAGTAGTGCTGGCAGCGCCCCCACCGAGCTGGCGAGGGAGGCGGTGGCTTCCTGGGCATGGATGCCCCACCCACCCACCACCTCCCTCCCTCTCCCTCTGGCATCTTCTTCCCTCAAGTCAACCCAGGAGACGACGCCTGCCTTCAGCCTCGCTCTGCCCCCTCACACTGACGCACACTTCAGTTCGGACCTTTTCCCATCCATTCATTTCGATTTACACGCCGCCCTAACTTGGTGAAAACCAACTCAGGGCGGCTCACAACATAACAATAAAACACTGTACAACTTGGTGAAAACCAACTCAGGGCGACTCACAACATAACAATAAAACACTGTACAACTTGGTGAAAACCAACTCAGGGCGGCTCACAACATAACAATAAAACACTGTACAACTTGGTGAAAACCAACTCAGGGCGGCTCACAACATAACAATAAAACACTGTACAACTTGGTGAAAACCAACTCAGGGCGGCTCACAACATAACAATAAAACACTGTACAACTTGGTGAAAACCAACTCAGGGCGGCTCACAACATAACAATAAAACACTGTACAACTTGGTGAAAACCAACTCAGGGCGGCTCACAACATAACAATAAAACACTGTACAACTTGGTGAAAACCAACTCAGGGCGGCTCACAACATAACAATAAAACACTGTACAAGGTAACAGTTCAATAATACAACATCACAGTATAAAAACAGGGATGCCCAAACTATGGCCCTCACTCAGGCCAGATCTGGCCCCCATGCTAATTCATCCAGCCGCTGCCCTCCCTCAGTCGTTCCAGGATGCGGGAGTAATACGTGTTTGAGCTGCGCTTCTGGGTGTGACGACGAGGGCAGCACGGGCCGGATGAATTGGCGGCGTTGGGGACCAGATCTGGCCCATGGGGCCGTAGTTTGGGCACCCCTGGTATAAAATATAGTACACTAAAATAAATATAAACACAATATAATCAGAATACCATCCATAAACAATACCCAGTACAGAAATAGACAATAAACAATATAATCACAATACAATCACTAACCAATGCAAAAAATTACATAGTAATCAATTTTACAATATCTATCTGTTTGGGCCAGCTCCAGGAGCCTTCTCATGCTCTCTCTCTCTCTCTCCCCCATGTTCTTTCTCGCGCACATCCCGACTACGGTCTCCCAACCCGCCCTGAAGGGGAAAAAGCGGGGAGGGGGGAAAAAGGAGGCATAGACAGACAGGGCGCCCCTCTCAATTCTAACCAGTTTTCGGAAGACTCCTCTTTCACACGACAGCGGCGGTTTTCACGCCCTGGGCGTGTGTGTGTGTGTGTGGTGTCACGGAGCACACCTCTTGCCCAAAGGTGCCCGAAAGAGTGGCGGAGAGAATGAAGGCGGGAAATAATGCCCACCCCGTCTCTCATACCCCCTGGCTTATAAGGGAGACCCCCGCTCCTCACTAGGCATGTTTTTCTGTATCCCATTTGTGGGGTTGTTTATTTTTTAATTTCTTTTGTACCCCGCCCTCCTCCGAAGACTTGGGCGGCTTTACAACTAAAACCAATTAAAACACATACATAAAAATTAAAATTCAAGTTAAAAACACCAAGGAGAGAGGTGGGATATTTAGAAGAGCCAGGTGACCGAGTTGGCCGTCTGGCCCACTCCCCACACATGCCCCGCCGCCAGCCAGGTCTTCACTCCTTTCCTAAAGGGCAGCAACTCCGTCTGGAGACGTAACTCTGTTGGCATAGACCCAGAGGAAGGTCCTCGTGCTAGAGAGATGAGCCCCTCTAGCTGAAGGTACGACCACGATGCTTCAAACCAGGGTCGTAGCCAGGGTGGCCCACTCTGCCAAAGCGTGGTTTCCCATAGAAATGCATTGAAAAGAGGCTTTGTTGCCCATCTTGAAAGAATATTCGCCTACCCACATCTAGAATCCAGGTTATGGCCCCGCTTCGAACACTTCAAAAGGCAAAAGCTTTCAGGAACGGAGCTGGACCAGTAAGGTCCCCTCCACCCCATGAGCTTTCTCCCAAGGAGAATTCTCAATGTCCGGCTGTGACAGTGTTGGGGACCATATATGATGAATGCACGTTCTTCCTCACTTGCTTTGGGCCCTCTCAGCGTTCAATCGAAGGCGGATTATTCAACAAAAATCCCTTCTAGAACTATCCCAAGCTCACGCAAGAAAAAATATGTTCACCATTCTCCAGCCAATCCAGGCCACTTAACTGGCCGGGCAGTGTGGCATAACCTGAGTGGTAATGAGGTTTTTTCAGCTGTTCCCCTTCAAGGCATCAGAAAAGGCTTTCGCTACAAAAGGCCTCATGCAAGTGGCCCTTTCAGAAGCCTTTTTCTGTGGAAAGATTTGCCGCCAATCTAAGCCTCCCATGCAAAGCCCGGTAGCGTCAATTGAAGAACGGGTTTAAACAACAGTAACAACACCAAAGGGTTCCAGAGTCAGTTACAGAATCAGTGACAAGATATTATTACTATTATTATTAGAGAGTAAACAAAACTAAAAGACACAAAAAGGTCCTACGCAGTGGACTTGATCCATGAAAGCTAATATTAAAATAGAGCAGGTAGTCTTTAAAGTGGGACAATGTTTTTTGTCTTTTTGTTTTGTTTACAGTCTGGTACGCTTGAAACACAGACTAACACGGCTACCTTTTTAAAAGTGGCAAGATAGTTCCTCAGGTCTGCATAGCTTAATGCAGATTTAAAAAAAAAAAAAACTTCCCAGGATAGTTTCCCCACCGCCACCTCATGCAATTACTTGTTTCATTAAGGAGGTATTTGGTCTTTCATTAAGGGGGTATTTTGCCCTTTGACCGAAAATAGTAACTCCCTAGTTTTTTTTTTAAAGCAGAACCAAAGAGAACTCTTGTTTCCCTTGCCTTATATTTTGTGTTCAGTGTTAAAGAGCATAGGCCAGATGTAAAAAAGGCCCCTTTCCTGAATATTATCCAGGTCGTTTCCAGGTGAACTCTGGTGACTAAGGAGGAAAATGAAACTTTGTAGACAAAGTGATCCTCTTTCCAGAGGGCAATTGGCCATAGTACTGGAGCACATAAAAATCTGGGCATGGACAGTTCATCTCCTCCTCATCCCTCAGTAGTTCACCACATGGTTCAAGGCCATGGCTTTGTCCTTTCTGATAGTTTGGATTTCAGCTCTGACAAGCCTTTGGTCAGCAGAAGGGTGGCTGGATTTGAAATCCGTCACCTAGTTTGTGTGTGTGTGTGGATAGCCATTCTAAAGGATTGAAGATGCATATAGTTCAACACCATTCTTTCAAATAATGATATAGCAATTGAGTATGACAGTCCAGCTGTGTTACTGAAAATGCCTTATTAGCCCTCATGGCAGAGTGGTTAAACTCTGTACTGAAGCAAAAAAAAATGCTGATGTTGTGAGTTTGATCTGACTGGGATCAAGTTTGACTCTGCCTTCCATCCTTCAGAGGTCGGTAAAATGAGTACCCAGCATGTTTGTGGCAAAATGCTTGTAAACTGCCCAGAGAGCGCATTTAGCGCTATGGGGTGATATATAAGTGTAATTGGTATTGCTACTCCTCTTATTTTGTGGAGGGATAATGGTTGTAAAGCTCGCCAATATGCCATTCCTTTTAAGTTTCAAGTTTCGGTAATGGTTAGTGGAGGCTGATAAGATTGTATCACATTTCCTGCCAACCTGTTCTCTGGCTATTCATCGCACTTCCTTATGATCAGTCTGCAATCTATTGATTTTTTTACTATTATAAGAATGAGTGCTACATTCTGCCCAAAGTTCTTTCACTGTTGTTTTGTTGTTGTTATTGTTTTTGTTGTTGTTTTTGTTATATACCACCTTTCGGGCCAGAAGTCCACCCAACAAATATCCTTATAAACAAGGCCCAAAAATGATTTCTTCATTTGCTGTTTTTTGTCACATCAAGATATATTATGTTTGCATAAAGTAAGCAGAAGTCCTAAATGATTTACAAAGAAGTAGCTTGTTTGTCTCAGGATATGTATTGAGATCAAGCAGAAAACAAAAGCTATTGTGGCACTTTAAAGTCAGAAATATTTATTTCAATGTGAGCATTTGTAGATTGTTATCCATTTCCAGTCTAAATAAATCTGCACTGGATAGAACAAAGAGGCAGGAAAATGATTCCTTAATTGAAAGAATGGTAGTCAATGAACAAGAACTTTAACTACTGCTGTTGACGCCCCTAACCCTCTCCTCTTCAGGCCTTCCTACTGCCCTGTTCTTATCTGGCAGACTACAGGAGCATGTGGGAAGCATGCTTTAGGGATGATGAGGCATAAGCCTGGCTGCCTCTCTGCATCTTGAAAAAGAGCTGCCCATCCCATTGAGGAAGATAACTGCAAACAGGTGGAAGTAGTGAGATGCACACTAAACTGTGACAAGGAGCCTATATAGAACATTTCTTCTTGAGGGTTTTATGCTGAGCTGTCCACCACTGTGTTTTCCCTGTAGATTGCAGAATATCCATCTCACTAGGTCCCCTTCTTTATCTTTTGAGTCCAATCCTGGACTGCCAAAATGAAGCCACTTTCTTGGCCTTGTCAATGGGCAAACTTAAGTCCTCATCTGTGCATGTTTCTGGCAGTAATCTACAGACCAGTAAAAAACGGATTTTGTATCTCTCCACATTCACACAACCTGTTATTATCTGCCAGCAGCCCCCTCTTGAGCATGTTGGTCTCGCATTTAGGCACTCCTACCCTCATCCTATTCAGGGTTCTCCAAGTGACTTAGGAAAGGTCCAGTTCCCCAGGTATATAGTCCTTTAATGTTGTTCCTTGTCCAATGAGCTCCTTTCTCCATCTTCTAATTTGGTTTTGCTCTTGTGTATCCATAAGAGTGTTTGTTCTTGCCATGAAACTCTTCCTGGATCTGAACCGGTGGGCTCATATCGGTACAGAAGGTGTTGAGAGTCATTCTCTTTGCTTAGTTCTCTCAACGTCCTTTTATCGAACCAAAAGAACCAGGTAAACACTGAAATGTTAGAGCGCATGGATCCTGCTGTCCATTTACCAGCCCTCGCCCCATACTTGTTTCAAAGCAAGGCGAACCCCCCCTCTTTCCTCCTATAGAGAGCAGGTCAAAAGAGGGGGCTCCAATCCGACTAGAGGTGGAAGTATCCCGCTTTTCCCCAGCGCCCACACCTCTAGCTTGAACTTGACGACTGAACTTGACCTGAGTGTTGCATGGTGGAGTGAGCTCCTGTCTCTGTCCCAGCTCCTGCCAACCTAGCGGTTCGAAAGCAAGAAATTGCAAGTAGATAAAAAAATAAGGACCTCTTCGGTGGGAAAAGTAAACAGCATTCCATGCACTCCGGCGTCTAGTCATGTTGACAGAAACGTCTGCCGACGCAGACAGCGCTGGCTCTTTGGCTATAAACGGAGATGAGCCTCGAACCCTAGAGTCGGATACGACTGGCTTTCGAGCAAGGGTGACCCTTTCCCTTTACCTAACAACATTCTTCAGTGTACACAAGAGCAAAGCCAATTAGAAGATGGAGGAATAAGCTCACTGGAAAAGGAACATTAAAGGAGAATATGGTTCCCCTACATCGCTTGGAGGACCCTGAGTAGGCTGAGGGTCCGAGTCCCTAAATGTAAGACCAACATGCTCAAGTGGGGGCTGCTGGAGGACAACAAACACGCTGTATGAATGTGGACAGATACAGAATCCGGCTCATTTACTGGTCCGCCAATGACTGCCAGAATCATGCATCAATGAAGACTTGTTTGTCCAATGGCAAAGCCAAGACAGTGGCTTCATTTTGTCAGTCCAGATTTTGACTGGGACACGAAAGAAGAAGAAGACCTTTACCTAATCTTGAGCTGCTCCTGCTCGGAGGCGTCGCCGTTGAAAAGGGTTTTGTAGCCGGAGCAGCAGTCCGAGCAGCTGCCGTGAGTCCCTAAGCCAAGCTGAGCCCCAGCCCAGGAGCTTCTTTGAGGTCCGCCACTCCGCTTCTCCCAAAAACCAGGGTAAAGGCATGATGGACGAGACGCCGCGGAGAGGGAGGCACACGGGGTATAGCTGCGTCCTAACTCGCTCCGAGTAACTCGAGCTGAACTTTGTCAGAGGGGCTCAAGGATGAAACGGACGGGCTGGTTTTATTCCTAGCCAGCGGGGCAATATTCTTGCCTATACAATATTCTTGCCCATACAACCGTCTTTTGTATAGGGAAGAACGAGTGCCTTGTCGTTTCCCGCAGAAGAAAGTTACAAAGCGTTAGGTTAACATTCGTTCTGTTAACTTAAAAAAGTAAAGTAAAAAAAAAACCCCGAAGTCTTACGATGTAACCAGTTAGGCTCAGACACGGTTTCTGATTCTGTTTTCGAACAAAGGCAGATCTGCAGATCCAGATCTTTATAATAATGTAGAAGATAAATAGTAAAGCGCACACAAGTAGTGATAGGAATGTATTTACAATTTTAGATTCATTGAATATGAACAGCAATACCTTTCGGATCACTCTAGAAGACATATAAGTTTGCCTGTGTTCGAAAGCCAATCGTATCCGTCTCTAGGGTTCGATGATCATCTCCGTTTATAGCCAAAGAGCCAGTGCTGTCTGCGACCTTTCCGTCGACATGTGGCAGACATGACTAAAGTGCACAGAACGCTTTAACCTTCCCACCGAAGCGGTACCCATTTATCTACTTGCACTTTCTTGCTTTCGAACTGCTAGGTTGGCAGGAGCTGGGGACAGAGACGGGAGCTCACTCCGCCGTGCAGCACTTGAGGCTCGAACTGCTGACCTGCGGAGCAGTCGCCAAGTTCAGGGTCTTAACCACTAAGCCGCAGCAGTTCCTACATAAGCATAAGCGATACCTATATGAAACAGGAATGTGTGGCCGGAAGAAAGGCAGTTGAATGGTTGGATCTCTTAAATTCCCCGTCAGTTGAAAAGTAAAGTCAAACAAGATTTTACCTTCCACATAAATACAACAAATTTACAGAACTTTGAGTGCACCAATTTGAAATAATTAAGCATTGTGTTTCATAGAAAACAAAGTGTTAATAACTCCTAGAACATTCTAAGTATATTTAAATACTTAGAAAGCATTTTCCAATTGCTTGAAAATTAGTTCACACATTTTTTTAAAAAACTGTGACTTCTGTTGTGAAAATGACATTTTAAAAGTCTTGATTACAAACACTTTTTTGTTATCATAAAATAAAGAATCCCAGCCTCTCATAAACAGAACAGACAATTTTAAAAATTAGTTGAACACAAAAATATCCCATTTAGTTGTTTACTAAAAAAGAGAAATATTTTAGATAGTATATCTGTTGCATATGTTAAAAATCAAAGACAGCTAAAACAAGATTAAAAAGTGAATATTTTTTAAATGCATTAAAATGAAAACTGAACTTTAAAAAGTTTCTTTAAAAAATATTTAGAATGTTTCCCCATTTCATGATCTTGGTTATTAGATGCTCAACAAAAGTATTTTTAAATTAACTTTAAATTCATTCTTGCTTTTGTGCATTCAGAACAAAATAACTTTTAAAAAACCCTAAATGTTCATTATGATATAATGAAACTCTTGTAACAAAATGATGCAGTATGATCTAACACAGTATCTCCGTAATGCAAATTATTAAAAACTAGCATTTCACAGCTGTCACACTTTATATGGAAACAGATGAGAAATCTCAACAAAATCAGAAGAAATCTCTTTTGATTTTTGGTAAACCAGCAAACATTGATATAAAAATAATTTATAATTCCTGACTACTGCAGATCTAGAACTTTATAATGGAGAATATAAATAGTAAAGCACACACAAGCAGTGATTGAAATGTATTTATTGTAAAAAAAAAAAATAAGGCATATAATATTAAAATCCATCAGAATTCTGTTTTAGTACTCTCTTTTTTAAGAATATGCAATAAGTTTGGCATGGCTTTTGGCATCCACTGTGACTTTGTATCAAAAACAAAAGTAAAATTATTTAAAGCCTCTAATAGAAGACACCACATGACTGAACACAGATCATAACAGCATAGCCAAGTTCCTTGGGGATGTATTCATGAATATAGAAAATTACCATAGGCTAAAACCTAGGCTAGTTACTTTTTAAGAACTAATAAAATATTTCTTAAATGAACTTTGCAACCAATTAGTATGCAACTGAAGGAGAACTGAAAGAGGCTCTGTAGAAAAACAAAGAAGCTGAAAAGCAAATGTACACCACCACCCATCACATTGCCAGCAAGTTGTAATAGAGAGCATATTTAATAAAGAAGAATGAACAGAGTCCATGCAATCAAAAATTTTCACCAATAATTATTAAAAGTTACAGTTGTCACACAGGTTAAAAACATATAGTTTTTCATCTATATTTGTAAACCAGAATGCCTTACAAAGTCAATCTATAACAAGTTATTAACAGCTTAAATAAATTTTAAATGTTTTACATAAAGGGATTAAATTCACATTTCAGTTTCAAGAATACCTGCTAATGTTCTATATATAAATATACTATAAAATGTGCCCTATAAAAATGTTAATGAACTAATATTACCTGTAAAAATGACAATAAAATGGTTATTTATAAGGCTAATATATAATAACTGTTCAGTGAATAGTTGGTTGAAGACAAACATTTCTCACTACAGAATGTTGCATTATTTAGTAACATTTATTTGGAGCTAGTATTTTAAAAGCTTCAATTTTCATAAGTGGAGGATCAATAGATAATCAGATGTCTGGTATCCTACAAATCTGACTGATTTTTTGGAAAAGAAAAATGTCTGTTGGGCCACCAAACAGGCCCACAAAAGGAAAAATGCAAAATCATCTCCCAATCATCACTCTCATTATTCATTGTTTGATCATACAATTTACTCCTTATACAAATAAATTCTTGCAAGAAGCTAAATGGAAACAATTTTTTAAAAATCTTATACTGGACAGAGAAAGATAAAATATTTGCCCTGCATTTTAACAAGAGACATTTATTGTGATCATAAGCAAGCTTGCTCAAAAGTAAACTCACTAAACTTAATAGGCTGAAACCAGCAACCAATTTTAGGATTATATTGCTAATAACCATAAATATTGCTTTCATTGAAATCAATCTGAAGTATTTATCCACCAATAAAACAATTACATAAGATCTGTTGGAAAATATTGAAAAATGACAAACTACACTTGCATGCTATATACTTTATTGTAGTTACTTAATTTTGATATTTCACATTTTAACTAAAGTAATACTAAAATTTGCATAGTTTAAGCCTCAACATTTAGTAACTTTAAACAGTTAACACTGTTTCTTACAAGTTTGTTGTTGTTCAGTCGCACAGTCGATTCCGACCCTTTGCGACCCCATGGACCATTGCCCTCCAGGCACCCCTGTCCTCCATCATCCTCCTCAATCCGCCCAGCTCTGTGCCCATTGTGTCTACAACACCATCTACCCATCTCATTTTAACTGTCTGGGGAAAATATTACAACCATGTTATAACAGTAAAGCAAGTAATTTCAAATTATAACAACTGATACACTCTAAGATTTTCCCTCCAGCATATTCAGGCTCTTGGGATTATGAATAAAATCTGTGTTTTACATTGCACCTGAAGAATCCAATAGATTCAGTTCAGAAAAGAAGTTAGAAAGCTGCTAGCATCCACAGCCATAAAATATATGTTGTTCAGTTGCAGTCGATTCCGACCCCCTGCGTTCTAAGTGGCTGCAAATCTTTAAGTAACTATGCATGTCCTGTGATGGTGCTGACAGTTATTCCAATGCAATTACTGAAGTTTTCTAGCTTTTAAATATGTTATATCTACTAGTAACCATACTGTATTTGCAACTGTTTTTATCATATTAAAAAGCTAAATAACTTGTGAACTGCCCATAGAGTGCACTAATGCAAGGATAATTGCTATTATTTGAAATTTTTGAAGTGGTAGCCATGCAAACATATCAGAGAGTAAACAAAACAACAAGACAAAAATACATTGTGGCACCTTAAAGACTGACTCCTGTATTTAAATGTGAGCTTTCATGGACCAAGTCGACTTTGTCAGACATAAGTGTATAAATTGATGTCATGAGGTCTCACTCTTACGTCTGACAAAGTGGACTTGATACACGAAAACTCACATTTAAATACAGGTTGTCCAGTCGCACAGTCGATTCCGACCCTTTGCAATGACCCCATGGACCACTACCCGCCAGGCACTCCTGTCCTCCACCATCCTCCTCAACTCGCTCAGCTCTGTGCCCATTGCGTCCACAACACCATCTAGCCATCTCATTTTTGGCCGCCCCCTAAGGTGCCACAAGGGGTCTTTTTTTGGTTACTCTCTGATATGTTTGCTATTACAGTATTTTTTAACTGTCCACATAAGTGTGACCAGTGTTACCAACAGATCCAAAGCACTGCATGTTGACTCAGAAGTTCCACTGAATCCAATGAGTCTTGCTCCCTAGGGAGTTGAAGTCCTGTACTGTAGCCCTGGGACTTGCCCGGCTTAGTGGTGAAGAAGTCGCTGCTAAACTTGACGTCTGCTCAGCAGGCCAGCAGTTCGAGACCTGAATGCTGCAGCTCCAAAAAAGCAAGCTCCTGCCAACCTAGCAGTTCGAAAGCAGGAAATTGCAAGGAGATGAAATAGGGAGGTAAACAGCGTTCCGTCCACTCCGGTGTCATGCCTAGTCATGCCTACCACATGTCCACGTCTGCAGACGCTATAAAGCGGCTATAAAGTCGGATGCAAGGTGCTCGACTCGAGCAAGGGGCGACCTTAACCCTTCCCCGCAGTCCTACAACGCGATCCTATCCGCGCTTACTCCTTGCTTAGGAGGTCAACGCGGCACTTACTCCTGGGGAAAGGATAAAGAGGGAGCCTTTAGAAGAAAGAGGCGCAGGGACGGCTGAGGTCAAACGAGGCCGCTCTGCTGGGAAGCATCCAGACTAGGAAGCGGAGCGAGGGAGGCTTCAGCGGGAGAGGCTCTTTCGGCGGATCTCCTGCAATCCCCCGCCCTCGGCTTACCCGCCCGTCCCCGTCCCCAGCCTCGCTGGAGGAAAGCAGCGCCGAGCAGGCCTAAGCGCAGCCGCGGCCCTTGCCAACGCGCTTGCCGCGAGTCGTGGCAGGCAGGCAGGCGTCATGGCGCACGTAGTAGCGCGGCGCTTCGTCCTTGACACTCGGGCGCCGCCTCTTTCGGCCTCGTTTGCCCCCCGCTCGGCCTACCGCCGAGGTCGGGGGCGAGCCGGCCTCTCCCGCTCGGCTGCCGGGCCAGCTCCTCGGGAAGCCAGGCCGCTCCGCCCCGGCAGCTGCTGCGGCTGTTGTTGCGGCTTTTTTTCCTTCCCCGCCGCCTTGTTGCAGGGCCTTCCTCCTGAGGCTGCAATTCTCCGTGCCAGGACGTTGCATTATTTCGGCCCTCGGTTGTGTTGTGAGGGAATAATAACGCGCCTCCCGCCCGGCCATTTTCCAGCCATTGCGGCGTGACAGGATCCCGGAGACGGTCTCGGTGCAAAACGCCGAGCCTTACAGGAAACGTTCATGGAGTTAACATATGACGCGTTGGGAAAATAAATAAATAAATAAATAAATAAATAAATAAAAGCTTTCGTTTGAGAGGCTGTTTTTTGGGAGACGGACTGAGAGATCTACACTAGGGCAAACCCGCCTCCTATAAAAAGAATAATAATAAAATAAAATGGCCATTTTGTGTGTAGCTTTTAAACTGTGGTGGGATGTCAAAAATTTTACTACCCCACCGTGATGTCATCACAGTGTGGTCGGAGCTGACGTCATGATATCATGATGTGAATGGGGCCAAAGAAAAATAAAATAAAATAAAAATAAGTGCACGCACGCACACACGCACGTGCACACACACACACACACACACACACACACCCCTACCTACCTCAAAACAACCCACCCACCCACCCACAACACAAACCCATAAATAAATAAATGAATAAAATAAAAATTACATTAAAATACACACACACCAAACACAAACCCATCACTTACCTGTTAGTGTAAGTGCCTGGGCAGCACCATTCAGTGATGGGATGTAACAGGTTCTCACCAGTTGTCCAGAACCGGTAGTAACTTTTCCCAGTGTTCCTGAGAACTGGTAGCAGCTTTTGGGGGGGGAACCACCTTTGGGGCTTACCTTTTCACTGGGCATGTGTGCCAAGCACTTGGTGTGCATGTATGCCTACAGTGCTTGGTTGGTGCATATGCACGGCCTATTTGCTGTCCTCCCAAGCGGGGAGGAGGAAGAGAAGCTGCTAGCCTGAAGCTCCCTATAGCCTGCTCCCCAGGGTAAGTGACTCACCTTTGGATGTGGTGTGTCTGTGTGTATTTTAATGTGTATTTAATACCTTTACCTATATTGACTTACTACCACAGTTCCTAAAAAGGCCTGGCGGCCGGTTTGGGTGGGTGGGTGTATTTTAATGTAATTTTTATTTTATTTATTTATTTATTTATTTACTTAATTATGGATTTGTGTTTTGGGTGGGTGGGTGGGTTGGCTGAGGTGTGTGTGTGTGTATTTTATTTTTTTATTTTTATTTTTTTTCTTTGGCCCCACCCACGACATCATGACATCATGATGTAAGCTCCGCCCATACTGTGGTAACATCATGGTGGGATAGTAAAATTTTTGACATCCCACCACTGACCATGTTGCAAGATGGATATGGTCATCATACCAGTTCTCTAGGATAATAAGCCTTAATGTAAATGTAAAAGAGCTGTACCTCCTTAAGGGTTCTCCAATTGGAGCACCAATTGGAACAGCACAGGTGTACCTTATTGATGCGGTAACTCCCAAGACTTTGCTTAAAAATCCCAAGCCAGCCCACTAGGCCTGCTGGCCACCAGGCCTTTTTAGGAACTGTGGTAGAACGTCAATATAGGTAAAGGTATTAAATACACATTAAAATACACACAGACACACCACATCCAAAGGTGAGTCACTTACCCTGGGAAGCAGGCTATAGGGAACTTCAGGCTAGCAGCTTCTCTTCCTCCTCCCCGCTTGGGAGGACAGCAAGGAGGCCGTGCATATGTGCCAAGCACTGTAGGCGTGCATGCACAACAAGTGCTTGGCGCATATGCGCAGTGGGGGAACCAGTGAAAAGGTAAGCCCCAGAGGTGGTTCCCCCCAAAAGCTGCTACTGGTTCTCTGGGACACTGGGAAAGGTTACTACCGGTTCTGGCGAACTGGTGAGAACCTGTTACATCCCATCACTGCTTTTAAAGTGAAGGGCCGGGTCATGCTCCTTCAAACAGCTTCAGGCCATTTTGGGTTTTCCTCCACCACATGGCACTTCCTGGTGTGGTGGAGGCGCTGGGGAGCCACGTGAAATGGTGCAGTGGGCTGCATCCGGCCCATGGACCATAGGTTGAGAATCCTTGCTTTAAATTATCTTTCTGGGTGTTTCTCTTTTAGGAAGACGTAGTTAGGTGTCAAAATGCAAGTCCTATCAGAAGAGAGTGTTTGTAGCGCTTAGAGACTTGGACTGGGAGCTATAAGGAATCCAGGCTGTGATCTTTGGTGAATGGGAGACCCACTGCATTCTTCTTTTGTTTCTAGGTCAGACATTAAACTGCCAAAATAAAGCCACTTTTGAACCACAATCTTTGAGGGGGGTCTTTCTGTGTACCGCACCCACTACATGATCCAGCACCTGTTATTCTCAGTCAGTCAGACCCACTTCAGAGAGTTGCTGTCAGGGCCATAGCCAGGATTCTAGATGTGGGTGGGTAAATATTTTTTCAGGATGGGCAACAAAACCTCTTTTCAATGCACTCCTATGGGAAAACCCTCTAGTGGCCAGGGGGCAAACTGCTAACTGGGGTGGGCAAAGCCCACCCTGGCCCCTCCCTAGCTACAGCACTGGTTGCTGTTAGATAGAGAAGGAGGGCAGTCATACGGCCTATCTTGAGCAAGTTTGAGGAAAGGCAAGATAGAAAGGCAACTAGCTCTCATTTGAGCAAAAGTGAGATAACTGACATGCAAGCAAGCTTCCCACATCTGCTCTATGTTGGTCATAAAAAAATATTGCAAGCAGTAACTCCTCTGTGACTTGTTCTGAGGAAAGAAACGAGACAGACTTCTTATTTCAAATTCGCAGAAGAGGCAGGATCATTTACTCATTCTTCTAAAAGTACATTTTCTTTTAAGTTATGATACCTCTAACCCTTAGGAGTCACTGATATTAACAGTAAGAGCTAACATATGGTCAAAAGAAATCTCAAATAACTTTCCAGTCTAATTATGCCCTCTTAGACTTTTCCAACATAGATTTAACAGTACAAAACTAGGTACAGGTATGCCTATTCAGAAGTAGGTACTTTGCAACTTTCTCCTATATCGTTATATATAGGACTGTAGCCTAATAGATGCTCTAACCATCAAAATGAGTTCTTGCAACTGACTTGTTGTCCATTACAGTACAGTACTTTAAATTCCCTTTAGCTTTTGCAATATAATAAAAGCATTTGTCTCCGTATTTAGTCTCCCTAAACAAACTTAGCTCCTGGAGGTCACAGTCTTCCTTGCAGCTCCTCTCAGGGAAGAGATCGGTTAGTGTAATATTGTGAGGCCATCTTGAATGTATTTTGGATTGGTGACAGATCTTGAGAAGAGTCATGATTACATCTTGGAAAACAGTCAAAATATAAATTATACAAGGTCGTACCTTTTCACAAAAGGGCTGCAGTGGCTCAGTGGTTAAGAAGCTCACCTTGTTACTTGAAGGCCGGCAAATTGGCAGCTTGAGCCCCGGGTACTGCATGATGGAATGAGCGCCTGTCTTTTGTCCCAGCTCCTGCCAACCTAACAGTTTGAAAGCAAGACATTGCAAGTAGATAAATAGGGAACACTTTGGTGGGAAAAGATCTTGGGAATGTTTGGGTGTCTTCATGAGTGGAGTCTCTCCAGCAAAAATCCTTTCAACCCAGAATAATTTCCGACACAAAATTATTATTACCTTTTCACAGTTCTGAATGTACACAGGAAAATGCACAATACATGCAGAAATAAAAGATTATAATGGCTTGACTTACTTGTACTGTACTTGGTTGAAGGCTTGATTCAGGTTATGGGATTTATACTATCTGTCCAGTCAGTTACTATCTGTAGTTACTGTGAATTGATTTTGCATTAATTACCATTAATTAAGTTTTCCTCATTCTGATTTTACAAACATTGGACCTGAATATGATTATCCATTTAAGTGTACATTCACATGATTAAAAACATCATGTCTTGTTGGGTAAGGTCCAAGATCTGGTCAGAAAATTTCCAAGTGTGGTGGTAGGGAATTGCTCACTACCTCCTACCATTCAATTCTATTCTGGATTATTTAGTATGTTGGATGACATTGCATAGAAAGCAGAGACTTGATTCTATCTACCTCTTGATGAAACTCATATGCTTGTCAATTTTAGTTAACTCAATGCATGCACTATTGAAGGCCATGTGTTGTCTGATGATGACTAGAATAATATTCATTTAGAATGCATATCCGCTCTTGAGGAGGCGGAGCCAAGGTGGAGAGCTGAGTGGTTGCTTTTTCTTTAGCTGCCAAAAAAAGAGCCACAGTTTGTGGGAATAAAAGTGGATACAATTTTTTAAAATGCAAGACCCCTGTCTGCAGTCCCATTAAAAATGAAAAGAATTGGAAAAGCAAATGGCCAAAAAGAATAATGAAAAATCTTTCTATCAAAGTCAAGGAACATAATGTCAAGATATTATGGAGATGGTACTTAAACCCAGTTAGGTTAAATCAGATGGACAGGAGTAACTCCCCAAATTGTTGAAGATGTTATCAAAATTTAGGAAAAAACGAACATATGTGGTGGAGTTGTAAAATAACAGGGGGTTTGGGGGTTTAAATTGAAAATGAAATTAGAGATATAATGGGCATTAAAATTACATTAGATGCGAATATAGCTCTGCTAACAGATTTAGAGAAGAATTTAGAAACTAGCAGTTTGAAAGCAAGAAACTGCAAGTAGATAAATAGGGACCACTTTTTGCTATGCGAGTTTTCCCCATAGAAACGCTCATTATGCGAGTTTTTCCATAGGGAAAGTCCGATTTGCATAGCGAAAATGTTCGTTATGTAAGTCGGACGGCTTAGCGAAAAACTTGCTCGTTATGCAAGTTTTTCGCTAAGCGAAATGCTCGTTATGCGAGTTTTTCGCTAAGCGAAATGCTCGTTAAGTGAGGTTTGACTCTAATTAAAGAAAACAGATTTTGGGACATTTGGAAACCTTTTTTGGTGCATACATTGAAAAATAATAGAAGAAGCTAGCACATGATACATTGAGATTTTGGGGAGAATAAGATGGTTAGAAAAACAAGTGGTGAATTTGGGACAATGTATAGACCACATGGGTGATATTAGTGCTTTTGATTTTCTTATATTAGTAATAATTTAGGTTAAGAAAAGTTGATAAACAGATATTAAATAAGTTAGTATATAAGATAACTGTTTAAGAATAAAAATTGGAGGATAAATAAAAACATATGAAGAATGATATACAGTAATACACCAGATAACGATTGCACTGGATAATGCTAGAATCGTATAACGATGCAAGTTTTTGGAAAAAACTTGCATCGGCTAATGATTCTGGATAATGATCCTTTAGCGTTATCCGATTCAATCATCTGGGGGGTTGAGGTTGGGAGTGGATTGGGTAGCACGCATTTCCCCCGACCGTATTGCGCTCGCAACAATTCTTGCAAGTGCAGTAGGGTCTGAGGAAATGCGCACTCATGACAGGCTTGGCTTTGGTGACAATCCTCCCCCTGCACAGTTTATCAACTTTTTAAATTTTATAATTGTAATTTTGAAGTTTTTTAACAATGGGTTTGGGTTGGGATTTATTATGGTTTTATGATGTTGTAAACCACCCTGGGTCGCCCAGGCGAGAAGGGCGGTATAAAAATGTAAATAAATAAATAACATAAATACTTATGAAGCATCTGCTCCCAAGCAGCGATAAATCCTTTCCTGAATGTATTTGCATAGCTATTCCACCAAGTCTAACATCACCTGGAGTGTCAGTAAACCCATTTCTGTGGATTCACAGGGACTTGTGATTCTGGAATTTGAAGTCCAACAACACCTGGATTTCCAGTAAACCCATTTGTGTGTATTCAGAGAGACTTGGGCTTCTGGGAATTGAAGTGCAAGGACACTTAGGAGTGGGAAGGTGCCCCATCATGGGGTTAGAGATGTTTGGTTTTATTTACTCCAATGGTCTCTATCTTGGCTCTGCTTCCCAAACAGATCAGTTTCCCAACAGAAGTCAAGTGCTCTATCCACAGTTTTCCATAGTCTTCATGGCTGATCACCAGGATGATCACCTACATATTCAGATTCAGATATGGCAGAAAAATAATTCTAAGCAAGCCAGTTGCTTTACCCCTCTGGGCTAAAAAACAATAGTCGTTTGGCTGGTGATTGTTTTGGACCATTCTCGCTTGCCCTTGATTGGATGCCAGAACGATGGAAGCTGGAGTGGAACATGCAATTTGAGCCTTGAAGTGAAAAGCCAAGACCAACCATGGCCTGTGTGGAAAGCTCTACATAGACTGTGCGCAGGATTCAGAAGGTCAAGGGCTAATGTAAGAAAGTGGGGTTTCCCTGTCAATGACAGCCTGTGTGAATGCAGAGAAGTGCAAACCATCTCCCATAGGATACAATGCACACGATGCCCCTCCACGTGCACTGAGTAGGATCTTAGGTTGGCAAGAGGAAATGCTGTTCAAGTGACCTGATATTGGGCGGATGTCATTGAGCCCTTTTAAATTCTATTTTGTTTTTAGATGTGTTATTTTTTAGCTTTGTATGTTATTCTATGCTGGTGGTGCATCTGACATGAATAAAGAAAGATAGAAAATTGGTTGTTAATAACTCATTGATTTGCATGTCTCTCTCCTGAACCAACCAACTTCGCTCAGCCCCTCTGGGTCTCCTTGCGAGATATTTATATATGTCTACCATGATATCCACTCTTATGTCTGATGAAGTGGACTTGATCCACGAAAATTTGCAAATTCCTCCGTAAGGGAAATTGCCGAATAAGCAGAGCAAGAGATTTAAGAGACAGAATAGCAACCTTTATGAAGAAATACATATTCTTTTCTCTATTTATTTACTTATTTATTTTACTTACTGTATTTGTATTTCTGACTCCCTCACCAAAGCGACTCAAGGCAGCTCACAACAGTATCAAAAGTTTAAAATGCAAATCATCCCTTTGCTAATTTATTTAAAGGACTGCTGAGATGAGGACATATATGGTATTTGGGGTAGTCAGCACAGCCCAAAGTCACAGGTTCCTTGTCCTCTAAAAGGTAGGAGGTTCCCCCTGACACCCAGTCTGCGATTTCCCTTCCTGTCCCCTGAGCCTATTATTACAGGTCCTGCTCTCATGGCTGATGGAGAAGGGTCCTGCCCCCACCCCTCTTAATTGACTCTGTCAAGTATGAAATGCTATCATTGTGTGCTTCTGAAAGGGCACACCAGACGAGCTTCCATGAAGATTGTGGTGTTTTTGAACCACAAACTAGCATACCCTCAGCAAGGGCAATTTTGTTGTGCCAGCTAATCTTTCTCACACTAGGTCAGGCGAAAGGAACTACAGGATAAATTCACCCAAAGGAGGCTTCATTTCTGGCCAGAAGGAAGAAGAAAAATCCTCTCCCCATTCCAAGCCTTCTTTTCCCAAAGTTTCCTTAAGTCTTTCCTCAGAGGGTTTGGTTCCCCGTCCCCCTGATTATCATCCTTGGTGCCCTCCTGTGAACTTGTGGGTCTCTTGGGATCCTGTTTAAGGGAGGGGTGCCTAAGCTGATCCGGCCCATGGGTCAGAGTTTGAGCCACCCTTGCCTTAAACAGGATCCCGTATGAGTGCTTTTTACTTCCGATTCCAAGAGCAATGAGAGAAGCGTGGGCTGGATGAATTGGTGTCGGGGCCTGATCCAGCTTGTGGGCCGTATTTTCGGCACCCCTGGTTTAAGCAACAGAAAATGGCAGCCTAAAATATCCCAACCTGTGGCAAAACAACAGATTGCCAGGCATGTTTCACTTCCCCTCCTAGTGGGAGGATCCATGTGACCAGCCAGATGAACCATGTGACTGGATCACGGCCCAAAAAGTTTGGGCACCCCAGTTGAAGGTGTTGGTCTAGAACTGGAGGCCGGAATCAGGGTCCGGCCTGACCTTTATGTCAGAAAAAAAAGGGGGGGAGATGACCTCCTGGGTTTTGGAGAAGAGGCTGCTGATAATGCAGCCTAAAATAGCCCCTGTCTTTCTTTGCAGCTTCTGGGCTCCGATTCAGCTCCTGATCTACAAGAGCACCCAAATCCTTCTCCTTCCCAGCATTATGAGCTTGGCTGTGAAAGGGTTAAAGCAGGGCTGCCCAAATTTTTTGGGCCACCGACTGGCCACCTGGTTTTATTTCTGCTTCCAGGAGTAATGATGGTAGCATGGCCTGGATGATTTGGCATAATGATTGGAGGCCAGTTCTGGCCCACAGGCTGTAGTTTGGGCAGCCCTGGATTAAGGGCAACAGAGGGGAGTTTCCTAGAGAGGGAGGAAATGGAGTAGTAGAGGAAGAGGTGGGGCTCTCACCCAGAAGTGGTCCTTTCCCCACCCCAACTCTTGTAGCCCACTTTACGGCGTTAGGTTCCTAAGCAGAGGATAGAAATCCAATAAAATAAATAAATAAATAAATAAACGAAGGGAGTGGCCACGTCTCTCCCCCCGGGCAGAGGAACGTCGTTACTTTCTGCCTCGAGCATTTCTCTTCTTCGGGAGATTTGGTAAGCCTCCCGCTTTTCTCTCTCGCTCTCTCTGGTTCTTTTCGAGGGTCCCCCCCCCCATTCTGGACCACCGGGGGTGAGGGGGGCGATTTCGGGCATGGGGGTGGGAGGAGAAGGGCTTTTATATGGGGGTGTGGTGGAATAATAGAGGGGGGGGGTGATAATAGGTGGTGGGGATCCCCCTTTCCTTTCCAAGAAGAGGGGGGGCGTCTTCCCTCCCCCTTTTGTTGTAAAGGCTTTGAACACAAGCCTTTGCAAGGCAATTTGTGGCACGGGGTGTGTGTGTGTCTTTAAAGTGGCTTTAAGATCCCACCATGGAGAGAGACAGCCCCCCCCCCCGCCATGCTCCCTCCGTGGAAGGCAAGCATGGCCCAGTGTGAGGGAATCTTGCATGCCTCAGTGAGTGTGGAAAGGGAAGGAGGGGAAAGTGACTTGGCTCATATTCCCCCCCCCCCACACCCCATTGTTTCCCTTTCCAGAGAAAGCCCAGGAAAGCCCCCCTTACCGGCCCCCAATTTGAATCTCTTCCTAAAGCTCAGAAAGATCAGCTCAGGGTTTGCCAGTACTGGACAGGAACTCCTCAGTCACCCCAGAAAGGCAGGCGTGCTCTCTCCCCCCCCCCACACACACACAACTTGCACCCTCATGTAAGGCACCCAACTTTATTGAGTTTGAAAGCGGGACCGGACCGGTGGGCGGGGCCAACGTCATGACGTCGTGGGCGGGGCCAAAATAAAAATAAAATAAATAAAAATAAAATAAATAAAAATAGAATTAAAATATAAAAAAAACACACACACACACATCTCAACCCACCCACCCACAACACAAACCCGTAAATAACTGAAATAAATAAAATAAAAAAGTAATAAAATAAAAATTAAACAAACACCCAGCAAACAACACACAAATAACCCAACCACCCACCCACCCGAAACACAAAAACCTCACTTACCTTAATCCTGGGGCCTCTTCTTCCTCCGCCTCTGCTGTCACCGCCGCCGCCTCTGCTGTCACCGCCGCTGCTGCCGCCATCGCGAACGATCGCTCCCTCGCCGCGCACGGCGAAGGAGGGGCGGCTGTGGAAGGCGAGCGGGCGCAGCGAGGCAGCCCCGACCGAGGCCTTCCCTCCGGTCGCCGCGGGGGCTCCCCGGCTGCGCCAGCCCGGCGCTCTCCACCTCGACGCTGGTTTCCAGCAGGACCAGCTCACGCGCCCCGTCCCGCAGCAGGCAGGTCAGCAGCTCCAGGCGCAGCCACCTGGAGCGCGCCTGGAGCTGACCTGCCGCGCGCGCCATGAGCTGACCTACCTGCGGGCTGGCGCAGGCAGCCGGGGAGACCCCGCGGCGACCGGGGGAGGTCCTCGGGGCTGCCTCGCTGCGCCCGCTTGCCTTCCACAGCCGCCCCTCCTTTGCTGTGCGCGGCGAGGGAGCGATCGCGATGGCGGCAGCGGCGGCTCACTCACCCCGGGGCCCTCTGACAGCCGCCATCGGAGCCGCGCTTAAAAGCAGCGGCTCCGGCTCCGGCTCCGACTCCAAGACTCCGACTCCGACTCCAAAAATTGTTTTTTAAAAATTGGAGCCAAAAATGGCTCCAATAAACTGCGCATGCACAGAAACTCAATCTGATGCATGCGCAATGCGTCAGATTGAGTTTCTGCGCATGCCCAGTTTATTGGAGCCATTTTTGGCTCCTTTTTTTAAAATTGCCTGCTGCCGAAGAGAAGCGGGACAGCCGGGACAGCTTGGGGGAATTCCGTGACCATTTTACTAAAAATGGTAACTCAGGATTCCCCCTCTCAAATCGGGACTGTCCCGCAGAATCCGTGACGGTTGGCCGCCTAGCCCTCATGCACACCCACACACCTCCATTCACCCAACACACACACACACATACCAGTGGAGAGCTGTAGCCTCTGCCTGGTGCCTCCCAGCCCTGGTCTGCCTCAGGCCGGTGTTCTTTGGGGGGGGGGAAGCAGATGAACCTGGCTGGGTCACTCTCTCCCACCCACCCCCTCATTCCCCCCCCCCCATGTGTGCACCAGGTCTGGAACCAGGGCTTCTGAAAGCAGCTTCTCCTGCCCTGGGATGAGTTGCATGCATGCGCCGGAGCCAGAGCTGGGATGGAGACTTTGGGGGGTTCTCCGCCTTTGGCTGCAGAGTATGTAATCAATCTGGTTTCAATGTTGGCCACCTGGTGATGTCCATGTGTAAAGTGGCCTCTTGTGTTGCTGGAAGAGGGTGTTTGCTGTGACCAGGGCATTCTCTTGGCAGAACTCTTATCAACTTTTGCCCTGCTTCATTCTGTCTTCTAAGACCAGTCTTGCCTGTTATTCCATTTACAGACTTGGTAGTAAAAAAACTTTGAATCCCACAACTGCGGGAGAGAACGCCTGCCTGCCTGCCTGCCTGCCAGACCCCCCCCCCCGCCTTGCTCCCTCCGTGGAAGGCAAGCTTCGCCCAGTGTGAGGGAATCTTGCATGCCTCAGTGAGTGTGGAAAGGGAAGGAGGGGAAAGTGACTTGGCTCATAATCCCCCCCCCCCATTGTTTCCCTTTCCAGAGAAAGCCCAGGAAATACCCCCCCCTTACCGGCCCCCAATTTGAATCTCTTCCTAAAGCTCAGAAAGATCAGCTCAGGGCTTGCCAGTTTATTTGTTTATTTTATTTACTGTTCACATTTAGTACCCCGCCCCAATCGGGTAGTAGACCCAGTACTGGACAGGAACTCCTCAGTCACCCCAGAAAGGCAGGCGTGCTCTTCCCCCCCCCCCACACACAAATAGCACCCTCATACACACCCACACACCTCCATTCACCCAACACACACACACCAGTGGAGAGCTGTAGCCTCTGCTTGGTGCCTCCCAGCCCCGGTCTGTCTCTCTGCCTCAGGCCGGTGTTCTTTGGGGGGGGGGGAAAGCAGATGAACATGGCTAGGTCTCTCTCTCCCACCCACCCCCTCATTCCTCCCCCCCCATGTGTGCACCCAGGTCTGGAACCAGGGCTTCTGAAAGCAGCTTCTCCTGCCCTGGGATGAGTTGCATGCATGCGCCGGAGCCAGGGCTGGGATGGAGGCTTGGGGGGGGGGAGCGCTTTCCGAAGCCTTGGTCCAAGTCTGAGATGAGGGAAACTTCTCCCCATACGTCCTGACCCCCCACCACCAGCAGCCTGGACATCGCAGGTGCCCCCCCGCCCGACCAGCCGCTTCAGAAGACCCAAACTGCTCATGCGGGGATATAAGAGGGGGTGGCTGGGAGAGAGAGAGAGACCTGCCAAGGCTCATCTGCCCCCCCCCCCTGGGAACACAGGTTTGCCACAGAGAGACTGACCAGGGCTGGAACCATGAGGCTGTTACCACTCTCCACTGGATGTGTGCGTTGGGTGAATAGAGGGGGTGCGCGCTTCTCTGAGGGCGCTATTGGGGGTGGGGAGCAGTGGTAGGATTTATTTATTTAATATCCCGCCCCAATCAGGCGAACCCGACTCTGGGCGGCTTACAAACATTCGTGTCAAAAGACACAAATTAAACAATACAGAACCCTATGGGGCATATTACAATTAGTTTAAAAATTAACTTAAAAACATCGACTATAATCTACAAGATACTAAAAGGAATTTAAAACTTTAAGACTAAGAAGTTAAAAAAGTTTAAAACAACGAGAAGCAAGAGGGTGGCTTTCTAATCAGTTCAGCCACCCAACATGGGATCCCACATTCCTGGATCCCCAAACTTGCCCTGCCAGCCAGGTTTTTAGGCCCTTCCGGAAGGGCAGGAGCTCTGTCTGTAAGCGTAGTTCCGTTGGCAAGAGGTTCCAAAGGGCCGGGGCGGACACAGAGAAGGCCCTCCTCCTAGTGCAAGAGAGATGCGCCTCTCTAGCCGATGGTATGATAAGAGAGCCTCTCCGATCCGCCCTGGTGGGACGGACCGATATTCTTGGGGTGACGCGGTCTCTTAAGTATCCTGGCCCACTACCATATAGGGCTTGAAAGGTAATAACCAGCACCTTGAATTGCACCCGGAGACATACTGGCAACCAGTGCAGCTGCCGAAGCAGAGGTGAGGCCCGAGCATAACACCCACACCTCATCACCACCCGAGCCGCCACATTCTGGACCAGCTGCAGTCTCCGAATGGTCATCAAGGGCAGCCCCATGTAGAGCGCATTGCAATAATCAAGTCTGGAGCTGACCAAAGCATGTGTGACCATGAGCAAGGCGTCCCGATCTAGGAGTGGGCGTAATTGCCGTATTACACAAAGTTGTGCAAAAGCTCTCCTGGCCACGGCTGCCACCTCTCTTCAAACAGTAGTCGTGAGTCCAGGAGGACCCCCAGATTAAGCACCGGGTCTGTTTGGGGCAGGACTGCCCCATCCAGGACCAAAGCTGGTAGCTCCCGCGATGGTGCAGGACCCCTTACCCATAGCCACTCAGTCTTGCCGGGATTCAGTTGTAGCCCGTTGTCCCCCATCCAGACCCTGACAGCCTCCAGGCACCTGGAAAGGACTTCCACTGCACCGCTTGGGTCCCCATGGGCCGAGATGTACAGCTGGGTATCATCTGCATACTGATGATACCTCACTCCGTGAGAACAGATGATCTCACCCAGTGGCTTCATGTAGATGTTAAACAGAAGAGGTGAGAGCACCGAGCCCTGAGGCATCCCGTATTGGAGCAGCCTAGGACTAGACTTCTTATTCTCCAACCACACTGACTGGGTCCTGCCCCTCAGAAATGAGGAAAACCAAGCCAGCACAGTGCCCTGGATCCCCAATCCTTGGAGCCTACCCAGCAGGATACCATGATCGATGGTATCGAAGGCCGCTGAGTGATCGAGAAGAGCCAGAACGGACGGATGACCTCCATCCCGCTCTCTCCAGAGGTCATCCACCAGAGCTACCAGTGCAGTTTCTGTACCATATCCGGGCTTGAATCCTGACTGAAAAGGGTCCAGATAATCCGCTTCATCCAAGACTTCCTGTAGCTGCTGCGCCACTGCCTTCTCCAAGACCTTGCCCAGAAAGGATAGGTTGGATACTGGTCGGTAGTTGGTGAGTACCGTAGGGTCGAGGGACGGCTTTATTAGGAGGGGACGCACCAAAGCATGTTTTAAGGGTGCTGGAAAACATCCCTCCCTCAGAGATGAATTTATAATCGCCTTGACCCAACCGCCTGACACCGCTGCAGGTGCTTTGACTAGCCAGGCAGGGCATTGATCCAGTTCACAGGCAGTGGCATGAACAGATCCAAGCAGCCTGTCCACTTCCTCAGGGCCGACTGGGTTAAACTGATCCCAGATAACATGGCTAGACTGTGCTCTGGTCAACCCCAGCTCTATATATTCCACGCCGGGATTAAACTTCGAGCGGATCTGAGCGATTTTCTCCGCCAGATGATCCGCAAAGTCCTCAGCCGATCCGTGCCAAACCGGCCCCGGCCCCCCTCTTCCAAGGAGGGACCTGGTTACCCGGAACAAGGTCGCTGGGCGATTATCAGCGGAGGCAATAAGGGTGGTGAAATATTGTCGTTTCACCACCCCCATCGCCACTAGATAGGCTTTAATAGCCGCTCTAACCGGTGTTTGATCAGACTCACTCCGGGTCTTCACCCAGCGACGCTCTCGGCGTCTCTTTGCCCATTTGAGCTCGCTCAATTCCTCTGTAAGCCAAGGGGATGTTCGATGCCCACAAGCACGGAGAGGCCGTAGTAGAGCGATCACATCCAAGGTTGCCGTCACTCTCTCGTTCCATGAGTTGACAAGAGCCTCAGACAAATCGCATCGCAGGTGAAGAGGAAGATACCCCAGTTCCCTCTGGAATGCTTCCTGATCCATTAGTCGCCGGGACGGGCCATTTTAACAGGCCCTACCTCCCTGCGGTGAAGCTTTGTCCCCAGAAAGTCCAGAGTCACCAGATAGTGATCTGACCATGGCACAGGAGTAATGTCTAGGTTCTGTGGTTTCAGATCACTCTGCCATAGCTCCGACACGAAAATTAAATCCGGGGTATGGCCACTGCTCCTGGTAGGGCCCTGAATTACCTGGGTCAGGCCCACAGCTACCATGGAAGCCATGAACTCTCGAGCCACCTCCGAGCCAGTCCCCAACGATGGCAAGTTGAAGTCCCCCAGAACCATTAGTCTGGGGGTCTCCAACGCCAACATCGAGACCGCCTCAAGGAGCTCAGGCAGGGAATCTGCTACATTGCAGGGAGGCAGGTACACGAGCAAGACTCTCAACTGCCCCTTAGGGCCTAAACACAGGAGCAGGGCCTCACAACCTGGAATTTGTGGAGCTGTAGCCCTGGCAACTCCCAATGACTCCCTGGCTACTACAGCGACGCCACCGCCCCTTCCCCTCTCCCTAGTCTGGTGCCAAATACCGAACCCGGCCGGACATAATTCAGAAAGAGGAACCCCGTCCTCAGGTTTCGGTGATGCATGCCAGGTCAGCCCGTGCCCCCAAGATGGAGTCCGAGAGCAAGGGGGCCTTGTTACAGACTGACGTGGCATTCACCAGCAGCAGCCTAAGGGAGGGGTCACTCTTGACCGGCTGCTCAGGCACCAGAGGTGTAGCCGGGGGGCTAGAACAGGGGACAGCAACTAGACATCTGTCCCATGTTCTCCAAGTGTGGACCGCCCCGCGGCTCCCACAGTAGCACCCCATGCCCGTCACCACCCTAATTTGGGCACCAGAAGACCCCCCGGACCTATCAGACAGAGCCTAATCCTTGTTTCCTGGCTGGCAGGTTCTCCTCTCCCTCCCCCCATTCCCAGTCCCCCAACCCCCATCTAATGTCCTCTTAGGGGGGGGTGAGATAGGCTGTCCCACTGCTGAGAACTCTGCTTGGGCAAGGCTGGCCAAGGTCCCGGCCACCCCACTCCCCCCTGAAAGGGCATGGCCAGCCACCCCACCGCCAGGAGTTCTCAAACCCAGGTGAAGGAGCAGGAGGAGGCAGCATGGAGATTGCAAACGGCGGCTGCTGCGATGGCTTCTCTGCCCAGCTGCAGGTATTCCCGGTTGCGGCGGGTAAGGCAGTCCTGCCGCTGCATGATTTTTGAAGTTTTGGTCTGGCCAGAACCACAAGGCAGGTGGAGGCAGCTCGGGGAACCCGCCGGGCTGGTTCTTCAAGGAGCCTCTGTTGGCGGCGGGGCAAGGGTGACAGGCTGTCATTGTTTTAAACTTTCCACCCTGCCGCCCAGCTGTTCCTGCTCCTCCTCCACAGGCAGCAAGCCGGGCTGGTTCAAGGAGCCTCTGTTTCAAGGAGCTGGTTCAAGGTTTGCCCCCGTTCACCAGAATAAATAGCATAAATTCCAACTGGCCCTTCTGCCCTCCCAAGTTTTGAGATAAAATAGTCCTAATTGGGATGCAACACAGGGCTTCCCCCCTGGCCACACCCACCATGGCACACCCACAGTTTCTGTTGTTCATTCAGACAGTCGATTCTGACCCTCTGCAACCCCATGGACCATTGCCCTCCAGGCACCTCTATCCCCCACCATCCTCCTCCACCTCTCCTCCACCCTTCCAAGCATCAAGGCTTTCTCAAGGGATTTCTTTCTTCTCATATGATGTCCAAAGTGTATCCCTTAGGGATGTTGTTTAGGTCATACCTGTCTGGCCTAATTGTTTTCCCATACTTTCTTTAGTCTGAGCCTGAATTTTGCAATCAGTAGATCATGATCTGAGCCACAGTCTGCTCCAGGTCTTGTTTCTGCTGACTGTATGGAGGTCTCCACCTTTGGCTGCAGAGTATGTAATCAATCTGGTTTCAATGTTGGCCACCTGGTGATGTCCATGTGTAAAGTGGCCTCTTGTGTTGCTGGAAGAGGGCATTTGCTGTGACCAGGGCATTCTCTTGGCAGAACTCTTACCAACTTTTGCCCTGCTTCATTCTGTCTTCTAAGACCAGTCTTGCCTGTTATTCCATTTACAGACTTGGTAGTAAAAAAACTTTGAATCCCACAACTGGTGGAGAGAACGCCTGCCTGCCAGCCTGCCAGCCTGCCAGCCTGCCTGCCTGCCTGCCTGCCTGCCTGCCTGCCTGCCTGCCTCCCTGCCTGCCTGCCTGCCTGCCTCCTAGCCTGCCTGCCTCCCTGCCTGCCTGCCTGCCTGGCATCACTGAGAGGAAAGGGAATGAGGGATCCAAGTTCTCCTTTCTTTTTCTGGAGCAGCTGCTTCTCCTGCCCTTCCTTTCCCACCTCATTCCCTTTCCTCTCACTAATCCTAGCAAGGCAAGCAGGCAGACTCTCCCCACAATAGCATCCTCACGCAAGCACATCCCACCCCACTCACCCGACACCCCGCCCAGTAGTGAGCAGTAGCAAAGCCACCTGGTTCCACCTACAGCAGTCTGGTGTTCCTTGGGGGAGCAGATGAGCCTTGCCAGGTATCTCTTTCTCCTGGCCACCCCACCCCCCTCTTATCCCTGCCTATCTACCCAGGGCTGGGACCAGGAATTTCAGAAGAGCGACCCCTCTACTCAGATCCCAGCCCAATGTCAGTGCTCTCTCTCCGGTTTGGGTTTGGGGCTTAATCCCAGCTCCTCTTCACCCAGCTGCCTCCAGCACCGACATTTAGAGTGGAGAAGGCAAGAAGGCGGGCAAGTAGCAGGTACGCAGCCAGTGCTGGTCGCTTCTTCTGAGGAAAGTTTCCATCATAAGCCCCGATCGCCTGTGAAGGAATTCACTGCAACCAGGACTCCAAAACACAATGAAAATGTCCCACCCACATCCCACCACCGTGGGAAGCGATGGTGTCTGGCCAGGCAGCCAAAAGAAAGGCCACCCTGGGAAAAAGTTTATGCTAATGAAAAAAAATCACATTGTTCTTTGGGACACAATTTCCCCCATTTCCTTTCCCATAACTGCTCTAGATCCCAGTCCAAATTGATTCTTTATCAGAGTACAGATGGTTATTATGATTATCATCATCATCATCATCAATCATTATTATTATCATCATTATCATCATCATCATCATCATCATCATCATCATCATCATCATCAATCATCATCATCATCATCATCATCATCATTATTATTATTATTATTATTATTATTATTATTATTATTATTATTATTATTATTATTATTATTATTATTATTATTATTATTATTATTATTATTATTATTATTCATTCGGCTTCTGCTTCTCTAACTAGGTACTGTAGTTTTTGGACCATGAGACACACTTTTGTTGCCCCCAAAAAAGGGGGGGGGGAACCAGGGTGCATCTTATGGTCCAAAGGTGCAGTGTGGTGCAGGTGAGGCGTGGCTTTGAACGCAAACAGGGAGCCCCCGGTCGGCTTTCCAGCCACGGTGCCGCTGTGCTGCCATTGGCGGTTGTGCTGTGGGGAGAAACAAGTGATTAGCTGGTTCCCCCCTAACCCAAGCATCAATCGTGCGCTGCCAACAGATCTTAGGTTCTTGGGAGTGATGGGTGCACACTTCTCCCCCTCCCACAACCCAACTGCAGATCTCCCATTGGGATCAATCAGTGTGGAGTTGTGGGGAGGAATGGGTGCAGGGACCCACTTCTGCCAACAACCCAAGCGCCGATTGAGCCCAGTGCGTAATAGGCGCTTGGATTGGGGTGGGAGAAATGGGTGCACGCACCTCCCCCCCCAACCCAAGCGTCGATCGCGCTCTGGATTCAATCGGCACATGGGTTGTGGGGAGGAATGGGTGCAAGGACACATTCCTCCCCACCACCCAAGCGCCGATTGATCCCAGATGGAGATAAATAGGGACCACTTCAGTGGGAAGGTAAACTGCATTCCGTGTGCTTCAGTGTCTGGTCATGCCTGCCACATGACCATGGAAACATTTGTAGAAGCAGACTGTGCTGGCCGTTTGGCTTTGAAATGGAGATGCACAATCATTCAAAAAAAAAAAATGGCATTAGCAATTTCTTAGATGTAACTGAAGATGATATCCTATATAAAGATTATAGGGAAGAAAGTGATATAAGTGACTGTGAGCAACAGAGCTTCATAAATTCTGACACTGGTGATGATGAGTTTTCACAGTTTCCAGAAAATTAAAAAAGTGATTGAGGCTCTGAGTTAAATATTACCATATTTTGCTTTATTTTAATAAATATTTTAGTATACCAGAACTATTTGTTTCAAAACAGTTTTTATTGTTTTCCTGTTCTAAAAAATGGGGTCTTATGGTCGGGTGCATGTTATGGTACGAAGAATACAGTAACTGTTGATAAATTCTCCTCAATCTTTTTGCTGAACTGCAGATATTGAATGTAGAGTAGCTGTTCGACTAGGAGGATGTCATAAAACAACAGGAAATAATAATCTCAGGAGAGATGGAGTGTGGAAAAAGTGTCAGTAAACAAGTAGATCTTGTTAGACAAAACAGCACCCACACAGGAGAGAAGACATTTGAATGCCAGGAGTGTGGGAAAAGCTTCAGTCACAGTGGAAGCCTTGCTAGACATCACAGGATCCACACAGGAGAGAAGCCATTTGAATGCCTTGAGTGTGGAAAAAGCTTCAGTTGTAGTTCAAGCCTTTCTTCACATCACAAGACCCACACAGGAGAGAAGCCATTTGAATGCCTGGAGTGTGGAAAAAGCTTCAGGCAAAAATCAAACCTTGCTATACATCACAGGACCCACACAGGAGAGAAGCCTTTTGAATGCCTGGAGTGTGGAAAAAGCTTCAGTTATAGTTCAAGCCTTTCTTCTCATCACAGAACCCACACAGGAGAGAAGCCATTTGAATGTCTGGAGTGTGGAAAAAGCTTCAGGCAAAAATCAAACCTTGCTATACATCACAGGACCCACACAGGAGAGAAGCCATTAGAATGCCTTGAGTGTGGAAAAAGCTTCAGGTATAGTTCAAGCCTTTCTTCACATCACAAGATCCACACAGGAGCGAAACCATTTGAATGCCTGGATTGTGGAAAAAGCTTCAGGTGTAGTTCAACCCTTTCTTCACATCACAAGACCCACACAGGAGAGAAGCCATTTGAATGCCTGGAGTGTGGAAAAAGCTTCAGGCAAAAATCAAACCTTGCTATACATCACAGGACCCACACAGGAGAGAAGCCATTTGAATGCCTGGAGTGTGGAAAAAGCTTCAGTTGTAGTTCAAGCCTTTCTTCTCATCACAGAACCCACACAGGAGAGAAGCCATTTGAATGCCAGGAGTGTGGGAAAACCTTCAGTCGTAGTTCACATCTTGCTTCACACCACAGGATCCACACAGGAGAGAAGCCATTTGAATGCCTTGAGTGTGGAAAAAGCTTCAGGTGTAGTTCAACCCTTTCTTCACATCACAAGATCCACACAGGAGCGAAGCCATTTGAATGCCTGGATTGTGGAAAAAGCTTCAGTTATAGCTCAAGCCTTTCTTCACATCACAAGACCCACACAGGAGAGAAGCCATTTGAATGCCTGGAGTGTGGGAAAAGCTTAAGTTGTAGTTCAAGCCTTTCTTCACATCACAAGACCCACACAGGAGAGAAGCCATATAAATGCCTGGAGTGTGGAAAAAGCTTCAGTTGTAGTTCAAGCCTTTCTTCACATCACAGGACCCACACAGGAGAGAAGCCATTTGAATGCCTGGAATGTGGAAAAAGCTTCAGGGGAAAATCATACCTTGTTTCACATCACAAGACCCACACAGGAGAGAAGGCATTTAAGTGTCTGGAGTGTGGAAAAAGCTTCAGACATCGTTCAAATCTTGCTTCACATCAGAGGACACACTCAGGAGAGAAGCCATTTGAATGCCTGGAGTGTGGAAAAAGCTTCAGTTGTAGTTCAAGCCTTTCTTCACATCACAGGATCCACACAGGAGAGAAGCCATTTGAATGCCTGGAATGTGGAAAAAGCTTCAGGGAAAAATCACACCTTGTTTCACATCAGAAGACCTACACAGGAGAGAAGGCATTTAAGTGTCTGGAGTGTGAAAAAAGCTTCAGACATCGTTCACATCTTGCTTCACATCAGAGGACACACACAGGAGAGAAGCCATTTGAATGCCTGGAGTGTGGAAAAAGCTTCAGTTGTAGTTCAAGCCTTTCTTCACATCACAAGACCCACACAGGAGAGAAGCCATATGAATGCCTGGAGTGTGGGAAAAGCTTCAATCATAGTGAAAGCCTTGCTAGACATTACAGGATCCATACAGGAGAGAAGCCTTTTGAATGCCTGGAGTGTGGGAAAAGCTTCAATCATAGTGAAAGCCTTGCTAGACATCACAGGATCCACACAGGAGAGAAGCCATTTGAATGCCTGGAGTGTAGAAAAAGCTTCAGTCATAGTTCATACCTTGCTTCACATCACAAGACCCACACAGGAGAGAAGCCTTTTGAATGCCTGGAGTGTGGAAAAAGCTTCAGTCGTAGTTCACACCTTGCTAGACATCACAGCAGCCACAGGAGAGAAGACATTTGAATGCCAGGAGTGTGGGAAAAGCTTCAGTCGTAGTTCACACCTTGCTTCACATCACAGAACCCACACAGAAGGAGTTAGCAGGAAGGGATATTGAAAAAATCAAAAGAGATTTAATTTATCTGAAAAGAGAATATTTTGAGTTTGGTGATAAAAGTTCAAAAATGTTAGCAAAGGCAGTGAAGGAGAAGAAGGAAAAAAGGGAGATAGGAACTTTAATAAGGGAGGATGAGAAAAGGTGTAATAAAACAGTAGAGAAAGTTAGTATAGTTAATTTTTTTTACCAAAAATTGTACACAGATAAGAAAATTAATACAAGCAAGCTAGAAGAATACTTACAAAAATACAAGGGGAAGAGTATAAATGCAGAGCATAGGCCTAGAATGGAAGAAGAAATTACAGAGAAAGAGATACTAGATGTTATAAATAAATTGAAAATAGGGGAAACCCCAGGAGAAGATGGATTACCAGCCGAATTTTATAAAGAATTTAAACAAATTATTACTCCAAAATTAACTAGGTTATATAATTATATTTTGGAAGGGGGAGAATCTCCAAATTCATGGCTCAGATCCATTATAGTACTAATACCAAAACCAGGGAAAAATTTAGAATTGGTTGATTCATATTGTCCAATTTCTTTAATTAATCAGGATGCAAAGATTTTTACAGCAATTATTGCTAATAGGCGAAATAGTTTTATGGGGAAATATATACATACAGATCAGGCAGGTTTTTTAAAGGAAAGATATATGTCCGATTTAATAAGAAGAGTGTTAAATTTGTTAGAAATAAACAATAGAAGAGATGGTAAAATAGGACTACTATCTGTAGATATTTTAAGGCCTTTGATTCATTGCAATGGGTCACTATCAAAGAAATTATTAAAAAAAGGTGAATTTGGGGGAAAATTTAAAAATGTAATTAATCAACTTTATAAAAGTAGTTATGCCAAGGTAAGAGTAAATGATTCTTTTACAGAGGATATTGAAATCAAAGCAGGAATGAGACAAGGATGTCCTCTTTTCCCCATTTTGTTTATAATGGCTATGGAATTATTGGCCAGAGCTATAAGGAATGATATAAATATAGAAGGGATAAATGGAACAAAAATAAGTTTGTATGCAGATGATACCTTGATGATAATGAAAGATCCTATAAAAAATACGGAAAAGATTCAAAATCACCTGCAAAAATTTGAAGAGATAACAGGCCTGAAAATAAATTGGGGGAAATTAGAAGCAATTTCTAGTAATTTAAATAAGAAAGAGATAGGGAAAATTAAGGAAAAATTTAAAATTCAAATTAGGAACAGTATAAAATACTTAGGAGTTAATATTGCAGATAATGTAGAGGATTTGAAGAAATTAAACTATGATAAAGTGAAAGAGGAAATCAAGAAGAAAATTGTTAGATATCGGGTGTTGAAGACCTTTTGGTTTGGACGGATTGCTGTTTGTAAAATGAGTTTATTACCCAAGATTAATTTTTTATTTGAGGTCCTCCCAATTAAACAAACTGAAAAAGAATTAAGAGTTTTTCAAAATTTATTGAATAATTACTGCAATGGAGGGAAAAGAGTAAGGATACCTAAAAGTTTATGGTATAAGTCACAGAAAAAGGATGGTTTAGGGTTACCTAACATTAAATCGTATTATAGGGCGTTCCAAATTAAAGGTTTGGTAAAACTTTTAACAATAAAAGATCTTATATGGAGGGAGATAGAAATGAAAGATAGTAATGTGTGTGCAAAGGGAGAATGTTTGGAAAATCCAGTTTTTCATTTAAAACCAAGAAATAATGTCCTAAAATCTATGATAAGTGTATGGGTAAAATTAAAAGAAAAATTGGCACCAAATACCTCTCTAATATTAGAGTTGCAAGATTTTAAAACATTTCCGGTTAAAAATTCAGAATTATTGAAAAACATTATGTATAAATATGATATAATTTTACTAAAAGATTGGTTGAATCGAATTGAGAATGAAGATACTAAAAAAGAAATTTACAGTCAAACCTCCTATAACACTAAAACCTGGTTCCACAAGTCTTGATGTTATATGATTTTTAGTGTTATCCGATGCATGTTAAAAACCTATGGGAGCCATAGAGATACATTGTAACCACACAGCCTTTAGCGGTTGTTATCTGATGCCTCCCATAGGATCTTAATGTTATCCGATGCAATTCTTCCCCCCAGATTGCTTAATGTTATGCGATTTTAGTGTTATTCGATACTAATGTTATATGAGGTATTACTGTATCAGGAATTAAGGTTGAACTGGCTTCAAATACTAATGTTGGATAGGTGGAATAAACAATTTAAAGAGAAATTACAACCTACAAGACAGTTGACAGATTTCGAGGAAATGCTATATAAGATAAGAAAAGGTTCAATGGGGATAAAAAGAGTAGTAAGTAAGTTATATAAAATGATAAACAGTACCGAAGAAACTCAGGATGTTCTTAAAAGATTGTGGGAAACGGATTTAAGTATTAATATTTCGGACAAGAATTGGATGAAAAAAAATGGAAAAATAGGATTATGCGAAATCTGTTCACAGAAGTTAAAGAACACAACTACAAAATTTTGTGGCGGTGGTATATGACGCCAGTTCGGCTAAACCAAATAAATAGTAGCAACTCAAGAAAGTGTTGGAGATGTCATCAGGAAATTGGGACATACAAACATATGTGGTGGGATTGTAAAATTATTTCCAATTTCTGGCATAAAATGGAACAAGAAATAGGAAAAATTTTAAACTTCAACTTAAAGTTGAATGAAAAAATTGTTTTACTAACAGATTTAGAGGAATTGAACTTAGAGGAAAATATAAAAGAGTTATTATCTATTTTCTTAACGTTGGCAAGACAACAAGTGGCCAGAAATTGGAAAGGCGATATGAACTTAGAAATTGGTAAATGGTATACCGATGTTTGGGACATGGCGCTAAATGAAAAACTTACATGGGAATTAAATATAAAAAGGGGGTTAATAAAACAAAATAGATTTTGGGACATTTGGAAACCTTTTTCGCAATATACATTGAGGGAAAATAAAGGTGAAAAACCTGCACCGAATACAATGTATTTTTGGCAGAATGACTGAGTTGTAAAAGGGATGGCTGCAGTGATGGGATGACAAAAACTGTACTACCACGCCATGACGTCACGGACCTAATGGGCGTGGCCAATGTCATGACGTCATGGGTGAAGCCGACGTCATGATGTCATGTCGTTGTGGGCGGGGCCAAAAAATAAAAAATAAATAAAATAAACATAAACAAACACATACACCCCTCTCAGCCCACACAAAGGTATCACAAAGAAACATTCTGGACCCTTTCAGTTCAGTAAACTTCCTTTTTAGCCCGGCTCTGGCCACGGCCAGGGAGGCGCGGCAGCCGCAGCCGGAGCCACCACCTGCAGCCACCGTCCACAGCCGCCGCTGCCTACCGCCCTGTGGCCTCCTCCTTGGGCCATTTCCTTTTTAGCCCGGCTCTGGCCACGGCCAGGGGCGGCGCGCAGCAGTGGCTCTGACGGTGGCTCCGGCCGCGGCTGCTGCGCCTCCCTGGGCCGTCCGCTGCAGAGAATCCCCCATGCCCAGGGGACGCCCGGCGGGACTCACCACCGCCTGCAGCTTCTTCCTCCGCCGGGCGCCGACCAAAGGAGGAGGCCACAGGGCTGCAGGCAGCAGCAGCTCCGGCAGCGGTGGCTGTGGGCAGCAGCTGCAGGCAGTGGCTCCTGGGGCCGCCGCCACCGCTGCCCTGAAAGCTCCAAAAAAATTTTTTGTTTAAAATTGGAGCTAAAATGGCTCCAATTGACTGCGCAATGCGTCAGATTGAGTTTCTGTGCATGCGTAGTCAATTGGAGCCATTTTAGCTCCGATTTAAAAAAAAAATTCTTTCGGTAAGGCGTCCGGAACCGGACGCCTCAAAAGTTGTCTACCACCCCGGAGAACCCTCCGGGATTGGTCCTAACGGTTCCAGGGAACCGTATAGAATCGGGGACATCCCATCACTGGATGGCTGGTAGACTCAAGGACCTTAGTGCACTGGGTGTTACACTAGTACCCCGGATAACGTTATGACTTGGTTCCACAAGTCCCGTCGTTATCCGGTTTTTAATGATGTGCGATACATTGACCACACAATGTTAAAAAAAAAGCCCTGTTTCCTTGGAGGCTGCAGCAAGCCAGAACGTTGGGATTTGAATCCTGACATTTTGGCTTGTTGCAGCCTCCAGGGAGGTGGGGGAACTTTGGAAACAGCTTGGATCAGGTCTCCCACATCCCTGGACCCGGCGGGGAGGGGGTCTGATTGGTAATTTCTTTTACCAATGTTGGGGTCTCTGACGCCCCCCCCACCGGGTCCAGGGAGGTGAGGAGACCCAATCCAAGCTGTTTCTGGGCTTCCCCGATGTCCTCAGCCAGTGCAGCAAGCCAGAATGTTGGGATTTGAATCCTGACATTTTGGCTTGCTGCAGCCTCCAGGGAGGTGGGGGAACTTTGGAAACAGCGTGGATCGGGCCTCCACACCTCCCTGGACCTGATGGGGGGGGGGAGTCAGAGACCCCAAAGTTGGTAAAAAAAAACCAGACTTTTTTTTACCAATTTTGGGGTCTCTGACCCCCCCGCCGGGTCCAGGGAGGTGTGGAGACCCGATCCAAGCTGTTTCTTGGCTTCCCCGATGTCCTCAGCCAGTGCAGCAAGCCAGAATGTTAGGGTTCGAATCCCTACATTCTGGCTTGCTGCACTGGCTGAGGACGTCGGGAAAGCCCAGAAACAGCTTGGATCGTGTCCCCTGCCTGCTCCAGAGAGATCAGAGGACCCGATCTACAGCAGCAGGGTGGCTGGGGAAGCTGATGGGGACTCCCTGTCGGCTTCCCTAGCCACCCGCCCTTGTCTCCGCAGCTGTGGGGTGGCTTGGAAAGCCGACGGGGGAGCCCCCCGTCAGCTTTCCAGCCTCCCCATCCCTGCCTCCGTAGCTGCAGGGTGGCTGGGAAGCTGAACGGAGAACCCCGTTCAGCTTTCCAGCCCCCCTGCTTCTAAGAACGACTGTATCGGATAACGTTAAAAATCGCGTTATTCGATACAAGATTTTTCCGAAAATCTTGTAACGTTATGCGGTTTTAGCGCTATCCGGTACTCGCGTTATCCGGGGTATTACTGTATATGTATTATGTTTAGCAAAAAAAAAAAAAAAAAAAACATAACAAATTTGTAACATCATGTTGAAAGAGGATAATTGATATAAATGTGAAAGTATATAGTATATATGAATATAAATAGTATGGTTAAGACATTGAATGCATTGAAAATAACTGAATTAAGATGTTATTACATTATGTTATATTGACTTGTACCTTTTTTTCCTTTTCATCTTCAATGTTGTAAGATGTAGTTTGCAATTGTTTTTTGTTTGTAACTGTTTTTTTGTTCTGTTGTTTTTAACATTTTTGTTTGTTGTTAAAATCTAATAAAAATATTTCAAAAAAGAAAAACAAGAATGCATATCCGCTCTTGTATCCCTGACTGGTTTGTCCTTCCCAACTATGGATTTTCGGTAGCATGCAAAGGTAATGAATTTTATTGAGTAAATTTTATATCTTGTTTTATTGTGATTATCTCATTCTACTTTTAATCTGTCTTTATTCTGTTTTTGTAACCATATTTTATCTAATGTATTTTATCACATTTTAACCTGATATGGTCAGATGAATAACCAGTTAATAAAGGATACTGGAAACTTCAGTAGCATGCTGGACAATTTGATCTTGTTTACACAAGTTAGAGAACAAGTTTCAAGCAGTCACTGTCTACCCAGAGGATTGTGTGGATTAGTCTCTATCAGATAATGGTCTACAGTGGCTTCCAACTTTGGGGCCCATACCAAACCGCTACATCCTTAGTAACTCCGGAGCAGGGGTTCTCAATTTGGGGCCCCCATTGTTCTTGGGATAAACTCTCAGATGCCTTCACCATTGGCTGTGCTGGCCAAGATTTCTAGGAGCTGTAGTCCAAAAATAATGGGGCCTGCTAGTTGGAAAGCACTGCTCCAGAGTTACTAAGGATGTAACGGTTTATTGTGGCAACTAATTTTCATAGGCAGGAACTTTCTTTATCTAATGCAGTGTTTCCCAAATGTTGGTTTTTGGAGTTCAATTCCCAGAAGCCTAAGTCATTTCCCCAAAGCACTGATCAGCCAATGTACTGACTGAGGTTTCTGGGAATTGAAGTCCAGCAGTGGGCTGTGTACCCCTTGTTGGGAACCACTGATCTTCTAATGCATGAGGCAGCAGCAAGAGGAAATTAGCATGTACAGAAATAAGTAAACTCAAGTTAAAAATATGAAGGTTAAGAAAAACCTTTAAAGAAAATATCCTGATTGCCAGGTAAGAATTAAACACATGTTGGAAAATCAAGCTATGAATAATGAACAACTGTTTTAACTCCAATTGCAGACAACTATTTTCTGCAGTGGCGTCGCGCAGAGTTCATCCGCCGGGGGCGAAGAACAAACTCGCTCCCCCCCGCTCGCCGCTTCTGCCCCCTCCCGACCCAGGCAGAAGGCGGCCCCCCTGCTGACGCTGCTCGCCTCCGTCCACCTGGCTGGCCGTCGGGGGCTCTCCGCCGTCTGCCCCTGGCTCCGCCTCCGTGGCAAGTTCGATCCTGGCGGGATACCAGATTGCCTAAAAGCCATTCATCCTTCCGATGCCGGTTAAATGAGTACCCAAGCCAATGGGACGGAGGCGAGCAGTGCTCGCCAGCAAAAGGGTAGCCCTCCGCCTGGGAAGTCCTGCGCGCGCTGCCCACCTCCTCCCGCCCAGCCACCCAGCCAGCAGCCAGGGGCTCCCCGCTACGGCGCCACTGACCCACCCCCGACGAGTGCGCCCCGTCTGACGGCAAGCTGGCTGGGCGGGAGGAGGTGGGCAGCGCGCGCAGGACTTCCCAGGCGGAGGGCTACCCTTTTGCTGGCGAGCACTGCTCGCCTCCGTCCCATTGGCTTGGGTACTCATTTAACCGGCATCGGAAGGATGAATGGCTATTAGGCAATCTGGTATCCCGCCAGGATCGAACTTGCCACGGAGGCATACAGTCAGCAAAAACAAGACCAGGGGCAGATTGCGGCTCAGATCACAACCTACTGATTGCAAAATTCAGGCTTAGACTAAAGAAAATAGGAAAAACAATTAGGCCACACAGATATGACCTAGACAATATTCCTTGGGAATACACAGTGGAGGTGTGGAACAGATTTAATGGCTTGGACCAGATAGACAGAGTACCAGAAGAATTATGGACAGAGATGCGGGACGTCATGCAGGAGGCAGCAAGAAAAACCATACCAAAAGAAAAGAAGTGTAAGAAAGCTAAGTGGTTGTCCGATGAGGCTCTTAAAATAGCAGAGGAAAGAAGGGACGCAAAAGGCAAAGGAGAAAAGGAAAAACACAATCACTTGAATATAGAATTTCAAAGAAAAGCAAGGAGAGATAAGGAAACCTACCTGAATGAACAGTGCAAAGAAATAGAAGAAAACAACACAAAAGGTAGGACTAGAGAGCTTTTCAAAAAAATTGGGGAACTCAAGGGAACGTTTACAGCAAAAATGACCATAATAAAGGACAAAGATGGCAAGGAATTAGCTGATGCAGAAGAGATTAAGAAAAGATGGAAAGAGTACACAGAGGAACTCTACAGAAAGGACCTCAACACCCCTGATAATAACGATGATGAGAAGATTGAACATGAGCCAGACATCCTAGAGAGTGAAGTTAGAAAGGCCCTAGAAAACACTGCAAACAACAAAGCCAGCGGAGATGATGGTATCCAAGTTGAACTTTTCAAAGCCCTAAAAGATGATGGAATCAAATTATTACATTCTATATGCCAGCAGATTTGGAAAAGACAACAATGGCCACAAGATTGGAAAATATCAGTATATGTTCCAATCCCCAAAAAGGGAAATGCCAAGGACTGTTCAAATTATCGAACAATTGCGCTCATCCCACACGCTAGCAAGGTGATGCTTAAGATAATACAGGATAGACTGCAACAGCATGTGGAGAGAGAATTACCAGAAGTGCAAGCGGGGTTCAGAAGAGGCAGGGGGACCAGAGACCACATCCCCAACATACGTTGGATGATGAAAAAACAAAGGAATATCAGAAACAAGTATACTTCTGTTTCATTGACTACACTAAGGCCTTTGATTGTGTAGACCACAACAAAATGTGGCAAGTAATTAAAGAGATGGGAATCCCAGAACACCTTATATGTCTCATGAGAAATTTGTACATGAAGCAAGAAGCAACAGTTAGGACAGAATACGGAATGACAGAGTGGTTTGGAATAGGAAAAGGAGTAAGACAAGGCTGCATTTTGTCACACTGCTTATTCAACTTGTACACAGAGCACATAATGCGCAATGCAGGGATGGAGGAATCACAATTTGGGATCAAAATTGCTGGGAGAAACATCAACAATTTGAGATATGCAGATGATACCACCCTAATGGCTGAAAGTGAGGAGGACCTAAAGAAGCTCCTGATTAGGTTGAAAGAAGAAAGTGAAAAAGCTGGCTTGAGACTCAATATCAAGAAAACCAAGATAATGGCAACAGGCCCTATCAGTCCCTGGAAAATAGATGGGGAAGAAGTAGAAGCAGTGACAGATTTTACTTTCTTGGGATCAAAACTCACTGCAGATGGGGATTGCAGCCATGAAATAAAAAGGCGATTGATTCTTGGGAGGCAAGCAATGAGAAACCTGGGGAGCATAATGAAAAGTAGAGACATCATATTGAAAACAAAAATTCGTATTGTCAAAGCAATGGTATTCCCTGTGGCAATGTATGGTTGTGAGAGCTGGACCATTAGGAAAGCTGAGCGCATAAGAATAGATGCCTTTGAGATGTGGTGTTGGAGGAGAGTTTTGAGAGTTCCCTGGACAGCAAGGAGAACAAATAGGTCAATCTTAGAAGAAATTAACCCAGAATGCTCCTTAGAAAGTCAAATTGTAAAGATGAAGCTAAGGTACTTTGGACACCAAATGAGAAGAGAGGATTCGCTTGAGAAAGCCTTGATGCTGGGAAAGGTGGAGGGCAAAAGAAAAAGGGGGCGGCCAAAAATGAGATGGTTGGATGGTATTGTGGAGACAATGGGCACAGAACTGAGCGAGTTGAGGGGGATGGTGGAGGACAGAAGTGCCTGGCGGGCAATGGTCCATGGGGTCGCAGAGGGTCGGAACAAAAAAAAAAAAGTCAGTCAGTTCATCAATTTGGACTTGGGCTGCAGTGGCTCAAGTGGCTAAGATGCTGACTGGAAGGCAGCAGGTCAGCAGTTCGATACCCAAGTACTGCAGGATGGAATGAGCTCCCATCTTTGCCCCAGCTCCTGCCAACCTAGCACTTTGAAAGTAATAAATTACAAGTAGACAAATAGGGACCATTTCGGTGGGAAGGTAAACAGCATTCCGTGTGCTCTGGTGTCTAGTCATGCCTGCCACATGACCACAGAAGAAGACGACTCGGCGGCAGGGAAGGGGAAACGCCGCCGCCGCCGCCAGCGTCGCCGTGGCTGCTGTTCCTTCTGTTCTTTTCTCTTCCCTTTCTTCGCTTCTGATCTCTCTACTCATCCTTCCCCCCCCCCCACCCGGGCTCCGGGGGGAGAGCCCGGGCAGGGAGGGGGCAGCCCTTTCAAGTTAGTAGCTCCTTCAAGAGGGGGGGGGGAATTGCGGGTCACTGTGTTGTGGGCAAGGCTTCTGGGCTCCGATTCAGCTCCTGATCTACAAGAGCACCCAAATCCTTCTCCTTCCCAGCATTATGAGCTTGGCTGTGAAAGGGTTAAAGCAGGGCCGCCCAAATTTTTTGGGCCACCTGGTTTTATTTCTGCTTCCAGGAGTAATGATGGTAGCATCATGGCCTGGATGATTTGGCATAATGATTGGAGGCCAGTTCTGGCCCACAGGCTGTAGTTTGGGCAGCCCTGGATTAAAAGGCAACAGAGGGGAGTTTCCTAGAGAGGGAGGAAATGGAGTAGTAGAGGAAGAGGTGGGGCTCTCACCCAGAAGTGGCCCTACCTACCTTTCCCAGGTGTGTCTCTCCCCACCCCAACTCGTGTAGCCCACTTTACGGCGTTAGGTTCCTAAGCAGAGGAACGAAGGGAGTGGCCACGTCTCTCCCCCCGGGCAGAGGAACGTCGTTACTTTCTGCTGCCTCCAGCATTTCTCTTCTTCGGGAGATTTGGTAAGCCTCCCGCTTTTCTCTCTCGCTCTCTATGGTTCCTTTCGAGGGTCCCCCACCCCATTCTGGACCCCCGGGGGTGAGGGGGGCGATTTCGGGCATGGGGGTGGGAGGAGAAGGGCTTTTATATGGGGGTGGGAGGAGAAGGGCTTTTATATGGGGGTGTGGTGGAATAATAGAGGGGGGGTGATAATAGGTGGTGGGGATCCCCCTTTCCTTTCCAAGAAGAGGGGGGGGGGCGTCTTCCCTCCCCCTTTTGTTGTAAAGGCTTTGAACACAAGCCTTTGCAAGGCAATTTGTGGCACGGGGTGTGTGTGTGTCTTTAAAGTGGCTTTAAGATCCCACCATGGAGAGAGACAGCCCCCCCCCCCCCGCCATGCTCCCTCCGTGGAAGGCAAGCATGGCCCAGTGTGAGGGAATCTTGCATGCCTCAGTGAGTGTGGAAAGGGAAGGAGGGGAAAGTGACTTGGCTCATATTCCCCCCCCCCACACCCCATTGTTTCCCTTTCCAGAGAAAGCCCAGGAAAGCCCCCCTTACCGGCCCCCAATTTGAATCTCTTCCTAAAGCTCAGAAAGATCAGCTCAGGGTTTGCCAGTACTGGACAGGAACTCCTCAGTCACCCCAGAAAGGCAGGCGTGCTCTCTCTCCCCCCCCCCCACACACAACTTGCACCCTCATGCACACCCACACACCTCCATTCACCCAACACACACACACACACACACCAGTGGAGAGCTGTAGCCTCTGCCTGGTGCCTCCCAGCCCTGGTCTGTCTCTCTGCCTCAGGCCGGTGTTCTTTGGGGGGGGGAAGCAGATGAACATGGCTAGGTCTCTCTCTCCCACCCACCCCCTCATTCCCCCCCCCCCATGTGTGCACCAGGTGTGGAACCAGGGCTTCTTAAAGCAGCTTCTCCTGCCCTGGGATGAGTTGCATGCATGCGCCGGAGCTAGAGCTGGGATGGAGACTTTGGAGGGTTCTCCACCTTTGGCTGCAGAGTATGTAATCAATCTGGTTTCAATGTTGGCCACCTGGTGATGTCCATGTGTAAAGTGGCCTCTTGTGTTGCTGGAAGAGGGTGTTTGCTGTGACCAGGGCATTCTCTTGGCAGAACTCTTATCAACTTTTGCCCTGCTTCATTCTGTCTTCTAAGACCAGTCTTGCCTGTTATTCCATTTAGGGTAATTCCGTGTCATTTCAACCAGGCTATCTCACCCAACATCTCAGATTTTGGTGAAACTTGGCTTATTTGTTCTACCCACAAAGATAAGTACCCATGCCAAATTTTAACACTCTAGCTCACTTCGTTTCCATTTTATAAGCTTTTGAAGTTTTGTATTTTTGGCAATTGTAACCAACGGATATCGCGAAATGAAGGTCGCTGACATTTTGAAAATAATTTATAACTTTTTTATTTACCATCCAATCTTGATGAAAGATTGTAGTCTTTTTCTTCAGAAAATGAGGATTCTAGGAAAAAAATACATAATACCTCTAAGAAAACCTACTAAGTCTGAAAAAATATTTTCGTTTTCATCTTTGAATTTTTTAAAAACCAAAACATAGGTCAGCGTAAAATTCTATATCACAGAAAGGTATGTGATAATCACAAAATCTTTTTTTTCAAAATGATCCTTACTAAATGGGCTATCAAATGGAGAAAAAAAATTGATGGGGTTTTGATACCTTTGTTGTGTTTCATTATGTTATATATTAGTTTTTCAAATTGTTTTATTCACCGATTTTACTGAGTAATAAGGATTTTAAGGGATTAAAATTCTCTAGGTTTAGACTATTATGAAGATTGGACAACTACCTATTTTATCATCAGTTGATAACATAATATTTTAACCAGAATTGTCTTCTTCAATAACTTAATTTTAGACTAACTCAACAACATAAAGAAACGATAAGGTCTGGAAACTTACCAATGTATTTGATATTTCCAATATTTACATTCTTCAACTTCTACAGTAACAAATTTAATGGAAGTTTGACATTTTCTCTTCAATTGACCTCATACATTTTTCAGAAAACCTGTAGGTCCTTCCAGTTGAAGTGTCAGAAGGATCAACAATTGAGAGTACATGAGGTATAGGCACAGCGCAAATGTCCTCTCGCTTAGGCCAATCAAATGATGGGGATGGCCCTGCAGGATGTAAAAACTGAACTGTCACATCACCTTCTTTGTTCACTTCAGTTATGATTCCAAAGTACCATAGATTGTCATATTTACAAGCCACATAGCACGATGGGTTCAAATTTTCTTCTCTCAGAAATGATGTTAATTTGTTCTTTAAGTCAAACGTGAGGGCGGGTTTCTCGTCAGTACTGATCCTTCTTGCTTCCAAGTTCCCCAAACAGTCTATTGGCCTGTTCAGAATGTCATTTTATTAATTCATGCTGCACATTTGGAAGAAAGCCACAAAGACCTAACAAAAATGTTGTTATGTGAAAACCCAAGTCGTGAGTGTATGTTAAGACATTGTAACCTTTGCCCACCAAAAGGAAATCTGACAAGTTTTTTACTAGCAAAATTTGAAGATTTTGACGAAGATGACACCATTGAATTTAATCAGTGGATTTCAACTGATAGAACGCAAATGATAAGACAAACAGCAAAAATTGAAGACTACATAGAAGACCTGTCATCTAAATTGGAAAAACTTGTTCCCCACTCTTTCATAGCAAAGTCACAATCACAGTTTTTTAAAACACTGAAGGAATCATCTGATACAAACATTGCTGCAGTATCAATGGATTTTAGTGAAAATTACTCTTTCACTATCCAGGATGAAGCCCAGGGATACCACTGGACATCAGACTCTTGCACTGTGCATCCTATTATAATTAACCTAAGCAGTGTAACAGGTGAAAGATTAGTCTCATCTCTCTGTGTTATATCTAATGACATGAAACATGATGTTTCTATGGTCTACAAAATCCAAGAAATAGTAACAGAATTCATTAAAGAACAGTATTCACATGTAACAGAGATCCACTACTTCAGTGATGGCTGTGCAGGGCAATATAAAAATAAATTTAATTTTATTAATCTTTGCCTGCATGAAAAAGATTTTAAATTCAAGGCCCAGTGGTCGTTTTTTGCGACTAGTCACGGGAAAACTGAATGTGATGGGATTGTGGGGGTACTGTGAAAAGATTAGAAAGAAAGGAAAGTCTACAGTGACCTCTTGAAAATCAAATACTGTCTCCATTACATTTGTTCGAGTTTTGTAAATCAAACATTACGAAAGTTAATTTTTATTTTATTTCTAAAGATGACATGTCAAAGATACGCTCTGACTTGGAGAAACGCTTTGTAGACATACAAACAGTTCCAGGAACCAGACGTTTCCATAACTTTAAGCCAATAGACTGTTTGGGGAACTTGGAAGCAAGAAGGATCAGTACTGACGAGAAACCCGCCCTCACGTTTGACTTAAAGAACAAATTAACATCATTTCTGAGAGAAGAAAATTTGAACCCATCGTGCTATGTGGCTTGTAAATATGACAATCTATGGTACTTTGGAATCATAACTGAAGTGAACAAAGAAGAAGGTGATGTGACAGTTCAGTTTTTACATCCTGCAGAGCCATCCCCATCATTTGATTGGCCTAAGCGAGAGGACATTTGCGCTGTGCCTATACCTCATGTACTCTCAATTGTTGATCCTTCTGACACTTCAACTGGAAGGACCTACAGGTTTTCTGAAAAATGTATGAGGTCAATTGAAGAGAAAATGTCAAACCTCCATTAAATTTGTTACTGTAGAAGTTGAAGAATGTAAATATTGGAAATATCAAATACATTGGTAAGTTTCCAGACCTTATCGTTTCTTTATGTTGTTGAGTTAGTCTAAAATTAAGTTATTGAAGAAGACAATTCTGGTTAAAATATTATGTTATCAACTGATGATAAAATAGGTAGTTGTCCAATCTTCATAATAGTCTAAACCTAGAGAATTTTAATCCCTTAAAATCCTTATTACTCAGTAAAATCGGTGAATAAAACAATTTGAAAAACTAATATATAACATAATGAAACACAACAAAGGTATCAAAACCCCATCAATTTTTTTTCTCCATTTGATAGCCCATTTAGTAAGGATCATTTTGAAAAAAAAAGATTTTGTGATTATCACATACCTTTCTGTGATATAGAATTTTACGCTGACCTATGTTTTGGTTTTTAAAAAATACAAACATGTAAACGAAAATATTTTTTCAGACTTAGTAGGATTTCTTAGAGGTATTATGTATTTTTTTCCTAGAATCCTCATTTTCTGAAGAAAAAGACTACAAACTTTCATCAAGATTGGATGGTAAATAAAAAAGTTATAAATTATTTTCAAAATGTCAGCGACCTTCATTTTGCGACATCCGTTGGTTACAATTGCCAAAAATACGAAACTTCAAAAGCCTATAAAATGGAAACGAAGTGAGCTAGAGTGTTAAAATTTGGCATGGGTACTTATCTTTGTGGGTAGAACAAATAAGCCAAGTTTCACCAAAATCTGAGATGTTGGGTGAGAAAGTTAATTTTTTTTGGTTGAATTGATATGGAATGACCCTTTACAGACTTGGTAGTAAAAAAACTTTGAATCCCACAACTGCGGGAGAGAACGCCTGCCTGCCTGCCTGCCTGCCTGCCAGACCCCCCCCCCTGCCATGCTCCCTCCATGGAAGGCAAGCTTCGCCCAGTGTGAGGGAATCTTGCATGCCTCAGTGAGTGTGGAAAGGGAAGGAGGGGAAAGTGACTTGGCTCATAATCCCCCCCCCCCCATTGTTTCCCTTTCCAGAGAAAGCCCAGGAAATACCCCCCCCCCCTTACCGGCCCCCAATTTGAATCTCTTCCTAAAGCTCAGAAAGATCAGCTCAGGGCTTGCCAGTTTATTTATTTATTTTATTTATTGTTCACATTTAGTACCCCGCCCCAATCGGGTAGTAGACCCAGTACTGGACAGGAACTCCTCAGTCACCCCAGAAAGGCAGGCGTGCTCTTCCACCCCCCCCACACACAAATAGCACCCTCATACACACCCACACACCTCCATTCACCCAACACACACACACCAGTGGATAACTGTAGCCTCTGCCTGGTGCCTCCCAGCTCCGGTCTGTCTCTCTGCCTCAGGCCAGTGTTCTTTGGGGGGGGGGAGCAGATGAACATGGCTAGGTCTCTCTCTCCCACCCACCCCCTCATTCCCACCCCCATGTGTGCACCCAGGTCTGGAACCAGGGCTTCTGAAAGCAGCTTCTCCTGCCCTGGGATAAGTTGCATGCATGCGCCGGAGCCAGGGCTGGGATGGAGGCTTGGGGGGGGGTGAGCGCTTTCCGAAGCCTTGGTCCAAGTCTGAGATGAGGGAAACTTCTCCCCATAGGCCCTGACCCCCCCACCACCAGCAGCCTGGACATCTCAGGTGCCCCCCGCCTGACCAGCCGCTTCAGAAGACCCAAACTGCTCATGCGGGGATATAAGAGGGGGTGGCTGGGAGAGAGAGAGAGACCTGCCAAGGCTCATCTGTCCCCCCCTCCCCCCGGGAACACAGGTTTGCCACAGAGAGACTGACCAGGGCTGGAACCATGAGGCTGTTACCACTCTCCACTGGATGTGTGTGTTGGGTGAATAGAGGGGGTGTGCGCTTCTCTGAGGGCGCTATTGGGGGTGGGGAGCAGTGGTAGGATTTATTTATTTAATATCCCGCCCCAATCAGGCGAACCCGATTCTGGGCGGCTTACAAACATTGGTGTCAAAAGACACAAATTAAACAATACAGAACCCTATGGGGCATATTACAATTAGTTTAAAAATTAACTTAGAAACATGGACTATAATCTACAAGATACTAAAAGGAATTTAAAACTTTAAGACTAAGAAGTTAAAAAAGTTTAAAACAACGAGAAGCAAGAGGGTGGCTTTCTAATCAGATCAGCCACCCAACATGAATCCCACATTCCTGGATCCCCAAACTTGCCCTGCCAGCCAGGTTTTTAGGCCCTTCCGGAAGGGCAGGAGCTCTGTCTGTAAGCGTAGTTCCGTTGGCAAGAGGTTCCAAAGGGCCGGGGCGGACACAGAGAAGGCCCTCCTCCTAGTGCAAGAGAGATGCGCCTCTCTAGCCGATGGTATGATAAGAGAGCCTCTCCGATCCATTAGTCGCCGGGACGGGCCATTTTAACAGGCCCTACCTCCCTGCGGTGAAGCTTCGTCCCCAGAAAGTCCAGAGTCACCAGATAGTGATCTGACCATGGCACAGGAGTAATGTCTAGGTTCTGTGGTTTCAGATCACTCTGCCATAGCTCCGACACGAAAATTAAATCCGGGGTATGGCCACTGCTCCTGGTAGGGCCCTGAATTACCTGGGTCAGGCCCACAGCTACCATGGAATCCATGAACTCCCGAGCCACCTCCGAGCCAGTCCCCAACGATGGCAAGTTGAAGTCCCCCAGAACCATTAGTCTGGGGGTCTCCAACGCCAACATCGAGACCGCCTCAAGGAGCTCAGGCAGGGAATCTGCTACATTGCAGGGAGGCAGGTACACGAGCAAGACTCTCAACTGCCCCTTAGGGCCCAAACACAGGAGCAGGGCCTCACAACCTGGAATTTGTGGAGCCGTAGCCCTGGCAACTCCCAATGACTCCCTGGCTACTACAGCGACGCCACCGCCCCTTCCCCTCTCCCTGGTCTGGTGCCAAATACCGAACCCGGCCGGACATAATTCAGAAAGAGGAACCCCGTCCTCAGGTTTCGGTGATGCATGCCAGGTCAGCCCGTGCCCCCAAGATGGAGTCCGAGAGCAAGGGGGCCTTGTTACAGACTGACGTGGCATTCACCAGCAGCAGCCTAAGGGAGGAGTCACTCTTGACCGGCTGCTCAGGCACCAGAGGTGTAGCCGGGGGGCTAGAACAAGGGACAGCAACTAGACATCTGTCCCATGTTCTCCAAGTGTGGCCCGCCCCGCGGCTCCCACAGTAGCACCCCATGCCCGTCACCACCCTAATTTGGGCACCAGAAGACCCCCCGGACCTATCAGACAGAGCCTAATCCTTGTTTCCTGGCTAGCAGGTTCTCCTCTCCCTCTCCCCATTCCCAGTCCCCCAACCCCCATCTAATGTCCTCTTAGGGGGGGTGAGATAGGCTGTCCCACTGCTGAGAACTCTGCTTGGGCAAGGCTGGCCAAGGTCCCGGCCACCCCACTCCCCCCCGAAAGGGCATGGCCAGCCACCCCACCGCCAGGAGTTCTCAAACCCAGGTGAAGGAGCAGGAGGAGGCAGCATGGAGATTGCAAACGGCGGCTGCTGCGATGGCTTCTCTGCCCAGCTGCAGGTATTCCCGGTTGCGGCGGGTAAGGCAGTCCTGCCGCCGCATGATTTTTGAAGTTTTGGTCTGGCCGGAACCACAAGGCAGGTGGAGGCAGCTCGGGGAACCCGCCGGGCTGGTTCTTCAAGGAGCCTCTGTTGGCGGCGGGGCAAGGGTGACAGGCTGTCAGTGTTTTAAACTTTCCACCCTGCCGCCCAGGTGTTCCTGCTCCTCCTCCACAGGCAGCAAGCCGGGCTGGTTCAAGGAGCCTCTGTTTCAAGGAGCTGGTTCAAGGTTTGCCCCCGTTCACCAGAATAAATAGCATAAATTCCAACTGGCCCTTCTGCCCTCCCAAGTTTTGAGATAAAATAGTCCTAATTGGGATGCAACACAGGGCTTCCCCCCTGGCCACACCCACCATGACACACCCACAGTTTCTGTTGTTCATTCAGACAGTCGATTCTGACCCTCTGCAACCCCATGGACCATTGCCCTCCAGGCACCTCTATCCCCCACCATCCTCCTCCACCTCTCCTCCACCCTTCCAAGCATCAAGGCTTTCTCAAGGGATTTCTTTCTTCTCATATGATGTCCAAAGTGTATCCCTTAGGGATGTTGTTTAGGTCATACCTGTCTGGCCTAATTGTTTTCCCATACTTTCTTTAGTCTGAGCCTGAATTTTGCAATCAGTAGATCATGATCTGAGCCACAGTCTGCTCCAGGTCTTGTTTCTGCTGACTGTATGGAGGTTCTCCACCTTTGGCTGCAGAGTATGTAATCAATCTGGTTTCAATGTTGGCCACCTGGTGATGTCCATGTGTAAAGTGGCCTCTTGTGTTGCTGGAAGAGGGCATTTGCTGTGACCAGGGCATTCTCTTGGCAGAACTCTTACCAACTTTTGCCCTGCTTCATTCTGTCTTCTAAGACCAGTCTTGCCTGTTATTCCATTTACAGACTTGGTAGTAAAAAAACTTTGAATCCCACAACTGGTGGAGAAAACGCCTGCCTGCCTGCCTGCCTGCCTGCCTGCCTGCCTGCCTGCCTGCCTGCCTCCCTGCCTCCCTGCCTGCCTGGCATCACTGAGAGGAAAGGGAATGAGGGATCCAAGTTCTCCTTTCTTTTTCTGGAGCAGCTGCTTCTCCTGCCCTTCCTTTCCCACCTCATTCCCTTTCCTCTCACTAATCCTAGCAAGGCAAGCAGGCAGACTCTCCCCACAATAGCATCCTCACGCAAGCACATCCCACCCCACTCACCCGACACCCCGCCCAGTAGTGAGCAGTAGCAAAGCCACCTGGTTCCACCTACAGCAGTCTGGTGTTCCTTGGGGGAGCAGATGAGCCTTGCCAGGTATCTCTTTCTCCTGGCCACCCCACCCCCCTCTTATCCCTGCTTATCTACCCAGGGCTGGGACCAGGAATTTCAGAAGAGCGACCCCTCTACTCAGATCCCAGCCCAATGTCAGTGCTCTCTCTCCGGTTTGGGTTTGGGGCTTAATCCCAGCTCCTCTTCACCCAGCTGCCTCCAGCACCGACATCTAGAGGGGAGAAGGCAAGAAGGCGGGCAAGTAGCAGGTACGCAGCCAGTGCTGGTCGCTTCTTCTGAGGAAAGTTTCCATCATAAGCCCCGATCGCCTGTGAAGGAATTCACTGCAACCAGGACTCCAAAACACAATGAAAATGTCCCACCCACATCCCACCACCGTGGGAAGCGATGGTGTCTGGCCAGGCAGCCAAAAGAATGGCCACCCTGGGAAAAAGTTTATGCTAATGAAAAAAAATCACATTGTTCTTTGGGACACAATTTCCCCCATTTCCTTTCCCATAACTGCTCTAGATCCCAGTCCAAATTGATTCTTTATCAGAGTACAGAAGGTGTTGGTGGTGGTGGTGGTGGTGGTGGTGGTGGTGGTGGTGGTGGTGGTGGTGGTGGTGGTGGTGGTGGTGGTGGTGGTGATGATGATGATGATGATGATGATGATGATGATGATGATGATGATGATGATGATCATCATCATCATCATCATCATCATCATCATCATCATCATCATCATCATCATCATCATCATCATCATCATCATCATCATCATCATCATCATCATCATCATCATCATCATCATCATCATCATCATCATTCATTCGGCTTCTGCTTCTCAAACTAGGTACTGTAGTTTTTGGACCATGAAACACACTTTTGTTGCCCCAAAAAAGGGGGGGGGGAACCAGGGTGCATCTTATGGTCCAAAGGTGCAGTGTGGTGCACGTGAGGCGTGGCTTTGAACGCAAACAGGGAGTCCCCGGTCGGCTTTCCAGCCACGGTGCCGCTGTGCTGCCATTGGCGGTTGTGCTGTGGGGAGAAACAGGTGATTAGCTGGTTCCCCCCTAACCCAAGCATCAATCGTGCGCTGCCAACAGATCTTAGGTTCTTGGGAGTGATGGGTGCACACTTCTCCCCCTCCCACAACCCAACTCCAGATCTCCCATTGGGATCAATCAGTGTGGAGTTGTGGGGAGGAATGGGTGCACTTCTTCCCACAACCCAAGCGCCGATTGAGCCCAGTGCGTAATAGGCGCTTGGATTGGGGTGGGAGAAATGGGTGCATGCACCTCCCCCCCCAACCCAAGCGTCGATCGCGCTCTGGATTCAATCGGCACTTGGGTTGTGGGGAGGAATGGGTGCAAGGACACATTCCTCCCTACAACCCAAGCGCCGATTGATCCCAGATGGAGATAAATAGGGACCACTTCAGTGGGAAGGTAAACTGCATTCCGTGTGCTTCAGTGTCTGGTCATGCCTGCCACATGACCATGGAAACATTTGTAGAACCAGACTGTGCTGGCCGTTTGGCTTTGAAATGGAGATGTGGAAAAGAAAGATAATGAGAACTATGTCCGTTAGAATTAAAGAACATAATTATAAATTAGTATGGAGATGGTACAGGACCCCAGTCGGCTTGCATAGAATGTATAGTGATTTGAGTGATATATGTTGGAGGTGTAATAAAACAAAAGGAACATATGAGCATATGTGGTGCAGCTGTGAGGCACTTAAAAGCTTTTGGGAAAGAATAGAGAAAGAAATCAAGAACATATTAAATGTGCAAATTAGACTGGGGCCAGAAACAATTTTGTTAACGGACATAGAAGATCAGGATATGAATAAGGATAATAAAGAGTTATTGGCCATAATGTTGACTGTTGCAAGACAAGGTATAGCCAAAAAGTGGAAAAGTAATGAACAAATAAGTATTCAAGACTGGTACTCACAAATGTGGGATTTGGCGCTAAATGAAAAACTTACTTGGGAAATAAACTGTAGGAAAGGGAAAGCACATAGTAATAATTTCTGGAGGATCTGGGAACCTTTTATAAACTACACTTTGAAGGAAAAAAAGGGCATACCCCCCGCACAAGATCATAATGACTTTTGGAAATTGTAAAGGTATAGAATTCCCCGGACAATGTATATAGCACAAGGGTGATATTAATGATGTAATAGAAAAGAATGCGTAGAAGATCATGTTTAAAAGATGGGATGGATGTAATATTGTTGTGCACAAAAATATGTTACAGGATCTTCACAATTTCATATATTTTTGTAACTTTTCTATTCTGTATTTTTGTATTTTTCTTTTAATACCTAATAAAAATTAAAAAAAAATAAAATAAAAAAAAAGAAATGGAGATGCACAATCATTCAAAAAAAAAATGGCATTAGCAATTTCTTAGATGTAACTGAAGATGATATCATATATAAAGATTATAGGGAAGAAAGTGATATAAGTGACTGTGAGCAACAGCGCTTCATAAATTCTGACACACGTGATGATGAGTTTTCACAGTTTCCAGAAAATTAAAAAAGTGATTGAGGCTCTGAGTCTTTCCTAATGTGTTAATGGAAGTGATGATGGTTCTTAACACCACTGTTGAGTTTATGGAGTTAAATATTACCATATTTTGCTTTATTTTAATAAATATTTTAGTATACCAGTACTATTTGGTTCAAAATATTTTTTTTCTTGTTTTCCTGTTCTAAAAAATGGGGGTCTTATGGTCGGGTGCATGTTATGGTACGAAGAATACAGTAACTGTTGATAAATTCTCCTTAATCTTTTTGCGGAACTGCAGATATTGAATGTAGAGCAGCTGTTCGACTAGGAGGATGTCATAAAACAACAGGAAATAATAATCTCAGGAGAGATGGAGTGTGGAAAAAGTGTCAATAAACAAGTAGATCTTGTTAGACAAAACAGCACCCACACAGGAGAGAAGACATTTGAATGCCAGGAGTGTGGGAAAAGCTTCAGTCACAGTGGAAGCCTTGCTAGACATCACAGGATCCACACAGGAGAGAAGCCATTTGAATGCCTTGAGTGTGGAAAAAGCTTCAGGTGTAGTTCAACCCTTTCTTCACATCACAAGACCCACACAGGAGAGAAGCCATTTGAATGCCTGGAGTGTGGAAAAAGCTTCAGGCAAAAATCAAACCTTGCTATACATCACAGGACCCACACAGGAGAGAAGCCTTTTGAATGCCTGGAGTGTGGAAAAAGCTTCAGTTGTAGTTCAAGCCTTTCTTCACATCACAGGACCCACACAGGAGAGAAGCCATATGAATGCCTGGAGTGTGGAAAAAGCTTCAGTTGTAGTTCAAGCCTTTCTTCACATCACAGGACCCACACAGGAGAGAAGCCATTTGAATGCCTGGAATGTGGAAAAAGCTTCAGGGGAAAATCACACCTTGTTTCACATCACAAGACCCACACAGGAGAGAAGGCATTTAAGTGTCTGGAGTGTGGAAAAAGCTTCAGACATCGTTCAAATCTTGCTTCACATCAGAGGACACACACAGGAGAGAAGCCATTTGAATGCCTGGAGTGTGGAAAAAACTTCAGTTGTAGTTCAAGCCTTTCTTCACATCACAGGATCCACACAGGAGAGAAGCCATTTGAATGCCTGGAATGTGGAAAAAGCTTCAGGGAAAAATCACACCTTGTTTCACATCACAAGACCCACACAGGAGAGAATGCATTTAAGTGTCTGGAGTGTGGAAAAAGCTTCCGTCACAGTGGAAACTTTGCTAGACATCACAGGATCCACACAGGAGAGAAGCCATTTGAATGCCTGGAGTGTGGAAAAAGCTTCAGTTGTAGTTCAAGCCTTTCTTCACATCACAGGACCCACACAGGAGAGAAGCCATATGAATGCCTGGAGTGTGGGAAAAGCTTCAATCATAGTAAAAGCCTTGCTAGACATCACAGGATCCACACAGGAGAGAAGCCATTTGAATGCCTGGAGTGTGGGAAAAGCTTCAGTCACAGTGGAAACCTTGCTACACATCACAGGATCCACACAGGAGAGAAGCCATATAAATGCCTGGAGTGTGGAAAAAGCTTCAGGGAAAAATCACACCTTGTTTCACATCACAAGACACACACAGGAGAAAAGGCATTTAAGTGTCTGGAGTGTGAAAAAAGCTTCAGACATCGTTCAAGCCTTTCTTCACATCACAGGACCCACACAGGAGAGAAGCCATTTGAATGCCTGGAGTGTGGAAAAAGCTTCAGTTGTAGTTCAAACCTTTCTTCCCATCACAAGACCCACACAGGAGAGAAGCCATGTGAATGCCTGGAGTGTGGGAAAAGCTTCAATCATAGTGAAAGCCTTGCTAGACATTACAGGATCCACACAGGAGAGAAGCCTTTTGAATGCCTGGAGTGTGGGAAAAGCTTCAATCATAGTGAAAGCCTTGCTAGACATCACAGGACACACACAGGAGAGAAGCCATTTGAATGCCTGGAGTGTGGAAAAAGCTTCAGTTGTAGTTCAAGCCTTTCTTCACATCACAGGACCCACACAGGAGAGAAGCCATATGAATGTCTGGAGTGTGGGAAAAGCTTCAATCATAGTGAAAGCCTTGCTAGACATCACAGGATCCACACAGGAGAGAAGCCATTTGAATGCCTGGATTGTGGAAAAAGCTTCAGTCGTAGTTCATACCTTGCTAAACATCACAGGACCCACACAGGAGAGAAGACATTTGAATGCCAGGAGTGTGGGAAAAGCTTCAGTCGTAGTTCACACCTTGCTTCACATCACAAAACCCACACAGAAGGAGTTAGCAGGAAGGCATATTGAAAAAATCAAAAGAGATTTAATTTATCTGAAAAGAGAATATTTTGAGTTTGGTGATAAAAGTTCAAAAATGTTAGCAAAAGCAGTGAAGGAGAAGAAGGAAAAAAAGGGAGATAGGAACTTTAATAAGGGAGGATGAGAAAAGGTGTAATAAAACAGTAGAGAAAGTTAGTATAGTTAAAATTTTTTACCAAAAATTGTACACAGATAAGAAAATTAATACAAGCAAGCTATAAGAATACTTACAAAAATACAAGGGGAAGAGTATAAATGCAGAGCATAGGGCTAGAATGGAAGAACAAATTACAGAGAAAGCGGTACTAGATGTTGTAAATAAATTGAAAATAGGGAAAACCCCAGGAGAAGATGGATTACCAGCCGAATTTTATAAAGAATTTAAACAAATTATTACTCCAAAATTAACTAGGTTATATAATTATATTCTGGAAGGGGGAGAATCTCCAAATTCATGGCTCAGATCCATTATAGTACTAATACCAAAACCAGGGAAAAATTTAGAATTGGTTGATTCATATTGTCCAATTTCTTTAATTAATCAGGATGCAAAGATTTTTACAGCAATTATTGCTAATAGGCTAAATAGTTTTATGGGGGAATATATACATACAGATCAGGCAGGTTTTTTAAAGGAAAGATATATGTCCGATTTAATAAGAAGAGTGTTAAATTTGTTAGAAATAAACAATAGAAGAGAAGGTAAAATAGGACGACTATCTTTAGATATTTTAAGGCCTTTGATTCATTGCAATGGGTCACTATCAAAGAAATTATTAAAAAAGGTGAATTTGGGGGAAAATTTAAAAATGTAATTAATCAACTTTATAAAAGTAGTTATGCCAAGGTAAGAGTAAATGATTCTTTTACAGAGGATATTGAAATCAAAGCAGGAATGAGACAAGGATGTCCTCTTTTCCCCATTTTGTTTATAATGGTTATGGAATTATTGGCCAGAGCTATAAGGAGTGATATCAATATAGAAGGGATAAATGGAACAAAAATAAGTTTGTATACAGATGATACCTTGATGATAATGAAAGATCCTATAAAAAATACGGAAAAGATTCAAAATCACCTGCAAAAATTTGAAGAGATAACAGGCCTGAAAATAAATTGGGGGAAATCGGAAGCAATTTCTAGTAATTTAAATAAGAAAGAGATAGGGAAAATTAAGGAAAAATTTAAAATTCAAATTAGGAACAGTATAAAATACTTAGGAGTTAATATTGCAGATAATGTAGAGGATTTGAAGAAATTAAACTATGATAAAGTGAAAGAGGAAATCAAGAAGAAAATTGTTAGATATCGGGTTTTGAAGACCTTTTGGTTTGGACGGATTGCTGTTTGTAAAATGAGTTTATTACCCAAGATTAATTTTTTATTTGAGGTCCTCCCAATTAAACAAACTGAAAAAGAATTAAGAGTTTTTCTAAATTTATTGAATAATTACTGCAATGGAGGGAAAAGAGTAAGGATACCTAAAAGTTTATGGTATAAGTCACAGAAAGAGGGTGGTTTAGGGTTACCTAACATTAAATCGTATTATAGTGCGTTCCAAATTAAAGGTTTGGTAAAACTTTTAACGATAAAAGATCTTATATGGAGGGAGATAGAAATGAAAGATAGTAATGTGTGTGCAAAGGGAGAATTTTTGGAAAATCCAGTTTTTCATTTAAAACCAAGAAATAATGTCCTAAAATCTATGATAAGTGTATGGGTAAAATTAAAAGAAAAATTGGCACCAAATACCTCTCTAATATTAGAGTTGCAAGATCTTAAAACATTTCCGGTTAAAAATTCAGAATCATTGAAAAACATTATGTATAAATATGATATAATTTTACTAAAAGATTGGTTGAATCGAATTGAGAATGAAGATACTAAAAAAGAAATTTATAAGGAATTAAGGTTGAACTGGCTTCAAATACTAATGTTGGATAGGTGGAATAAACAATATAAAGAGAAATTACAACCTACAAGACAGTTGACAGACTTCGAGGAAATGCTATGTCAGATAAGAAAAGGTTCAATGGGGATAAAAGGAGTAGTAAGTAAGTTATACAAAATGATAAAACAGTACCGAAGAAACTCAGGATGTTCTTAAAAGATTGTGGGAAACGGATTTAAGTATTAATATTTCGGACAAGAATTGGATGAAAAAAATGGAAAAATAGGATTATGCGAAATCTGTCCACAAAAGTTAAAGAACACAACTACAAAATTTTGTGGCGGTGGTATATGACGCCAGTTCGGCTAAACCAAATAAATAGTAGCAACTCAAGAAAGTGTTGGAGATGTCAACAGGAAATTGGGACATACAAACATATGTGGTGGGATTGTAAAATTATTTCCAATTTCTGGCATAAAATGGAACAAGAAATAGCAAAAATTTTAAACTTCAACTTAAAGTTGAATGAAAAAATTGTTTTACTAACAGATTTAGAGGAATTGAACATAGAGGAAAATATAAAAGAGTTATTATCTATTTTCTTAACGTTGACAAGACAACAAGTGGCCAGAAATTGGAAAGGTGATATGAACTTAGAAATTGGTAAATGGTATACCAATGTTTGGGACATGGCGCTAAATGAAAAACTTACATGGGAATTAAATATAAAAAGGGGGTTAATAAAACAAAATAGATTTTGGGACATTTGGAAACCTTTTTCACAATATACATTGAGGGAAAATAAAGGTGAAAAACCTGCACTGAATACAATGTATTTTTGGCAGAATGACTGAGTTGTAAAAGGGATGGCTGGTAGACTCAAGGACCTTAGTGCACGGGTGTTACACTAGTACCCCGGATAATGTTATGACTTGGTTCCACAAGTCCCGTCGTTATCCGGTTTTTAACTTTGTGCGATACATTGATCACACAATGTTAAAAAAAAGCCCTGTTTCCTTGGAGGCTGCAGCAAGCCAGAACGTCGAGATTTGAATCCTGACATTTTGGCTTGCTGCAGCCTCCAGGGAGGTGGGGGAACTTTGGAAACAGCTTGGATCGGGTCTCCACACCTCCCTGGACCCGGCAGGGGGGGGGGGTCAGAGACCCCAAAATTGGTAAAAAAAAAACCAGACCTTTTTTTACCAATTTTGGGGTCTCTGACCCCCCCCCCCGCCGGGTCCAGGGAGGTGTGGAGACCCGATCCAAGCTGTTTCTGGGCTTCCCCGACGTCCTCAGCCAGTGCAGCAAGCCAGAATGTTAGGGTTCGAATCCCGACATTCTGGCTTGCTGCACTGGCTGAGGACGTCGGGGAAGCCCAGAAACAGCTTGGATCGTGTCCCCTGCCTGCTCCAGAGAGATCAGAGGACCCGATCTACAGCTGCAGGGTGGCTGGGGAAGCTGACGGGGACTCCCTGTCGGCTTCCCTAGCCACCCGCCCTTGCCTCCGCAGCTGTGGGGTGGCTGGGAAAGCCAACAGGGGAGCCCCCCGTCAGCTTTCCAGCCTCCCCACCCCTGCCTCCGTAGCTGCAGGGTGGCTGGGAAGCTGAACGGAGAACCCCGTTCAGCTTTCCAGCCCCCCTGCTGCTAAGAACGACTGTATCGGATAACGTTAAAAATCGTGTTATTCGATACAAGATTTTTCCGAAAATCTTGTAACGTTATGCGGTTTTAGCGCTATCCGGTACTCGCGTTATCCGGGGTATTACTGTATATGTATTATGTTTAGAAAAAAAAGAAAAAAACATAACAAATTTGTAACATCATGTTGAAAGAGGATAATTGATATAAATGTGAAAGTATATAGTATATATGAATATAAATAGTATGGTTAAGACATTGAATGCATTGAAAATAACTGAATTAAGATGTTATTACATTATGTTATATTGACTTGTACCTTTTTTTCCTTTTCATCTTCAATGTTGTAAGATGTAGTTTGCAATTGTTTTTTGTTTGTAACTGTTTTTTTGTTCTGTTGTTTTTAACATTTTTGTTTGTTGTTAAAATCTAATAAAAATATTTCAAAAAAGAAAAACAAGAATGCATATCCGCTCTTGTATCCCTGACTGGTTTGTCCTTCCCAACTATGGATTTTCGGTAGCATGCAAAGGTAATGAATTTTATTGAGTAAATTTTATATCTTGTTTTATTGTGATTATCTCATTCTACTTTTAATCTGTCTTTATTCTGTTTTTGTAACCATATTTTATCTAATGTATTTTATCACATTTTAACCTGATATGGTCAGATGAATAACCAGTTAATAAAGGATACTGGAAACTTCAGTAGCATGCTCAACAATTTGATCTTGTTTACACAAGTTAGAGAACAAGTTTCAAGCAGTCACTGTCTACCCAGAGGATTGTGTGGATTAGTCTCTATCAGATAATGGTCTACAGTGGCTTCCAACTTTGGGGCCCATACCAAACCGCTACATCCTTAGTAACTCTGGAGCAGGGGTTCTCAATTTGGGGCCCCCATTGTTCTTGGGATAAACTCTCAGATGCCTTCACCATTGGCTGTGCTGGCCAAGATTTCTAGGAGCTGTAGTCCAAAAATAATGGGGCCTGCTAGTTGGAAAGCACTGCTCCAGAGTTACTAAGGATGTAACGGTTTATTGTGGCAACTAATTTTCATAGGCAGGAACTTTCTTTATCTAATGCAGTGTTTCCCAAATGTTGGTTTTTGGACTTCAATTCCCAGAAGCCTAAGTCATTTCCCCAAAGCACTGATCAGCCAATGTACTGACTGAGGTTTCTGGGAATTGAAGTCCAGCAGTGGGCTGTGTACCCCTTGTTGGGAACCACTGATCTAATGCATGAGGCAGCAGCAAGAGGAAATTAGCATGTACAGAAATAAGTAAACTCAAGTTAAAAATATGAAGGTTAAGAAAAACCTTTAAAGAAAATATCCTGATTGCCAGGTAAGAATTAAACACATGTTGGAAAATCAAGCTATGAATAATGAACAACTGTTTTAACTCCAATTGCAGACAACTATTTTCTGTATTGGGAGAACCATCTATATATCTTAATATAGTCTGTGTTGTCATGTCTGCATTGGTCTTAAGAAACCATAGGACCAAACTTCTGTTGTTTTATTGACCAGTTAATCCAAGTGGCATGGAATTATGTGATGAAGTAGTGGGATGGTTCTAGAGCTCATTCATCCTACTTATTTCCATGGTTTCTCATTTAGAGTTAATAGAGCATAGAGGCAAGCTTGAAAGAGTTATCTGAGCAAGTATTGCCTGTGTGGGGATTGGAGAAAGTAGTTGGTAAATTGGGGGTTGACCATATAAACCTGGATTCCTGGACTAGCTACTTTAAAAAAAATGCTTGCATTTCCAACACTGAGAAGAAATCTACAAGTATACCACCAAATAATCAGATGGCAATTGTGCATTCCAAATACAGTAAAACCTCATATAACACTAAAACCTGGTTCCACAAGTCTTGGTGTTATATGATTTTTAGTGTTATCTGATGCATGTTAAAATCCTATGGGATCCATAGAGATACATTGTAACCACACAGGCTGTAGCGGTTGTTATCTGAAGCATCCCATAGGATCTTAATGTTATCTGATGCAATTCTTCCCCCCAGATTCCTTAATGTTATGCGATTTTAGTGTTATTCGATACTAATGTTATATGAGGTATTACTGTACAGTCAAACCTCGCATAAAGAGCGACTCGTTTAAAGAGTAACTTGCTTAAAGAGCAGAATTTTCTCTGAATGTTCGCTTCACTTAACAAATAAAACCAACCAAAAACTCGCTTAACAAATAAATTAGGGTTTACAATCCCCCCCACAATTGGTCACTTACAATGGTGTTTCGCTTAAAGAGCAAACTCAAAGAGCAATCCTGTGTAACGCATTATGCTCTTTAAGCGAGGTACAACTGTATGGCTTTGGTGTTTCTTCTCTTACACCCCATCCCAGTTAGGCCCCAGCTCTTTCTGAAGTAATGAACTTAAATTGCAAGTAATGATCCAAGAGTACACTGCTACAGTTCTAAGTAGGATGATTAGTGTTTTCTTGGGAGTCACAGAATCCACAGGGTATCGGCCGGTATGCCAACAGTATCCTGGGGGGAAAGGAAGCTAGTAGGATACCTGTTTGGATTAGTACCTTTGGTTTCTCTCTTTGCCTTCATGGATCATTGAAACCACGGAAGAAGGAGAATGTATGGATGGCATTTTTGATGTGGATGCTTAAAAAAAATCAGCTGTTTTCTTCATTAATTTGCATGTGTAGTTCCTTGGGCAGAGAAGGAGGATCCTGCTGCCGTGTTTTTTCACAAGGCTACTGAATGGTAGGATATTGTAGCGACATGGTTTCTCAACAACTACAGAAATGCAGGGAGAAGAAAAACTTCCACCCCATCTTCCTGCTGTAAATACTATTACACTTGCAGAGACATCCAGAAACTGCAGAGCTTAAGGCAGACAGCCTCTGATGGCAGTCTGAGAGCTGCTGAGTCATGCAGATGTTCATTCGTTCATTCATTCACATTTATACCTCACCCTTTTGGTGCAAGCATCACTGGGGCAGCTTATAATGTATATATACCAGAGAGAGAGAGAGGGGGTACTGTATTCAGATTAAAACACTTTCTGCAGCAGTTCTTCAATGTCTAGGCCAGATGTGAACCTGCCAAAAACGAAGCCACCTTTTGGTGAATTCATTCCACAGTTCCTTTCTTCTGACCTACTGTGAGAAAGATTAGCTGGTACAACAAAGTTGCTGTTGCTCAGGGTACACCCGAGTATGGTTCAAAAACACCACAATCTTTGAGGAGGCTCTTTCTGTGTACCCCATCCGCAGCAGTAAAAGGTGGTAATAGCAATTTAAAAAGTCCAAGGTCAACATTGCACTGTTCTAATGATCTTATAGGCCTTAAAAGGCTTGTTGACATAGGTGGGTCTTACATGATTTACAGAATGTTAACAAGGTTGGAGCTGTTCTGGAGATGTGCGTTATTATAATCTCTTGTTAAATTCCCTTAGGGTGATTTGGACATGACAGATGCATGTTTTCTAAGCAAACGAAAATATACTGGCCTAGTCTTTTGTTGTAAGTCTGGCCAGGTTGTCCTGCTATTGTTTTAGGGTAGATCATACTGCCAGTGACTCAACACTGATCTTCATGTGAGGTTAATTAGCCAGACAACCTTGAGGACTAATGGCCTTAGGTGGTGAAGTCCACAGGAAAGGGTGATAGTCCCCAAGTGGATTAAATCCCACTTGAATCCATCTTGATGGAGGGCAGCAGCTTCATCAATACTGGCCTGGGACCAATGAGGACTGTGTGTGTCAAAAGGGCTCAGGATCAGAATGTGACTTGTGGAACTGGATCAAGGGTATGGATGTCATGCTGTGATGTAGAAGGCAAATGGGCGGCCCCTGCATTATATAGTTTCTAGGACAATCTCAACGACTCATTGCCATGATGATCACTAGTATCCAAATTTGGATACGGTACTTGAAGAAGAAGAAGTATTTGGTTCCCACTGGAAAGTCAACTGTACTTAAAGAACGTTAATTCCTTTCAATAACGCAACCGATCCCCATTGCTATGCTCTCAAGTGCAAAGGGAAATAGCTAAACTGTGTAATAGTTTTAAACATTTTGAATGGTTTTAATCATTCAATATATTTTAATTACTATTAAAGTTTAATTGCTTTTAATGTATAATTTATAAGTGTTTTTAATTTTTATCACTGTGAGCTGCCTTAAATCCCCTCATTGGGAGAAAAAAAATGCCTTATATATTGGTTGGTTGGTCAGACAAATGGACGGACAGATTAGTAAAAATGTTCAACTCAGATGTTTAGATGGCAGTTACGTAATTTGCGATGAAGTGGCTCACAATTTGAGCTTGCCAGAGAGTACTAGTTGGGGAGGGAGTATACCTTTCCTGAAGAAATGATAGACAAAAACTATGTAAAAAATAAAAATAAAATAAAATATGTAATCAGAATGAGACCATGTCCATGTGAAAGCTGCATGCAAATATATTCAGCATGAAAATTTAAGATGCTAGTAAGTCATTAACAAGGAGATACTGTAGTTGTTGCACCAAAGACTGATTACATGGCGGAAAATGTGGTGAAGAAGTTGTTCAGCACCTTGGAGAGAGCCCAAGGAGCAACTGATTTGCCATCAGCCCTTACCTAAAACCTAATGGGGAAATACAACTACGTACCAGAGACTCTGTCATCGACCTTAAAATAGCCATTATGAAGCAAATCAACTTCAAATATAGATCTTAAGGTGAAAAAAAATTCATCAAAGACACATGCAACTCCATTTTGGCTGGTTTCATTAAGGAAATTATGTTCTTTATTTCACACTGTATGTCAGTCAGCTGACCTGCATCCCCACAGCCATTTCCTCCTTGGCCGGGGGGGGGGGAGAGAAGGAGAACATCGGCGGGTCGAGCAGGGCGAAGGAGCGCGCCGCTGACCTGCGTCCCCACGGACATTTCCTCCTTGGCCGGAGGAAAAGCTAAAAACAACAGCGAGGAGAACCTTGGTGGCCACCGGGCAGCTAGCAGGGTGAGGAGACCGAACGCCAGATGAGGGACCTCGCAACCGACACAGGCGCTGCCGATGAAAGAACACTGGGCAGCTGAAACTGATTGCATGCATATGATAAGTAATTCACTAATGTAGCTGACTTTTACATACACTAGTACCCCGAATAACGTTATGACTTGGTTCCACAAGTCTCGTCGTTATTCGGTTTTTAACGTTGTGCGATACATTGAACACACAATGTTAAAAAAAGCCCTGTTTCCCTGGAGGCTGCAGGAAGCGAGAACATCGGGATTTGAATCCTGACATTTTGGCTTGCTGCTGCCTCCAGGGAGGTGGGAGAACTTTGGAAACAGCTTGGAGCGGGTTTCCCCACCTCCCTGGACCCGGCGGGGGGGTCAGAGACCCCAAAATTGGTAAAAAAAAAGTCCATTTTTTTTTTACCAATTTTGGGGTTTCTGACCCCCCCGCCGGGTCCAGGGAGGTGTGGGGACCCGATCCAAGGTGTTTCTGGGCTTCCCCGACGTCCTGAGCCAGTGCAGCAAGCCAGAATGTCAGAGTTCGAATCCCGATGTTCTGGCTTCCTGCACTGGCTCAGGACGTCGGGGAAGCCCAGAAACACCTTGGATCGGGTCCCCACACCTCCCTGGACCCAGCGGGGGGGTCAGAAACCCCAAAATTGGTAAAAAAAACGGACTTTTTTTTACCAGAATGTCAGAATGTCCAGAATGTCAGGATTCGAATCCCGACGTTCTCGCTTCCTGCAGCATAAAAGAGGGTGGGGGAAGTTCAAAATTAGCGCACATCAGCTCTAGGGAGGTCGGGAGACCCGATGCGCGCTAATTTTGAACTTCCCCCACCCTCTTTTATGCTGCAGGAAGCCAGAATGTCGGGATTCGAATCCTGACATTCTGGGTCGCTGCACTGGCTCAGGACATCGGGGAAGCCCAGAAAAAGCTTGGATCGTGTCTGCCCACCTCCCTGGACCCGGCGGGGGGGGGTGTGTGTGTCAGAGACCCCAAATTTGGTAAAAAAAACCGTCCGTTTTTTTACCAATTTTGGGGTTTCTGACCCCCCCGCTGGGTCCTGGGAGGTGTGGGGACCCGATCCAAGGTGTTTCTGGGCTTCCCCGACGTCCTGAGCCAGTGCAGCAACCCAGAACGTCGGGATTCGAACTCTGACATCCTGGCTTGCTACACTGGCTCAGGACGTCGGGGAAGCTCAGAAAAAGCTTGGATCGTGTCTGCCCACCTCCCTGGACCCGGCGGGGGGGTCAGAAACCCCCAAATTGGTAAGAAAAACGTCCTTTTTTTTACCAATTTTGGGGGGTCTGACCCCCCCGCCGGGTCCAGGGAGGTGTGGGGACCCGATCCAAGGTGTTTCTGGGCTTCCCCGACGTCCTGAGCCAGTGCAGGAAGCCAGAACGTCGGGATTCGAACTCTGACATTCTGGCTTGCTGCACCGGCTCTGGACGTCGGGGAAGCCCAGAAACACCTCCAGAGAGATCAGAGGACCCGATCTACAGCTGCAGGGTGGCTGGGGAAGCTGACGGGGACTCCCTGTCGGCTTCCCTAGCCACCCGCCCATGCCTCCGCAGCTGTGGGGTGGCTGGGTAAGCCGATGGGGGAGCCCCCCGTCAGCTTTCCAGCCTCCCCACCCCTGCCTCCGTAGCTGCAGGGTGGCTGGGAAGCTGAACGGAGAACCCCGTTCAGCTTTCCAGCCACCCTGCTGCTAAGAACGACTGTATCGGATAACGTTAAAATCGCGTTACTCGATACAAGATGTTTCCGAAAATCTTGTAACGTTATGCGGTTTTAACGATATACGGTACTCGCGTTATACGGGGTATTACTGTACTTCAGTAGAGACTTATAGTGAACTTACAGTAGAGACTTGATATATTGGACTTCATAACAATGTATGATCAGAGGAGAGGATACTGACGTAGAAACCGGCAAACCAACATCAGGATTTTTGCCAAGAGAACCCTATGGACCAAAACAAAAGGCAAAACAAATGGGGCAACTGAGATGAAATAGGATGCTTAGCACATCAGAGCAGAAGAAGGGGAGGGACAGGAAAGGGGGAGGAGAAATACAATGTTGCAAGGAACAATACTGTATAGGGACATGGAATGTGAGATCTATGAATCAGAGAAAACTGGAAGTAGTAAAAAAGGAAATGGAAAGAATAAGCATTGACATATTGGGAATCAGCGAGTTAAAATGGACAGGGATGGGCGAATTCAGCTCTGGAAACCATCATATCTACTACTGTGGACAAGAAAACCTCAGAAAAACTGGAGTAGCCATAATTGTCAACAAAAGGGTGAGGAAAGCAGTAATGGGATATAATCTCAAAAATTATAGAATGATGTCAGTCAGAATACAAGGCAAGCCATTTAACATCACTATCATCCAAGTATATGCACCAACAACTAGTGCAGATGAAGCCACAATTGGCCAATTTTATGAGGACCTAGAACACCTCATAGAACAGACACCAAGAAATGATGTACACATTATCATAGGAGACTGGAATGCCAAAGTAGGAAAGCAAAAAGTTACTGGAATAACAGGCAAGTTTGGTCTTGGAACACAGAATGATGCAGGACAAAGACTGATAGAGTTCTGTCAAGATAATGCACTGGTCATAGCAAACACTCTCTTCCAGCAACACAAGAGGAGACTTTACACATGGACATCACCAGATGGCCAACATAGAAACCAGATTGATTACATACTCTGCAGCAAAAGATGGAGAACCTCCATACAGTCAGCAAATACAAGACCAGGGGCAGATTGCGGCTCAGATCACAACCTACTGATTGCAAAATTCAGGGTTAGACTAAAGAAAATAGGAAAAACAATTAGGCCAGACAGATATGACCTAGACAATATTCCTTGGGAATACACAGTGGAGGTGTGGAACAGATTTAATGGCTTGGACCAGATAGACAGAGTACCAGAAGAATTATGGACAGAGATGCGGGACATCATGCAGGAGGCAGCAAGAAAAACCATACCAAAAGAAAAGAAGCGTAAGCTAAGTGGTTGTCCGATGAGGCTCTTAAAATAGCAGAGGAAAGAAGGGACGCAAAAGGCAAAGGAGAAAAGGAAAAATACAATCACTTGAATATAGAATTTCAAAGAAAAGCAAGGAGAGATAAGGAAACCTACCTGAATGAACAGTGCAAAGAAATAGAAGAAAACAACACAAAAGGTAGGACTAGAGAGTTTTTCAAAAAAATTGGGGAACTCAAGGGAATGTTTACAGCAAAAATGACCATGATAAAGGACAAAGATGGCAAGGAATTAGCTGATGCAGAAGAGATTAAGAAAAGATGGAAAGAGTACACAGAGGAACTCTACAGAAAGGACCTCAACACCCCTGATAATCACGATGATGAGAAGATTGAACATGAGCCAGACATCCTAGATAGTGAAGTTAGAAAGGCCCTAGAAAACACTGCAAACAACAAAGCCAGCAGAGATGATGGTATCCAAGTTGAACTTTTCAAAGCCCTAATAGATGATGGAATCAAATTATTACATTCATTATGCCAGCAGATTTGGAAAACACAACAATGGCCACAAGATTGGAAAAGATCAGTATATGTTCCAATCTCCAAATCCCCAAAAAGGGAAATGCCAAGGACTGTTCAAATTATCGAATTGCGCTCATCCCACACGCTAGCAAGGTGATGCTTAAGATAATACAGGATAGACTGCAACAGCATGTGGAGAGAGAATTACCAGAAGTGCAGGCGGGGTTCAGAAGAGGCAGGTGGACCAGAGACCACATCACCAACATAAGATGGATCATGGAAAAAACAAAGGAATATCAGAAACAAGTATACTTCTGTTTCATTGACTACACTAAGGCCTTTGATTGTGTAGACCACAACAAAATGTGGCAAGTAATTAAAGAGATGGGAATCCCAGAACACCTTATATGTCTCATGAGAAATTTGTACATGAAGCAAGAAGCAACAGTTAGGACAGAATACGGAATGACAGAGTGGTTTGGAATAGGAAAAGGAGTAAGACAAGGCTGCATTTTGTCACCCTGCTTATTCAACTTGTACACAGAGCACATAATGCGCAATGCAGGGATGGAGGAATCACAATTTGGGATCAAAATTGCTGGGAGAAACATCAACAATTTGAGATATGCAGATGATACCACCCTAATGGCTGAAAGTGAGGAGGACCTAAAGAAGCTCCTGATTAGGTTGAAAGAAGAAAGTGAAAAAGCTGGCTTGAGACTCAATATCAAGAAAACCAAGATAATGGCAACAGGCCCTATCAGTCCCTGGAAAATAGATGGGGAAGAAGTAGAAGCAGTGACAGATTTTACTTTCTTGGGATCAAAACTCACTGCAGATGGGGATTGCAGCCATGAAATAAAAAGGCGATTGATTCTTGGGAGGCAAGCAATGAGAAACCTGGGGAGCATAATGAAAAGTAGAGACATCATATTGAAAACAAAAATTCGTATTGTCAAAGCAATGGTATTCCCTGTGGCAATATATGGTTGTGAGAGCTGGACCATTGGGAAAGCTGAGCGCAGAAGAATAGATGCCTTTGAGATGTGGTGTTGGAGGAGAGTTTTGAGAGTTCCCTGGACAGCAAGGAGAACAAATAGGTCAATCTTAGAAGAAATTAACCCAGAATGCTCCTTAGAAAGTCAAATTGTAAAGACGAAGCTAAGGTACTTTGGACACCAAATGAGAAGAGAGGATTCGCTTGAGAAAGCCTTGATGCTGGGAAAGGTGGAGGGCAAAAGAAAAAGGGGGCGGCCAAAAATGAGATGGTTGGATGGTATTGTGGAGACAATGGGCACAGAACTGAGCGAGTTGAGGGGGATGGTGGAGGACAGAAGTGCCTGGCGGGCAATGGTCCATGCCTGGGGTCGCAGAGGGTCGGAATCGACTGTGCGACTGAACAAAAAAAAAGTCAGTCAGTTCATCAATTTGGACTTGGGCTGCAGTGGCTCAAGTGGCTAAGATGCTGACTGGAAGGCAGCAGGTCAGCAGTTCGATACCCAAGTACTGCAGGATGGAATGAGCTCCCATCTTTGTCCCAGCTCCTGCCAACCTAGCACTTTGAAAGTAATAAATTACAAGTAGACAAATAGGGACCATTTCGGTGGGAAGGTAAACAGCATTCCGTGTGCTCTGGTGTCTAGTCATGCCTGCCACATGACCACAGAAGAAGACGACTCGGCGGCTGGGAAGGGGAAACGCCGCCGCCGCCGCCAGCGTCGCCGTGGCTGTTGTTCCTTCTGTTCTTTTCTCTTCCCTTTCCTCGCTTCTGATCACTCTACTCATCCTTCCCCCCCCCCCGACCCGGGCTCCGGGGGGAGAGCCAGGGCAGGGAGGGGGCAGCCCGTTCAAGTTAGTAGCTCCTTCAAGAGGGGGGGGGGGGAAATTGCGGGTCATTGTGTTGTGGGCAAGGCTTCTGGGCTCCGATTCAGCTCCTGATCTACAAGAGCACCCAAATCCTTCTCCTTCCCAGCATTATGAGCTTGGCTGTGAAAGGGTTAAAAAGCAGGGCCGCCCAAATTTTTTGGGACACCGACTGGCCACCTGGTTTTATTTCTGCTTCCAGGAGTAATGAGGGCAGCATGGCCTGGATGATTTGGCATTATTGGAGGCCAGTTCTGGCCCACAGGCTTGTAGTTTGGGCAGCCCTGGATTAAAGGCAACAGAGGGGAGTTTCCTAGAGAGGGAGGAAATGGAGTAGTAGAGGAAGAGGTGGGGCTCTCACCCAGAAGTGGCCCTACCTACCTTTCCCAGGTGTGTCTCTCCCCACCCCAACTCTTGTAGCCCACTTTACGGCGTTAGGTTCCTAAGCAGAGGAACGAAGGGAGTGGCCACGTCTCTCCCCCCGGGCAGAGGAACGTCGTTACTTTCTGCTGCCTCCAGCATTTCTCTTCTTCGGGAGATTTGGTAAGCCTCCTGCTTTTCTCTCTCGCTCTCTCTGGTTCCTTTCGAGGGTCCCCCACCCCATTCTGGACCCCCGGGGGTGAGGGGGGCGATTTCGGGCATGGGGGTGGGAGGAGAAGGGCTTTTATATGGGGGTGGGAGGAGAAGGGCTTTTATATGGGGGTGTGGTGGAATAATAGAGGGGGGGGGTGATAATAGGTGGTGGGGATCCCCCTTTCCTTTCCAAGAAGAGGGGGGGGGCGTCTTCCCTCCCCCTTTTGTTGTAAAGGCTTTGAACACAAGCCTTTGCAAGGCAATTTGTGGCACGGGGTGTGTGTGTGTCTTTAAAGTGGCTTTAAGATCCCACCATGGAGAGAGAGACAGCCCCCCCCCCCCGCCATGCTCCCTCCGTGGAAGGCAAGCATGGCCCAGTGTGAGGGAATCTTGCATGCCTCAGTGAGTGTGGAAAGGGAAGGAGGGGAAAGTGACTTGGCTCATATTCTCCCCCCACACACCCCATTGTTTCCCTTTCCAGAGAAAGCCCAGGAAAGCCCCCCTTACCGGCCCCCAATTTGAATCTCTTCCTAAAGCTCAGAAAGATCAGCTCAGGGTTTGCCAGTACTGGACAGGAACTCCTCAGTCACCCCAGAAAGGCAGGCGTGCTCTCTCTCCCCCCCCCCCCACACAACGTGCACCCTCATGCACACCCACACACCTCCATTCACCCAACACACACACACACACACACACCAGTGGAGAGCTGGAGCCTCTGCCTGGTGCCTCCCAGCCCTGGTCTGTCTCTCTGCCTCAGGCCGGTGTTCTTTGGGGGGGGGGGGAAGCAGATGAACATGGCTAGGTCTCTCTCTCCCACCCACCCCCTCATTCCCCCCCCCCCATGTGTGCACCAGGTCTGGAACCAGGGCTTCTGAAAGCAGCTTCTCCTGCCCTGGGATGAGTTGCATGCATGCGCCGGAGCTAGAGCTGGGATGGAGACTTTGGGGGGTTCTCCACCTTTGGCTGCAGAGTATGTAATCAATCTGGTTTCAATGTTGGCCACCTGGTGATGTCCATGTGTAAAGTGGCCTCTTGTGTTGCTGGAAGAGGGTGTTTGCTGTGACCAGGGCATTCTCTTGGCAGAACTCTTATCAACTTTTGCCCTGCTTCATTCTGTCTTCTAAGACCAGTCTTGCCTGTTATTCCATTTAGGGTAATTCCGTGTCAGTTCAACCAGGCTATCTCACCCAACATCTCAGATTTTGGTGAAACTTGGCTTATTTGTTCTACCCACAAAGATAAGTACCCATGCCAAATTTTAACACTCTAGCTCACTTCGTTTCCATTTTATAAGCTTTTGAAGTTTTGTATTTTTGGCAATTGTAACCAACGGATATCGCGAAATGAAGGTCGCTGACATTTTGAAAATAATTTATAACTTTTTTATTTACCATCCAATCTTGATGAAAGTTTGTAGTCTTTTTCTTCAGAAAATGAGGATTCTAGAAAAAAATACATAATACCTCTAAGAAAACCTACTAAGTCTGAAAAAATATTTTCGTTTACATCTTTGTATTTTTTAAAAACCAAAACATAGGTCAGCGTAAAATTCTATATCACAGAAAGGTATGTGATAATCACAAAATCTTTTTTTTCAAAATGATCCTTACTAAATGGGCTATCAAATGGAGAAAAAAATTGATGGGGTTTTGATACCTTTGTTGTGTTTCATTATGTTATATATTAGTTTTTCAAATTGTTTTATTCACCGATTTTACTGAGTAATAAGGATTTTAAGGGATTAAAATTCTCTAAGTTTAGACTATTATGAAGATTGGACAACTACCTATTTTATCATCAGTTGATAACATAATATTTTAACCAGAATTGTCTTCTTCAATAACTTAATTTTAAACTAACTCAACAACATAAAGAAACGATAAGGTCTGGAAACTTACCAATGTATTTGATATTTCCAATATTTACATTCTTCAACTTCTACAGTAACAAATTTAATGGAGGTTTGACATTTTCTCTTCAATTGACCTCATACATTTTTCAGAAAACCTGTAGGTCCTTCCAGTTGAAGTGTCAGAAGGATCAACAATTGAGAGTACATGAGGTATAGGCACAGCGCAAATGTCCTCTCGCTTAGGCCAATCAAATGATGGGGATGGCCCTGCAGGATGTAAAAACTGAACTGTCACATCACCTTCTTTGTTCACTTCAGTTATGATTCCAAAGTACCATAGATTGTCATATTTACAAGCCACATAGCACGATGGGTTCAAATTTTCTTCTCTCAGAAATGATGTTAATTTGTTCTTTAAGTCAAACGTGAGGGCGGGTTTCTCGTCAGTACTGATCCTTCTTGCTTCCAAGTTCCCCAAACAGTCTATTGGCCTGTTCAGAATGTCATTTTATTAATTCATGCTGCACATTTGGAAGAAAGCCACAAAGACCTAACAAAAATGTTGTTATGTGAAAACCCAAGTCGTGAGTGTATGTTAAGACATTGTAACCTTTGCCCACCAAAAGGAAATCTGACAAGTTTTTTACTAGCAAAATTTGAAGATTTTGACGAAGATGACACCATTGAATTTAATCAGTGGATTTCAACTGATAGAACGCAAATGATAAGACAAACAGCAAAAATTGAAGACTACATAGAAGACCTGTCATCTAAATTGGAAAAACTTGTTCCCCACTCTTTCATAGCAAAGTCACAATCACAGTTTTTTAAAACACTGAAGGAATCATCTGATACAAACATTGCTGCAGTATCAATGGATTTTAGTGAAAATTACTCTTTCACTATCCAGGATGAAGCCCAGGGATACCACTGGACATCAGACTCTTGCACTGTGCATCCTATTATAATTAACCTAAGCAGTGTAACAGGTGAAAGATTAGTCTCATCTCTCTGTGTTATATCTAATGACATGAAACATGATGTTTCTATGGTCTACAAAATCCAAGAAATAGTAACAGAATTCATTAAAGAACAGTATTCACATGTAACAGAGATCCACTACTTCAGTGATGGCTGTGCAGGGCAATATAAAAATAAATTTAATTTTATTAATCTTTGCCTGCATGAAAAAGATTTTAAATTCAAGGCCCAGTGGTCGTTTTTTGCGACTAGTCACGGGAAAACTGAATGTGATGGGATTGTGGGGGTACTGTGAAAAGATTAGAAAGAAAGGAAAGTCTACAGTGACCTCTTGAAAATCAAATACTGTCTCCATTACATTTGTTCGAGTTTTGTAAATCAAACATTACGAAAGTTAATTTTTATTTTATTTCTAAAGATGACATGTCAAAGATACGCTCTGACTTGGAGAAACGCTTTGTAGACATACAAACAGTTCCAGGAACCAGAAGTTTCCATAACTTTAAGCCAATAGACTGTTTGGGGAACTTGGAAGCAAGAAGGATCAGTACTGACGAGAAACCCGCCCTCACGTTTGACTTAAAGAACAAATTAACATCATTTCTGAGAGAAGAAAATTTGAACCCATCGTGCTATGTGGCTTGTAAATATGACAATCTATGGTACTTTGGAATCATAACTGAAGTGAACAAAGAAGAAGGTGATGTGACAGTTCAGTTTTTACATCCTGCAGAGCCATCCCCATCATTTGATTGGCCTAAGCGAGAGGACATTTGCGCTGTGCCTATACCTCATGTACTCTCAATTGTTGATCCTTCTGACACTTCAACTGGAAGGACCTACAGGTTTTCTGAAAAATGTATGAGGTCAATTGAAGAGAAAATGTCAAACCTCCATTAAATTTGTTACTGTAGAAGTTGAAGAATGTAAATATTGGAAATATCAAATACATTGGTAAGTTTCCAGACCTTATCGTTTCTTTATGTTGTTGAGTTAGTCTAAAATTAAGTTATTGAAGAAGACAATTCTGGTTAAAATATTATGTTATCAACTGATGATAAAATAGGTAGTTGTCCAATCTTCATAATAGTCTAAACCTAGAGAATTTTAATCCTTTAAAATCCTTATTACTCAGTAAAATCGGTGAATAAAACAATTTGAAAAACTAATATATAACATAATGAAACACAACAAAGGTATCAAAACCCCATCAATTTTTTTTCTCCATTTGATAGCCCATTTAGTAAGGATCATTTTGAAAAAAAAGATTTTGTGATTATCACATACCTTTCTGTGATATGGAATTTTACGCTGACCTATGTTTTGGTTTTTAAAAAATACAAACATGTAAACGAAAATATTTTTTCAGACTTAGTAGGATTTCTTAGAGGTATTATGTATTTTTTTCCTAGAATCCTCATTTTCTGAAGAAAAAGACTACAAACTTTCATCAAGATTGGATGGTAAATAAAAAAGTTATAAATTATTTTCAAAATGTCAGCGACCTTCATTTTGCGACATCCGTTGGTTACAATTGCCAAAAATACAAAACTTCAAAAGCCTATAAAATGGAAACGAAGTGAGCTAGAGTGTTAAAATTTGGCATGGGTACTTATCTTTGTGGGTAGAACAAATAAGCCAAGTTTCACCAAAATCTGAGATGTTGGGTGAGAAAGTTAATTTTTTTTGGTTGAATTGATATGGAATGACCCTTTACAGACTTGGTAGTAAAAAAAGTTTGAATCCCACAACTGCGGGAGAGAACGCCTGCCTGCCTGCCTGCCTGCCAGACCCCCCCCCCCTGCCATGCTCCCTCCGTGGAAGGCAAGCTTCGCCCAGTGTGAGGGAATCTTGCATGCCTCAGTGAGTGTGGAAAGGGAAGGAGGGGAAAGTGACTTGGCTCATAATCCCCCCCCCATTGTTTCCCTTTCCAGAGAAAGCCCAGGAAATACCCCCCCCCCTTACCGGCCCCCAATTTGAATCTCTTCCTAAAGCTCAGAAAGATCAGCTCAGGGCTTGCCAGTTTATTTATTTATTTTATTTATTGTTCACATTTAGTACCCCGCCCCAATCGGGTAGTAGACCCAGTACTGGACAGGAACTCCTCAGTCACCCCAGAAAGGCAGGTGTGCTCTTCCCCCTCCCACACACACAAATAGCACCCTCATACACACCCACACACCTCCATTCACCCAACACACACACACCAGTGGAGAGCTGTAGCCTCTGCCTGGTGCCTCCCAGCCCCGGTCTGTCTCTCTGCCTCAGGCCAGTGTTCTTTGGGGGGGGAGCAGATGAACATGGCTAGGTCTCTCTCTCCCACCCACCCCCTCATTCCCCCCCCCCCCATGTGTGCACCCAGTTCTGGAACCAGGGCTTCTGAAAGCAGCTTCTCCTGCCCTGGGATGAGTTGCATGCATGCGCCGGAGCCAGGGCTGGGATGGAGGCTTGGGGGGGGGGGTGAGCGCTTTCCGAAGCCTTGGTCCAAGTCTGAGATGAGGGAAACTTCTCCCCATAGGCCCTGACCCCCCCACCACCAGCAGCCTGGACATCTCAGGTGCCCCCCGCCTGACCAGCCGCTTCAGAAGACCCAAACTGCTCATGCGGGGATATAAGAGGGGGTGGCTGGGAGAGAGAGAGAGACCTGCCAAGGCTCATCTGTCCCCCCCTCCCCCCGGGAACACAGGTTTGCCACAGAGAGACTGACCAGGGCTGGAACCATGAGGCTGTTACCACTCTCCACTGGATGTGTGTGTTGGGTGAATAGAGGGGGTGCGCGCTTCTCTGAGGGCGCTATTGGGGGTGGGGAGCAGTGGTAGGATTTATTTATTTAATATCCCGCCCCAATCAGGCGAACCCGATTCTGGGCTGCTTACAAACATTGGTGTCAAAAGACACAAATTAAACAATACAGAACCCTATGGGGCATATTACAATTAGTTTAAAAATTAACTTAGAAACATGGACTATAATCTACAAGATACTAAAAGGAATTTAAAACTTTAAGACTAAGAAGTTAAAAACGTTTAAAACAACGAGAAGCAAGAGGGTGGCTTTCTAATCAGATCAGCCACCCAACATGAATCCCACATTCCTGGATCCCAAACTTGCCCTGCCAGCCAGGTTTTTAGGCCCTTCCGGAAGGGCAGGAGCTCTGTCTGTAAGCGTAGTTCTGTTGGCAAGAGGTTCCAAAGGGCCGGGGCGGACACAGAGAAGGCCCTCCTCCTAGTGCAAGAGAGATGCGCCTCTCTAGCCGATGGTATGATAAGAGAGCCTCTCCGATCCGCCCTGGTGGGACGGACCGATATTCTTGGGGTGACGCGGTCTCTTAAGTATCCTGGCCCACTACCATATAGGGCTTGAAAGGTAATAACCAGCACCTTGAATTGCACCCGGAGACATACTGGCACCCAGTGCAGCTGCCGAAGCAGAGGTGAGGCCCAAGCATAACACCCACACCTCATCACCACCCGAGCCGCCACGTTCTGGACCAGCTGCAGTCTCCGAATGGTCATCAAGGACAGCCCCATGTAGAGCGCATTGCAATAATCAAGTCTGGAGCTGACCAAAGCATGTGTGACCGTGAGCAAGGCGTCCCGATCTAGGAGTGGGCGTAATTGCCGTATTACACAAAGTTGTGCAAAAGCTCTCCTGGCCACGGCTGCCACCTGCTCTTCAAACAGTAGTCGTGAGTCCAGGAGGACCCCCAGATTAAGCACCGGGTCTGTTTGGGGCAGGACTGCCCCATCCAGGACCAAAGCTGGTAGCTCCCGCGATGGCGCAGGACCCCTTACCCATAGCCACTCAGTCTTGCCGGGATTCAGTTGTAGCCCGTTGTCCCCCATCCAGACCCTGACAGCCTCCAGGCACCTGGAAAGGACTTCCACTGCACCGCTTGGGTCCCCATGGGCCGAGATGTACAGCTGGGTATCATCTGCATACTGATGATACCTCACCCCGTGAGAACAGATGATCTCACCCAGTGGCTTCATGTTGATGTTAAACAGAAGAGGTGAGAGCACCGAGCCCTGAGGCATCCCGTATTGGAGCAGCCTAGGACTAGACTTCTTATTCTCCAACCACACTGACTGGGTCCTGCCCCTCAGAAATGAGGAAAACCAAGCCAGCACAGTGCCCTGGATCCCCAATCCTTGGAGCCTACCCAGCAGGATACCATGATCGATGGTATCGAAGGCCGCTGAGTGATCGAGAAGAGCCAGGACGGATGACCTCCATCCCGCTCTCTCCAGAGGTCATCCACCAGAGCTACCAGTGCAGTTTCTGTACCATATCCGGGCGTGAATCCTGACTGAAAAGGGTCCAGATAATCCGCTTCATCCAGGACTTCCTGTAGCTGCTGCGCCACTGCCTTCTCCAAGACCTTGCTCAGAAAGGATAGGTTGGATACTGGTCGGTAGTTGGTGAGTACCGTAGGGTCGAGGGACGGCTTTATTAGGAGGGGACGCACCAAAGCATGTTTTAAGGGTGCTGGAAAACATCCCTCCCTCAGAGATGAATTTATAATCGCCTTGACCCAACCGCCTGACACCGCTGCAGGTGCTTTGACTAGCCAGGCAGGGCATTGATCCAGTTCACAGGCAGTGGCATGAACAGATCCAAGCAGCCTGTCCACTTCCTCAGGGCCGACTGGGTTAAACTGATCCCAGATAACATGGCCAGACTGTGCTCTGGTCAACCCCAGCTCTATACATTCCACGCCGGGATTAAACTTCGAGCGGATCTGAGCGATTTTCTCCGCCAGATAATCCGCAAAGTCCTCAGCCGATCCCTGCCAATCCGGCCCCGGCCCCCCTCTACCAAGGAGGGTCCTGGTTACCCAGAACAAGGTCGCTGGGCGATTATCAGCGGAGGCAATAAGGGTGGTGAAATATTGTCGTTTCACCACCCCCATCGCCACTAGATAGGCTTTAATAGCCGCTCTAACCGGTGTTTGATCAGACTCACTCCGGGTCTTCACCCAGCGACGCTCTCGGCGTCTCTTTGCCCATTTGAGCTCGCTCAATTCCTCTGTAAACCAAGGGGATGTTCGATGCCCACAAGCACAGAGAGGCCGTAGTGGAGCGATCACATCCAAGGTTGCCGTCACTCTCTCGTTCCATGAGTTGACAAGAGCCTCAGACAAATCGCATCGCAGGTGAAGAGGAAGATACCCCAGTTCCCTCTGGAATGCTTCCGGATCCATTAGTCGCCGGGACGTGCCATTTTAACAGGCCCTACCTCCCTGCGGTGAAGCTTCGTCCCCAGAAAGTCCAGAGTCACCAGATAGTGATCTGACCATGGCACAGGAGTAATGTCTAGGTTCTGTGGTTTCAGATCACTCTGCCATAGCTCCGACACGAAAATTAAATCCGGGGTATGGCCACTGCTCCTGGTAGGGCCCTGAATTACCTGGGTCAGGCCCACAGCTACCATGGAAGCCATGAACTCCCGAGCCACCTCCGAGCCAGTCCCCAACGATGGCAAGTTGAAGTCCCCCAGAACCATTAGTCTGGGGGTCTCCAACGCCAACATCGAGACCGCCTCAAGGAGCTCAGGCAGGGAATCTGCTACATTGCAGGGAGGCAGGTACACGAGCAAGACTCTCAACTGCCCCTTAGGGCCCAAACACAGGAGCAGGGCCTCACAACCTGGAATTTGTGGAGCCGTAGCCCTGGCAACTCCCAATGACTCCCTGGCTACTACAGCGACGCCACCGCCCCTTCCCCTCTCCCTAGTCTGGTGCCAAATACCGAACCCGGCCGGACATAATTCAGAAAGAGGAACCCCGTCCTCAGGTTTCGGTGATGCATGCCAGGTCAGCCCGTGCCCCCAAGATGGAGTCCGAGAGCAAGGGGGCCTTGTTACAGACTGACGTGGCATTCACCAGCAGCAGCCTAAGGGAGGAGTCACTCTTGACCGGCTGCTCAGGCACCAGAGGTGTAGCCGGGGGGCTAGAACAGGGGACAGCAACTAGACATCTGTCCCATGTTCTCCAAGTGTGGCCCGCCCCGCGGCTCCCACAGTAGCACCCCATGCCCGTCACCACCCTAATTTGGGCACCAGAAGACCCCCCGGACCTATCAGACAGAGCCTAATCCTTGTTTCCTGGCTAGCAGGTTCTCCTCTCCCTCTCCCCATTCCCAGTCCCCCAACCCCCATCTAATGTCCTCTTAGGGGGGGTGAGATAGGCTGTCCCACTGCTGAGAACTCTGCTTGGGCAAGGCTGGCCAAGGTCCCGGCCACCCCACTCCCCCCCGAAAGGGCATGGCCAGCCACCCCACCGCCAGGAGTTCTCAAACCCAGGTGAAGGAGCAGGAGGAGGCAGCATGGAGATTGCAAACGGCGGCTGCTGCGATGGCTTCTCTGCCCAGCTGCAGGTATTCCCGGTTGCGGCGGGTAAGGCAGTCATGCCGCCGCATGATTTTTGAAGTTTTGGTCTGGCCGGAACCACAAGGCAGGTGGAGGCAGCTCGGGGAACCCGCCGGGCTGGTTCTTCAAGGAGCCTCTGTTGGCGGCGGGGCAAGGGTGACAGGCTGTCAGTGTTTTAAACTTTCCACCCTGCCGCCCAGCTGTTCCTGCTCCTCCTCCACAGGCAGCAAGCCGGGCTGGTTCAAGGAGCCTCTGTTTCAAGGAGCTGGTTCAAGGTTTGCCCCCGTTCACCAGAATAAATAGCATAAATTCCAACTGGCCCTTCTGCCCTCCCAAGTTTTGAGATAAAATAGTCCTAATTGGGATGCAACACAGGGCTTCCCCCCTGGCCACACCCACCATGACACACCCACAGTTTCTGTTGTTCATTCAGACAGTCGATTCTGACCCTCTGCAACCCCATGGACCATTGCCCTCCAGGCACCTCTATCCCCCACCATCCTCCTCCACCTCTCCTCCACCCTTCCAAGCATCAAGGCTTTCTCAAGGGATTTCTTTCTTCTCATATGATGTCCAAAGTGTATCCCTTAGGGATGTTGTTTAGGTCATACCTGTCTGGCCTAATTGTTTTCCCATACTTTCTTTAGTCTGAGCCTGAATTTTGCAATCAGTAGATCATGATCTGAGCCACAGTCTGCTCCAGGTCTTGTTTCTGCTGACTGTATGGAGGTTCTCCACCTTTGGCTGCAGAGTATGTAATCAATCTGGTTTCAATGTTGGCCACCTGGTGATGTCCATGTGTAAAGTGGCCTCTTGTGTTGCTGGAAGAGGGCATTTGCTGTGACCAGGGCATTCTCTTGGCAGAACTCTTACCAACTTTTGCCCTGCTTCATTCTGTCTTCTAAGACCAGTCTTGCCTGTTATTCCATTTACAGACTTGGTAGTAAAAAAACTTTGAATCCCACAACTGGTGGAGAGAACGCCTGCCTGCCTGCCTGCCTGCCTGCCTGCCTGCCTGCCTGCCTGCCTGCCTGCCTGCCTGCCTGCCTGCCTGCCTGCCTCCCTGCCTCCCTGCCTGGCTGGCATCACTGAGAGGAAAGGGAATGAGGGATCCAAGTTCTCCTTTCTTTTTCTGGAGCAGCTGCTTCTCCTGCCCTTCCTTTCCCACCTCATTCCCTTTCCTCTCACTAATCCTAGCAAGGCAAGCAGGCAGACTCTCCCCACAATAGCATCCTCACGCAAGCACATCCCACCCCACTCACCCGACACCCCGCCCAGTAGTGAGCAGTAGCAAAGCCACCTGGTTCCACCTACAGCAGTCTGGTGTTCCTTGGGGGAGCAGATGAGCCTTGCCAGGTATCTCTTTCTCCTGGCCACCCCACCCCCCTCTTATCCCTGCTTATCTACCCAGGGCTGGGACCAGGAATTTCAGAAGAGCGACCCCTCTACTCAGATCCCAGCCCAATGTCAGTGCTCTCTCTCCGGTTTGGGTTTGGGGCTTAATCCCAGCTCCTCTTCACCCAGCTGCCTCCAGCACCGACATCTAGAGGGGAGAAGGCAAGAAGGCGGGCAAGTAGCAGGTACGCAGCCAGTGCTGGTCGCTTCTTCTGAGGAAAGTTTCCATCATAAGCCCCGATCGCCTGTGAAGGAATTCACTGCAACCAGGACTCCAAAACACAATGAAAATGTCCCACCCACATCCCACCACCGTGGGAAGCGATGGTGTCTGGCCAGGCAGCCAAAAGAATGGCCACCCTGGGAAAAAGTTTATGCTAATGAAAAAAAATCACATTGTTCTTTGGGACACAATTTCCCCCATTTCCTTTCCCATAACTGCTCTAGATCCCAGTCCAAATTGATTCTTTATCAGAGTACAGAAGGTGGTGGTGGTGGTGGTGGTGGTGGTGGTGGTGGTGGTGGTGGTGGTTGTGGTGGTGGTGATGGTGATGGTGATGGTGATCATCATCATCATCATCATCATCATCATCATCATCATCATCATCATCATCATCATTATTATTCATTCGGCTTCTGCTTCTCAAACTAGGTACTGTAGTTTTTGGACCATGAAACACACTTTTGTTGCCCCAAAAAAGGGGGGGGGGAACCAGGGTGCATCTTATGGTCCAAAGGTGCAGTGTGGTGCAGGTGAGGCGTGGCTTTGAACGCAAACAGGGAGTCCCCGGTCGGCTTTCCAGCCACGGTGCCGCTGTGCTGCCATTGGCGGTTGTGCTGTGGGGAGAAACAGGTGATTAGCTGGTTCCCCCCTAACCCAAGCATCAATCGTGCGCTGCCAACAGATCTTAGGTTCTTGGGAGTGATGGGTGCACACTTCTCCCCCTCCCACAACCCAACTCCAGATCTCCCATTGGGATCAATCAGTGTGGAGTTGTGGGGAGGAATGGGTGCAGGGACCCACTTCATCCCACAACCCAAGCGCCGATTGAGCCCAGTGCGTAATAGGCGCTTGGATTGGGGTGGGAGAAATGGGTGCACGCACCTCCCCCCCCAACCCAAGCGTCGATCGCGCTCTGGATTCAATCGGCACTTGGGTTGTGGGGAGGAATGGGTGCAAGGACACATTCCTCCCTACAACCCAAGCGCCGATTGATCCCAGATGGAGATAAATAGGGACCACTTCAGTGGGAAGGTAAACTGCATTCCGTGTGCTTCAGTGTCTGGTCATGCCTGCCACATGACCATGGAAACATTTGTAGAACCAGACTGTGCTGGCCGTTTGGCTTTGAAATGGAGATGTGGAAAAGAAAGATAATGAGAACTATGTCCGTTAGAATTAAAGAACATAATTATAAATTAGTATGGAGATGGTACAGGACCCCAGTCGGCTTGCATAGAATGTATAGTGATTTGAGTGATATATGTTGGAGGTGTAATAAAACAAAAGGAACATATGAGCATATGTGGTGCAGCTGTGAGGCACTTAAAAGCTTTTGGGAAAGAATAGAGAAAGAAATCAAGAACATATTAAATGTGCAAATTAGACTGGGGCCAGAAACAATTTTGTTAACGGACATAGAAGATCAGGATATGAATAAGGATAATAAAGAGTTATTGGCCATAATGTTGACTGTTGCAAGACAAGGTATAGCCAAAAAGTGGAAAAGTAATGAACAAATAAGTATTCAAGACTGGTACTCACAAATGTGGGATTTGGCGCTAAATGAAAAACTTACTTGGGAAATAAACTGTAGGAAAGGGAAAGCACATAGTAATAATTTCTGGAGGATCTGGGAACCTTTTATAAACTACACTTTGAAGGAAAAAAAGGGCATACCCCCCGCACAAGATCATAATGACTTTTGGAAATTGTAAAGGTATAGAATTCCCCGGACAATGTATATAGCACAAGGGTGATATTAATGATGTAATAGAAAAGAATGCGTAGAAGATCATGTTTAAAAGATGGGATGGATGTAATATTGTTGTGCACAAAAATATGTTACAGGATCTTCACAATTTCATATATTTTTGTAACTTTTCTATTCTGTATTTTTGTATTTTTCTTTTAATACCTAATAAAAATTAAAAAAAAAATAAAAAATAAAAAAAAGAAATGGAGATGCACAATCATTCAAAAAAAAATGGCATTAGCAATTTCTTAGATGTAACTGAAGATGATATCATATATAAAGATTATAGGGAAGAAAGTGATATAAGTGACTGTGAGCAACAGCGCTTCATAAATTCTGACACACGTGATGATGAGTTTTCACAGTTTCCAGAAAATTAAAAAAGTGATTGAGGCTCTGAGTTTTTCCTAATGTGTTAATGGAAGTGATGATGGTTCTTAACACCACTGTTGAGTTTATGGAGTTAAATATTACCATATTTTGCTTTATTTTAATAAATATTTTAGTATACCAGTACTATTTGGTTCAAAATATTTTTTTCTTGTTTTCCTGTTCTAAAAAATGGGGGTCTTATGGTCGGGTGCATGTTATGGTACGAAGAATACAGTAACTGTTGATAAATTCTCCTTAATCTTTTTGCGGAACTGCAGATATTGAATGTAGAGCAGCTGTTCGACTAGGAGGATGTCATAAAACAACAGGAAATAATAATCTCAGGAGAGATGGAGTGTGGAAAAAGTGTCAATAAACAAGTAGATCTTGTTAGACAAAACAGCACCCACACAGGAGAGAAGACATTTGAATGCCAGGAGTGTGGGAAAAGCTTCAGTCACAGTGGAAGCCTTGCTAGACATCACAGGATCCACACAGGAGAGAAGCCATTTGAATGCCTTGAGTGTGGAAAAAGCTTCAGGTGTAGTTCAACCCTTTCTTCACATCACAAGACCCACACAGGAGAGAAGCCATTTGAATGCCTGGAGTGTGGAAAAAGCTTCAGGCAAAAATCAAACCTTGCTATACATCACAGGACCCACACAGGAGAGAAGCCTTTTGAATGCCTGGAGTGTGGAAAAAGCTTCAGGCAAAAATCAAACCTTGCTATACATCACAGGACCCACACAGGAGAGAAGCCTTTTGAATGCCTGGAGTGTGGAAAAAGCTTCAGTTGTAGTTCAAGCCTTTCTTCACATCACAGGACCCACACAGGAGAGAAGCCATTTGAATGCCTGGAATGTGGAAAAAGCTTCAGGGGAAAATCACACCTTGTTTCACATCACAAGACCCACACAGGAGAGAAGGCATTTAAGTGTCTGGAGTGTGGAAAAAGCTTCAGACATCGTTCAAATCTTGCTTCACATCAGAGGACACACACAGGAGAGAAGCCATTTGAATGCCTGGAGTGTGGAAAAAGCTTCAGTTGTAGTTCAAGCCTTTCTTCACATCACAGGATCCACACAGGAGAGAAGCCATTTGAATGCCTGGAATGTGGAAAAAGCTTCAGGGAAAAATCACACCTTGTTTCACATCACAAGACCCACACAGGAGAGAATGCATTTAAGTGTCTGGAGTGTGGAAAAAGCTTCCGTCACAGTGGAAACTTTGCTAGACATCTCAGGATCCACACAGGAGAGAAGCCATTTGAATGCCTGGAGTGTGGAAAAAGCTTCAGTTGTAGTTCAAGCCTTTCTTCACATCACAGGACCCACACAGGAGAGAAGCCATATGAATGCCTGGAGTGTGGGAAAAGCTTCAATCATAGTAAAAGCCTTGCTAGACATCACAGGATCCACACAGGAGAGAAGCCATTTGAATGCCTGGAGTGTGGGAAAAGCTTCAGTCACAGTGGAAACCTTGCTACACATCACAGGATCCACACAGGAGAGAAGACATTTGAATGCCAGGAGTGTGGGAAAAGCTTCAGTCGTAGTTCACACCTTGCTTCACATCACAAAACCCACACAGAAGGAGTTAGCAGGAAGGCATATTGAAAAAATCAAAAGAGATTTAATTTATCTGAAAAGAGAATATTTTGAGTTTGGTGATAAAAGTTCAAAAATGTTAGCAAAAGCAGTGAAGGAGAAGAAGGAAAAAAAGGGAGATAGGAACTTTAATAAGGGAGGATGAGAAAAGGTGTAATAAAACAGTAGAGAAAGTTAGTATAGTTAAATTTTTTTACCAAAATTGTACACAGATAAGAAAATTAATACAAGCAAGCTAGAAGAATACTTACAAAAATACAAGGGGAAGAGTATAAATGCAGAGCATAGGGCTAGAATGGAAGAACAAATTACAGAGAAAGCGGTACTAGATGTTGTAAATAAATTGAAAATAGGGAAAACCCCAGGAGAAGATGGATTACCAGCCGAATTTTATAAAGAATTTAAACAAATTATTACTCCAAAATTAACTAGGTTATATAATTATATTCTGGAAGGGGGAGAATCTCCAAATTCATGGCTCAGATCCATTATAGTACTAATACCAAAACCAGGGAAAAATTTAGAATTGGTTGATTCATATTGTCCAATTTCTTTAATTAATCAGGATGCAAAGATTTTTACAGCAATTATTGCTAATAGGCTAAATAGTTTTATGGGGGAATATATACATACAGGCAGGTTTTTTAAAGGAAAGATATATGTCCGATTTAATAAGAAGAGTGTTAAATTTGTTAGAAATAAACAATAGAAGAGAAGGTAAAATAGGACGACTATCTGTAGATATTTTAAGGCCTTTGATTCATTGCAATGGGTCACTATCAAATAAATTATTAAAAAAGGTGAATTTGGGGGAAAATTTAAAAATGTAATTAATCAACTTTATAAAAGTAGTTATGCCAAGGTAAGAGTAAATGATTCTTTTACAGAGGATATTGAAATCAAAGCAGGAATGAGACAAGGATGTCCTCTTTTCCCCATTTTGTTTATAATGGTTATGGAATTATTGGCCAGAGCTATAAGGAGTGATATAAATATAGAAGGGATAAATGGAACAAAAATAAGTTTGTATACAGATGATACCTTGATGATAATGAAAGATCCTATAAAAAATACGGAAAAGATTCAAAATCACCTGCAAAAATTTGAAGAGATAACAGGCCTGAAAATAAATTGGGGGAAATCGGAAGCAATTTCTAGTAATTTAAATAAGAAAGAGATAGGGAAAATTAAGGAAAAATTTAAAATTCAAATTAGGAACAGTATAAAATACTTAGGAGTTAATATTGCAGATAATGTAGAGGATTTGAAGAAATTAAACTATGATAAAGTGAAAGAGGAAATCAAGAAGAAAATTGTTAGATATCGGGTGTTGAAGACCTTTTGGTTTGGACGGATTGCTGTTTGTAAAATGAGTTTATTACCCAAGATTAATTTTTTATTTGAGGTCCTCCCAATTAAACAAACTGAAAAAGAATTAAGAGTTTTTCTAAATTTATTGAATAATTACTGCAATGGAGGGAAAAGAGTAAGGATACCTAAAAGTTTATGGTATAAGTCACAGAAAGAGGGTGGTTTAGGGTTACCTAACATTAAATCGTATTATAGTGCGTTCCAAATTAAAGGTTTGGTAAAACTTTTAACGATAAAAGATCTTATATGGAGGGAGATAGAAATGAAAGATAGTAATGTGTGTGCAAAGGGAGAATTTTTGGAAAATCCAGTTTTTCATTTAAAACCAAGAAATAATGTCCTAAAATCTATGATAAGTGTATGGGTAAAATTAAAAGAAAAATTGGCACCAAATACCTCTCTAATATTAGAGTTGCAAGATCTTAAAACATTTCCGGTTAAAAATTCAGAATCATTGAAAAACATTATGTATAAATATGATATAATTTTACTAAAAGATTGGTTGAATCGAATTGAGAATGAAGATACTAAAAAAGAAATTCATAAGGAATTAAGGTTGAACTGGCTTCAAATACTAATGTTGGATAGGTGGAATAAACAATATAAAGAGAAATTACAACCTACAAGACAGTTGACAGACTTCGAGGAAATGCTATATCAGATAAGAAAAGGTTCAATGGGGATAAAAGGAGTAGTAAGTAAGTTATACAAAATGATAAAACAGTACCGAAGAAACTCAGGATGTTCTTAAAAGATTGTGGGAAACGGATTTAAGTATTAATATTTCGGACAAGAATTGGATGAAAAAAATGGAAAAATAGGATTATGCGAAATCTGTCCACAAAAGTTAAAGAACACAACTACAAAATTTTGTGGCGGTGGTATATGACGCCAGTTCGGCTAAACCAAATAAATAGTAGCAACTCAAGAAAGTGTTGGAGATGTCAACAGGAAATTGGGACATACAAACATATGTGGTGGGATTGTAAAATTATTTCCAATTTCTGGCATAAAATGGAACAAGAAATAGCAAAATTTTTAAACTTCAACTTAAAGTTGAATGAAAAAATTGTTTTACTAACAGATTTAGAGGAATTGAACATAGAGGAAAATATAAAAGAGTTATTATCTATTTTCTTAACGTTGACAAGACAACAAGTGGCCAGAAATTGGAAAGGTGATATGAACTTAGAAATTGGTAAATGGTATACCAATGTTTGGGACATGGCGCTAAATGAAAAACTTACATGGGAATTAAATATAAAAAGGGGGTTAATAAAACAAAATAGATTTTGGGACATTTGGAAACCTTTTTCACAATATACATTGAGGGAAAATAAAGGTGAAAAACCTACACTGAATAAAATGTATTTTTGGCAGAATGACTGAGTTGTAAAAGGGATGGCTGGTAGACTCAAGGACCTTAGTGCACTGGGTGTTACACTAGTACCCCGGATAATGTTATGACTTGGTTCCACAAGTCCCGTCGTTATCGGGTTTTTAACGTTGTGCGATACATTGATCACACAATGTTAAAAAAAAGCCCTGTTTCCTTGGAGGCTGCAGCAAGCCAGAACGTCGGGATTTGAATCCTGACATTTTGGCTTGCTGCAGCCTCCAGGGAGGTGGGGGAACTTTGGAAACAGCTTGGATCAGGTCTCCACACCTACCTGGACCCGGCGGGGGGGGGGGGTCAGAGACCCCAAAATTGGTAAAAAAAAGACATTTTTTTTACCAATTTTGGGGTCTCTGACCCCCCCCCCCCGCCGGGTCCAGGGAGGTGTGGAGACCCGATCCAAGCTGTTTCTGGGCTTCCCCGACGTCCTCAGCCAGTGCAGCAAGCCAGAATGTTAGGGTTCGAATCCCGACATTCTGGCTTGCTGCACTGGCTGAGGACGTCGGGGAAGCCCAGAAACAGCTTGGATCGTGTCCCCTCCCTGCTCCAGAGAGATCAGAGGACCCGATCTACAGCTGCAGGGTGGCTGGGGAAGCTGACGGGGACTCCCTGTCGGCTTCCCTAGCCACCCGCCCTTGCCTCCGCAGCTGTGGGGTGGCTGGGAAAGCCAACAGGGGAGCCCCCCGTCAGCTTTCCAGCCTCCCCACCCCTGCCTCCGTAGCTGCCCCCTTGCTGCTAAGAACGACTGTATCGGATAACGTTAAAAATCGCGTTATTCGATACAAGATTTTTCCGAAAATCTTGTAACATTATGCGGTTTTAGCGCTATCCGGTACTCGCGTTATCCGGGGTATTACTGTATATGTATTATGTTTAGAAAAAAAAAGAAAAAAAAACATAACAAATTTGTAACATCATGTTGAAAGAGGATAATTGATATAAATGTGAAAGTATATAGTATATATGAATATAAATAGTATGGTTAAGACATTGAATGCATTGAAAATAACTGAATTAAGATGTTATTACATTATGTTATATTGACTTGTACCTTTTTTTCCTTTTCATCTTCAATGTTGTAAGATGTAGTTTGCAATTGTTTTTTGTTTGTAACTGTTTTTTTGTTCTGTTGTTTTTAACATTTTTGTTTGTTGTTAAAATCTAATAAAAATATTTCAAAAAAGAAAAACAAGAATGCATATCCGCTCTTGTATCCCTGACTGGTTTGTCCTTCCCAACTATGGATTTTCGGTAGCATGCAAAGGTAATGAATTTTATTGAGTAAATTTTATATCTTGTTTTATTGTGATTATCTCATTCTACTTTTAATCTGTCTTTATTCTGTTTTTGTAACCATATTTTATCTAATGTATTTTATCACATTTTAACCTGATATGGTCAGATGAATAACCAGTTAATAAAGGATACTGGAAACTTCAGTAGCATGCTCGACAATTTGATCTTGTTTACACAAGTTACAGAACAAGTTTCAAGCAGTCACTGTCTACCCAGAGGATTGTGTGGATTAGTCTCTATCAGATAATGGTCTACAGTGGCTTCCAACTTTGGGGCCCATACCAAACCGCTACATCCTTAGTAACTCTGGAGCAGGGGTTCTCAATTTGGGGCCCCCATTGTTCTTGGGATAAACTCTCAGATGCCTTCACCATTGGCTGTGCTGGCCAAGATTTCTAGGAGCTGTAGTCCAAAAATAATGGGGCCTGCTAGTTGGAAAGCACTGCTCCAGAGTTACTAAGGATGTAACGGTTTATTGTGGCAACTAATTTTCATAGGCAGGAACTTTCTTTATCTAATGCAGTGTTTCCCAAATGTTGGGTTTTGGACTTCAATTCCCAGAAGCCTAAGTCATTTCCCCAAAGCACTGATCAGCCAATGTACTGACTGAGGTTTCTGGGAATTGAAGTCCAGCAGTGGGCTGTGTACCCCTTGTTGGGAACCACTGATCTAATGCATGAGGCAGCAGCAAGAGGAAATTAGCATGTACAGAAATAAGTAAACTCAAGTTAAAAATATGAAGGTTAAGAAAAACCTTTAAAGAAAATATCCTGATTGCCAGGTAAGAATTAAACACATGTTGGAAAATCAAGCTATGAATAATGAACAACTGTTTTAACTCCAATTGCAGACAACTATTTTCTGTATTGGGAGAACCATCTATATATCTTAATATAGTCTGTGTTGTCATGTCTGCATTGGTCTTAAGAAACCATAGGACCAAACTTCTGTTGTTTTATTGACCAGTTAATCCAAGTGGCATGGAATTATGTGATGAAGTAGTGGGATGGTTCTAGAGCTCATTCATCCTACTTATTTCCATGGTTTCTCATTTAGAGTTAATAGAGCATAGAGGCAAGCTTGAAAGAGTTATCTGAGCAAGTATTGCCTGTGTGGGGATTGGAGAAAGTAGTTGGTAAATTGGGGGTTGACCATATAAACCTGGATTCCTGGACTAGCTACTTTAAAAAAAATGCTTGCATTTCCAACACTGAGAAGAAATCTACAAGTATACCACCAAATAATCAGATGGCAATTGTGCATTCCAAATACAGTAAAACCTCATATAACACTAAAACCTGGTTCCACAAGTCTTGGTGTTATATGATTTTTAGTGTTATCTGATGCATGTTAAAATCCTATGGGATCCATAGAGATACATTGTAACCACACAGGCTGTAGCGGTTGTTATCTGAAGCATCCCATAGGATCTTAATGTTATCTGATGCAATTCTTCCCCCCAGATTCCTTAATGTTATGCGATTTTAGTGTTATTCGATACTAATGTTATATGAGGTATTACTGTACAGTCAAACCTCGCATAAAGAGCGACTCGTTTAAAGAGTAACTTGCTTAAAGAGCAGAATTTTCTCTGAATGTTCGCTTCACTTAACAAATAAAACCAACCAAAAACTCGCTTAACAAATAAATTAGGGTTTACAATCCCCCCCACAATTGGTCACTTACAATGGTGTTTCGCTTAAAGAGCAAACTCAAAGAGCAATCCTGTGTAACGCATTATGCTCTTTAAGCGAGGTACAACTGTATGGCTTTGGTGTTTCTTCTCTTACACCCCATCCCAGTTAGGCCCCAGCTCTTTCTGAAGTAATGAACTTAAATTGCAAGTAATGATCCAAGAGTACACTGCTACAGTTCTAAGTAGGATGATTAGTGTTTTCTTGGGAGTCACAGAATCCACAGGGTATCAGCCGGTATGCCAACAGTATCCTGGGGGGAAAGGAAGCTAGTAGGATACCTGTTTGGATTAGTACCTTTGGTTTCTCTCTTTGCCTTCATGGATCATTGAAACCACGGAAGAAGGAGAATGTATGGATGGCATTTTTGATGTGGATGCTTAAAAAAAATCAGCTGTTTTCTTCATTAATTTGCATGTGTAGTTCCTTGGGCAGAGAAGGAGGATCCTGCTGCCGTGTTTTTTCACAAGGCTACTGAATGGTAGGATATTGTAGCGACATGGTTTCTCAACAGCTACAGAAATGCAGGGAGAAGAAAAACTTCCACCCCATCTTCCTGCTGTAAATACTATTACACTTGCAGAGACATCCAGAAACTGCAGAGCTTAAGGCAGAGAGCCTCTGATGGCAGTCTGAGAGCTGCTGAGTCATGCAGATGTTCGTTCGTTCATTCATTCACATTTATACCTCACCCTTTTGGTGCAAGCATCACTGGGGCAGCTTATAATGTATATATACCAGAGAGAGAGAGAGAGGGTACTGTATTCAGATTAAAACACTTTCTGCAGCAGTTCTTCAATGTCTAGGCCAGATGTGAACCTGCCAAAAACGAAGCCACCTTTTGGTGAATTCATTCCACAGTTCCTTTCTTCTGACCTACTGTGAGAAAGATTAGCTGGTACAACAAAGTTGCTGTTGCTCAGGGTACACCCGAGTATGGTTCAAAAACACCACAATCTTTGAGGAGGCTCTTTCTGTGTACCCCATCCGCAGCAGTAAAAGGTGGTAATAGCAATTTAAAAAGTCCAAGGTCAACATTGCACTGTTCTAATGATCTTATAGGCCTTAAAAGGTTTGTTGACATAGGTGGGTCTTACATGATTTACAGAATGTTAACAAGGTTGGAGCTGTTCTGGAGATGTGCGTTATTATAATCTCTTGTTAAATTCCCTTAGGGTGATTTGGACATGACAGATGCATGTTTTCTAAGCAAACGAAAATATACTGGCCTAGTCGTTTGTTGTAAGTCTGGCCAGGTTGTCCTGCTATTGTTTTAGGGTAGATCATACTGCCAGTGACTCAACACTGATCTTCATGTGAGGTTAATTAGCCAGACAACCTTGAGGACTAATGGCCTTAGGTGGTGAAGTCCACAGGAAAGGGTGATAGTCCCCAAGTGGATTAAATCCCACTTGAATCCATCTTGATGGAGGGCAGCAGCTTCATCAATACTGGCCTGGGACCAATGAGGACTGTGTGTCAAAAGGGCTCAGGATCAGAATGTGACTTGTGGAACTGGATCAAGGGTATGGATGTCATGCTGTGATGTAGAAGGCAAATGGGCGGCCCCTGCATTATATAGTTTCCAGGACAATCTTAACGACTCATTGCCATGATGATCACTAGTATCCAAATTTGGATACGGTACTTGAAGAAGAAGAAGTTTTTGGTTCCCACTGGAAAGTCAACTGTACTTAAAGAACGTTAATTCCTTTCAATAACGCAACCGATCCCCATTGCTATGCTCTCAAGTGCAAAGGGAAATAGCTAAACTGTGTAATAGTTTTAAACATTTTAAATGGTTTTAATCATTCAATATATTTTAATTACTATTAAAGTTTAATTACTTTTAATGTATAATTTATAAGTGTTTTTAATTTTTAACACTGTGAGCTGCCTTAAATCCCCTCATTGGGAGAGAAAAAATGCCTTATATATTGGTTGGTTGGTCAGACAGATGGACAGACAGATTAGAAAAAATGTTCAACTCAGATGTTTAGATGGCAGTTACGTAATTTGCGATGAAGTGGCTCACAATTTGAGCTTGCCAGAGAGTACTAGTTGGGGAGGGAGTATACCTTTCCTGAAGAAATGATAGACAAAAACTATGTAAAAAATAAAATAAAATATGTAATCAGAATGAGACCATGTCCATGGGAAAGCTGCATGCAAATATATTCAGCATGAAAATTTAAGATGCTAGTAAGTCATTAACAAGGAGTTACTGTAGTTGTTGCACCAAAGACTGATTGTTGTTGTTCAGTCGCACAGTCGATTCCGACTCTCTGCGACCCCATGGACCACTGACCGCCAGGCACTCCTGTCCTCCACCATCCCCCTCAACTCGCTCAGCTCTGTGCCCATTGTCTCCACGATACCATCTAGCCATCTCATCTTGGGCCGTCCCCTTCTTCTTTTGCCCTCGACCCTTCCAAGCATCAAAGCTTTCTCAAGTGAATCCTCTCTTCTCATTTGATGTCCAAAGTACTTTAGCCTCATCTTTATTATTTGACCTTCTAAGGAACAGTCAGGGATGATTTCTTCTAAGATTGACCTATTTGTTCTCCTCGCTGTCCATGGGACTCTCAAAACTCTCCTCCAACACCACATCTCAAAGGCGTCTATTCTTCTCCGTTCAGCTTTCCTAATGGTCCAACTCTCGCAACCATACATTGCAACAGGGAATACCATTGCCTTGACTATGCGAATTTTTGTTTTCAATGTGATGTCTCTACTTTTCACTATGCTCCCGAGGTTTCTCATCGCTTGCCTCCCAAGAATCAGTCGCCTTTTTATTTCATGGCTGCAATCACCATCTGCAGTGAGCTTAGATCCTAAGAAAGTAAAATCTGTCACTGCTTCTACTTCTTCCCCATCTATTTTCCAGGGACTGATAGGGCCTGTTGCCATTATCTTGGTTTTCTTGATATTGAGTCTCAAGCCAGTTTTTTCACTTTCTTCTTTCAACCTAATTAGGAGCTTCTTTAGGTCCTCCTCACTTTCTGCCATGAGGGTGGTATCATCTGCATATCTCAAATTGTTGATGTTTCTTCCAGCAATTTTGATCCCAAATTGTGATTCCTCCATTCCTGCATTGCGCATTATGTGCTCTGTGTATAAATTGAATAAGCATGGTGACAAAATGCAGCCTTGTCTTACTCCTTTTCCTATTCCAAACCACTCCGTCATTCCATTTTCTGTCGGAAAATGTGGTGGTCAGAAGAAGTTGTTCAGCACCTTGGAGAGAGCCCAAGGAGCAACTGATTTGCCATTAGCCCTTATCTAAAACCTAATGGGGAAATACAACTACCAGAGACTCTGTCATCGACCTTAAAATAGCCATTATGAAGCAAATCAACTTCAAATATAGATCTTAAGGTGAAAAAAAATTCATCAAAGACACATGCAACTCCATTTTGGCTGGTTTCATTAAGGAAATTATGTTCTTTATTTCACACTGTATGTCAGTCAGTTCATCAATTTGGACTTGGGCTGCAGTGCCTCAAGTGGCTAAGATGCTGACTGGCAGGCAGCAGGTCAGCAGTTCGATACCCAAGTACTGCAGGATGGAATGAGCTCCCATCTTTGTCCCAGCTCCTGCCAACCTAGCACTTTGAAAGTAATAAATTACAAGTAGACAAATAGGGACCATTTCGATAGGAAGGTAAACAGCATTCCGTGTGCTCTGGTGTCTAGTCATGCCTGCCACATGACCACAGAAGCAGAAAGCACTGGATCTTCAGCTATAAAACAGATGAGCACTAAACCCTAGAGTCGGATATGACTGGCTTTCGAGCAAGGGTGAACTTTACCTTTACTAAATAAATAAAAAGTTTATCTATGCAGTTATGTGTGTATTAATTGCCCTACCATACATGGGACTGTGGTGGCTTAGTGGTTAAGACAATGAACTTAATGAATAGAAGGTCAGCAAGTCAGCAGTTTGAGACCCGAATGAGCTCCTGTCTCTGTCTGAATTCTGTCTGAACTCTTGCCAACCTAGCAGTTCAAAAGCAAGAAACTGCAAGTAGATAAATAGGGACCACTTCAGTGGGAAGGTACAACAGTGTTCTGTGTAATCTAGTGTTTAGTCATACCTGTCACATATCCATGGTAACGTCTGCAGACACAGTGCTGCCTGTTTGGTTATAAACAGAGATGAGCACTGAACCCTAGAGTCAGATACACCTGGCTTTCAAGCAAGGGTGACACTTACCTTTACCTTACATGGCTGCTGATAATCACTGTCTATACATTCTATATTTCATTCATTTTGCTCTAGTGATTGCAGTTCCCTGTTCATATAACCATGTGTATATAACCATGTGCAACCATGTTTAAGAGGATTAATACTTCATGCATCTGATGGTATGGGCTGTCATCCATGGAGATTTGTGCTACAGGAAAGGTAATAACTTTATAAGGAATGAGCTCTCCATGGCACAGTGGTTAAACTGCAATGCAGCCAAAACTCTGCTTCATTCTTGATGGGCTCAAGGTTGACTAAGCCTTCCATCCTTCCAAGGTCAGTAAAATGAGTATCCAGCTTGTTGGGGGCGAAAAGCTAATTACCTTGTCAATCACCCAGAGAATGGTCTAAGTGCTTTGGGACAGTATGTAAATGTAACTGCTTTCCCAAATGCTGGTTTTTGGACTTCAGTTCCCAGAAGCCTCAGCCAATGTACTGACCTAGGCTTCTGGGAATTGAAGCCCACTAGTGGGCTGTGTACCCCTTGTTGGGAACCACTGCAAGGTACCAGAAGACTCTTCTGTTTCTGTGACAGATGAACCTGCTACCCCTCTGGAAATCATTACAACATGGGTTACTACTTCTTGTACTTTCTTGTGTGAGATCTTCTGTAAAAGTAGAGACAAGTTGATTGTTGCTTATCTCAGGTCCAAAGATGAAGTAATGTATAGAGATTTGACACTTGCCTCTGGTAGTTTCAGCAATGAGTGATTTTATTTTCTTGTTTAATTTTTAATTCTGATTTTTTTAAAAAATTGGTTGCTCTTGTAGCATTCATAGAGTATAACACCTGTGAAATTCCCAGTTTTGAGTTATATTTATTTCATTCTCTTTTGCTGTTTTAACATTGTGTTTAGATCAGTGTTTCCCAAACCTTTGGTTTTTGGACTTCAATTCCCAGAAGCCTGAGTCAATTCCTCAAAGCACTGACCAGCCAATGTACTGACTTAGGCTTCTGGGGATTGAAGTCCCCCTGTGGGGTGTGGCGCCCATGTTAGCAGCCACTGGTTTAGACTGGTGGCATGTCTGTATGCATGCATGTGTGTGTTTTTATGTAATCCTTGCCACACCTGGCCATTTTGACAGAATGTCTTGTTCGTTCTGTCACTGGGAGACTCTCCACCAGCATTGAAAATGTGTGACGTTGGATTCTCCAGGTCTAAGCTCCTGGGTTTGATGTTTCTCAGGGTACTCCCAATAGTACAGCCACACTGGGACATTCTGAGGACTGAGGGGTGCTTCAGAACAGAGACTGTGGGTTTTGATGTTTCTTCCTCTGCTGTGAGAACTTGTAACTGTACTAACTATAAGCTTAAAGACATATCCACTCCCCTGGGGGTTCAGGTTCTTCCTCTGGGGCAGAAGTGGCATTTGGAGTCCTCTCTGTGGGCACCTGTGCGGTTGCCCCAGCACAGAGTTTGTCCCTCCCTTCTGCCCAGCAGCCCAACAGGAGTGTTTCCTCCCTCCCCCAGCACAGAGTTTGCCCTGCCTCTCTGCCCAGCTGCCCAATGGGAGCATGTCCTCCTTCCCCTGTTGCTGTGTTGGCACTTTGTGATAAATAAATGGGATTGGGGTTGCATTTTGGGCACCCAGTCTCTAAAAGGTTCGCCATCACTGCTCTGGGGACTCTTCCACCCAATAAGATTCCAGCAGCTATTTCTGAGCATAACCCCTTCCTCACAGTTCTCCTCCTTCCTTGGAAACTTGGGTACAGTGGTGGGCAGCAAAAAAATTCGCTACTACACTGTGGGCGGAGCCTATGTCATGGGCGGAGCCTACATCGTGGGCAGCGTGTATGTCATGGGCGATCTAGTCATGCCTGCCATATGGCCATGTATACATCTGCAAACATAGGCAGCACTGGCTCTTTGGCTGTAAATGGAGATGAGCACTGCACCCTAGAGTCGGATATTACTTATTTGTTCAGATTTATATTGCCGCCCACTCGCTGAGACGACTCAGGGCAGCTTACAGTCAAAACAGCAACAGTACAGTAAAAATCATAAAATACAACCTCACAAAATAACCAAAGCAGAACACAGACTAACTCCTCTCTGGCTGTTGTTGTGAGCCCAGAGGAGGGGGCGATGTTCTCAGCCGCCTGCCAGGCCATGGAATCTTCTCCCTCAGGCCGTTGTTGTGGGCCCAGAGGAGGGGGCGATGTTCTCAGCCGCCTGCCAGGCCATGGAGTCTTCTGACTGATTTTTGAGCAAGGGAGATCTTGAACCACTTGCAGGGACAAAACCTGATGAGGCAGGGCAGGGAGCTGGGCGTGGCCACCTAATTTCGCTACCCCCCTGCCTGAAGGCCACCCAATTTTGCCACTCCCCTGCCCAGAGGCCACCCAATTTTGCTACCTCCCTCTCGGCGGTGGTGATGGTGGTGCGAACGTGTTGCTGCCCATCACTGCTTGGGTACCTGTTCCCTGACCTTCTCAGTTTGGCTCTCAGGGTCCAACCTCTCTCTCTCCTCTCTCTATTTCTGTGACTCCTCCTCCCACCTCCATCAGGTGTACCCCACCTCTGGGGGGCAAGCCAGCTCTCTTCTTATGCCTGGGGGTTGTCTTGTAATCCCTGGGTTTTCTGTCACCCCCTTCACAGTCTGAGTCTCACTATCCTGAGAACGGCATTTGTCCTCTTCATCCTCTGGGCCCAACCCACTGCCCTCCACAGTCCTGGTCACTTGGGTGGACTTCCATGCATTGATCTTAGCATAATAACTGCTACATAATAAACAGCCAGACAAATATCAGGTTATGACGTATTAGTGTGCTGAAGTTTTCAGACATGTTTTGAAAAATTTCTGTTTTCTTAGTTATCCTCACCAAAGTTCCCTGCTTGTGTCATACCAGGGACATAATGATTCATAGGTCATCTGAGCTATGCTCTCTTTCCGTGGTATTTTCATACCAGTTTTCTGTGGTTAATTGCTGAGATATGCGATATCCTTTGCCCTACTGTGTTGAGAGCAAAGTCACTAATATGGAGTCAGCTATTATTTTTTAAAGAGTCCCCTCCCATTGAAAGTGCTGGGAAATAAGTTCTTTGCATTGGATCTGGAGCTAGGGTAAAGTTGTGCCCTTGATGGAGGCAGGACACATCAGTCCTGAAGTAGTATAGGATACAGCATAAGTATCTGCCAAGAGCTGCCATATTCTGCCCGTGGAATCATTTTATTCGGGGATTTTCACCTACATATCTATCTATCATGGCAACAGGATATTTAATCTTCCATGGATATAGCAAAGTTTCTAATAAATTCTCTAAACTCTTAGCTTTTAAATACTCAGCGTAGGATTGAACCTTAGGTTCAAATTAATTTAAAAAATCTCCTATTCCATTTGCAATCACATATGCTACGAAAATGAATATTGATGAGCAAATAGTTATTTTAAAATGAAATGTAAGAAACAGGAGTAGACTATACAGCCAGCGACTCAATGCCACGTTTTGGGTGGCAGAAAATAGTCTGACTCCCTAAAGGGGCCAACAGCTACAGACGGATGAGCCCCTTTAGGTGGGGTGAGGGTCCCCTCAATGGAGGAAATGTCACTGGAAACCATCATATTGGGCCTAACGGCAAAATGAGTGGAGGAGGAACTCTGATTCCCAACAGTCATGGAGGCCATGCCAGATGGACTGGTTATGAAGGCGCACCTTGATAATATCCTCAAGGCTGTGGCAGTCCATTACAGTCCTGGTGTTAAATCCTGCATGTCTCATTTCATATGATTGTATTGTGGTTATATTTATTTTGTTTTGTTACACTCTATTTTACATTGTATCATTATTGAATTGTTATATTGTATTTAATTGTATGTTGGGAGCCGCCCTGAGTTGGTTTTCACCAAGTAGAGCGGCATATAAATCGAAATAATAATAATAATAATAATAATAATAATAATAATAATAATAATAATAATAATAATAATAATAATAATAATAATAATAATAATAGATCTTAAATGCTATTATCATAACAGATTTACTTGTGATTTTAAATTCATGTTGTAAGCCGCCCAGAGTCGGGTTTACCCGATTGGGGCGGGGTAATAAATGTGAGTTAATAATAATAATAATAATAATAATAATAATAATAATAATAATAATAATAATAATAATAATAATAATAATAATAATAATAATAATAATAATAATAATAATAATAATAATAATATGTGCCACAGGAGATGCCTCCATGATCATAGTGTGTGGGTCACTTCATGGCAAACTTGGATCCACCTTAAACAAATTCACATCAATGGCATTTTTCCTGCTTTAGAAAAAAATGCATTCTCCGAAACGAGTTGCAGCCGATGATGATAAGAAACAGAAATGCTAAAGAAAAACAATTAATCTTACCCAGAGTTCAAGTAGATATACACTTGCATTATAAAACTGAAAATATTTCAAACTAAAAATGAACTGTTCATAATTCCCTCTAGTGGTGATTTGAAGTAGTATTAGAATAGTCAAATTAGAATACTGTAGTGTCATTGTTGAACTGAAAGGCCTTTTGTTCATATTGTTATCAAAAGGTTTGTCTGCTATTTTTTGGTCCAAAACCCACCCACCCCAATTATTATGTTTGCCCATATGTCTATAATTTGTAAGCTAGCAACAACCATAATGCCACAAAATAATAAGCAAGTTTTGTGTAAGCAAGCCTCATTTGTCTAAACTACAGTATGTTGTGCTGGTGCATAAGAAAGAGTAGTCAGTAGTGGCAATAAGTTTACTAGATTAATCAGGCAAGCCCAACATTGTAGGAAATCTCCAAATGCCTTCAATAGGCAGCTGTCCCGATGCTATGAAAGCAGGGCTGTCTTTCCCAAGGTTTGTGTATCTTTTAGCAACTAGCCAATGAGATGCTAGCATACTTTTCAGTTGTACAATCAAGCCTGTGACCAGGCATAAATTGGGATGGGGACTCACCAGTTAGCCATAATTAGCTTTGACAAGTTAAACATGCTTTACAAAAGCACTAGTATAATTATGAGCATGGTATTTTCAGAATTTGAGATGGAGTGGGGAGCTTGAAGACTGTTCTGTTTTCTGTGTCAAAATAACTAGCCTATGTTTAGGTAGTATGTACATTGACTTGTCAAGAGAAGGCACAATTTGCTGCTCTGCGTCGGGCAGCAAAAGTTTTGGGCTATACAGTACATGCATGCAGGTTTCATCTTATACTCAGGGGTGCTGGGACAAAGGGAGACACACTGGGTGAAATCCAGTAGCATAAAAGTATGCTACAAAAAGGGCTGGTGACATTCTTAGCATTATGCAGAATAAGGCTGTGCAACAGGATTTCAGTCACAGGCAGCGGCGTAGTGTGGGTTTCAGCCACCCGGGGTGTAGGCCACATTCACTGCCCCCATGCTACATAACTGTGAAGGACGGGAGGCAAAGAGGATGATGATGAGGAGGTCGAGGCCAAGAGCCAGCCCACTGCAGCTGCTCCTGCCACCACACCCTGTCTGGGACTGCCTCAGAGACTGGCTGAAGCACAGCCAAAGCCCTGGGACCTGACCCGCCCCACCCTCAGTGGCATCGGCGGCATCAGCGTCCCTCCCCCGGGAGAGCTCCTGGTGGAGTTGCTGTGGTCGCCTATGGGTGCCGCCACCTCAAAGCACCCCCGTGCGCACAATGCCCTCACTGGGTCCACCGCCCAATGTGGTCCCTCCGGAAACAAGTGCTACCGTCCTTGTTTTCCAAGTGCTAGGGTTCCAAGTGCCGCCCCCTGGAAAGTGCCACCTGGGCCAGGCCGCCCCCTTCCCCCCCCATGCCATGCCACTGGTTACAGGTTACTTTTCCCTATTGAAACTGTAAAACACAGCACTAACACAGTTCTGTCTCAAAACTTAACAAAGGTAAAGAAAAGGATTGTAGACATATCTTAGTAACATTTTATATTAATTTTAGGTGGGAATGGTATATACAGTATAAAGTTCCCATCTAAAATTAATTTAGAACAAGAGTTCTCAACCTTTTAAAGCTGAGAGGACAGATCATGCTCCCTCAGACAGCTTTGGGGGCCAGATGGCCATTTTGCCCTTCCTCCAAACTTGGTTCCACAAGTCTTGGTGTTATCCGATTTTTAGTGTTATCTGATGCATGTTAAAATCCTATGGGATGGATCAGATAATGTTAAAGCTCCATAGAGATACATTGTAACTGCACAGGCTTTAGCAGTTGTTATCCGATGCATCCCATAGGACCTTAATGTTATTCGATGCAATTCTCCTCCTCAGATTACTTAACGTTATGCGATTTTAGCGTTATCTGAGGTAAACGTTATCTGAGGTATTACTATATATATATATTGTAGAGATAATGGGCACAGAGCTGAGCGAGTTGAGGGGGATGGTGGAGGACAGGAGTGCCTGGAGGACAGTGGTCCATGGGGTCGCAGAGGGTCGGAATCGACTGTGCGACTGAACAACAACAACAAAAATTATATATTTATTTATATTTATTTATTTATTTACTCATATTTACTATCCCGCCCCAATTGGGTAGACCCGACTCTGGGCGGCTTACAACATAGATTAAAATCACAGGTTAAAACCTTAAAAATTCATAAGAAAAATTACAACAATGTAACAGATAAAAACAAGGGCAGAAAGGGGTGGCTGTCCCTTAAATCAGCCAACCTGCATGGGATCCCACGTTCCTAGGTCCCCACACTTGCTCCGTCAGCCAGGTCTTTAAGCCTCTTTGGAAAGGCAGGAGCTCGGTCTGTAGGTGCAGCTCAGTTGGGAGAAGGTTCCAAAGGGCCGGGGCGAACACAGAGAAGGCCCTCTTCCTAGTGCTAGTGAGGCGAGCCTCCCTAGCCAATGGAATAACAAGAGAGCCCCTCCGGTCCGCCCTGGTGGGATGGGCAGACGTTCTTAGGCTGACGTGGTCTCTTAGGTATCCTGGCCCACTACCATATAGGGCTTTAAAGGTAATGACCAGCACCTTGAATTGCACTCAGAGACATACTGGCAGCCAGTGCAGCTCCCGGAGCAGTGGTGTGGCACGAGCATATCGCCTGCGCCCCATCACTACCTGGGCCGCCGCATTTTGGACCAGCTGTAGTCTCCGAATGGTCACCAAGGGCAGCCCCATGTAGAGTGCATTACAGTAGTCAAGTCTGGAGGTGACCAAAGCATGTGTGACCATGAACAAGGCGTCCTGGTCCAGGAGTGGGCGTAACTGGTGTATTACACAAAGTTGTGCAAAAGCCTGCCTGGCCACGGCTGCCACCTGCTCTTAGAACAGTAGTCGTGAGTCCAGGAGGACCCCCAGATTACGCACCGGGTCTGTTTGGGGCAGAACTGCCCCATCCAGAACCAAAGCTGGTAACTCCCGAAATAACACAGGGCCCCTTACCCATAGCCACTCAGTCTTGCCGGGATTCAGCTGTAGCTTGTTTCCCCCCATCCAGACCTTAACAGCCTCCAGGCACCTGGAAAGGACTTCCACCGCACCGCCTGGGTCCCCACGAGCCGAGATGTACAACTGGGTATAATCTGCATATTAATGACACCTCACCCCGTGGGAACGGATGATCTCGCCCAGTGGCTTCATGTAGATGTTAAATAAGAGAGGAAAAAGTACCGAGCCCTGAGGCACCCCATATTGGAGGGGCCTAGGGCTGGACTTCTCATTCTCCAGCCACACCGACTGGGTCCTGCCCCTCAGGAATGAGGAAAACCAGGACAACACAGAGCCCTGGATCCCCAAACCTTGGAGCCTTCCCAGAAGGATATCATGATCAACAGTATCGAAGGCCGCTGAGAGATCGAGAAGAGCCAGGACAGAAGGATAACCTCCATCCCGCTCTCTCCAGAGATCATCCACCAATGCGATTAGTGCAGTTTCTGTCCCATGTCTGGGCCTGAATCCTGACTGAAAAGGGTCCAGATAATCCGCTTCATCCAAGACTTCCTGTAGTTGTGGCGCCACTGCCTTTTCCAGCACCTTGCCCAAAAAGTGTAGGTTGGATACTGGCCGGTAGTTAGTGAGTACCATAGGGTCGAGGGATTTTTTTTTCAGAAGGGGGTGCACCAAAGCATGTTTAAAAGGTTCTGGAAAAGACCCCTCCTTTAAAGATGAATTTATAATCGCCTCGACCCAGTCACCTGCCACAGCCTTAGATGCTTTAATCAGCCAGGCAGGGCATGGGTCCAGTGCGCAGGCTGTGGCGCGAACAGATCCAAGAAGCCTGTCCACTTCCTCAGGGCCAACTGGATCGAACCGATCCCAGGTAACGTGGCCAGACTGTGCTCCGTTCAACCCCAGCTCCATACATTCCACGCCGGGATTAAACTTTGAGCGGATATATATATATATATAACGTATATATATATATATATGAGAAACTGGATGGAACCTGTTTTTAAAAGAAATAGTTGTGTTCATTTGTTTCAGCAAAAACAAGAAGGAAACAAAAGAATCATACCATCTTTAAGATTAAGAGAGTTATATAAGCATACGTTTTCATGAATGACAATCCATTCCTTCAGACACACCACACAGTTTTCTGAGTTATGATTTTATGATCGTATTCATGATATGAGGAAGAAGCAAGTCAAATAAGAAACAAAACAGTGGCATTAGTAAAAATGAAAATAAATTAAGAGTTATTAACTTGACTTTTGGGGAAATAATGATTTTGCTGGGCAGTTCCTAGGAGCTGATGCATGTTTTAAGGATTCACTCTCATGTTCATGTGCACAAAGTGATTTCTATAGATGTCAGAAGGTCATCTTTAGTTTTAAGCTACGGCTCTTGAATAGTTAAACCCAACATGCCATACATGTTTTTATTACTGACTTTTCATCTCACCTGTGCCTTAGCCTTGTTTACATTCCTATGGGCTCCAGTGAGGCCTTCCAAAGAGTATAGAAAATATATCCACCCAAGCTTTAACTCAGCCAGGCCAGGAAGCTTCCCGGAGTTTGATTAGTCAGCTCAAGAATTGTAGGTTTTTCTAGCTCCCATGACTTGAGAACCTAAAAATAGACATGGACAGTTCAAGCTAGATTTTTCAAGCTTGAAATAGAAATTGTTATAAATGAATGAATGAATGTGACCATCAATGTCTTGTTTGTTGCTATTACCATAAGAGCTAGCAGAGTTCACCAGCAACTGCAGCAGGAACTTAGCTAGCTGCCTAGGCATCAAAAGGAGCTGTCCAGCAGTAATGTTAGCTGAGTTATGTCTAAATGTGTGAGTAATTTCCTCACTGAGGTGTTGCACCCGAAACTAACAAGGAAAGACGAGAGGATTTTATAGCAGATAATCTTGTGATTCAGCTAGCCTTGATCTGGCTGATATATGAATATTTGTCTCTTTTTGTAAAATAGGGCTGAAGAATGGGAGGCCGGAGCTGTCAAATAGGAATTCTAAGGTTCAGCATGGATTTTGTGTCCATTTTATTCCTGAAGGCGAGAGAGGTGGAAACCTTCGAAAGATGTGTAGAAAAAAACATGAAAATGTATGGTTTGAGACATTCCTCTCTCAGCTACTTATGATAGTATGTTTCATGGTCCCTTGGTTAACAATAATAATTTTGTGTCAGAAATACAAAATTGTGTTTTGTATGTGTACATCAGCTTCCATTCCAATAGGCCAGTCTGCAAGACTGATACAGTATTTTATTATGAATAAGCAGAAAATTCAGAGTAGGTAAGTCAGGCTGAATTTTTTTCTTTGCTTGTCCATATTTAGACTTCTGAGATGATGAACTTTTCATCTCCTTTTTTAATATCATAAATGTAGCAATAGCATATACAGTCAAAATTCGCATAAAGCGTGTTTCATTTAAAGAGTAACTCACTTAAAGAGCAGAATTTTCTCTGAATGTTTGCTTCGTTTAACAAATAAAACCAACAAAAAACTCGCTTAACAAATAAATCGGGGTTCGCAATCCCCCCCACAATTGGTCATTTACAATGGTGTTTCACTTAAAGAGCAAACTTGCTTAAAGAGCAATCCTGTGGAACACATTATGCTCTTTAAGCGAGGTACAACTGTATTCTGGAATCTTACTAATACACAGGCTTTGCTTCATATATCAAGGTTATTGTATGTTCTGCATCTTTGCTCCTACCCAGTATCTATTTAGGTGGACATGGAATTCCATTCATGCCAGATTTTAGATGAAAAATGATGCCATAAAGTAGTCCGTATTATTGTTATTTTATTAAATTTTACCCAACTTTCCTGTACAGCAGTCCCACAAAACAGACAATTAACAATAAATGACAAAACAATGGATAGAAGTCCAAATGAGTTTTTATGCTAGTGCAATGTAATTGGCACTAACCATAGTGGTGAATTACCACAAGTAAATACTGTACGTTAGTTTAGGTATTTGCTGTTACCTGCCAACTTGCATGACTTTTATTTATTTATTATTTATTTATTCACATTTCTCCACCGCCCTTCTCAACAAAATGACTCGGGGCTGTTTACAAGTAATAAAAAAACAAAGAAAAACAAAACATGACAAAAGAACACAAACACTACCTAAAAACCTTAAAATTGTTTAAATTAAAATTTAAAATTAAAATCTAAAAAAGATTAAAAGCACACCAAATGCTACACCTTACTAATTAAAAAGTAGAGGGCGAGAGGGGCTCAGATCAACCAGCGAGCTGGGGACATTATACCTCCTGCATCCCATACCTGCCCCGCCAGCCATGTTTTTAGATTCTTCCTAAAGGGCAGCAGATCTGTCTGGAGACGTAGCACCATTGGCAGGAAGTTCCATAGGGCAGGAGTGGACACAGAGAAGGCCCTCCTTCTAGTGCCAGAGAGATGCGCCTCTCTGGCCAATGGAACAACTAGAGAGCCTCTCCAGTCCGTTCTGGTGGGACGGACAGCTGTTCTTGGGGTGAGGTGGTCTCTTAAGTAGTTGCATTTGCAACCTTAGTGGTTCCCAGCTTTTTGGAGCTGATGAGGACATTTCATAATTTGAATTACTATTGTGAGTGCCAACACAAAATAACCTATGATTGGAACCTGGCTAGTCATGAAAGAGAAAAATCATGCTCGGGAATTGAATGAAAAGCAAGGGTTGTAGCCTGAGCTGAAAATGCCAAGATATTTATTTGACCCCCAACTGTGGTGGAGTGGATGGAGCAGGAGTTCTCAACTTTTTAAAGCCAGGGGCCAGGTCACACTCCCTCAGATAGCTTCAGGGGCTGGATGGCCTTTTTAGCCTTCCTCCACCACATGGCACTTCCTGGTGTGGTGGAGGCAGTGAGGGGCCACATGAAATGGTGCGGTGGGACGCATCTGGCCCATGGGCCACAGGTTGAGAATCCCTAAGATAGTGTCAACCTAAGATTGAGCAGATTTTGGTCCAGATCCTCACGGTCATAGGAACTCATGGTTGTGTTTGTGGTAATGGTAATGCATACTTTAAACGTTTCAAATAAGCTTGACACTGTGATTGCAGTTGGTTCCAACTATAAATTGAAAGCAATCTGATGGCACATAACAACAGCAGCAACATAATAAAATACCAGTTTCCCAGAAAGAAGACTATGAAAAATTATAAAAACTGTGGAACACAAGTACGCTCAAGAAGCTTGTTATAAAGCACTGAGATCAGGAAACTAAACCACATGTTTCATATAATAGGCATGCCTTTCTTCAAGAAAGAAAAGGGGCAAAGGTCAGAGAAATGCACATATCAGTTGGGCAATGCTTCTCTAAAACCACACGCAGCACAAACACACCAGGCATCCCTCTTCTCGCACATGATGCATGACACATGTTCATCCCTTTCAGATTAAATTCCGCTTCTGGGAGCAACGAGGGATTTGTGGGCTGGATGAATTGGCATCGGGGCCGAGATCCTGCCCATGGGCCAGAGTGACCAGCCCCCGGAACCAAATGACTGGCCCGTGGCCTGAAAAGTTTGGGCACCCCTGGTGTAGGAGATTCCCACCACTCACCCCAAGGGAAGAACAGGAGAGACTGGCCTAAGAGACAGCCCCCCCAGGCAAAGTTCCAATTGTGTGTGTGTGTGTGGAGACAGGCCCCCCAGGCAAAGTTCCAATGGTGTGTGTGTGTGTGTGTGTGTGTGTAGACAGGCCCCCCAGGCAACGTTCCAATGGTGTGTGTGTGTGTGTGTGTGTGTGTGTGTGTGTGTGTGTGTGTGTGTGTGTGTGTGTGTGTGTGTGTGGACAGGCCCCCCAGGCAAAGTTCCAATGGTGTGTGTGTGTGTGTGTGTGTGTATGTGTGTGTGTGTGTGGACAGGCCCCCCAGGCAAAGTTCCAATTGTGTGTGTGTGTGTGTGTGTGTGTGTGTGTGTGTGTGTGTGTGTGTGTGTGTTTCCCCCCCCCCTTCCATCTAGAATCCTGGCTACGGCCAAGGGGCGGCCCTCGCAGGTTCCCCTCCAAGGGGGAATCATACTCGTCCTCTGTCAACGGGCACGAACGGTAGCTTAGGGAGGGGATTAGGGGCTGGGGACCAGCGACGTACCCTGGAGCCCTGGGCAGGGCGTATATATATATGTTCAGTTGTGGGCGCTCCTCGCTTTTAAACAAAACCGGTACTGGGGAGGTGTGTGTGTGTCGGGGGGGGGGGATGGCCCGGTCCCAGCTCTCCTCCCCACCCCGTTCCCAAGCTAAGGCGCCCTTCCCAGACCCCTCTTGAGGTTCCTCCTCACCAGGGCCAGGGGAACCGAGGGAGGGGGTGTTGTTGGGGAAAACCCTCCTGAGCTAGCAGCCCGCCCCCCACCCCACCCCGTGGCGCCAATATTATATGTGTGAGTGTGACATTGCTGCCCCTCCTGAACCCCCCCCCCCCAATCTAGAACCCTGGCTACAGCCTTGCTCCCCATCAAGGGGACCCGGACCCTCTCGCGACGTGAGGCACTCCGACCGCCTCCCTGCAGCAGGGGCAGGGCAGGCACCTGTGCCTCACGTCCACCGTGCAGCCAGGCGGGCGGGCGGAGCCTCAGGCCCAGCTCCCCTCCTTCCACGGCGCGGGGATTCGTGGTGGGCCGCATGAGCTAGACTCGGCAGGTGGGAACTGGGAAGGGAAGGGGCGCCCCTCGCAGCTTCCCCTCCAAGGGGGGGGAGGGGGAGAGAAATCGCCCTCTGTCAACGGGCACGAACGGAAGCTGAGAGAGGGGGCTGGGGAGCAGCGACGTACCCTGAGAGGGGCGAGGCGGGCAGAAGCTACGCCAGGAGGAGCCGCAAGGGGGTCCCCGTCCCCTTACCTTAGGGGGGGGGACGGACAGAATGGGGTGGCGGGGAGGGGATGGGGAAGGCCTGCTCTGCCTGAGCCCCCTCCCCCCAGTACCGGCCCTTCTCTTGCCGCGTTGAGCGTAGGAGCCCCCCGCCCCCCCCCCGGGGGAAGCGGCAGGCAGGAAGGGTTCCGCAGCCCCTGCGTCGCTCCTCGCCCCGGCGGGCCCCGAGCTTACGCCGCTTCCGGTCTTGCAGCTGGAGCCCTCCTCGTCGGCGTCGGCGGCGTCGCCCCCCAAATGGCCTGGCCAGATGCGGCGGGTCTGGTGATGCCGTTGGGTGCCGCGACAGCGGGAAGGAGGCGGCAGGAGGAGGCGGCGGCGGCGGGGCCGCTGAGGAGACCCCCAGCAGCGTCGGCGGGGCCCCGTGACGGCTCCGCGGGAGGAGGAAGGAGCGTCGCCGTCGCCGTCGGGCCAGCTCCGGGCGGCTCTGCTGGGGCTGCGTGGGACTCGGCATGAGGCGCGCTCCGCAGGCGCCCGGCGTCTCCCTGCTGCTCTTCGGCGTCTCGCTCGCCTGCTACTCGCCCAGCCCGCGCTCGGTGCAGGACCAGGCGTACTCGGCGGCCGTGGTGGTGGAGGGCAAGGTCCAGGCGCTGCCGCCCGCCGCGGCGCCCACCCCGATGCCCGTCGGGGCCAACGGGAGCCGCGACCAGGAGGCGCCCCCGCCGCCCCCGCCGGGCGTCCTGGTCAAGGTGCTGGACTTGTGGCCGCGCAACAGCGGCGGCCTCCAGCGGGAGCAGCTCATCCGCGTGGGCTCGGCGCCGGCGCCCTGCTTCAAAGTCAAGCGCAACCACCGCTACATCTTCTTCCTGGAGCCCACCGAGCAGCCGCTCGTCTTCAAGGCCGCCTTCGCCCCCCTCGACACCAGCGGCAAGAACCTCAAGAAGGACGTGGGCCGCATCCTGTGCGCCGACTGCGGTGAGTCGATCGGGGACGCGGTGGGTCTGGGAGGACGACGGGGCTGCGTTGCGACGAGAAAAGGGGGCGGCAGGGGGGGGGGTCTCCAGGGCTGGGCCCGGCCAAGTCACAGGGCTGTAGCCAGGGCGGGGGTGGGGGGGGGGCGTCGCCCACCCGGAGTTCGTAGTTTGCCCACCTTCAAATTCCAGGCTGCTTATATAGATGACATATGTATATAGATGACATTGTGGCCCATCCTGAAAAAATACTAGCCCACCCACATCTAGAATCCTGTAGCCACAGAGACCCGGCCTTTGAGAGAGACGGAGTTTGTTGGCCAGCGAGACCTGGATGGGGGGGGGAGTTGGGTGGGTGGGTGACAGCTGGGAAGTCGCTTTGGTCTCCTTTCGGCTGAACTCGGCTGGCCCGTTGCGTAAGGCGATGGCGGCCACTTTCTTATGGAGACCCATCCCATCCCCTTGGAATTGCTTTAGGGAAGAGGCCTGGGACTGATGCTCACGCCGTACTGCTGCTCTGGTGGCTGTCTCTTTTGACATCCTGTGTCCAAGCTGGATTCTTGTTACTTGCGATGGTGACGTGAAGCGTGTGGGGTCCTCCCCTTAGGGCAGGGGTGCCCAAACCTTTTGGGCCATGGGCTGTTCATGTAGTTCAGGGGGCTGGTCACTATGGCCTATGGGCCGGATCCAGTCCCTGACGCCAAATAATCTGGCCTGTGATGCCCCCGTCGCTCCCAGAAGTGGAGGTAAAGCGGAAGTATGGGCACGTTTTACTTTCGCTCCCTGAAGCGGAGGTAAAGCAGAAGTATGGGCCTGTTTTACTTTCACTTCCAGGAGCGACAAGGGTGCCATGGGCTGGCCCATGGTGCCCTCGTTGCTCCCGGAAGCGGAGGCAAAGCGGAAGTATGGGCACATTTTACTTCCACTTCCAGGAATGACGAGGGCATCATGTGCCGGATGAATTATCATTAGGGGCTGGATCTGGCCTGCAGGCCGTAGTTTGGCCATCCCTGCCTTTGAGAGCAGGAGAGGGTCCCAATTCCAGTGTTTTGGGGGCTGGAAGCGGATGATTTGGAGGACGCAGAAAAAATTTCCCTGTTGACTGGATGATACTGTCTGCACAAAGTTTAAAAAACCAATGAGTGAGGGACAAAACATGTTAAGTCGCAGGAGCTTCAGGATCACAGCCTGATACTTTCTTTCACACGGACAACCAGTTGTTGAGTGTGCAAGGTGTGTCAACCTTGGACTGAAATATCAGCCAGTGGGGAGACAGGCATGATGGGGATGGGGTGGTGGAAAACACAAAACACAAAGCCCAACGGGACAGGCTGCTCTTCCTTGCTGTTGTAACCCCATCTCCCATTCTGAGGCTGGGAGTTTAGCAGGAAAGAAAGGGGGCGTAACCCTCTGTTCTTTGGCAAAAAGTACTGGATTGGTTACTTGTAGCCTGGAGTGACCAATGGTAGCTGGTACATTAGGGCAAATGGAGTGATGCTCCATCACAGGTCCAGACTACTCCATCATTTAGTGCATACAAATACTTGAATGCTTGCTTTTCGCCCTCTGTATGTGTTTGTGGTACATTAAATCTAAACCCACATCCCCTGCTGTTGTTGGTTTATAAGAGGGCAGTGAGATGAAAGCAACTTCAAGATGGAGAAATTTAGATCGGAGAAACACAGTAATGTGAAAAGGTTAGCATTTGACAACTCTGCCCTGCTGACAATGTCATTGATTTGAATACATTTGCAGACTTTCGGCTACTTTAAGGCAACAATGTAAGAACTGGAAAATCCAACTACAGTCAAACCTCGCATAAGGAGCACCTCGCTTAAAGAGTAACTTACTTAAAGAGGAGAGTTTTCTCTGAATGTTTGCTTCACTTAACGACTAAAACCAACCAAAAACTTGCTTAACAAATAAATCAGGGTTTGCAATCCCCCCGATTGGTAATTTACAATGGTGTTTCTCTTAAAGAGCAAACTTGCTTAAAGAGCAATCCTGTGGAACACTTTATGCTCTTTAGGTGAAGTACAACTGTATAGATATTCTCTATTTTAGCCATTAGTTATTTCAATAAGATAGAGTATTTTAATAAATGTCTATTAGAGGACTGCCTACTCTTTCAAATATGTTGGGTAACTTAGGAAACTTGTAAAGTAGATTTATGTTGCATTTCCATATATATTGTCCTTTTCCTCCATCTCAATTCCCCTCCCCCCAGTTAACAAGTTCATTGAAAGAAATATATTTTGCTTGCAGAGCGTGTCATTTCATGCTGCAGGAAAAAAGTGACATTTCATGCTGCAGAAGTAGAGAATTTCCTAAATGTGGGATGAGCTTTGGAAAATTCTTTCCAACAGAATGTGGTTTATAGTCTCCAAAATCTCCATTTCATTCAAATAATGTTTCATGTTTCATTTTGATGTTGTATCAAAGAAAAACATTGAGCAAGGGAAAGGTTTAGAACAATTTTAACATGAAAAAAAGACATCCAGATGTTCTTATGTTGATCATCTTTATTATTTCTGCTATAAGTGATTCTAGTAATGTTAGAGGTATGGTCTGATTAGGATGGATGAATGCCTGGTGATTCAATTACCTTTACTCAAGAAGTCCAAAGTACTGTGTTTCCTCAAAAATAAGACATACTTATAAAATAAACCATAGCAGGATTTCTCAGCAGTTGTGCAATAAGAGCCATACTTCGGAAATAAGACATAGTGATAGGCATGGTTATGCAGTGTCCCGGCGCAGAGCGGTAAAGAAGGTGGGCAGCCAGTGGCATAATAAAAATAAGACATTCCCTGAAAATAAGCCATAGTGTGTCTTCTTGAGGAAAAATAAATATAAGACAGTGTCTTATTTTCGGGGAAACATGGTAACTACAAGAACAACAATTTTAAAAGACTGTCTCTTATTCCTGATTGCCTGAATGTTCACATGGAAATATAAATGCTATAGATTTTGAGCAAGTATATATATATTCTGAAGCTGTATTTTTGACCTAGTTTCTTTGAGAACTGATCCCCCTGAATTTAGTGGACTGTACTTCTATAATATTGTGTTTGAGATTGGTTTGTTGACTTATTTTTCATTCTCTACACACTTGGATAGATCATGGTTCAGCAATGAGGAACTATTTCACCACATAGTTGTAATGCCTTGGTTCTCTCATATGATTCTTCCTCAGCAGTACTTTTACAAACATGTTTGACACAAAGCTCAAAATACCTTGATGGCTTGGTTGCCTTCAGACTTCAGTTGATGAAAGTGGAGCCTTGTTTGGGACACTTTAGTTTGGGATCTTTGTTCCAAAGAGAGGCCTGCCATATTAAATTTACAGATCGTTGAATGCCGAGTGATTTTTTTAAAAAAGTTTTTTAAAAAAGTATACTTATTTCTCAGCATTGCTAATACAGTACAGTAATACTCCGGATAACGATTGCGTCAGATAACGCTAGAATCGGATAACAATGCAAGTTTTTTGGAAAAAACTTGCATCGGATAATGATTCTGGATAATGATTCTTAGCGTTATCCAACGCAATGGTCTGCGGGTGTGGGGTGGTTTGGTTAGAACTACCCAATCCACCCCCACCTGCAGCGGTCTCTGCGACTGCAGTAGGGTCGGGGAAAAGCACGCGCCTTTCCCTCGACCCTAATGCAGTCGCAGAGACTGCTTTTGTCTCTTTCCCTCTCTGTATTTAAACTACCGGGAGGGGGAAAGAGAGAGATGTGATTGGTTCTCTAGAGACCCAATCACATCTCTCTCTTTTTCCCTCTCTGTAGTTTAAATACAGAGTCTGCTGCGGGTGGGGGGTGGCTTTAAAGGCAGGGAGGAAAAGAGACCCAATTGGGTCTCTTTCTTTCCCTGCCTGCCTTTAAAGCAGTTTGTCCCTGAAGTCAGGGCTTTTTTTTTAAAGCGTTGTTCGATGCATGCATCGTACAATGCTAAAAATCGGATAATGTCATGACTTGTGGAACCAAGTCATAACGTTATCCGGGGTATTACTGTACTTGGGAGAAAACCAAATCATCACAATTAAAATTAGGAATTGAGAGCTAAAATCTGTTTTAAAAAATCCTCTTCCTTTTTGCAGGTTGGTACTTGCACTTTGACATGCTTCAGCGCTTTTCGTTTATCTGTCTTGGCCTTTTTCATGGTTTGCTTCAGATTGATTTTGTTGATGTTTATTGTGGGCTGCCTTACATCATGAATTTTTTAGAAAGGCTGTTTTAATGAAGACCAGTCCACATGCGAAAATCAAGCAAATGCTCAGCTTCGTATATTTGTAAATAATGAAACTTAAATTATTTGACTCTGACTAGGTTCGCGTCTATTTATACTGTGGCTCTAACCATCAAAGACTTATGACTGAGGATGGATAGCCACAATAAAAAGAATGCTGAAAGTTCCGCTTTTATCATTTTTGGCAATCTTTTTGTTATGGCTGTAATTTACTGATGCCACAGTTCTACCTTTCAGTCCTGCTAACTTTGAAAAGCTGAAAAACTGTAATTGTGCCCTTAGTTGCATGGAAAATATAGAGCGGTTATAATGGGGTTTTAATTCTTCCCCATGTAGAACTGGATTTGAATGGAATCTGTCTGATTCTAAAATTTATTTCCTGGGGAAATGTTTTGAGCATCATACTAATATGCGTTCAGGGGACAGATTTTTGGCAACACCTTATGGTGTGTCACTTTCAGCCCAAAATCTAGACCTCGAACATGAATAATAAAAGCTCTCCAACCCATCCTTGACAAGAATACTTCACTTTCCCAAGCTCTTGGTGGCAGACCCATACGTGCCTATAGACAACCCACCAATCTCAAGCAACTATTGACACCCAACAGACTACACAACAGTGAAACAGATGGGAATTAAACCTTGCTACAATCCCAGATGCCAGCTGTGCCCCTATATTTACTCTGGCAACAGCATTACTGGACTCAACAATGCCACATACAACATTAAGGTCAATTTTATTATTATTTATTTATTTATTAGTTCAAATTTATATTGCCGCCCACTCGCCGTGGCGACTCAGGGCGGCTTACAGACAATATATTACATTACATTATGTTGGGGTGGGCACAGGGGGAGGGGCGTCAAGGTCCTCAACCTGCTCTAGCTTCTTCTTCCCCTGGCAGTTGGCATAGGCCCAGGGGGAGGGGTGGCAAGGTCCGCATCCTGCCCTGGCTTCTTCCTCCCCTGGCAGTTGACATAGGCACAGGGGGAGGGGCGGCAAGGCCCTCACCCTGCCCTGGCTTCTTCTTCCCCTGGCAGTTGGTATAGGCATTTTACTTGTTCCTCTGCTAATGTGATTTATGCCATCTTTTGCACACACACAAAAAAGTCCATCTGCACTCTACATAGGACGAACAGGACAATCTCTGCACAAAAGAGTTAATGGACATAAATCAGACATCAAGAGTGGCAATAAACAGAAACCCATTTCAAACCACTTTAATCTACCTGGATACTCAGCCATAGACTTGAAGGTTGCTATTCTAGAGCAGAGGAATTACAAGACTAGAATCCGGAGAGAGACAGCAGAGATTACGTACATGAACATGCTGGACATGCATCTCAGGGGTTTGAATATCAGTCAAGGGTTTCTGGGGCATTATCAAATTCGATTCACCACAGCTAACAGGTTGTTACATGCTGCAATTCTGCCTGGGTCACTCACACTATTGTCAATAGATGCTAACTCATCGGCAAATGTGTAAAGTCACAATGTTTGTTGCATCCACCCTTTTGATGTGATGCATCAGCTTGCAAGAGAAGTTTGTTTTGCAACCATTTGTAATAGGGCCAGGCTTTGCAGCAGGTATTAATAAGAACTGGGGATTTTCCATTATTGTCAGCTGTAGAAAGCTACATTGTCATTTTTCTGTTAGTCTGGCACATAGTGTGCCTATGTACCTGAGGTGTATAAATGGATGCCATGAGGTCTCACTCTGATGTATGATGAAGTGGACTTGTTCCATGAAAACTCACATTTAAATATAGGAGTTAGTCTTTATGGTGCCACATCATTTTTTGTCTTTTTTAAAAACTGTTTTGATTTGTTTATGCTCTGATATGCTTCCACAGATGAACACTGCTACAACTTCAAACACTGATATCTTTGTGTTCCTATACTTTAAAAGGTAGCTGTAGTCATAAAAGTGAGAACACTAGACTACAAACAACCACTCCCCGTCCTCAGATGAGTATATAGGTCATCCCCCTCCCTCCATATCTGTGTGAGACATTCTGAGAACTACTGTGGACCCCTGAAACTGTGAATAACAGCAACGTATGAAAAACCTGGGGAACATAGTGAAAAGTAGAGACATCACATTGCAAACAAAAATTCATATAGTCAAAGCAATGGTATTCCCGGCGGCAATGTATGGTTGTGAGAGCAGGACCATTAGGAAAGCTGAGCGCAGAAGAATAGATGCCTTTGAGATGTGGTGTTGGAGGAGAGTTTTGAGAGTCCCCTGGACAGCGAGGAGAACAAATAGGTCAATCTTAGAAGAAATCAACCCTGACTGCTCCTTATAAGGTCAAATAGTAAAGATGAAGTGAAAGTACTTTGGACATCAAATGAGAAGAGAGGATTCACTTGACAAGGCCTTGATGCTTGGAAAGGTGGAGGGCAAAAGAAAAAGGGGGTGGCCAAAAATGAGATGGCTAGATGGTATTGTAGAGACAATGGACACAGAACTGAGTGAGTTCAGGAGGATGGTGGAGGACAGAGGTGCCTGGGGGACAGTGGTCCATGAGGTCGCAAAGGTCTGGAATCGACTGTGTGACTGAACAACAAACCACCTGTATTTTACATTCCATACTGACCTCTAGTGGCCAATTCTGGTAATACACCTTAGAAATACATATACTGTACTGTTCTGTACTGTACAGCGGAACCTCAGTTAACAAATAGCTCAGTTAACATAAAAATAGCATAACAAATGGAAATCTACTGAAAATAGTGGTTTGGTTTATGGATTTTTTTCCCGGAACAGATTAATTGGTTTTCAATGCATTCCTATGGGAAACCACATTTCGGATAATGTATTTTGGTTTTCAATGCATTCCTATGAGAAATTTGGTTAATGTAATTTTTGCTATAAGAAATGTCCTGGAGAATACATTAATTGCGTTAACCGAGGTTCCACTGTATGTTATGTATTTCAGGATTTTGTAATTGAATATTTTTAGACCCACAAATAACTGAAACTGTGGGTACTGAACTCACAGATATAGGTCTGTGTGACCTGTATTGGTGCACTCCTTTTGTATCTTAACTTTCACTCCAAGTGAACAGAAAGTTTCAGTTTTTGATTCCATAAAGAGAAAAAATATTTGATTCTGTAGGGCTTAGGTTATTAAACAATGGAATTTCTTTCCCTCAAATACAGCTGAATTGCATTGGACCAGTAAAATGACATAAGTGTAGGTTGGTCCACACTCCATATCTGCTGTACTTGTAGATGTTTACATTGTCATAGCCTGAGTTTCATTTCTTCTCTTCTTTCATTTTTGATGTGCTTTATCAGGAAGTCTAGTCGGATCACATTGTACTGTTTACATGGGGTGGAAGTTAAGGTAAAAGAAGAATGCTTCAAAGTGTTCATATTTTGAACAAGGACACAAATAGCTGTTCTATGGTCTGGATTCCCAGGGTTTTAGTAATATAGATTCAACTACTGTATAATGTTTTGGTATAAACCTCCCCCACAGAGGAATTATGCCTTTTTTGTATTTTAGCCATAATTTCCCAGCCATAACTATCTCCAAAATAATTGCTTCTGAAATTTAGTAATCTCCTCATTTAAAGGCCTGACATCAATTGCTGTACTGTTCAATAAAGTTTTTTAAAAATGAATTACTAAAGATATAATGCAGATATTCTTTAGATAAAATACAGAATTTTTAGGAAGTTGAGTTTTGCTACAAACACCTTATGTAAACAAGTTCTTATTTACAGCAGTATTTGTCTGGTTAATTATCTGACTATATATTATCTGGTTGTATTCATGCATATTTAGATATTTCACAGGCTAGTGCTTCGGCATGCAAGTGGGTAGATTGTAGAATCTAAGCAGCTTTTAATGATGATTTTAAAATTATTCTTTAACAGTTCCTAGGATGGTGGAAGTAGATATCTGAATACTCTTATGTCTGTCTGTTGTGCTTGAGGCCAGAACTAAAATTTGTGAGTAAAATTACTGGTTTCCAGATAATACTATGCAGTATGTAAAGAAATAATTACTTAGTCCATCTCTCTCATTATTTTGAGAAGTTTCAAACACCAGTGGGTGAAAACTGTGTATCTCAAAAATACACATTTCTCCTCTCTTTCCATGCTTCTGATTAGCTGAATATTCTGAGATACCCCTCAGGCTAACCTCAGAAACTGGGATGCATTAATGAAAGTGAGAAAATTAATAAGTCAGTAACAGAAGGATTTTGGAAGACTACAAACTGGGTGATATGACATCAGTCAACATATGCTTTTGTCCTATACCAGGCAAAGGTGTAATAATTATAATGTGCATCCCTCATGCCTCCAAACATCATAAGAAAGGTCACCGAAGAACGCTGAGCTTCAACTATGAAAAGCAAATGTGTGTATAGATACATTTAACAAGTTCTGCCCATGCTATCTCAGTGCAAATATGTTTATTTCTGCACCTGAACAGCTTGTTTGTAGCCTGGAGGCATTTATTCATTATTTAGGGTTAATAGAAACACTGTGTCATCACAGATTTGCTGTAGATGGCACCAGATTCTCCACCCCACCCCTATATCTGTCATTTTGTTGCAAACAAGGTGGCATAAATCAGTTGAGATGAGCAGAAGATTAGTTTTACTGACTTTAATCATTGATGTCAGTTCCCCTGAGTTGAGACCCTCTGGAGTTTGCCTACTGTTCAGCTTTGCAGAGGACTGGATTACCACATTAAAAATGTTGGGAGGGATGCTTTGCTTCGGATCCTACCCAACCTTGCAAATGTAGTTTATAACAACAGGAAGAAGACATTTCTTGGTTTTATAGCCAGTCATACAACTGCAGATGTTTCTATAGGCCAGTTATAGTGTAATCTGGATGTCAGGCTGCTGCTGTTGTGGGTGCACTTTCCATGCAGGACCATGGTCAGCTCCTTGTGAACAAGGTAGATAATGTGCAGCTGGTAGAGGAACAGCAGAGCAGGACCATGGCTAGTGTCCTGTGTATACCTTGGGTAAAAGGCATCACAACTGTTCCTTACCTTGTGGGATATTTTGAATAACATTTCCAGTCTTCTTTGACCGCCACCCATGTTGAGTTAGATTGAGGGGATTTGGACTCCAGTAAGGTAAAGGTAAAGGTTCCCCTTGCTCGAAAGCTAGTCGTTTCCGATTCTAGGGTTCAGTGCTCAACTCTGTTTCAAAGCCGAAGAGCCAGTGCTGTCTGCTTCTGCAGACGTTTCCGTGGCCATGTGGCAGGCATGACTAGACACTGGAGCACATGGAATGCTGTTACCTTCCCAACGAAGTGGTCCCTGTTTATCTACTTGCAATTTCTTGCTTTCGAACTGCTAGGTTGGCAGGAGCTGGGACATAGATGGGAGCTCATTCCATCCTGCAGTACTTGGGAATAGAACTGCTGACTCCCGCCTCCCAGTCAGCGTCTTAGCCACTTGAGCCACTGCAGAACATGTATACAATATTGAGGTGGAGAAAGCTCAACTAGTATGTTGCAGCTCTAATTATCTGGAGCCAACTGTAGTCTTGTTCCATTTTATTTAATCATAGTTACCCTTGCTTAGTGAGGTGGGTGTAACACAAACGGTATAAGCTTTGGAAGCAAATTTGCTACTGTTTAGAAATCACTATTGACATTATCTGTTGCATACTAGGTTGTGTGACTCAGCATGCCAAGAATGATTTCTTAAATGGGGGCAATTTGCTTGTATATAATTCATATAGCTATAATAATAATTAAGTGGCAGAGATTACTCTGGATTAAAAGGATTTGTAGAGGATGCCCAAATGAGGCTCCTTTCATGTCCCCAAGTGCAGCTCTCGGATATCAAAACCTGACCTTCCAGTCTCCAGGTTAGCAATTTAACCACTAAGCCACTGGGGGAGTTGCTATTCTTTAAGCTATGTAAGAGTAAGAGGGTTTTGGTCAATGAATGGATTATTAACATTTTCCAGTCCCACTGCTTTAAAGCAGGGTTCCCTAACCTTGGGGTTTTGGACTTCCACTCCCAGAAGCCTAAGTCAGTGTACTGGCTGATCAGTGCTTTGGGGAATTGAAGTCAAAAAACCAAAAGTTGGGGAACACGGCTTTAAAGGATTGTGGAGAACTGATTTAGATATTCATGGTCTTATGTAACCATCCAGTGGTTTGAAAAAGTGACACAGCCTCTTATAGGAGCTGTGTTATAAAACATATTTCACTCCACACATCATAAAAGATTTCCCCCCTCCCCATCCTCTTATTTTTATGTACAAATATATGTTTTGCAATTTGGGGGTTTTTTTTTGCTCTGAAACTAATTTGCACAGCCACGAACCCTAAGTCAGGTAGACCTAATGCTACTAGATTCAGTGACCTAATGTGAGCTAGGAAATCTGTGAGAAGACTATAGGTACATGTGTGTGTGCGCGCGTGTGCATGCACACACATGTGCATGTGTGCACATCTATTGGCCACTGTCATTTTAAAGTATGACCCAATGGAGATAGTAAAGAATGTAATGAAAAAAAAAAGATTGGAGGAAGAAGCAGTAGGAGAGTCCTTTCTAGTATTTTCTGGAGAGAGAACAACTGAAATCTGTTATTACAATACAGGCAGAGTCAAGGGAATGGTAATTTTCCAGAGAGATTGAGAACAAATTTTAGAGAGACAGTGTAAAATACACTGAGACTCAGACATTTTAACCCACTGCCATCTCTAAACCACCTAAAGGTGACACACTTTAGACCCACAGTCTAATACAGGGGTTCCCACCCTTTTCAAGCTGGGGGCTGGGTCATGCTCTCTCAATCAGCTTCGAGGGCTGAACAGCCATTTTACCCTGCCTGTATGATGGGGTGGCCATTTTATCTCAACAATTTCAAACAGGGTGGTCATTTTGTTTCTTGAATGCCCTTGGAGGGGTGGGCCCGCATGAAATGCACTGCTGGCCAGATCTGGCCCTCAGGACTTAGGTTGGGAACCCCTGGTCTAATATGTAGAAGCTTTCTGTTTAAAATATGATAGAAAGAATTTGAGTTGAAGAAAGGGAGAGAGAAAGAGAGATGTGTTTTCCACCCCTTTTCCTGTTTCTGCTTGTCTTTGTGAAATACAAATCTTTACTTATTTTGTTGTTCTACAAGTGTACACTTGGGAATGCTTTTCTTTCTAAAAACTAAAGAATCAATCTGTATGATTTTATTTTTAGCTCATTATCCAAACATGTATATTTACAATGCTACTGCAAACAATATTGTAGTTCTTTTGGCCCAAAGCCAGTGGTGAGCAGCAACAGGTTCGCACACACCCGGGTTGGGTGTGTGTGTGTGTAGCAAAGTTGGGTGGCCTCTGGGCAGGATGGTGGTGAAATTGGGTGGCCTTCGGGCATGGGGTTTAGCAAAATTGGGTGGCCACGCCCACCTCCCTGCCCTGCCCCATCAGGTTTCATCCCTGCAAGTGGTTCAAGGTCTTCCTTGCTCAAAAGCCAGTCATATCCGACTCTAGGGTGCAGTGCTCGTCTCCATTTACAGCCCAAGAGCCAGTGCTGCCTGTGTTTGCAGATGTATACATGGCTATATGGCAGGTATAACTAGATCACCCACGGTGTAGGCTCCGCCCATGACATAGGCTCCGCCCATGGTATGGTAGCAAATTTTTTTGCTTCCCACCACTGCCCAAAGCAGGAATGAGAACAAGTTTTCTCCCTTCTTTCCTTTAGGTCTGATTCTTGCCTTTGTCCAGTGTGCAACTATGAGTAAAATAGACATTAGTATCCAAACATTCTCCTTTCCCCAATTTATGTGAGGTTTCCTCCATCAGCTTTGGAAGAGGAATGTTGGAGGAGAAGGTGTCCCCCTATCCTTGGGTCACATCCTGGAGGTTTATATTTGCTCCATAATTTCCTATCCCTGGCCCCAAGTCACTCCTGACGGTTAGCAACTTAGCCTTTAGTTCAGGAGTTCTCAACCTTTTAAAGCCAGGGGCCCAGGTCACGCTCCCTCAGACAGCTTCAGGGGCCGGATGGCCATTTTGCCCTTTCTCCACCACATGGCACTTCCTGGTGTGGTGGAAGCAGTGGGGCACGTGAAATGGTGCCATGGGCCACATCTGGCCTGTGGGCCACAAATTGAGAATCCCTGCTTTAGTTGATGTAGGGAAGATATTCGAAAGGTGAAATGTGTAGAAGTCTTTGATGGAAGTTCTTGGTTTTATTCCAGATGGAGGTAGGAAGAGTATAAATCTGATATCAGTAGCAAGCGAGTTAAAACAGAGAGGGAAAGGAAAAGTGTTCCCTCTGCAAGATTTCCCTGTCTTTTATTCATGATGTAAAAGAGAGTGTATTCCACCCACTTTACCACAATGTATTAATACAACCTGCATTAGGTATAATTTTCAGTTCCCTTGCTTGATATTTCATTGGAATGACCAAATATTAACATGTTTGCAAAAAGTATTCATTGTGTTCCTTGCTTCTGTATTAGAAAGGTAATCTGCTGTGTTACTCATTGCGCTGCTTGTTGCTTTCTTGTTACCTTTTATCCCTTTTTTGGGATGGTAAATTTAGGATTCGTAAGAAAAAATGGCACAAAACTTTTAGAAACACATACCCAAAGATTCCCCGTAAAGTTAGTTATACACGCCTTTTAAAAGTTACTAGGCATTACCTGTACCATTTGAGAAGCTTTTCCCCCCATTTATTATGTTCCTGTTGAAATATAAATAGACTGGGCCTCCTCTCCACCCCAAAAAAGTTAACTTGTTACAGGTACTGTCCATGGTAAAGAACTGTAAAGAAAGACTTAGCTGTGGCCTAATGCCAGAGGCCTTCTGCTGAGTAGCAACCCTACAAGTGGTTTGCTTAGTTGTCTGTGTTATGGAAAATGTGGCATGACTTTTCCTCACTACCCATCCAAATGTGCATTTACCACTTGGCAAAATGTTTTTTCTTCAATAGCAGACTGCGGCTCAATATACAGAATAAGGAAAGCTATTTCCTCATGATATCATTGCCGTACAAGGAACAGGGATCTTCTCTTTTCTTCACAGTTTTCAGATTTTAAGCTTAAGATGCTTTCTCCAAGGTTTTCTACACAGTTTTAAAGATTTTAATATCTGCAGTTTTTGAAGGTACTGTACTGTACTTTGAAAAATATATTCATTGGACTTATTCATTGACACTGTTTGTTTGTTTTATGTTAAGTTGTGATTTTTATGTGCAGCTAACCCAACTCTTGATTGTGCGATGGACCCTTTGGTTGGGACAATGGTGCTCAGAACTCCTGCTTCATTGCTGTATGTTATAGTCATTGCCTACTCCATGGGAACCGTTCAGAAATGAGATGCATATTGGGAAGGTGGTGGCCCTCTTGGCAAGTGATGAGGATGGAAGTGGGCAACTGAGATCATGTGACAATGCAAGGAAAAACAAAATACCACCCAGTCCTGTCTATTTACTTCGCATCTGTTGCGGTTGATTGTCCTCAAAGCTAGAAGTGCTTCCTTTCACTTTGTAGGAACTTCCTTGGGGTGTTACAAAAAGACGTACACTTTTCCCCTTGGGCAACAAGAGGTCCATGTTTACTTAGAACTAAATTCTATTTAATTCAATAGGACCTTCCAAGAGATATGTCTGCATTGGATTTTCAGTTTTTAGTGTGATATGTCTTTTCATATATAGAAACAGCAGCTACTAGAAGCAAGCATAGTCTTAAACCAGACAGTATGATAATTAATCTTGCATCAGACCCTTAAAAAAAGCAACATTTTCTTGCTTAAATAATTGGCTACAATCCCAGATTTTCCCTGATCCTCTCAGGAAGCTACTTCCTTGACAACCTCAACAAATTTCCAGTGCCAAATATCAAGATGTATTATTCTTATCTGTTCAATCAGTATGCAGAATATATCATACAGAAAGCCAGACTAGATTATGATGAAGAAGAAGGAGTAAAACATTGATAGAAGAAACATCAATCATCTAGATGTTTGAAGTGGTAGCCATGCTAGTCTGTGCAAGCATATCAGAGAGTAAACAAACAACAACAAAAAAGACAAAAACGTTGTGTCACCTTAAAGATTAATCTAAGATATGCAGGTGGCACCATTTTACTGGCAGGCAACAGGAAGGTTTGAAAGGACTTTTCAGTGAAAAGGAAAGAAGAAAGAGTCAGACTAGGACTGCATTTGAACATCAGGAAGACAAAAAACAGAAGAACTACACAACTTCAATGTCGACAATGAAGACACTGAAATAGTAAAAGAATGATTAAGCCATGGTTAAACCATTAATCTAAATGGGGACTGCAGCCAAGAAATCAGAGGGCTGAGACCTGGAATTGGCAGCAATGAAGGAAATAGAAGACATCAGGATGTGTCACTAGAGATCAAGACCATCCACACCATATATGTGAAAGCTGATTAATAAAGGAAGCTGTCAGTTAAAAAAATATTTTAAAATATTGTTGGGAAACCTGCCCCAACAATAGGCGCGAAGGAAGGGAGACTGCAGTCTTGTATCCAATGCAATAGCCTTTATTAACCAGCTTGGCGTCCCAAGCAGGTCTGTTGTTCTGGTTGGCTGTGCAGTTGCTTAGCTAGGCTGAACTGATCCTGATAAGCAATGCACCGCATGGCATATTTATAGAGACACACACAGGAGGAGGTACATAATAGGGTGTTTACAGGGTGTTTGCAGGGTGTTACCCAAAAGGAGGAGGAGAAAGAAGGAGGAGGGTGTAAGAAAGGGTGGGATAGGGGTGGATGATGGAAAACACCTCTATAATCTAATCATAAAAGCCACATTTATAATAGCCTCTCTGCCTTGAAGGAATATATATTTGCAAGCTATAATATACTGTGGGTCAAACTCCTTCCTCATGCAGTTTTACATCACCTTATAACATCTGCCTTTTGAGAGGCCTCTTTCTCTTTAGGCTGGAGCTGAATCCCTTATCTTTAACACAGGATGTTCAATGAACACATTTATCTATTTGCATCACACTGCTAGCTTCTGCTGTAACGAAGCCCTAACAATATGTTCTAAGCAAGCTGTCACACTTTACTAAAATTCATCACACAGGTCTATGATCTATAACACAGGTATAATAACAATCAAATCTACAAAATGAATTCCCACAAAATATGGTGCTGGAGAACTTTATGAATAACCTGGACTGCCAGAAAGATGCACAGTAGTTGCCAGAGAAACTCAAGACCTTCTTCTTCTTCTGCTGTATCCAAATCTGAATGTTGGTGATCCTCACAGTGATCAGCCATGAGGACTGTCCTGAGAATATAATGTCATGGCCTTTCATCTGCCTTTTACATCGCAGAGTGACACCCATACCACTGATCCAGTTCCACGAGTCGCTTTCTGGTCCTGAGCCCTTTTGGCATGCAAAGTCCTCCTCAGCCCCAGGCCAGTATTGATGAATCTGCTCCCCTCCATCAAGATGGATTCAAGTGGGATTTAATCCACTTGGGAACCATCACCTTTCCCTGTGGACTTTGGCACCCAAGGCCATTAGTCCTCAGGGTGGCCAGGTTAGTTAACTGCTGCCTGACACTTGCCGTTGAGTCACTGGCAGTATGGTCTACTCTATTACCATAGCAGGATCACCTGGCCAGACAATTATGGCTTGCCATAAAGCTGCCCAGTGGTTGCTAGGGAAACTGAAGCCGGAGGAAAAAATGATGAAGCTGAGGCAGTCCTACTTTGGGAACATAATAAGAAAGCAAGATGCTCTGGAAAAGACAATAATGCTGGGAAAGGTGGGAGGTAGCAAGAAAAGAGGGAGATCAAAATGTGAGATGGATAGACTCTAAAGGAAACCACAGACTTGAGTCTGCAAGAGCTGAGCAGGGCAGTCGAGGACATTCTGGAAATCTTTCATTCATAGGGCCACTGTAAATTGGAGACAATTTGATAGCACATGGCAACAACCGTTACCCAATGAATGTACTATTGCTGCAGTGCTGTCACTGCCTGCCTCTATTGTCATTTGTGTTGTAGGCAGTAGTGGGATGTCAAAAATTTTACTACCCAACCATGATGTCATCAGTGTGGGCGGAGCTAACATGATGTCATGATGTCATGGGCGGGGGCAAAGAAAATAAATAAAGAAAATACAAAATACCAAAAAAAATAAGCACACACACACCCCTCAACCCACCCACCCGCAACACAAACCCGTAAATAAATTAAATAAATAAATAAAAAATACATTAAAATACAGCCACCCAGCCACTCACCCACCCCAAACACAAATCAAAATGAGGGCAGAATGAGGACCTGGCCGCCCCTCCTCCTGTGCCTATACCAACTGCCAGGGGAAGAAGAAGCCAGGGCAGGATGAGGACTTTGCTGCCCCTCCTCCTGTGCCCACAGCAACATATTGTATTATAATGTAATGTATTATTTGTAAGCCGCCCTGAGTCGCCATGGTGAGTGGGCGGCAATATAAATTTGAACTAATAATAATAATAATAATAATAAGAATAATAATAATAATAATAATAATAAGAATAAGAATAATAATAATAATAATAATAATAATAATAATAATAATAATAATAATAATAATAATAATAATAATAATAATAATAATAATAATAATAATAAATCAACCACAGCTTTTAAACCAGAGCTTAAAGCTTATTCTGGCTAATCTTTCTCACACTAGGTCAGATGGAAGGAACTACAGAATGAACTCACAACAAGATGGCCTCATTTTGGCACTTTTCAACTTTTCAAGAGTTAAAGAAGTTAGGTACTAAGGCTTTGCCTAACCAGTTCTCTAGGATAATATGCCTTAATGTAAATGTAAAACAACTGTACCTCCTTAAGAGTTCTCCAATTGGAACAGCAATTGGAACAGCACAGATGTAGCTTATTGATGAGGTAACTCCAAGACTTTGTTTAAAAACCCCAAGCCAGGCCGCCAAGCCTGCTGGCCACAAGGCCTTTATAGGAACTGTGGTAGTATGTCAATATAGGTATAGGTATTAAATACACATTAAAATACACACAGACACACCACTTCCAAAGGTGAGTCACTTATCCAGGGGAGCAGGCTATAGGGAGCTTCAGGCTAGCAGCTTCTCTTCCTCCTCCCCGCTTGGGAGGACAGCAAGGAGGCTGTGCATACGTGCCAAGCACTGTATGCGTGCATGCACACCAAATGCTTGGCGGGCATGTGCAATGGGGGAACCAGTGAAAAGGTAAGCCCCGAAGGTGGTCCCCCCAAAAAAAGCTGCTACTGGTTCTCTGGGACACTGGGAAAAGTTACTACCGGTTCTGGTGAACTGGTGAGAACCTGTTACATCCCATCACTGGTTGTAGGCATGAGTGCATATGTGGGGCTCAAGTTGCCCTTAGGAGTAATAATTCCAGGCTGCTGGATCTTCTGCATTGGCATTGTCTTTGCTTCTATGGCTTTTGAAACATAATTCTTTGTAGTCTGGTGAAAATATTATATCCCTTTCTGTGCTGTGGAGTACAGCAGAAGCCTCTTCCTCCTACCCTTAACTAGCCATGCAATACTTTTTTTTAGCTTGAAAATATTTTTGGCATGACTAAGAGAAACTGCTACTTTTGTTGAAGTATTTTTAAAACACAGTTTCTGATGGTAGGGTAGAGCTATACAGTAAAACCTCATATAACACTAAAACCTGGTTCCACAAGTCTTGGTGTTATATGATTTTTAGTGTTATCTGATCCTCTATGGGATCCATAGAGATACATTGTAACCACATAGGCTTTCGCGGTTGTTATCTGAAGCATCCCATAGGATCTTAATGTTATCTGATGCAATTCTTCCCCCCAGATTCCTTGATGTTATGCGATTTTAGTGTTATTCGATACTAATGTTATATGAGGTATTACTGTACAAGGGAATGAGAGGAAGGGTGGAGAAAAATGGGTTCAACCCCCCCCCTGCCATGCCCTATATTCCTACCTGCAAAGAATTTGGAAGAAAAATCTCCCTTTCCCCCTTTGTCACCCCCTGCCTCCACCTCTGGACTTCCTTGTGTGATAGGACAGAGTGTTATGACAGAGTGAATAAGAAGTCTCATTCAAAGGCATCCATACCTTGTCTTCAAACCCATTTTTGATCTTGCTTGTGTCAAGGTGTGAGGGTCAGGGACGAGTGAAGAAAGGGATTTCTAAACTGCAGTTTAACTGCAGTCCCATTCACCATTCACTGACATTCATGGGTGATCTAAATAGCCCTATCTTCAACTTGCAAACCTCCTCTGTTTTTACATTATTTTGAAAAATCTTTTTTCTTCCTTGAGATGGCACACGTAGTCTGAGGGTTCCTGCTGCTGATAGTTAGAAGGTATTGTGCAGCTCCCCTATTCATTCATCCGTCCGTCCGTCCGTCCGTCCATCCGTCCGTCCGTCCGTCCGTTCATTCATTCATTCATTCGTCCGTCCGTCTGTCCATTCATTCATTCATTCATTCATTCATTCATTCATTCATTCATTCATTCATTCGTCCGTCCGTCTGTCCATTCATTCATTCATTCATTGTGAATATTACTCTGTATTTTCTTTGTGAGACTAGCTGCTTCACAGTTAGCAGCTTTGGCCCGTGGTGGTTATTATTATTTATTTATTTATTTGTTAGTTAGTTAGTTAGTTAGTAAGTTAGTTATACTTATACCTCGTCCCTCTAGGGAAGAATGAATCCCTACACAAAGCAGCTAACAGCATAAAATCACCCATACAACAAACAAACTTTTTAACACCCCCCCCCCAAGAAAACTACAGTAAAAGCTCACAGTAAAACAGACCATAAAAATGGACCAAAATATAGCAGAGCAGAGATATGATGTTTCTTTTTCTTTTCTATTCATTGGTTGTGTCTATTTTTTTCTCACGACTTCTGCCGGTTCTAGATCAGTGTTTCCCAACTTTTGGTTTTTGGACTTCAATTCCCAGAAGCCTAAGTCAATTCCCCAAAGCACTGATCAGCCAATGTACTGACTTAGGCTTCTGGGAATTGAAGTAACCCTGTGGGGTGTGGGTCCCACATTGGGAACCACTGTCTGTGCTCAAATGGCTTAATATGGTTCTGTTAGATTAGGGTGTAAAGTATATATTTCCAGCTAAAATATAGCTCAGTGGTTTAGGTATTCAGCTATGGAGCCAGAGGATGGGAGTTTGATTCTTCATTGTGCCTTCTGAAAGTAGACCCAGATTGTGTGATCTTGGGCAAAGCTGCACAGTCTTAGGTCACCCTTAAAAGAAGAAAGCAGCAAATTGCTACGGAGTATTCTCTACTTGGAAAACCCTGAAAATGCTCACACATAAGTCACAATTGACTTGATGGCATATGATTATGATTTATCCCATTTGCGTCTGCTTATTGTCTATCCATTTAATATTTATTATGTTTCTTTTTTGATTTACTATTACCCTTGTCATTTAAAATATTTATTAATTTTTGCCTTCTGATACTGTAAGTGATAAAAATTTTTTTGCAGTGTTATTATCCTTTGAAGTGATGATTCCAAATTTGGAGGTGGGTGGGAGCGGGGTTGTAACCTTTTACTCTTGAGAAAAACCAAGACAGCAGCTACACTTTTGTCTCGTCATATCAAGATTTCTTTGAATGGGGTTTCTTCCCCTGCCGCTTAGAAATCTCATAGGATTTCCTAGAAGTTTTAAGGACAGGAGTAGGGGAATGTCTCAGTAGGAAATCTTAGAGAACAAAATTTTTTTTGTTCTACTAGGATGGCGTTCCAGCAAAAATGAGTGTAGCTGAAAAGGGTGTGGTATGCCTGGATAAGAAATGTCTACCAACAGTGGTTCATGCATTGGGAATCCCTAAAATAGGCTACTATAATGCTCGCTGCAAATGGCTGACCTTGAAGACCATATGGAAACTTCATCAGCTCCAAAATGCTGTGGCCAGGCTGATAGGTAGCAATAGATATGAACACACATTCCCAGTCTTGACATATCTCCATTGGCTTTCTATTAGCTTCCATTCTTAATTTAAGATACTGTTTATAACCTGTACAACCCTTAATGATTATCATTCCCAAAAATTAGCGACATTTCCACCACACTTCTTGCTATCCTTGATATTTTATTTATTTATTTACTTGTATTTATATTGCCGCCTCCCTTGCCAAAGCGACTCCTGGCGGCTCACAGTTGACATCAAAAATTCAAAATATAAAACATCCCCATCATACAAAAAGTTAAAAGAACACTTAAAACTTTTAAAACTATTAAAACCATTTAAAATATCCTCCCTATAAAATTAAAACATGGATGGCCTTTATATAAGTCAGCAGGGGGTGGGGGCTGCCCAGCGATAGGCAGCCAAAAATTTTACTACCACACGGTGGGCAGAGCTGATGTTGTGAGTGGAGTCAATGTCATGATGTCATAGAGGGAGCCAATGATGTGGGCAGAGCCAAAGGTTTTTTTTTTTTTAAAAAACCCTTTAAAATAAAGTACAGGTTGGCTGGAGGTGCCTCACACCCCCAGCCAGCCCAATCTTAAAGCAGGCAGCCCAGGCAGGTTGGCTCCTTTAAGATCGGGCTGGCTGGGGATGTCAGGCTGAGTACTGGATGTCCACATGTGTCAATTAGTATTTTAACTCATGCACACTCACCAGCAGTCATTTTGGGTGGCAGAGTTGGGCAGCTGGTGAGGTGACCGAACTGGTTGTCTAAAAAAAAAAAGGGGTAACCACCCTGGGTGGTGTCCCTGGATGGTTACTACCCTCCCCCGGGAGACCACCTGGGATTGTTACCACTGGTTCTACAGAACCAGGGTGAACCGGCCCATGCCCACCACTGAGGCTGCCATGCCGGCAGCACCCCATACCTGCTGCGCTAACCAGGTTTTTAGGCCCTTTCTGAAGGTTGGCAACTCTGCCTGGAGGCGCAACTCGGTCGGCAGGAGGTTCCACAGGGCTGGAGCAGATACTATTAAGAATTGTAACACTCAAGGAGACAAAAAAAGGGCAAAACTAAGAACTAAGCTTTCTTGGTTGTTGCCCCTTGCCAGGTGCCATTCCTCTCCGTTTTTAGGAAACTAATTAAGAGAGAATTATATAAAACTGTCTTCTACTAGAGGTGACTATTGAGTTAAAGTAATCAAATGGGTGTTAATTTGGGAATTTTTATTCAAGTTAAGCTTGTTTTCAGCTAGTGACTGGTTTATTGAACTTTTCCTATTTTTATTGTATTTATTTCTATTTATGATTTTATTATATGTTGTGCACTGCCCAGTGAGTGATAACACTACTGGGGCATTATAAAAGTGAAACGAATGAATGAATGAATGAATGATGGCCTTCTATGGTAAGGAGAGTGCAGGTTGACAAAGCACAGTACAGTACTGGAGTTTTATTTAGATAATTAGGTTGTTCCATTTCTCCTTCTTATGTGATTTCTTAGCTTAAAGCAATTTGCCTCACCAAGGTACACTATTTTGCTACCCCAGCATGACTGGATAAGAGGATCTTGGCCTCTGATGCATTTCCATTTCCTTCAATGAGATTGGTGCCATGTTGCCCTCTGGCCTATATAACGACAGGTAGTGTGTGTAAACACTGCTCAGGGCTCAAAAACCATATCAAAGTTGCTATAAGTTGATTCCAACTTGAAAACTGATATCTTTATTGGACAACTAAACTATTAAAAATAGGTAAACTTTTGATATCAACAGGATCCTTCCTCAGGCTGAGTATTGCAGTATATTGCTTGAGTGGGTGGGGGAAAGATAAAAAAAGTAAAAAATAATAATATCCTGACCAGTTATTTTCAGTGTCAGGACCTATATTAAAATCCTAAAATGGAAGGTTCCCCTTGCTTGAAAGCCGGTCGTATCCGACTCTAGGGTTCAGTGCTCATCTCCATTTATAGCCAAAGAGTTGTCTGCGGCTGGAGACATTTCCGTGGTCATGTAGCAGACATAACTAGAATGTTGTTTACCTTCCTATTTATCTACAGTTAAACCCCGCATAAAGAGCGCCTCACTTAAAGAGGAGAATTTTCTCTGAATGGTCGCTTCACTTAACAAATAAAACCAACCAAAAACTTGCTTAACAAATAAATCAGCGTTCACAATCCCACCCCTCCACCAGAAGTCACAATTGGTCACTTACAATGGTGTTTCGCTTAAAGAGCAAAGTCGCTTAAAGAGCAATCCTGTGGAACACATTATGCTCTTTAAGCAAGGTACAACTGTACTTGCAGTTTCCTGCTTTTGAAGTGCTAGGTTGGCAGGAGCTGGGACAGACAACGGTAGCTCACTCCATCATGCAGCACTCGGGTCTTGAACTGCTGGCTTGCCGACCTGCCAGTCATCAAGATCAGCGTCTTAACCACTAAGCCATCGCAGTCCCCGAAGATGGAAACTCCATGCTTTTTGAATCAATTTCAAGTATCCAGTTTCAAATTTCTCCCCTGAAAGGCTTACCTGACAGCTACTTTGATGTAATTCCAGTGCCAAGCTAAACAGTTGTCATGTTCCCCAGCATTTCAGCTGTGAATTCTATCGACTTCTGATTTTTGTGCTGCTCTGCCATCTACTGTTTTGGATTTTATTTCTTGCCTTTCCTTGCCATAATAGCACTACTTACCATATCATTTGTATTGCAAAATTCTTCTGAGAAAGCTTTTTTTGAAGGGTGACTTATTAAAAGATGAAACATAAAAACAAATAGCTAAATAAAGCTGTGTTTATGAAGTGAGTTGTGCCTTCACAAAATGCTTGAAGGATAAAGGAACAAAAATGAGTGTTTCCTCTTTGCGTACCAACACTAGGCGGCAGTGCTGATCTCACCTGGATTTAGAAAACTGGTTATCTCTGTCATAAGGCAGTAGAGCAACTCCCTTACCTGCTGCCTTTGGAAGACATAACCTGCCACATTATAAGTGCCAGTGGCTTCTTCTTTTCCTTTGAAGTGCTTCAGTTCACCCATGGCATGAAGATACCATCGGTCAACAGTGGTTTTTCTTAATTAAACTAACTTCATTTTGCAGTTCATTGAGTCCGGTCTCATAATTAAAAGGATGTTAATCAACTCTAAAAAGAACATCCTTGAGCTGCTCTGTCTGCTGGGCTGTTCCTGCGTAGGGTGTAAGCCAGACACTTTTCTAATTGCTCGTTCAGGCAGTGTGCCCACTGTTTCTCACTGGCAGACATCTCCTTTCCCTGTCCTGGTCTTGGGGAGTGGTTGCAGTGAAACTTTCACAGCTCATCAGGCCAGTCCAGGCGGCTTCGCTTTCAGCGATACTTCTGGGAAGGGAGATCGCATTTTCTCAGCCTTGGAAGTTCTGAGAAAATGTAAAACAGGGGTTTATCCATCCATCCATCCATCCATCCATCCATCCATCTATCTATCTATCTATCTATCTATCTATCTATCTATCTATCTATCTATCTATCTATCTATCTATCTATCTATCTATCTATCTATCTATCTATCTATCTATCTATCAGTACTTGTATGCCGCCCTACTCGGAATGACTGAGGGCAGCTAACACAATGTTGGAAAAATAACACTCCAATGAACCCATCCATAAACCCAACTATACCCCTAATTCAAAAAGTTTAAAAATTTAAAGGTTCAAAATTAATTAAAAATTTAAAACTATAAATTTAAAAGACTCAAAATTATTTTTTTTAAAAAAAGGTTTTAAAGAGAGAAAGAGGTGACTGTCTAATCAAATCAACCGCCCAACATGGGACCCCGTATTACTGGAGCCCCACACCTGCCCTGCCAGCCAGGTTTTTAGGCCCTTCTGAAAGGGCAGGAGCTCTGTCTGTAGACGTAACTCAATTGGCAGGAGGTTCCAAAGGGCCGGGGCAGACACGGAGAAGGCCCTCCTCCTGGTGCTAGAGAGATGCGCCTCTCTAGCTGATGGAATGATAAGAGAGCCTCTCCAATCCGCCCTGGTGGGATGGACAAATGTTCTCAACTGTTATCTCTGACAGGTGACAATTTTGAGTTGATTTGGGTTCCCAACCTAAGGCCCATGGGCCAGATCTAGCCCACAGTACCATTTCATGTGGCCCCCTGCCCCTCCAAGGGCATTTAAGAAACAAAATGGCCACTCCTTTAAAGCTGTTGGGACAAAACAGCCACCCCATCGTGCAGGAAGGGCAAAATGGCCATCCGGCCCTCAAAGCTGACTGAGAGATGTGATCTGGCCCCCAGCTTGAAAAGGTTGGGGACCCCTAATGTAAAGGTTTGCTGCATCATCCGAAAAATACCTCCATGTGACGGCAGTTGTTCCTTTCCTAGACTGTAAAAAGCTGATGCATCTCCATAGGTATATAAAACACCTTCCACCTTAATCATTTAATCAAACTCCTATGGCTTAATTAAAAACTAAATAATCTGGGACTGGCCCCCAGTCCACCTCATGCTGTTCTAGACTGCTTTGTTTCTAAGAGATGCTGTGCACAAGACATTCCTGAGCCTGGAGTGCAGGGTCAACGATTTATACCTACACTTCAGAAGGGAGAGAGAGTTGTTTGTGTCTTAACTGCAGCCACAAACTGAACACAGAGAGGTCTGAAATATTTTTTGTGACTGGGTTGCAATATTAAGGTTATTCTGATTGCATTAAATCTGTGCAATTTTGGTAGAAAATACCCAGATATTTTAGTAGCACTGCCCTTAACTATAGTTTCATATGAAGGACAACACATATCTGTGAGATACAGTTGAACCAATATATATATTCTGATTACAGGTATCACCATTTTTCATTATCCTTTCTCCCCTGACTCCAAGTAATGAGACTATGGCCAAAACCAGTAATAAGTTGCAATTAGAGTAGGCCCACTGAATGAGGGGAACTTATATAGATGCTGGTGTACCAAATCTCCACTGATGCATTTGACCTACTTTAGTTGTGATTTATCACTGAATTTCAGTACAATCCAACACAAATCCAACCATCCATCCTGCTTCACTTAGTGTACAACGCTACTTTGGGTATTTATTTATTTATTTAGTCATATTTATCCACCGCCCTCCTCACTGAAGTGACTCAGGGTGGTTTACACATCATAAAAATCACAAAAAAATAAAATAAATAAAAACTGCCCCCCAAAACCCCCTCAAATTTAACACTATAAAAGATTTTAAAATTAAAATCTTAATTTTTAAAAAAAGATCACCAAGTTACAGTAACGATCACAATTTACACTAAATCTTGCTGATTAAAAGAAAAGTTGAGGGAGAGAGGGGGCTCAAACCAATCAGCGAGCTGGGGTCATTGTGCAGCCCATACCCCAAGCTGCCCAACCAGCCATGTTTTAAGATTCTTCCTAAAGGGCAGCAGCTCCGTCTAGAGACGTAGCTCCATTGGCAGGAGGTTCCATAGGGCAGGAGCAGACACAGAGAAGGCCCTCCTTCTGGTGCCAGAGAGATACACCTCTCTGGCTGATGGAACAACTAGTCTCTCCGGTCCGCTCTGGTGGGATGGACAGATGTTCTTGGGGTGAGGTGGTCTCTTATGTATCCTGGCCCACTACCATGTAGGGTTTTAAAGGTAATTACCAGCACCTTGAATTGTACCCAGAGATATACTGGCAACCAATGCAGCTCCTGGAGCAGCGGTGAGGCTTGTGCATACTGCTCACACCCCATCACCACCCGGGCAGCCACATTCTGGACCAGTTGAAGCCTCTGAATGGTCGTCAAGGGCAGCCCCATGTAGAGCACACTACAGTAATCAAGTCTGGAGGTGACCAGAGTGTGCGTGATGATGAGCAATGAGTCCCAATCTAGGAGCGGGAGTAACTGGTGAATAACACGCAGTTGTGCAAAGGCCTTCCTGTCCATGACTGCCACCTGCTCTTTGAGCAGGAGTCATGCATCCAGGAGGACCCCCAGATTACGCACCGGGTCTGTTTGGGGCAAAACTGCCCCATCCAGAACCAAAGATGGTAGCTTCTGAAATAACACAGGACCCCCAACCCACAGCCACTCAGTCTTGCCAGGATTCAGTTGTAGCCTGTTGTCCCCCATCCAGACCCTCACAGCCTCCAGGCACCTGGAAAGGACTTCCACTGCATCCCTTGGATCCCCATGGGCTGAGACATATAGCTGGGTATCATCAACATATTGATGATACTCATCCTGTGGGAACGAATGATATCGCCCAGCGGTTTCATGTAGATATTAAATAGGAGAAGCGAGAGTACCGAGCCCTGAGGCACCCCATAACAAAGGGGCTTTGGGCTGGACATCTCGCCTCCCAACTGCACTGACTGGGTCTGGCCCTTCAGAAATTAGGAAAACCAGGACAACACTGTGCCCTGGATCCCTAATCCTCTGACCCTTTCCAGAAGGATACCGTGGTCAACAGTATCGAAAGCCACTGAGAGGTCAAGAAGAGGCAGGACGGATGAATAACCTCTGTCCTGCTCTCGCCAGAGATCATCCACTATACAAAGGACAGTCATACATAAAACCAAGTTCTACAGAAACAGTACAATAGGTAAAGGTAAAAGTCGCCCTTGCTTGAAAGCCAGTCATATCTGACTCTAGGGTTCAGTGCTCATCTCTGTTTATACCCAAAGAACCAGAGCTGTCTGTGTCTGCAGACATTTCCACTGACATGTGGCAGGCATGATTAGACACCGGAGTGCATGGAACACTGTTTACCTCCTCACTGAAGTGGTACCTATTTATCTACTTGCAATTTCTTGCTTTCTAACTGCTAGGTTGGCAGGAGCTGGGACACATGACAGAAACTCACTCCATTGTACAGCACTCGAGCCTTGACCTGTCGACCTTTCAGTTGTGAAGTTCAGTGTCTTAACCACTAAGCCAACCCCAAAAGTACAATACTATGACTTAAAAACCAGTCAGTGCCAAACAAAATACAGTTCCATCAATAAACAAAAGCAATACAAAAGATGCATACTTAACTGCTGCTACCAAACTGCAGTTCTGTTATTACAATATTGCCCTTGAGGTTTATATTAGAGAACAAGGCCAGACAGTATAAATCATCAGATCAAAAATGCTACTAGGGGATCTAGTAGCAGTTTGGATCTGCTGGAGTTTCTGACCGCTTCCCAAAGGTTGCCCCATATTTAGATAGTGTTACTTTAATCCAGTGTTTCCTAACCTTTGATTTTTGGATTTCAATTCCCAGAAGCCTACGTCAATTCCCCAAAGTACTGATCAGCCAATGGACTGACCTAGGCTTCTGGGAATTGAAGTCCCCTGATGGGGCATGTGCCACATCTTGGGAACCACTGCTTTAATCTAATCAGGATGTAACTAAGGCAGGGGTGGCCAAATTTCTTGGGCTGTGGGCTGGTCACGTGGTCCATGGAGGTAGAGTGATAATTCTGGTTCAGTGTTATTTCCATGAGAGTTACAAGGTATGCCCATCTCCACAACATAGGCTTTGCCCATTATGGCTCGGGGGCTGGATCCAGCCCCCGAGGCCAATTCATCCAGCCTGTGAAACCCTTGTCGTTCCTAGAAGCGGAAGTAAAACGGGCCCCTATGGGCGTATTTTACTTCCGTTTCCTGGAGCGATGAGGGCTTCATGGACTGGATGAATTGGTGGCAGGGGCCATAGTTTGGGCACCCATGAACTAAGGCATGGGCAGATCAGACATAATCAGGAATTGGTACCAGCACACAAGAGGAAGACAGCCATGATGATAGCCAATATCTGCAATGGGTACGGCACCTGAAGAAGACACAAGATAATAAAAGTAATCAAAGCATTTTTATTATTTAAGGGGAGTGGTTGTGTTCTAACTTAAAAGGAGAGAAAAAGACCTAATTTGCTTTCTTCATTATGATTATCAATAAATCAAAACTGGAGGGATGAAGCTTGCTTTCTCTCTATATGCAGTTGTGGCAGGAGCAATGGGTGGTAGCTGTGATTGACTTTCTTTTGTTTGAAGCATGCTGCAGTAAATTGTCTGCTTTTGGACTAGCTGTTTTTAAAGTGGATTGAAGTCTCAAGTAAGTGTCAGTCAAAATAAATTCGAGGCACTCCTGGCTGCTCCATGCTCTGCTGACCTTCCAATCAACTGTTTGAGCCAAGATGCTCAAATTGCTTCTTGGCAGGGCCAACTCTCTTTCCAAATTTGCTTCCTTTTTCTTAGTTCTGGGTGACTCTTTCCTCCCATACTCCTCATCTTTTTTCCTCTTTACAGCTGCATTCGATTCCTTTTAAAAAGACATTAAGTTCTGTTGAGCTCGGTGGAACCTACTTGCAACTATATATGCATAAGGATTTCATCCTTCATTGTATGGTTCTTTATCTTACACTGCCTACTTTGAGGCTGCCTCTCAGATTTCTTTTCTTTCTTGTCTCGGGAAGCCTGCTCACATCTGGGCGAGTCAAGAGGAAAGTATCCTGGATGTATTTAGGCATGCAGAATCATCCAGCATAGCAGATCTGTATAGGCCATAACCTTTTCTTTGAGAGTGCATGAGTGTATGTTGTATCTAGCTAGTAATCATGGAATAAGAATACTACTGACATTTGCGTTCTTATTTATTTATTTTTCTGCCATTCCCCCAAAATTGGTTATTAAATGGATGTTCAAGATAATCAACAGTTGCTCTGATCCTGCAAGATATTTATGCTCATTATCATATTGACTTAAGTTCCCTACATATAATTTGAGCACATGCAAATAGGGGAAACTGGAACTAGGGAAGAGGATGTCACACTGGAGAAAACAATTTGAAATGGACTTTCACCAACATCTGTGTGATGAAGGCAGGTGGTGAATCTATTTAAGTGTGAATTTATATAGCTTTCATTTCCTGAGAATTGTGATTGTATGGGAGGGTACTCTCAGAGAAATGCAAACCCTCTAATTCCCAAAGAGCTGTTTTATTTTCAACTCCAATATGTCTTTTGGTTTTATGGGAAATTATTGCTGGTAACATAATGAATGAATCCACCCCTTTTTCCATCAGTTTTTCATTACAGTTCACTCTTGAGCTTGAATTCCTTGCTAGTTCATATAGTTTGATCACTTGTAGTGGTATCTCCTTGCTTTAACCCTTCTGTACCCATACAATACATTTTTGTCCTCCAGAATCACATTGTCTTTCACATAGAACTAGATCTATATCAGAAGCACAGTGATAATTTCCCTTGAATTTCATCTACTTGCTATCTATTCCCCCCCCCCCCCATGGTTTGTTTGTCATATTTGCATGTCATTGTGTGTCCAGACAATTTAATGTAGTGGAACAAAAATGTCCTATGCTGGTTTTCAGTGAGCCATGGTGATAGAAGTAAAGGCTATGAGATTTTTGTTGTTAGTAGAATGGCCCATTCAGGGATGTGATAGGAACAGTTCCCCGGGGCACCCTAAGGGCCACAGGAGATCTGAAAATTTAAGAGTAAGAGAGCAAGCAAGCAAGCAAGCAAGGAAGCAAGGAAGGTAGCTAGCTATCTCCAATGTTTGGTTTTGGTTTTTTTTGGTTCCCTAGCAGATCCAAATGCTTCAAGACAGTTACAGGAATGGAAAATGTCAATTTTCAAACACACATAGGAGGTTGTCATCCCCTCCTGGCCCTGGGATGTCAGGACTATGTCCTCAACCATAGGTTCCATTGACTCAACAGGTGCAACAGGTTTTATTGTAGAGATAAGTAGGTCTCAAAATTCCCTTGACCCTCCCATCCCAACCCTGGTTCCTGGCAGTACAACCCTGGCTTTAGGTGGAGGTCATCTGTGCATTGCTGTTGAGATTTTGTTGTTCATTTGCACAGTTGATTCTGACCCTTGCGACCCTATGGACCACTGGCTGCCAGGCACCTCTGTCCTCCACCATCCTCCTAAATCCACCCAGCTCTGTGCCCATTGCATCTACAATACCATCTAGCCATCTCATTCTCTGCCACCCCTTCTTCTTTTACCCTCCACCTTTCCCAGCATCAAGGCTTTCTCAAGTGAATCCTCTCTTCGCATTTGATGTCCAAAGCACTTTAGCTTCATCTTTACTATTTGACCCTCTAAGGAGCAGTCAGGGTTGATTTCTTCTAAGATTGACCTGTTCTCCTCGCTGACCAGGGTACTCTCAAAACTTTCCTCTAACACCAAATCTCAAAGGCATCTATTCTTCTGTGCTCAGCTTTCCTAATGGTCCAGCTCTCACAACCATACATTGCCACCGGGAATGCCATTGCTTTGACTATACGAATTTTGTTTGCAAGGTGATGTCTCTACTTTTCACTATGTCACCCAGGTTTCTCATCGCTTGCCTCCCAAGAATCAGTCGCCTTTTTATTTCATGGCTGCAATCGCCATCTGTAGTGAGCTTTGATCCTAAGAATGTAAAATCTGTCACTGCTTCTACTTCTTCCCCATCTATTTTCCAGGGACTGATAGGGCCTGTTGCCATTATCTTGGTTTTCTTGATATTGAGTCTCAAGCCAGCTTTTGCACTTTCTTCTTTCAACCTAATCAGGAGTTTATTTAGGTCTTCCTCACTTTCTGCCATTAGGGTAATATCATCAGCATATCTCAAATTGTTGATGTTTCTCCCAGCAATTTTGATTCCAAATTGTGATTCGTCCATCCCTGCATTGCACATTATGTGCTCTGTATATAAGTTAAATAAGCAGGGTGACAAAATGCAGCCTTGTCTTACTCCTTTTCCTATTCCAAACCACTCTGTCATTCCGTATTCTGTCCTAACTGACTCTTGTACAGATTTCTCATGAGGCATATAACGTGTTCTGGTATTCCCATCTCTTTAATTACTTGCCACATTTTATTGTGGTCCACACAGTCAAAGGCTGTTAAGATACAGAAGGACAAAAGGCTTGTCTTCCTACTCTCGCATAATGCAGAAGACTGGTGGATGTTCTTCTAGAGCAGTGCTTCCCAACTCCCCAAAGCAGTGTTCAGCCTATGTACTGACTTAGGTTTCTGGGAATTGAAGTCCCCTGGTGGCGCATGGGCCCCACATTGGGAACCACTGTTCTAGAGCCTCCAGTCAATCCCCTTCTGCCTCCTTTTCCTTCTCATTTCATCCCTCTCCCTTCCAGCTGACCATACCTGCTCCTTCCTGTCCAACAGCTGCACCCATGCCCTCCTCTGGGGTCTCTCGTTCCTCTGCCCCTTGTTGCCTGCCCCATTGGTGCTGCTTGACATCTTTGCCTTCAGGCTGCCCTGCAATTGGGCTCTTGGGGTAGTCCACTGGAGGAATTGTAAACAAGGTCACTGGCGGCATCTCTGTTATAGAGGAACTGAGGATGGTAGAGCCACGAACCTAAAAAAATATATAGTCTGCCTATCACTGTGATACAATGGCCACTTATCAAACAGCTGTATTATATTTTCACTTGGTTTAATATATTTTACAGAGTGCTGGCTGGATTGCTGAGTGAATTAGTATCTGGCTGCAGAGCCAGGGGCTGGGAGTTTGATTCCCTACTGTGCTTCCTGGGAGAAGAGCCAGCCTGTGTAGCCATGGGCAAGCTACACAGTCTCAGGGTACTCCCAGAAGAAGTGGATAGTGAATCACTGCTGAATACATCTGTATTTAGAAAACCATGGAAAGGGTTGTCAAAAGTCAGAATTTACTTGATTGCATACAGTTATAATCATTATCTGAAAACAAAGGTGATGTCTGGTTCAAATGGCTTTCTGAATGTGAAGCCATCTATGTGGTAACACATTTAGCTTTCCTCACCATCATCTATAAGAAAAATAATGCCGGGCTTGAAGTCAGCTTTCTATCATTCACACCCTGAAACTGTGGCTGTTAGACATGGGATATAAACTACATCTGGCAGAAGGCCCATAAACATCTTCCTTCTATGAAGATAAAGAAGTGTCTGGTGTCAACCAGACACAAGGCATTTGACTAGGGAACTAGGCTTTTGGTGGATAAATCCCTGAAACTGCCTAAATCAAAAAATAACAAACTAGTAACAGGCCCTGTTAATCTTTATTAGGATTCTACTTGTCTTTGTACCTCACCTTAGCCAGATCCGGCTTTGTGATACAGTAAAAACCCCACTTATGTAAAAAGTCTGTTTCGTAGGCTTTTATGTAAATCGGTTTTTTACTTAACAAACCCATAGGAAAAATGAATTTTTATATAACTTGAAGCAAACCCATAGGAAAAATGAATTCTTTACTTAACTCAAAGCAAACCCATAGGAAAATAATATTTATGTAAATCAAAGCGACCCCATAGGAAAAATAATTTTGTTACATAATTTGAAGCAAACCCATAGGAAATTGTGTTATGTAGATCGGGACATTTATGTAAACCGGGACATGGTTTTAGTGCAAAAATCATTATGTAAGTTGAATTTTATGTAACTTAAGGCATATGTAAGTCGGGGTTTTGCTGTATTTCTTTAGCAACAGCTCACTTGTTTCTGTGGTTCCTTTTTCTCAAAATATTTCTCTGTTGGAGAGAATTATTTCCAACAGACTGATCCACATATGGGATTTGGGATGCTAGGCTTCTGATTTCAGAATTTAGGTTTTGTAATAGATATGTTTTGGGTACATTTTAAAATGCTCTAATTTTTTTTGACAAGTAAAAAGAACACCATATTTAGAATTGCAGCTAAGTAAGTTGGGACCAGTGGTGGCTTAGTGGCTAAGACACTGAACTTAATGACTGGAAGGTACCCAGGTCAGCAGTTTTAAATCCAAGTGCTGAAGAGTGAGCTCCTATCTCTGTCCCAGCTCCTGCCAACCTAGAAGTTTGAAAGCAAGAAATTACAAGTAGATAAATGCGTACCACTTTGGTGGGAAAGGTAACAGCATTCCATGTGCTCTGCTGTCTCGTCATGCCTGCCACATGACCATGGAAACATCTGCACATGCAGAAAGTGCTTGATCTTTGACTGTAAATGGAAATAAGCACCCTGAGTAGTTTTACCATTATGAAACTTATGCAGGAGACATTTGGTACCTCCAGGTTCTTTGTTTTCCAGGGAGATGCCTACTAAGGCTGAACTGGACACTGATTGGCCCAAGTAGTGTTTATGCTAGAAGCTCTCAGCCACTTCGTTTGCTGTTCCAGCCACTGCTTGGTATGTCCACACTTCTCCATGAGCCCAGCTTCCTATCTAAATACACCAAGGTGCTGATTGCTCCGGCAATGTTATGCTCAAGTTGGCTTGAATTCTCTATTGCAGAGTTTCAGAGTTGAGCAGATCATGACACTAGAATGAACATAGAAGCACTTTATCATCATCTATAAAAGAAGGCTGGTGATACCCTGTTTCCCCGAAAATAGGACCTCCTCGTATAGTAAGGCACCCCCCCCCCTATTTTTCCCCACCTCGGAAATATAAGGCTCCCCCTGAAAATAAGGCACTCACCTAAATCTTGCCCTGGCAATCCGCTGTATCAGCAATAAATGTGTACTCGTCATGAAAAATAAGACATCCCCTGAAAATAAGACCTCGTGAATATTTTGGAGTTTTTAAAAATATAAGACAGTGTCTTATTTTCGGGGAAACACGGTACCTCTATTAGGCCTCCCACAAACAGGAACTAGTTTTCAAGTCCTGTGCTACTCTTCGTTAGCCCGGGCTTTACAGATGTGGGCAGAGTACAGAAGAAACAGAACAGTCCTGAAAATCATGTCCCATTGTATAGGAGCAGGTTCTGTTGTTTAAACCAAGTTCCAAAATGTGGTTTATTCCCTGAAGAGTTTTTTGCACGTATGCAAAGTTCTGATGTACACAAACGTCTTGATACTCAGCACTAGTGTTGAGGTGGTACAGTTCTGGCATCATAAGTGCAGGCACCAGGATAGTAAAATTACTAATAAAATATAGATGATTACTTTGTTCTCCAAATAGTAGAGAAAGGGGCACTTTGAAGGACACTTTCAGGCTTGGCTTTTAAAAAAAACACCTGTTTGCTAAATTGTTTACCTGTCTGGCTGTGAGCTAAGTACAGTACATAATTTCTTTTACCCTCTCCTCCTCTCTCCATTCTGATAAGTGTGGACTTTTCCTTCTCATTAACCAGGGACATTTCCTAGAATTCTACCTATGTGCATTGGCAACTTGTTTATGCCATTAGTCAATACAGTCGAAACCATTAAGATAGGTTTACCCTGGAAGGCAGGAGTCTGAACCTGTAGTTGTCATGGAAAGCTACAGGAATTTTGCTTCTGTAAGAACAGCAGAACTATAGCCTCCAGGGTTATTCATGAACTCCTGCCTTCCCTCGGAGTCTATAAACTATTAATTGTCTCCTCCTTCCTTGAAACTACCAGCAGACAGTTAGGTTGAGTATAAAAGCAATTACAGCTGTCTTAATTTAGGGGAAATTAGACAAAACATAAGATTTAAAGATTTATTATTCTAATGCACGCACTCAGTTAAAAACATAAACAACACAAAACACTATGTATGAAAATACAGTGATCAGTGTAAATCCAACCCTTTCCATTGAATATACAAGGCAGCTCTTAAGTCCCTATATGGCCTGAAAGTCCCTATCCATTCTCTCTGCAGGCCTGTGTGCTGACTCCCCAGAATTCGCCCCACCCCTCTGTCCAGTCCAATGGGAGCGCTTCCTCCCTCCTCCCAGCACAGAGTTTGCCCCACCCCTCTGCTCAGCAGCTCAATGGGAGCGTCTTCTCCCTCCCCCGGCAGAGCCCCACTCTCTTTGTGTCTAAACAACGTTATACAGTAAAACCCCAAGTTACGGGGGGGAAAACCAGTTCCATGGCCTCTTTCATAACTTGATTTTTCTCGTAACTCAAGGCATCTCCATAGGGATGCCTAGGAAAATAATAATTTAAACGGAGACTTCTCCCTACCTTTTGGCTGCTGGTGCTGCTTCCTCCCTCATGCTACTCGGAGAGTGAGAACCGCCACCGCTGCCACTGCCCCCCTGTTGCTTCCACGGTCAGGTAGAGTGTAGGGGCATATCCTTGTGCCTGGCCTTCCCGAAGCCCAGAGACTTTGCTGCGACCGCGCAAGTACGGGGAACTTTCGCAATCGCAGCGAAGTCTCTCAGCTTCTCTGAATGGTGGGGACCAATGGGATGGCTTTCCCAAAGCCTTCTGGAGGCAACAGGGGTGGCGGACATGCCGGACTCAGCTGCACAAACGGCCACAAGGACGTTTTTTGCAACATCCTTGTAGCCGTTTGTGCCACTGTGTCCAGCGTGCCACCTCCGGAAGGGTTTGGGAGTGGCTGCGGCAGAATCAGCCGGGGGGGGGGGGCATAATAAAAAAAATGCCCCAGTGGCTGTTTCTGCCACTGTTGTTGGCCCATCCACCGGGTCCACAGGCTCTGGAAAGGGTTAGAAGGAAAGATCCTTTTGGTCCCTGGCATTCTGCAAAGCCCAGAGACTTCGCTGCAATCGAAAAAGTCCACCTTGTGGCCATTTGCGCAGTTGTGTCTGGCATGTCCGCCACACCCTCCACCACCGGAAGGCTCTGGGAAAGGGATCCCCTCGGTCCCTGCCTTTCTCCAAAGCTACGATTGCTGCCGCTTCCTTCTCCGCTGCCAAGGTAAGTGTATTTTTTAGATTTTTGGTGGTGTGGTGGGTGGGTGGATTTTTAGAGCTAAAAATGGTGTTACCACCCTTTTGAGCACTAAAAATTTGATTTTTACAAACCAAAATGGCGGCAGCCCTATTTTCATCTGTAAATATCTACACAAACCCCTTTCATAAGTCAGTTTTATTTGAGTAAAACGGGAGAGCGATTTACGCAAATAACCCTTTAGTAACTCGAGTTTTTCGTAACTCGAGGCATTTGTAAATTGGGCTTTTATTGTAATTCTAATGATGAGCTGAAGGCAGCTGTTATCATGGCATTTGGGGGAAATGCTATGTTGAGGGAAATGTCTCACAGAACATGGTGTCGCATAATATTATGCAGTGAGAATGAGGGACAACACACAGATACACTGGATACATAAGATATATGGATTGGTAGGGACTTTCAGGCCAGGTAGAACTTACGGGCCACCCTGTATAAAAAGCAGGTGCCATCACAGACTTGTGGTGGTTGTTTTCCACAACAGCAAGCAACCTGGTGAAGTGGGGTGTCCTATGCTGTTTTAGTCCTTAATGCAGGGGTTCCCAACCTTTACCTGCCAGGGGCCTGAACATGGTTCTTCCTGGTGGCACTGGCCACAGCGGAATGTGCATTTGTGCTGCATTTCTGGGCATTTCCCCCACCTCCACTGCTTCCCTTGGAGGAGGGAGTGAGGGAGGAAATTTTTTGCGCCATTTTTGATTTTTTTGGCCACATTTTTGCAGTGTTTTGGTGCAAAAATGTGGTGATTTTGGCACTTCCAGTGATGTCAGGACACTTCTGGCATCGGTAGCAATTTGGCCCAGGAGTTGGATGAATTTGGGCCTGAGGCCAGATTCAGCCCATGGGCCGTAGGTTGAGAACCCCTGCTTTAATATGTTATGAGACCCTTTTGTTTGTTTTGCTTGCTACTGGCCTCCCCAAGGTCCTGTTGCCTTTACTGCATCAAGGACTCTCTTGAAAAAATGATTGTGGAGATATTGTAGATGAAATTGGTTTTGGAGTTTTGCAAGTTCTGGAAATCTCTATATGTAGCAGTGCTCCCTCAGATGAGCCTTGAGTTTGCCACAGTCTGTGAGAGAGGACTGGGATGTGAGACAGCTAAATAGGATAATGACTTCTTAATGGTTCTGGGCTTAAGGTTGGATGCCAAATTGGCATGTTGACAATCTTGTTCTACTTGCTGCTTGTTTCACATTTTTCCAGTCAAATTTTGGAATGTGTTCGGTGTGTGTTAATGGAAGCATAAAGATTATGGGGAAACACACTTTGAAAAAGTCACTAGCAGAATAAAGCATAACCCTTCAAAATTAAGATCACTTTGGCAATATATACACTGAAACTAGATCCATCACAACCAATATTTTGATAGTGCTTTGCGTTGTTTTTCTTGTTGTATGGTTCAAACTCATTCCATTGTACATACAAAACACATAATCCTTCTAGTATGGAATGTACTGGATATGATATGGACAAATAATGTTCTTTCACAATGAATCAAAGGACAAAGGAGGACAACACTTGTAACCAATTCATGCCTCAAACTAATCTTTTGTTTGCTTCCATTTTCATGCCTCAATGATTCTCTTGAAGATTGAATTATAAGATTATAATGGATAAAGTTAAATATATAAAGTAGGTTTTTTTCTTTTTTACACATGTTCCCTAAGAACATGGAATTGGATAAAAGATCATACCTTGATCTGTGTGACTACCATTTTGATATAATATGAGTTAATGATTCTTGCATATTTAGCATTTTGTTATTAGTCTCAGGCAGTGATGGGATGACACCGGTTCTGACCGGATCCACAGAACCGTTTTAAGGATTTCCGGAGGGCTCTCCGTGGGGGTAAAACCGTTTTTGAGGCGTCCGGATCGGACGCCTCACCGGGAGGAAAATTTAAAAAAAATTTGGAGCAAAAATGGCTCCAATTTAGTGCGCATGCGCAGAAACTCAATCTGACACATGCGCACTAAATTGGAGCCATTTTTTTCTCCGATTTAAAAAAAATTGGATCCGGCCACCCCTGACTGGAGCCTCCTGTGGAGCCGCTTGCCGCCGTTTGCTGCTGCCTGGTGCTCTCACCACTGCCACCTCCTGCCATCACTGCTGCCGTTGCCGTCCCCATCGCCGCCGGAACCGAGGAGGAGGCGGGGCACTCCATGTCCATGTTGGCTCCAATTTTTAAAAAACCGGACCCGGAGCCACTGCCTGCTGCTACTGTCGCCGCTGCTGCCGCCTCCCGCCATCGCCATCGCCGCTGTTGCCGCCGTCGCCCCAGGCCAGCGGAGCGCGCCTCCTCCTCCTCTGGTTCCAGCAGCGGCGGCGGCAACGAAGAAGACGGGATGGGAGCCGATCAACGGGCAAGGCGGGGAAGACAGCTCCGGAACGAAAAGGAAGGAGGGAAAAAAGCAAATGCATCTACCCGGATCAATTACAGAAACGCTCCCGGGTCCGGCACTCCAGTCCCCTCCCTCTCCTCCTTCCACCCCCCCGGCGATGGCGATGGCGGGAGGCGGCAGCAGCGGCGACAGTAGCAGCAGCAGGCAGTGGCTCCGGGTCCGGTTTTTTAAAAATTGGACCAACATGGAGCGCCCCACCTCCTCCTCGGTTCCGGCGGCGATGGGGCGTGCCTTGCCGTGTGGCCCCGGGCCATGGGGGTCGTCGGCCCCAAAAAGGGTAAGTGAGGGTTTTGTGTTTGGGGTGGGTGGGTGGTTTATGGTGTTTTGGGTGGGTGGGTGTACTTTTATTTAATTTTTATTTTATTTATTTATTTATTTTATTTCTTTAAGTTATTTACGGGTCTGTGTGCATGTTTATTTTTTTTATTATTTTTTTTATTTTTGGCCTTGCCCACAACGTCATGACGTCAAGACGTTGGCTCCGCCCATGACGTCATGACGTCATGACATTGGCCACGCCCATGACGTCCATGACGTCATGGCGTGGTAGTAGAATTTTTGACATCCCATCACTGGTCTCAGGGCGAGTTCTAGTACAAATTCACTAGTAGTCTCTCCTGCTCTCATTTTCTCTTGTTTCAGCAGTTTTATGGGCAAAGAAAGAAGAATTAGGCTTCCTACTCTGTTACTGATAATGTCATAGAGTCAATTAACCAGACTATGGTAATAGTTCATTTGTAATCCAGTTTAAATGCCTAAAGCCTCTATGAAAGAAGAATCTTGATCTGCCAACAATGAACAAACAAAAAACAAAAACAAAGACCTTGGGGTAGGAAGGGATAGCTTGGCTTTTCTTGGTTCTGGATTTTGAGAGTTTAGATGTATTCAGCAAATGTGTTCCTTAGGCTTCTCTCAAAGATCCTAAAATCCAGACTGGCTCATAACATCTTCGTCTCCGTTTCCCTGGTGGGTGGACCTGTTGTACAAATAAAGCGGTAGGTTTTCTGTAACTGGCCCTGCAGTGACTTAGTGGTTAAGATGCTGAACTTGAAGACTGGAAAGTTGGAGCTCGAGACCCAAGTTCTGCATGATAGAGTGAGCTCCCATCTCTGTCCCAGCTCCTGCCAACCTAGCAGTTTGAAAGCAAGAAATTGCAAATGGTTAAATTGGTACCATTTTGGTGGGAAGGTAAACAGTGTACCGTGCATGCCTGTCACATATCCATGGAAACATCTGCAGACACAGACAGCACTGGCTCTTTGGCTATAAACAGATATGAGCACTGAACCTTAGAGTCAGAGCAAGGGCAACCTTTATCTTTACCTGTTTTACTCTTTCTGTAGAACTTGTTTTCACGTATAGCTGTTCTTTGCATAGTGTGAGCTACCCAAAGTAGCATTGTATACTAAATGGAGCAGGATGGATGGATGACGGAGTGAGCTCCTGTCTCTGTCCCAGGTCCTATCAACCTAGCATGACTTCGGTGGGAAGGTAAACATTAGATTGTGGCTTTCATGTGTGGTAAGTGTGCTCCCTGTTGTGTATGGTCTCTACACTCTTACCAAACAGCTGAAGAAGCAGTGATGGGATGTAACAGATTCTCACCAGTTTGCCAGAACCGGTAGTAACCTTTCCCAGTGTCCTGGAGAACCAGGAGCAGCTTTTGGGGGGAACCACCTTCGGGGCTTACCTTTTCACTGTTCTCCCACTGCACATATGTGCCAAGCACTTGTTGTGCATGCATGCCTACAGTGCTTGGCACATATGCACGGCCTCCTTGCTGTCCTCCCAAGCGGGGAGGAGGAAGAGAAGCTGCTAGCCTGAAGTTCCCTATAGCCTGCTTCCCAGGGTAAGTGACTCACCTTTGGATGTGGTGTATCTGTGTGTATTTTAATGTGTATTTAATACCTTTACCTAGATTGATGTTCTACCACAGTTCCTAAAAAGGCCTGGTGGCCAGCAGGCCTGGTGGGCTGGCTTGGGATTTTTAAGCAAAGTCTTGGAGTTACCTCATCAATAAGGTACACCTGTGCTGTTCCAATTGCTGCTCCAATTGGAGAACCCTTAAGGAGGTACAGCTGTTTTACATTTACATTAAGGCCTATTATCCTAGTGAACCGGTACAATGACCATATCCATCTTGCAACATGGTGCTGCCTAGGCACTTACACTAACAGGTAAGTGATGGGTTTGTGTTTGGGGGTTGTATTTTAATGTAATTTTTATTTTATTCATTTATTTAATTTATTTATGGGTTTGTGTTGTGGGTGGGTGGGTGGGTGGGTTGAGGTGTGTGTGCGTGCGTGCGTGCACTTATTTTTATTTTATTTTATTTTTCTTTGGCCCCACCCACATCATGACATCATGATGTCAGCTCCGCCCACACTGTGATGACATCATGGTGGGGTAGTAAAATTTTTGACATCCCACCACTGTGAAGAAGGCATCTTTTACACACACAGGCTGAACTCCTGTCCCATGCAAGTAGAAATGCTTTATTTCTGAAAAATTGCTGCAGTTCATATCTTCCACTTTATGCATTATAACATACAGAACAGGATTTCAGCCAATGGGACTGAATTATGAGTAGACAAATGGAGCACTATGGATAGCAGGATATTAGATTAAAATATTATTTACATTATTTTAAAAATTCTTTATTTCTACAACATGTGGAAATTGCAGTCTGTGGGTGTAGCAAGTGCTGATCCTTCCATAAGATGGAAACAACCTAGGATTCAGCCTGACCTGTTCAATGTCTTGGGTTAAGAAAACAACTCTCTTCAACACGTGTAGGTGTGTGTACATCCATGCACATATACACACACCTTGAATTCTAAAAAAATGAGATCAATCAGATGAGATTGACTTGATGAGATTTACTTTATAGTATAATAATGAGTGCAATGCATATTTGGTAGAGAAATTACTATATATATAAGCATGTATAAACAAGATGTTGACTTATATAGTATTGGTAAAGATTGAAATTGAAGAATAAAGAGTAAGGTGGTAATTAAAGTGATACTTTTTATAGCATTCGAATGTTAAGAATAATACATTTATTGGTATATATAGTAAAATATATAAGTGGTTATATATTATAAAGATAAGGAGTAAGATATTAAAAATGAGATCATCTTAAATTAATGATATGAACATTACTGTATATTTTGTTGTTGTTTTTCTTTGTTTTTACTTTTTAATATGTATTGTATTATGTTTGGTGTGTAATTGACATGTATTATGTTATGATTTTTGTGTGTGTTATTTGTTAATTTTTTCTTCTAAAATTAATAAAAAAATATTTAAAAAGAAAGAAAGAAACACAGATCTTCCAGAAATCTATATAATTTGACCTAAATAAGTAAAATCCCAGATACATGGTCATCAGTTCCATTTTTTTTGTTGCAGTCTGCACATACTCATAGGCTATTTCAAATATTCTACTATTCATTTATTTATTTATTAGTTCAAATTTATATTGCCGAACACTCATCGTAGCGACTCAGGGTGGCTTACAAATAATACATTACATTACAATATGTTGGTGTGGGCTCAGGGGGAGGGGCAGCGAAGTCCTCAACTTGCCCTGGCTTCTTCTTCCCTGGCCGTTGGTGTTGGTGCAGGGGGAGAGGCGGTGAAGTCCTCAACCTGCCCTGGGTGCTTCTTCCTTGGCCGTTGATGTGGGCGCAGTCATAGCGAGCTAAAATTAATCATCAGAACTGAAACTGAGGGAACATTCTGAAGCCCTAAAAACTCTTGCCCTAAAACTTGTGTTTTAATAACTCAACTCTTGAGTCACGTCCTAAGGCATTATGATGAAAAATGCAACACAAGTCAAGTGCATTGCATTTAAAACTTGAATTAACCATGTTTGTTTTTTGTTGTGGAATTTTAAATGGCTACCACTAATGTTGTTAAAATTAACTTGACATTCCTACCGCCTGAAGAATGCTTTTCATGATTTTATTATTTTTCATGGTGTGGTTCCCAGGTATAAGCCAAGCATTTGTAGGGTGAGTGGACTGAGATAATAGGAAAGCCATATTGCAGTTCGCACACCAGGGATACCTTAACTATAGGTTATGCAAATTAAGTTTACCAATACATGTTAAGCCAGGGGTGTCCAAACTTTCCAGGCTGGTCACATGGTTCCTCCACCAGAAGTAGAAGTAAAACATGCCTGTGCATGTGCAAAATGCTGCCATAAATGCCTCCACAGCTGTCATAAACACATTTATGACAGCCATAGGTCATTTATGGCAGCATTTCGCATGGGTGCATCTTACTTCTGCTTCCAGGAGCGGCAAGGGCTGGATGATTTGGCATCATGGGCCAGATCTGGCCCACAGCCTGTAGTTTGGGCACCCCTGTGTTAAGCAAATTGATTGTTGTATTGGGTTTCAGTTTCAGCATCATTATTGTCTAAAGTTTAAAGAGATGAATTTGGAAGAGTGCAAACCAGGTTTTAATTTTAGCGTCATTACACAATTTAGTTACTTACCCTCTATTTGTTTTCATGATAAGATGGGACTGTTTTGTTGTGACAGAAGCATACGTTAGCTAGTCAAGACCTACTCTTAATCAGCTTGTCCGAGTGTCAGTCCAATTGGTCACACTCCCCTCAATTCCTTCCTGTTTTTAACACAAATGCTGTTTAAGCTTAACTGCCCTTTTGAGCAGTTCAAAAACATGGCTATCACCAAATGGTTTGAAACTGGGGCTAGTATGCCTCTTGAAAATGACAAGGGGAGGTATGTTCATTCTGAGGGGGAGTACAGTATATGGGGAGAAAAGATGACTGCACCCATATAGCACTTCTGGTATATCAAGATACTCTCATCATTGATACAGCATCATAAGATGTCTTTGACTTGGTCTGGAGACTTTTCTTTACATCTGTTGAACCTAGTGGTTGTCTTATGGCACTAATTTCATATGTAAGCTATCTTGGTTGGTGAGATACGTACTTCGTTTTGCCTGGCCTTGTTAGACTCACCCCAGTTTGCAAGATGAGACTCTGAATTCTCAATATTTGGCCAGTTTAAACATGTTCCTTCCTGATATACATTTTAATGTTGGAGTCTAGCTCCTTGTTTCAATTTACCCAAAGTGATTTTATATAAACATCCAGCTCTTTGTGTTGAAAGGACAGGAGCCTGTCGTTTTACTAAAGTATTTTGAGGAGGCGTTTTTCCAATGCAGAGGTTTATGTCTTCATTGTCAAGGTGGCTTATTCACAGGAAGAATTAAGAATTAATCTAGTAAAGACTGAGGCAGTCTTAAAAATTTAGCAACAACAACAAAAATCAGAAGAAACAAAGTAGAAAATGGAAAACAACATGCGTCAGAAGGAGAATTAGTGAAGATAATGGAATCAAACTTATTTAAGCTCACATAACTAGATGCCCTGTAAAAACCCAGACCAAACATTCTGTCACGTTTTCCCTTCTTTCAAGCCAAAACGTATCAGGAAATATTTAGCCTACTCTGTCTCTTGATGAATGACAGTCGATCCAATTATTGTTTTAGCTGTATTTGTATAGCACCTATCAAAAAACAATGTGGTCAGCCATTTGTGACAAATGCAGAAAACGATCAATATAATCTCACTTGGGTGGGTGGGTGGGGAATCAGCATTTTCATAACAAACACACATTTCATCAATAACAAAACATCATAACAATTACATAACAAATATCAATTACGTGAGGAAAAAAAAGCAGAAATACCAGAAGAGTTTAATTTGTTACTGTCTTTAGCTCCCTTCTTTGATGCTGGTGAACAAAGCAGCAGCAGAATGAGTCCTTTGCAAGAATTGCAGAGAGAAGCTGGGATGAGTGATGGCATCGCCAGGCAGAGGTGAAACCATTACCTGGTTACCTAAAGGACATCCTTGCCTGAAGGCCTTTCCTGGCTGGGCTGTGGTGGATCTGCTTTTTTCCAAATGTTCTTCCAACTGTCGCTGTTAAGACTGGCCTTCCTAGTTCTTGATCTGGGTTTTCAGATTTACTGTTTTCGTCTGTAGTGGTTTTGTAAATGTTGAGTTAGCACCTCTAACATTGGTTAGGCCCCTCTAGACTCCCAGCAGACTCTCCCTCTTCTGTTTTCACAGGCACCAGGATACCACCAACCCACCTAGGACTTAACCTGGTACATGCAGTTCTTTTTTTTTTTTTAATTTTTATTAGGTATTAAAAGAAAAATACAAAAATACAAAAATACAGAATAGAAAAGTTACAAAAATATATGAAATTGTGAAGATCCTGTAACATATTTTTGTGCACAACAATATTACATCCATCCCATCTTTTAAACATGATCTTCTACGCATTCTTTTCTATTACATCATTAATATCACCCTTGTGCTATATACATTGTCCGGGGAATTCTATACCTTTACAATTTCCAAAAGTCATTATGATCTTGTGCGGGGGGTATGCCCTTTTTTTCCTTCAAAGTGTAGTTTATAAAAGGTTCCCAGATCCTCCAGAAATTATTACTATGTGCTTTCCCTTTCCTACAGTTTATTTCCCAAGTAAGTTTTTCATTTAGCGCCAAATCCCACATTTGTGAGTACCAGTCTTGAATACTTATTTGTTCATTACTTTTCCACTTTTTGGCTATACCTTGTCTTGCAACAGTCAACATTATGGCCAATAACTCTTTATTATCCTTATTCATATCCTGATCTTCTATGTCCGTTAACAAAATTGTTTCTGGCCCCAGTCTAATTTGCACATTTAATATGTTCTTGATTTCTTTCTCTATTCTTTCCCAAAAGCTTTTAAGTGCCTCACAGCTGCACCACATATGCTCATATGTTCCTTTTGTTTTATTACACCTCCAACATATACCACTCAAATCACTATACATTCTATGCAAGCCGACTGGGGTCCTGTACCTTCTCCATACTAATTTATAATTATGTTCTTTAATTCTAACGGACATAGTTCTCATTATCTTTCTTTTCCACATCTTCTGCCATTTTGTTGTTGTTATCCTTATGTCTAATTCCTGTTCCCAACTTTGTTTCCACACTTCCTGTATATTTTGACTTTTATTCAGAATTTTATAAATTTTACTGACTATTCCTTTGACTCCCATTTCTCCGTCTCTGATTTTAGCCAAGAGAATCTCAAACTCCGTACAATTTCTGTTTAAACCATTTTCCCGTAAAAATTTCTTATTCCAATTATCTGTCTGGAGGATCTTGAACCAATCCAGTTGTAGTTGCAAATATAGCTCACGCCTTTTCTCCTGATCTCTGCAAGTATTGACCCAGTCTTTTAATAATTTTACTTTATTTTCCGCCAATATATCCCTGATCTTTTTGTCTATTTTTATCGGAAAATCCTGAAAATCTTCCACCTCTAAAATTGGTGATATTCCTAAAGTAAGTTCTTTCCTCACTCTGTTCCATGTCTCTATTGTTGATTTTAACATCCGAACCTGGACTATCTTTATTCCTTTTCCACCTGGATTCCAAACTGCCCCTCCCTTGATAGTGACCCATATCTCCCATTGGAATCAAGGTCGTATTAATGATGGGTTTTTTCACCGGGGATTAAGGTGTTTCGAAATGGCCAGTCAGTTTTTGTCCAATGGAGGTCTCTGGCTTGACTGTCCCACAAACATAGGAAGCAGGGATATTTTGTATAACCTGCCTGCTGGCCTAACAACATGGTTAGTATTTTAAAGTCTCCACAAACCATCCAGTGATGTTCTTGATATTTGATTTTGTCAAGAATCACAGTTAAATCATTATAGTTTTCATCCAAATGCACAGAGTGTCCTATTGGAAGTGATGAAAATGTATTTCCATTATGCAGCAAGACTGCTCTGAGGCTTGTTTTAGATGAATCAATGAATAGGTGCCTCTCAGATATTCTATTTCAAAGCACTTGATTAATCCTTGAACATCACTACAATAAACAAGATTTCCATCTTTGGAGAAAAACTGAGTGAATTCTTTCTCTTGGTGCCTGTACCATGAAAATGATGTTCCAGGTGATGGCAGGTTTTTATTTGTTAGTCCTGACCCCAGCAATCTTTGGCAAGGCCTAAATCGCTAACTAAGTCATTGAGCTCTCTCTGAGAAAAGTGTTGAGGTACCTCATCAACAGAAAAATCTGAGCTAGATTCGTCCTGGGAAGGTAATATGTCTCCATCCTCTGAATCACTCAGGGTATTATCCAAACTGGAAGGTGAGTGTGGAACTGGTATTTCAGAACTATGACGCAATGGACGAATAGCTGAATTAAGGTTTGGGTAAGACATCTTCTTTTTATTGTTTGTAATAAAGCCTTTCACATCTACTGAACAGAAATAGCAGTTGGTAGTGTGGTTTTGTTGTTCATGCTGCATCATAGGAATGCCAAAACAGAATGAGATTTTCTTACCTTTAAACCACAAATGAAGATCTTCTTTACACCTTCTACTCACCTTATGAGGAGCCCATGTTTTGTCTTGATACCCAAGTTTCAACTTGAAGTAAGCAAAATACACTTTCTTCACAAATATTCCAAAAAAATTCTTCACAAAATCACTAATGTTTCTTTGTTGTTTTTTAGTAGTGTATTTACCACAAATAAAACAAAAGTTGTCCGGAGAAATAACACAACCTCTTGGAGCCATAATACAGAACTAAAAATGAGCACAGTCACGTTTGAATGCAGGATGTATTCAGCCACTGCTGCCGCAGCACCTCTGAGGAGGCTGTTGAGGGCACGTGCATCAATTGGTATCTTAATATGCATGCATGCCGTCTAAGCAGCCATTTTGGGCTGCACTGTCGGGGGGGGGGTCAGAGAGGCGGCCGAACTGGCCACCTAAAAAAAAAATAAAGTAACAACTCTGGGTGGTCTCCTGGAAAAGTTACTACCCCCCCCCCCCCAGGAGACCACCCAGAATTGTTACTACTGGTTCAGGCAAACCAGTGGGAACCGGCCCATGCCCGCCACTGAATAAAACCATAGTAACTTGTTAAAGAGAAAGCAAATGAGGTCTGGTAAGCTTTAAAGAACAGTGCAGAATGACAAATCATAGAGTGGTGGAAAGGGTAACTGTAAGAAGAGCATACAACTGCTAAAATAATATACACTAGTACCTCAGATAACGATGAGACTTGGTTCCACAAGTCTCGTCGTTATCCGGTTTTTAACGTTGATCACACAACGTTTAAAAAAGCCCTGTTTCCCTAGAGGCTGCAGCAAGCCAGAACGTCGGGATTTGAATCCTGACATTTTGGCATGCTGCAGCCTCCAGTGATGTGGGGGAACTTCAAAAATAGCGCACATTGGCTCAAGGGAGGTCCGGAGACCTGATGCGCTATTTTTCAAGTTCCCCCACCCTCCTGGAGCTGGCAGGGGGGTCAGGGAGCCTGAAATGGTTGGAAGACCCGATCCACAGCTGCAGGGTGGCTGGGGAAGCCAACGGGGACTCCTCGTCGGCTTCCCTAGCTACCTGCCCATGCCTCCGCAGCTGTGGGGTGACTGGGGAAGCTGACGGGGGAGCCCCCCGTCGGCTTTCCAGCCACCCCACCCCAGCCTCTGGAGCTGCAGGGTGGCTGGGAAGCTGAATGGAGAACCCCGTTCAACTTTCCAGCCACCCTGCTGCTAAGAACGACTGCATCGGATAACGCTGACAAATCGTTGTCCGATGCAAAATTTCTTTAGAAATTTTGCATCGTTATCCGATGTTAGCGTTATCCGATACAGTTGTTATCTGAGGTATTACTATAATGAACTATTGAAATGATCTCATCATAGTCAATCAGCAACCAAACATGGAAGAAAAAGAGATAAAAACAGAAGGAATGTCCTTAAAATGAACATCTGAACAAAATAATCTTATGCTTGAATTCTCACATTTTAATTCATCCAAAGCAATAATCACCTGGACCTTAGCAAAGAATTCCACTGTCTGGGTGTTGCTGTCTGGAAAACATTATCTAGCAGCTATCTTCTCAGACATACATGGGATCTTGTCCAAATATTTAGACTAGCATAACTTTTTTATTCAGTGCTGGGTGTTGTGTGGACTATCAGAGTACCCAACTATCCAGGTCCCTCCAAGCAACTTAATACTGTTAAAAAATGCTGTCCAGAAGCCTTCAGCAGGTGAAAATCTGCAATTCTTGTCTTTCTGAAAACCTTTCTCCTTTTACTTTTTTTTTTGGGGGGGGGGAAGGAGGGAGGAGGAGAGAAGCAGAGCAAAATATTCTGAATTGACTTCAGAAAAATAAGCAAGTAATAGAACAGGGGTGTCCAAACTTTTTGGGCTGCGGGCTGGTCATATGGTTTAGTGGGGTTCGTCCCACCAGAAGTAAAAACCACCTTGCAATCTGTTTGGCAACAGATATCTTTTGCAACACGATGAAATAGATTTTAGGCTGCCATTTTCTCCGCTTAAACCAGGGGTGCCCAAACTACGGCCTGTGGGCTGGATCTGGCCCCTGACGAACATTCCTGCAGTAGAAGGTGGAATGGGGCTGTCTGCTTTGTTATTGTTATTTTCATCTTGCCATTTGGGATGAATCTTGAAATTCCAGCTAACTCTATGTTAAAAGTGTCCATGAGATGTTCATGAGAGCAGGCTAATCAGTCACCTCTCAGGAAATAACCAGTATGACCCTGGGGGCTCTCTCACACCCACTCCTTCAAACACAGATCCTACCCATATGATATATGTACTGTTTCAGGCAATTATAGGAACCTGTTCAAGGAAATCTCAGTCTTGATTAATGGTTACCACATTCCTTTGCTTTTAACCCAACCTAGCAAACAACACATGGGCAGGGAGGTTTCAAAGCTACCTGCCTCATTGGCTGGTTCCAAATTTGCAAATGACCCTAAACCCTAAGCTTGGTTTCCTTCATCTCCTTTTCTCTTCCAAGAAAATCATTTTGGGGCAGGGACAGATAGAAATCCTTTCCGTGAAGGATAGGCTCAGAATCCTCCCATTATGGAGTAATTGCCGACTACCTTGCTTCCTGGTCATATGCAAATGGATGATAATTCTTAACCAAAAAAATGTTTCCTCAGGCTTTGTGTCCAGGTCACCAAATTACTATCACTGGAGAGCCAGAATATAGAAGTAAAAATTATTTTTAGTTACTAGCTACCTTGGATACCTTGGAGTTGTTATTCAGCGAGGAGCCAGCACATTGGTAGACGTCTCCACGACAACATTCCGCTCATGCAAATGGACTTGGGAAATAAAATCCATTTACATGCAGTTTTTTTAGCCATTTGGATATCACGTCACCCACTGGCTAGGCGGGTCATGAAGCTTTCACCTTGCCCAAGGTGTCTGACAGGGGACGCTTTGGTGAGTTTTAGTCCTGGCTTAACATCATTGACAAGTTAGACTGCTCAAGCCTCCTTGCCTCGACAAGGCTGTCATCTAGTTGCTTTTTAAAAATTGGTTGAAGTAGTTTCTTCATCTTTCACAGTGAACACCTCTTCTTGGTTTAAACATTCTGTACATGTGTACTTCTGCAAAGTTTCTGCTAGTGTACTTCTGCATACAGTAATACCTCGCATAACAAGCAAAATGCGTTCCACGCAGTTACTTATTATGCAAGTTACTCGCTCAGCAAAACACATTTGCTTCATTTCGCTGCATCAGCAGGGAGTTTGGGAAGGGTACAGGGACCTTCCCTGTACCCTTCCCAAATGCCACGCATGCATGCGCGTCAGCGGGGCATTTGGGAAGGGTACAGGGAAGGTCCCCACACCCTTCCCAAATGCCCCACTGATGCATGCTCTGCAGCAGGAGGGCATTTGGGAAGGGTGGGGGGACCTTCCCTGTACCTTTCCTAAATGCCCCACATGCACATGCGCATCAGGAAAGGTCCCCGCACCCTTAGCAAGCGCCCCGCTGACATGTGTGTGCATGCAGGGTGTTTGGGAAGGAAACAGGAAAGGTCCCCCCCTTTCCAAATGCCCCGCTGACACGCACTCTGCAGCAGCTGGGCATTTGGGAAGGGTGGAGGGACCTTTCCCGTACCCTTCCCATATGGCCCGCATGCACGCACGCATCAGCAGGGTGCTTGTGAAAGGTACAGGAAAGGTCCCCCATCCTTTGCAAGCACCCCATTGACCCGCGCTCCACAGCAGCAGGGCATTTGGGAAGGGTGGGGGGACCTCTCCCGTACCCTTCCCAAACGCTCCGCATGCATGTAACTGTACATGTTACATGTTAAACATTCTGTACATGTGTACTTCTGCTAGTTTCTGCTAGTGTACTCCTGCATACTGTATCTAGATGCTTAATATTATTGGTATGAAAAGTTGGGGACTGGGTGTGACTGGAAAGGCTTGATACTCTGTGTTTGTATGTGCGGCAAACCTATATGCCAAACATATAATGTTCAGGGCAGGAAGAACTTCTTAATGGCAGTAGGTCCCATTGAACCTTCCACCATTAGGAGTTGCAATGTCACCAAATTCCCTACCACCCAGGATCACAGCTGCCACCAGAATTTAGCAGTGGTTCTTTGTGGTGCTAAAAAAATTCTGCAGGCTGGCAGAACAGATTCCTTCCCTTCAGGAAAGAAAAGGGAAGAGAAAGCAGTGTTTCTTGTTAGAAATTAGGTCCTCAAAGAGGGCTAGATGTTCACCTGATCAGAGTGAGTTCAGAGGCTCCATAGAAAGAAAACTGTGCATTTTCTGTCTTTGTCTGGCTGAGGGACTGTGTGTGAGCTTTTAATCCCCTCTGCTTATGTTTTCTCTTTCTCTTGACTTTAACATTTTGGTGTCCTCAAAACTGCTTCCCCCAGCAAGACCTGAGTATCAGATGCAAATTGATGCTATCCATAGGAAAATGACATGAACTTTTCTTCATCATAGAATAGAAATAGAGCAAGACTGATGGAAAGAGTGGTTAAACAGCTAGAAATAACTGGCTGAGGACAGCAACCTTGGATAGAAAGGAAATTTAGTAAGAGTGGGAGATCAGAGGTGTGAAAAATATTAAGGAGAATCAGAGATGAGGTTGTTAGTAGATTTTTTTTGAGGGTAATTTCAGGGGAATGCAATAGGTGAATGCCCAGTGAGAAGGGTTCAAAATGGGGTTGGATGAGAGAAAGCTGAGGCAATAAAAGTAAGCAAAATGCTGCAGGAGAATAGAGATAAAGGAGAAGAGAACAAATAGTAGTTTGGGAGAGCTGATGATATGCTTAACAGAAATAAGGAGCCAGGGAGAGAGAGGAAAAAGAGGGAATTTAGCATTGCTCTAAATCCTGCTACTTAGTATAGTAAATGGCACTAAAGTAGGTCCATTGAACCAGTGGGGATTTGGTGAATCAACTCCTCTGTAAAGGTACACTACTTCAAATGGGCTGACTATAACTATAACTTACTATGCTATAGTTAGCCACAGCTGAAGTAGGCCTATTTGATTCAGCAGAATTTACAGAGTGGAGCAATTGACACACCAAATCTCCATTGATTAAGTGGGATGACTCTAGTGCGATTTACCATGCTAAGCGGTAAGATTTTGGCCAGCGTGCTATAGAACATGGGCAATGGCAAAGAAAGGACAAGTCATAAGACAGGAAGGGTCTTGGGGTGAGAGATGGATGGAGACAACAGGATGTGAATTCACAAACTATTACAGGGAGAAAGAAAATAGGGTAGAAGGAGTTGCTGACGGAGAGTGAGGTGCAAAAGTAGGAATGCAGACAAAACTAGAGATGGGATAGATTCAGTTTTGCCAGAAAAAGGGGAGGCAAAAATGTAAACTATAGGTTTGTAATATGGTACAGATATAAACAGATATAAAAGCATCTAAGCTGTTTGGAAGATATACTGATTCACGTTCATAAAATGGAAAAAATGTGAAAAAGAAAGCTAACATTATATGAAATGAGCTTGTGTTGCTTAGTGAAGGAATCTTTTCTATATTAGGAAAGACAAGGAAAATAACTGCACTCCTTCCAAATTCCTGGCTGCCCTCAGGTCTGGAGTTCTTCCTTAGGGTTGTGCTTAGTTCTCTGAAGCCCCCTTGAATCTTAGATTGACAACAATTAATAATAATTGTGTGCTGTCAAGTCAGGTTCAGCTTGTGGTGACTCTTTCCTGGATTTCTAAACTATCCACTTCCTATTTACCCTTTCCTTCTTCTAGGAAGCACCGTGAGATTATACATCTTGCCCACCCCATGCAGGCTGGCTCTTCCCCAAAGAGACAAGC